>JABSTQ010009379.1:0-611691 GCA_013358835.2 Ixodes persulcatus
GTACCGCATCGCTGAACGGTGTTCAGAATTGAGAGACCTCATCGTGGTTCACATCACGAGAGGTTCGACCACCTGCTCGCTGACATGAACAACCATAGGGGTTGGCCCTGGCAAAACTGGAGCTGTGCTCACAGGTGAGACCCTGCACGGTTTTGTTAAATGTCGTTTCCATTGTTTTTAGCACAGCTGCTCTGTCTAGTAAAAAGTTACTCTTTTGATACGCCAATAATTTACGTATTTACTTTGTTTCGGCACAAAAAAACAAGGTGTACATGGGCAGTGTCAGGACAAGTCACGACGAGTGCGCTTTTAATCTGTGAGTTTTAGTAGGCCACTTTTATTAGCCCTCTATGCTCTACTTTACGCTCTGGAAGAAGCATCGCCCCCACCGCGCATGCGTAGCCCGCTCTGAGTGGAGCGTATAGTTAGCGGAGTGAGCGTGCGCTCCGCTTTACAAGTTGCAGAGCGGACTTCCCTCAGCGTTCCTAGCGGGATCGCTTAGATCTCAAGATGGCTGCACTTGCTCAATACGGTCGATGTTTTTCACCTTGTCCTCAGCTTGAAAAAGGCCGAATCAAGAAGTAAAGCGTACGTCCCACGCGTGAAAATTAAACCATTCCATTTGAGTTTTATGTAACACAAAAGAGCATATTCAAACGAAGTGAACGAGTATCACTTTGCAACCAACACGGGTGTCGGTAAAGTCGTCGCGTTTTTGTGGGCCTTCTATGGCTATGCAATCAGATGTACGGGAGCGCGTGCTTGAACGCCAATTATACCTGTACACGCGTCCTCCTGTTGAAAATGACACTGAAAGTTGACCACGAGCATAGCGCTCGCTAGCCGCACCAAAAAAACCATTCCTCTCAACTTTATTTATTCATATTCGCTCGCAATTTTTGAATTGTTTAACTTTCCTCCGGAACTGTTCGCCTTGGATTTCCTTGGCAGATTTAGAAAATAATAGAGACTTGAATGCAGCCTTTTTAAAAGTGCATGCCATGCTGCCTCTATTCTTCAAGGCCGCCTTATTTTGGCCAAGCGTCTAGGGAGCAAGAGAGCTAGCTGCGTCATTGTTTGTCGCGGATGCGAGTCTAAATGTATTAGACACGAATGCTGCGTCAATGCTGGATATCAACTCGGTTCTAGTCACAAGTCTCGCACTAAAAGCGATGCCCAAAATATAACGGCCGAATATGTTACCCTGCGGTGTTTTAAAAAAAGTTACCAAAAACGGTCGAAAGAATATTCCACGTCAAGTTTTTGTCTGGTGAAAACCAGACAGGCATAAACAATTCAAATTTATCAAACACAAGACTGGACTTCTAAGCAATAGCGGTAGACTAGAACGCGTTTCAGAAGTTTCGTTTTGAATGCACAGTTTGACGGCCTCAGAGCTTAGCAAAATTAAGAAACAACTATTTTTTTTTTTTTAATTTACGATACACATTTTTTTGCAACCCTACCATGGAAATACTCTTTATCTTATATGGGTAACAAGTCCCATATCACATGTTTTGGTAGTGTTTAAATACTGCCGTGTTGTAAGAGTGCCTTTTTCTTCTTTTTATTAGGCCGTCAAAGACAAGGGATCACCCCTGGACAACTGTTGGGGTTTTGTTGAACGCACAGCACGTCCATGCCGTCCGTCAAGGAATCAGATGCCATACTTTTCTGGTCACAAGAAGGTGCTCGTCGTGAAGCACCAGGCAGTGATGTTTGCAGACGGCACAATTTGTCAGCTGGACGAACCCTACGAAGACCATGGGCATGTTTCTTTTTTTTTTTTTTTGAATATTCGAGTGCGTAAACTGATCACAGTGAATCATATCCAAGCTGTAGTACTGAGCGAAATACTTGTCCAACTAGGCTGAAAGGTGTCTAGAAATATTTTAATAAAAAAACATTTACTAACGACTCCCATTTTACTTCTCATATGTGCGTGTGCATATTGCGTCTAATCAAATTACAGTGTTTCTGTTGACTCAGCATTGTAAAAGTAGCCTGTGTTGCGCGGCCTTCTATTGCAAGAAAACACCGTAGCACAGGTGAGGCTGAAACTAGGCAGGAGCTTAAGCCGAAAAACGCAATTTCAAAAACACAAAAAAACAATGAAAAGAAGTGTAGCCAAGCAAAATGGTTTCATCTCATCCCCCAAAACAGATACGTACACTGCGCTCCACTGTTAATACGAACACGATAAAATCGCTTTTATTTGTAGTTTATTTCTTTGACAGCTGTTGAGAGAGCTGAAAGTTTGTCGCTCAGATTAGTGCCCCAAATGAGCGCTTCATTCCACACCAATAGGTTGATGTCAGCCCCTCGTATTTAAGGTGAAAAATAAAAACAGGATATTGATTGTTCCTGGTAACAATGTCGCGCAGTGTATAGAAACACCAAGGTACCCTATCACAAACCGAAGCATACGAAAGAAAAAACTCATTCCATTGGGAAAACAAAAAAAGTAGAGATATAAATGGAGCACTCACTTTCGCCAATTCGCACTGTCTTGCTGCCTAAAGCAACCTAACAAAATATCTGTCCGTTTGCCGACTGCTTTAATCTTTAGTCTTTATTTTTAGCTCTGGAGAGACGCGGCACCGCAGGAAAGGCAACAGCCCGTACCATGGAGGCCCGCGGTGCCGCGTCTACGTAACATGATAATGTGATGAGTATGTACATGCAAGATGACGACGTTATGGGTTGTTGAAATTGGGGAGGATGGCAGTACGATTCGCACAAGTCCAGATTTCGTGGTGGCGGATTGGGCGAGTGAGCAGCGAGCCATGGGGATGGCACGCCGTTCGATCGGTGCATGAAGGAGCCCCAGGAACATGATGGCGCCGTTGCTCACTGGTGTCCACTGGGGTCAAAGCATCAGGCTTCAAGGTGGTAGCCCAGCCAAAGTAGAAGCTGCCGCCTCCGAGGAACCGAGGCCCAGGGACTCAGATTAAGGCACCGCCGTCGCCCGGTGTGTCATCCTCTCAACGTCGTCGTCGTCATCTCGCATAGAAAAATCGAGCCCGCTGGCTTAGACAAGGCAGCACCTGTCCCCACCGTTCAGGGGCCGTGAAAAGATTGCAGCCAGCGATTTCCCGAAGCAGCCAGAGGTTCTCGACCACCGTGAAACGTTTTCTTAAGGACGCCGCTTCAAACAAAGTCTGCGCAGCCATCTTAGTGCAGCGAGGTTCATAACGGTCAAACGCGCTCCCAAGCATGCTTTCAAGTGGCGAGCACCCATTTCGAATTCCTTTCGAGAAAAAAAACACCATCTACTGAAGCTTTACTGAGAGTGGAATGCGCTTCCTAAAATGGCAAGGAAAGCGGAGCTAGCGGAGCTGACGCTTCACGCTCAAATCCCAGAGCGGGTCGCGCATGCGCAATGGCGACTCCGCTTTCCATAGAGCGGAGCGAGAAAGCGAAAACGGTCTACTAAAACTCTCTATTGAAGTGCTTGCGCACATGCGCACGAACGCTCCAGCGAAGGAAAGACGCAGGCGTGCACTTATAGGAGACATGGACACCCCGAGCGAGCATGATGGCCGACGCCCGTAGGCCGTACTTGCAAACATGTATGTAGTAATGCGCGTTTTTAGGTAGAGAGAGCGGAGAGGGATATGCCCTCTCTCCTTTCACCCGGTGCGTCGTCTGCTCCGTAGATTGGGCAGTACCCAACATCCGGCTGGCGTGCAAACATTGGTTGAAAATCTCGTCTTTTCGGCAATGGGGACTTTTAGCAAACCGTTACCGTCTTCCACGTACTGCTTTACCGGAGCCTTTGAAGCATGCTTTTAAGCGCGCGCCCCGTGGTCACGGTATCACCCGTGTGCGCGCTTAAAAGCATGCGTCAAAGGCTCCAATACTGCGGCAAGCAGAGCACGGTAACGGTTTGCTGAAAGTACCTAATATCAGGCGCAAAAGCACGGATTTAAATGTACAAGCTATCGGACATCGCTTACCCGATGACACCAATCCTGCTGTCATCTGCCACACAAATAGAAATTGAAGAAAAAGTGAATACAATCTGTAAACAATGTGGTCAATGTCAAGTCTGGCGACAAGTAAATGCGGTTGCAGTAGCGTCTTGCATGATGCTCGTACTGATTTAGGCCTTCAGAAACTATGTGTACGAAGTCTAGATTAACATCCCTTAAGATGAAACACAGCGACACCTGAGGTGTGGCGTCGGAACCGCTAAAGTGTCATTTGTTCAGCAGATCGTCCGAATGCACGGTAAAGGTGCGAGCGCGCACCACAAAGTCCGCATAGGCTTTTCGAATCAAACCGCATCCCCAGAAATGTGTGCCATCGTATGCTTGCGCCACCCCTTAGCGGGTTACGGCAGCGCTCTCATAGAAGCCCATGTATTTAATACACAAATAGGATAATAACACCGAAACTTTACGCTTTCAACAATTTGCCATGCTACTACTCCATTCTATCAAATACCGCTATTCTTGTGCCAAAATTTTAAGATGATGACGTGTAAACTGCAGGCTCCTCAGATGAATACACTTTTTGATGTATTGCTACTACGGATAGTATTTCAGTTAATCAAAGTGTACAGTTTATTCTTGGGTATACGAAACCTGGCTACGCTTGTATAAGATAAATAGAATCCCTCCCCAATATTATGGCAAATTCTGTAATGTCTAAGATGTGTATACATATGTAGAAAAATCGTTCAGGCTTTCCACTCTCGTGAAGAAGGAAGACCAGCGGAGCTGTACTCGATGCACTGTGTGCTTCTTCTTCGCCGTCGTCTGTTTTTCGCGCTGTTTCCTACGATGAATTCCCACCAACGCGCCCAACTATCTATTCTTCTATTATAGCTAGAAAGGTTGGCGCCATCTAGGAGCGACGGCAGAAACCATACTGGTAGCGTACTTGCCGCCGTCGCTTATAGATGGCGGTAGCTGTCCAGGTAGGTTTGTGTCGACATACACGGACACGATCCTGGGGAACCTGGCCCTTAACAGCTCCGCTGTAAAAATATATTTCGGAGGCACCTCACGCAAATATTTTAGAAACAGCGAAGTTCAAACGAGCACAATTTAAAAGTACGACAAAGCTCAAGGTTTGCCGTATGGCTGCAGTAAACCAGAAGAATTGACAATGTGCTGGGTACATTTTGTTTTTTCTCAAAACTATTTTCTTGGGTTCCTGAGACCAATTTGCAAAATAAAGTGGATCTGTTTTCGTTTAGACGTTTATGCTCATTTCCAATATTCTGCTACCGACATGAATAAACTAGCAAACAAACAAAAACCCGCTGTTTTATATTGCGATAATCTAAAATTATAAAAAAACGTTTTTCAAAATATTTTTGCTAATAATTGATGATACGTCGTGAACAAACAGCCCAGGTTGTTTGTGTATACGTCTAAACATATTTACAGCCTCTTCGTTCGCCGAGCTCGTCCCGTGCATCGCAGATATTGGCCCTTCCAAGTGCTTTGCGGGAAAGTGGACGCACCAGTGTGTCTCTCCTTCGAGAATAACAAGCAAGAATTGCGAGAGAAAAGTCGGTCGTTGAGTGCGCGGACAAGCCCAAGAAAACAGAGCGCACCGCGTATCCGGGCAAATGCATACGACGATTTCGTATCGGCACGCCGACCGCTCTCGATGCTCAGATATCCGCCTCTAAGCCGCTTTCGAGCTCCCGGCGGAGTGGTGACAACTTGGTCGACAAATCGGACGTCAGCCGCGTTTTCCGCGTGATCTTCCCTCTCTCCTCTCTAGATCCGAAGAGGGGCGCTGTCAGGTGGCCCCGAGCCCGACACTCCAATGGCCCGGCCAGGGCGGCGGAGTTTCCACTCTGCTTTCAGCTCGCGCCGGCGGACGGAGCAGAAACTCGGCACTCTCAACATCTGACACGGGCCGCGACGCCGGCTCGTGACGTCACCGATGACGTCAATCGGGGGTCCTTGAAAAGAGAGAGGGAGCAATGGGGGGAGGGCCCTATCTCTGCGACGCTCGCTGCACACTATCTCAAACGTGCCGCCGTTCCGTGTGCTTTATGTTGCGTGATTACGTCTGTGTTGTGTGATTAAGTCTGTGCGCTCGGTTGTTTTTAGCGTTCTTCCGTTTATCTGGGTCTTCCTTCTGTATGCGTGCATATTGTCAGTATTGCGAAAAAAAAAAAAAAAAAAAAAACTAACAACAGCGAACGCGCGCGCGCACCTACTTGCGCTTGTGTCTGCGCGAGCATGTTGTGCCAGTTTATCTTACCCGTTTTTTTTGTTCTTTGTTTCGCTCCTTTCGGTCCGTCATTTCGGTTTGAGAGTGTTACGGATGGTTTGGGTGTTTGTACGCGGCGAAGGGAGGCGAGCGGCATTAAATGCGATCTGTTGCGCTCGGAGCTCGTGTGCGTCGCACGAAAATTAATGCGCCGCTGCGGCTTTTTTTTTAAAGGCTGCGCTTCGCGGCGTTTTGCCTCGCAAACGTGTAATGTATCGTTCCCGCTAAGTATACGTCTTCTGTTATGGTGAATAGCTCGTGAAAGCACGTGTCGTCATGAGGTCGCAATACACACGATCCGAGTCAGAAACGTCATGATCGCACCGCAGGACTTTGCGGGCTGCACGGATATAAACACCAGTTGGTTTTTCGGTCGAGGGATGTGACTGATCAATCAGTCGAGGAAAGAGGCGTCGATGTCCACGTGAGTAGAAAAAAGTGAAAAAAAAAAAAAAAACGCGTTCCTCTTCCACGTTCTTCTGCAATCCGCCGCACGTAGGAGTCACGAACTTTAGGTGTACACCCGGCCGTGCAATACGAGCACAAACCTAAAACCAGACATGTACAAATTACTCAAAAAAGGTAGTTAAGTTAAGTTACTGAGTAGGGACGCCAAAAGTAATTAGAGTAGAGTAGAAATTACGCATTTGTAATAGTAATTGAGTAAACTACTAACTACTGTAAAAAAGTAGCGAGTTACTTTGAAGTTACTTTCGAAGTTACTTTTTTATATTTTTGTGGTAGCAAAATGAACAGCAGTTTTGATCCGTGAAAAACCCTGCGAGCCTAAAATAAATGCATTCATTTTATGGCTTGCGTTCTCACCAAAATAGTTTATTCGCTCGCAGAAGCAATGGACTTTCAAAGTTCTTAACGCAGAATTTTTTTAGATCATGCGGACGACTGCGCCTTTCGTTGCAGTGCTAATGCTACGCTACTGAAAAAAAAAAAATTGTTTTGGTTTAACAGAAGATGAAACGAAGTACCGTATTTATTCTAGTAATAGCCGCGCTATTTATGAACAAGGCCCTTGCGTCTACTTTCTCACAGAACACATATACAGCCAATCATTGCGTTGCACATAAATAACATAACGAATAACCAGATCGAGAACACGATTCTCCATACAAATGCAATCTTCACAAATGGTATCTTCGAGCGAAGACGTTATCTCTGTCCTGTAAACAGCTGAAATCATGCTGTCGGTCGCAGTGATTGGCAATCTGCGTGCTCCGCGGAAAAGCGAACCCTCAGATTTTTTTCATAAACAGTGCGGCTATTACTCGAGTAAATACGGTATACTTCGCCGCTGACGCCGGGTCCAACAAAAGGATCTCCCAAGGGTGACTCGCAATCCTC
Source organism: Ixodes persulcatus (assembly GCA_013358835.2). Taxonomy (NCBI): domain Eukaryota; kingdom Metazoa; phylum Arthropoda; class Arachnida; order Ixodida; family Ixodidae; genus Ixodes; species Ixodes persulcatus. Next base: position 7,600 of record JABSTQ010009379.1, read on the forward strand.
GCCGGCGCCTAGGGTATCCTGACGCGCCTGCCACGCCTGACAAGTAAATCGTTTTCAACAAAAAGGAGGTCTCCCTGGCGTGGAAGGTCGGAAGGACGCGAAAGATTACGTGAACAAGCATCGTCGCTCGTTCAGTTGCAGCTGGAAGCGGGAACGTGCTCCCATGAACGGATTATTCGTGTCTGCGTTTGTGCGCGGGGGAGCCCGGCTTTGTAAGGGAGTATGCGCTGACGACAAGGCGACCATGGGAAAAGGCGCCCAGCTGCGAGGTCATTCCAGCGGCGTCTCCCGTAGAACCCTTAAACCGCTTGAGGCAGAACTCACTAAAGGCATACAACATGGAAACAACAAGAACCCTCGGAGTGTCCCCGTCTTTCACGGTTGCAGCTGGAGGCGCGGCGGCTAGTGCATTACCGGATTAGGTCAATACCCGAACAAGGCTTGTTAAGCATCTTTTTCTGCGTTCGTGTGCGCCAGTGGTTTGGCCGCTCGTCACCGCCTTGGCCCCAGGACGCCTGTGAGGCAGTTTCTACGGCTGCCGAGTATAAGTGCGTGGGAACGGAATGTGAGGGGGACTCTTGTTCGGGAATGCCACTTCATCTGCCGGCGTCTCATTTATTTCTGCACTCAAACTTTTGTGATAAGCAAAATTAGCACTAGATCTCGAAAGTAGAAAGAAAGACCACTCCACCACCGATCCCTTTTGTTTTCTTTATTGCATGGAAGGATAAACAATAAACATAAACCACTTATTCAAAGTTCACGGGCTTAGTTCAATGTCATTTGTTAGGTCAATATTCTTTGATATCTATGAGACTACTAAACAAAGGTAACCATTCCGGAACTACTTCTTGAATGTGATACACACTTTTGATACGGGTCACAAAGTCGATTAAATGTAAGCGTACAGTCTTTGGGTACAAATTCTCATTTCTAATGTCAAGACGTGATTTCCACATGCTGTATAACGCTACAAGCATCACAAGGAAAGGTATCTTTAGATGACACAGGAAGAAAACGAATCGTGTAAGTTGTAATATCAATATCTTTCTTTAGTGTGCGCTGCGAAACATCCCAAAAGAAAACCGCATCCCAGCAGGGAATAAATACGTGTTCAACTCTTTCGGGCATTTTACATAATGTGCAGTTTACTGACCACGGAACATATAGGCCCTTTTCCTGCAGCCATACCTTGGTAGGTGATACCGAACAGTGCAGTTTAAAAAATAAAGTTTTTGCCGCCGGGGGGATGCACATTTTTTTCACCCGGCGTAGTACATCTTGGTCAGGACCATCGCCGAACATAGTGCGATAAACTGGCATCTCTTGTCAATTTCTCACGTGTTACAGACGTCAGATAGTCTCTTGAAAACCTTACTGACAGAAAGTGATAAGCATCAACTACCTCCTTTAGGTATCCTACCGAAGTACATGTTTGGTATCCTGTGGAGGATACAGTAAAGTCCTCAAGAAAGCATCCCAGCTTGTTCTCAATGACATCTCGAAGAAAAGGATGTTCCTGGTCTCGCAAGAAAAGAAATCGCGAAACCAATTGGCGAATAAACAAGTGAGGAAAGCCTAGTCCCCCCTCTGATACACGTCGAAACAAGTTGTCAACGACGCATGGGTTCCCAGGAGGACTTCCAGACAAGAACACTAAACACCCTGTGCAACTTCTGGATATTTATCCTTGCACAGTGCAGTACTTGTAGGACATATCACAACTTTGCCGCTAAAAAAAAAAAATGTTGCAGACTGTCGAACGTGCAAAAATGGACAGTTTTTTTTTGTGGGACCAGTTCTTGGCTCGTTTCTCCGAGCCAGTTGCAATTCCGGACCAGTAGGACTTCCTGTTTTGGGTGTGCCTTAAGGGCACACCTAGGTAGTCACACGGAGTGCAACTCCACTGGATGCTTTCATATTGTTCTGGCATCGTGGCACAAGCACCATGCCAGAATCCTCGGCACTTTTCTAGGTTCACTGAGGCTCCAGTGGCCTCGCAAAACCTGTGTGTGAGTTCCATAGCATGAGACACTTTTCTTGTCTTTGCAGAAGTAAGCGACATCATCTGCATACGCCAGTACCTTGACTTCGGTGTTGCACAGGATGAAGCCTTGAAGTTTCTCACTTCTCAGTATACTTAGGCATAAGGGTTCAAGATATAAAGTGAAACGTAAATGCGATAAGGGACAGCCCTGTCGAACTGAGGAACGGACTGGGATACTTGCTGTGACTTTGTTATTTATAGGCGTGTGCAACAGTTACTGTAAGACATTTGTACACCTTGAAGTAGAATATCCCCAACACCAATATGAGACAACATTTTGAAAAGAACATGATGACTAACACGGTCGAAAGCTTTCGCCAGATCAACTTGGACCATTGCAATCTGATCACTACTGTTGGCGACACATTCTAACACACTTCTCGTAGTGTGTACATTTGTTTGAATAGCCCGTCCGCGAATCCCGCAAGTCTGGCGATCTCCAACGAGATCGCAAATGACACGTTGTAATATATTTGTCAGGAGTTTAGCAAAAAATCTTATAATCCACATTACATAACGTTATGGGCCGATAGCCGGTCACTTGTAATAGTTCGTGTTTGTCCTCGGTTTTTGGAATAAGTATAGTATGTGTTCGCTAAAATGTGGGGGGAAGACTCTTGGTTTTGTAGGCCTCTTGAAAATTCTCAAGCAGTATGCGACATAAAGTGTCTTTTTGTAGTTGATAGAATTCTGCAGGGACGCCGTCTGGCCCCGGCGTTTTTCTTCTCGGAAGGGCATTCACTGTTTTTTCTACTTCATCTAAGGTGAAGGGTGTCTCCAATTATTTTTGCATTCTTTTTCTAATTGAGGCAACACAGAGACTAGTTTATCTAGGTATTCGTTATCTGTCGAGGCAGGACAATTGCCGAATATATTTTGGTAGTGTTCAAAAAAGACATGTGCTATGGTTTCTTTATCTGTAACGATAAGGTTGTTTTGTTCTATTTCATGAATTTCTTTAGACATCGCATACCGTTTCTCCTCCTCTATTGCCCTTTTTGTTGGCTGTTCTCCTAAGCAAAATGTTTCAGCACGGGAGCGCACTACCGCGCCTTGATAACGCTCGTGATGTAATTTGTCCAACTCGGCTTTCGTTCGAGTTATATCTTCCAAACCTTGCCCAGGACTTTGGCATTCTAGTTCTACCAGAACACGTAAGTTACGTAGCAATTCTTTTTCTGTCTCAGCCTTCTGAAATTTAATAATAGTACCTCTCTCAATTGCTAGCTGTTTTAGTTCTTGTTTAAGGAGCTCCCATTTAACAAATATATGTTCGGTTGTTTCTTCTATTTTCTTGATGAGATCCTTTGTACTGTCTACAAAGACTTTATCTTTTAATAATTGAACATTTAGTTTCTATAGCTTTCAATTTATACTCTTTTTTCTTCGTTTCTTCCCAACAGTTACTAATACCATGCAGTGGTCTGTGAAAAATACTGGTTCTACCGCATAACCATTGAAAGTGTTAATTACGTCTACAGAACAGTAGATTCTGTCTAACCTAGCGTGAGAGGAATTTTGAAAGTGTGTAAATTGCAGATGGTTTTCTTCCAGCTGGAAAGGGGCAACATCAAAAAGATTTCCTTCGTCAACTATGTCCAGCAGTAGACGTGCGCTTTTGTCAATTCGCGGTTTAAATGGAGTTTTATCTGCTTCGTCGCAAACACAATTAAAATCTCCTAGAAGGACTAACATTCTATCAGAAATTAAATATGGGCGCAGGTGATTAAAAAAAACACAATGGACTTCTTCCAAAACCGACGCGCCCCATCGCGGCAAAATACCACGCAGTGCACTCTGGGAACTAGTTGGCCACTCAGTTTCGGTTTCGGCTGAGCAGCTTCATCTCAGGCTATCACGCCGCGACCGAGCGCGCTGCTTGCGTTTTTGATTATCTGACTTTTCACGAACGTAATATACACTCATTCTCGAGCGATACAAAACGAAGACCGGGGCACTTCCTTGGTTCCCGAAACACCGGGTATTATGATGAGTGCGTATGCAAATGCAGTAAGACGTGGCTTAGTCACCTCACCCCACGAGTGCATCTTTGAGTTCAATTTCAATAATCCCGTCTAGTACCAGTGAACTACAACTGAAATTTGGTCACCTGGAGCCTTACACGTATTTTGTTGGCCAAACGTCCGCTTCTTGTTTCTTCATTGGGCTAAAAGCAAGCCGCATCCTCACAGGAGTATCAAAGTTGAGCCTAGCGTTGACGCATGAACTTTTAAGGAAACGCAATAAATTCGACCTCACTACTGCACACAATTTAGTATGATGTCTTCCTCGTGTCATCATACATCTCCCACTCAAATTTTATGCTGATAGAAGATTAAGTTTTCGCAAACGCTAAGATCGGCTAGCTACGACGGAGGCCCTAACAAGGTCCCCTACTCCTCGCTAAGCCATTTTGGACGAGCTTTTACTGACGCCCAAGATCTGTGCCTGAACGGTGTGTATGAAATTATCTCGGCATACTCAGGCATGAAGAAAACGAACACATAACACATATTATGGCCATTAGCAACCAACCGTCAAACGCGCTTTGAATAATTTCGTTCGTTTGGCGCACCGCATAGGCATGCCTGTCCGTCGCACTTTCGGCGAACGGTACGACATTCTTCACACAAGTGCTCGACTTTTGCTTTCTTAAAATGGTTTGAATGTGCGAATGCGCCTATATGATTGCAGGATAACTTTATGCGTATACCCGATGTTGAATATTAGTGGAATGCAAGCGGGTGGGGACTTCACTTCGTGCAGCGCTGCGGATCAGTACAGATAAAAGATAAGAAGTGTGTTAAAACTGAGCTTTTCAATGGCGCCTCCGAGTTTTACCTCGCATACTGAGGCGTATTAAGAAAAACAGTAATTGCAAAAAGTAATATTTCGTCTATGGACGCATGAAACAAACAAACTTCCGGATGAACAACACTAATGTAAAGGCGCGAGCTCGATGTATGCATGCATACTTATTCGTTGCTACAGCTTGTTGATTCGTACACAAGCAAGATCCCCGAGCTTTGTAGCGTCGTGATTTCCGGCACTGGCTTGTCCACATACCTCGATCGGAACGCTAACAGAAAGGCTCAAGTACAAAAATACAACAAGCATGTGTTAAGACAAGCTATACGTCTCGGACTTGTGCTAAAGCTTCAATGTCTGAACCATTTAGGTTAGTTTAGAGACCACAAGTGACGCTCTCGGGACCAGAAAACATGAGATAACGGCCGTTAATAGTCCACACTCTGTGTATAATATCTTGTTGACGTGTGGATCGAAACCGAAACCGAAACCATGCCACTCTCCTCCCTGGCCAACTAGTTCCCAGAGTGCAACGCGCGCCGTGTTGCATGCAGGGCTTTATGGAAATAGTCTATTCTGCTATTAACCTCATTCGGAGCGTAAACATATATAACTCTCCACCTTATGTCAGAAACTTGAAATTCGCACATAACGAAGCGGCCACAGAGGTCTGTGGTGACCATTAATTTAGAGAGTTGGAAAGACTTCTTAATAAACAGTAAACAGCCCCCAGATTGACCAACAGCATGGCTGACACATACTTCATAGTCACGCAGAAAATGCTCCAGGGCACGCTCTACCTGATCATCTGTTGAGAGCTTTGTTTCCTGTACGGCCAGAAAGTCAACCTCCTTATCATCAAGTAGGCGTTTCAGGTGATATTGTTTTTTTTTCTATTGGGGAGGAGATCGAACAGTCACGCCTCTAGCGGTGCGGTTCAGCTGTGGGGACAACAAACCGTATTTTCTTGTTTGTTTTTGATCCGAGAAATTGAAGATGACGATTCGAAGGCCACTCCTCGTGCGACCAAAGCACTGATCAGAGCGAAGCGCTCGTGCCCAGACCGTGCTCGGCCAGGTTCAATTTCTTTGTTATGCTGTGTTGGTAAACACCGGGCTGTGGGGACAACAAGCTCGATAAAGCGCCCCCTATAGTTCGATCTCCTGCCCAATAATTAAAGCCTCTGACATTTCGTGTTGCAAAACGAGGGCCATCACCTAGAAGGGAAGGAGGAGGGAAAGGGGAAGGGGGAGAAGGAGAAGGAGGGGAGGAAGAGAGGAGGGGCTATAGGTTTGGGTTTAAACACTAGCAGCTTGAGTGCAAGGTAGGTTTCCGCTTACTCGCGGTGGTGGGCTCAGGTGGCGCATCTTGTTTTCGTTTAGTGTCGTTAGTGTCCTTGGAACTGCTTTTGGTCACATCCATTGAGTCCGGTAGGTCGTCGTTGCCTTCTGACGTCGTCGGCTTCTCATCAAGATCTGCAGGCTGCTGAGTTAACTTCCGTGGTCGCGGGGTGTCTTTGTGGTTGCTTTCCTGTGAGTCTTTTAGGGGCGAAGCTCCTTAGGGGCTCGCCATGTCCGTCTGTCCATCCTTCCGTCCGGCGTCCGGTGCTCTCATGATGATGATAAAGTGATGATGATGATGATGAGTGAATCTCATGATGATGATGATGATGATGAGTAAAGAGGAAAAAAAAAGATTAAAAAAAATTATGGAAAAAAAAATGTTTGCGCAGTCGACAGGATTCGAACCTGTGCGGGGAGACCCCAATGGATTTCTAGTCCATCGCCTTAACCACTCGGCCACGACTGCGGGACGAGTAGGGGGCTTTGAGATGTGGTAGTAACTCAAGAGCTGGGGATGTCATGGATGAAACGTTGCATGTAGCCGCTCAACGTCTATACAGGAGAGGGTGCTGCGGTCAAATGCGTATATAGTCGCGTTAAACTTTGCATGCATTGGCTCAACGTTTATAGACGAGAGGGCGCTGTGGTCAAACGCTCAAATGTGTATATAACCACGTTCCATACCACACATTTTCTTTCTGACATGGATGAAAACGAACGAAAGGCTCGCGGCATGCCGCGGCTCAGCGTCTACGCAGACAAGCACCACCAGAGCTTCGCCCCAATCAACATCATTCACCACGTGGAGATGCGGTCAATTTGTATTCCTTCATTCTCTGTCTCCGAGCTGGTTTGTGGTGTTTCCGAGACTTTCTTGACAGCTGGGTCCTCGTTCTTATCGGAAATGGGAGGTCCGAACTCTGCAGACCCGGCTTGAGTTGGGAGAACCTCTCCAGTGGCGTCTACGACTTCGGAGATATCCATGAACTCTTGGTTGGCATCTGGTTCTGTGCCATTGCCCCGTAGTACGGCTGCATAGCTGGGGTAGCACTCGTCACTTTCGTGTCCGAATCTGTTGCAACGCGCACACTTTGGGGTGCGACACTGCCTGCGTATTTGACCAACCTTCTTGCACCTCAGACACAAGGGTGGTCGCCCGGACATGACCAAAAGGGACTGTATACCGGCAACTCTGAGCAGATGGGGAATATCTTCCGATGTCGCCATGAAGAGTCAGACAGACCTCTCTGTTGTGCGTTTCCATGTTTTCCATCCCTAGCACGCGCCACTTTTCTCAGGAGACGCTACGCACGGTTCCAAATGGCGACAATGCTTCAGCAATCTTTTTATCTTCTAGGTACGACGGAAGCCAGAGCAGCTTGAGCTTAACCTCTTTTGAGTTCGGGTCGATGACCATGCACTTTTTGCCCTTCACCGTCAGTTCTTTTGCTGCTTTCAGCTTCTCAGTGGCTTCAGAACTCACTAGCGTAGCCAATCCAAACGTGGCTCATTTGGAACTGTCCAAGGGACAACACTTCGCGGAGATCGATGGCGTCTTTGAGTCCATTGCGAAAATCAATTGCTCGGTAGGGCCTGCCTGACATGTCGGCATGAAGAAAAACAGAATTGATGCACAAGCTCCCGGGAGGAAACCGTGGAAGTAGGATTCGATACTCATCTTGGCTTGTCGCATGAGCTGGGCTTTTTCGTGGGGCCGCGCGTGCGGCTGCAGCGTTGTCCGGTTGCATCTTTTGAAAGTCGTTGTTAGCATATGAGTCAGAAGGAGAAGGATCCGATTGTTAATTTGCTGCGGAGAGCATGAAAACGCGTCCGTTCGACCTCGGCCACCGATCCCCCTGGCGATCTGCCAGGCCATGTCAATATATAGGAAGCTATGGTATAGACGCTTTTTGAGGCGGATTTCTTGCTCGCACGAGGGTCCCATCACATTTGTCACGCAAACACGTTGGGGGGACTCTTAAGCTTCGCCTTTAAGAGTGTGATACCATAGCCTCCTCTATTAGCGGCGAGATGTTTCGGTGGCGCCCTCGTTTGGTTACCTTTCGTGACGTCATTTCCTTGTGAAGAGCAAGTTCAATGGTGTTTGTAATAAGCATGGTGAAAGCCTGAAATCATAGCGCTCTCAAAGTAACACTGCCCACACCGTCAAAATTGAAGTTCTTACATTCCTCTTATTTGCGTCGATTTGATATCCTTTGCTGACGCCATAGTCAGCATTCGGCCAATGGACCTCTTGGCGAATATGTGCTGCCACCTAGACACGCGAATCGGTTCGAGACTAGGTGACTGGAAAACAACGCGCGCCCAAGGCCTCTCCCACCCGTTCCACACCCAAAACGTCAGCTACATCCTCTTCACCCAAGCTCACCTTTGTCCCCATCGTGCGTGATCTTCCGCCCCGAGGTCGACACAACGAAACCGCTCAAAGGCGAGAAATGCAAGATGGCGGATTGTTTGGAACTAGATACTCTCGAACCCAGGCGCATGAAATACTCCGGGCATGCGCACCGCGTATTTCTACAAAAGGTCCATTGTGGTGGGCCGACCACAGCGACGCTTTCGATCGCTCACGTCGCCAATACTGACAGAGCCTGGCAGATCGCCACGAGACGCGGCCGCTGAAAGTGAAAGGTAGAGCGGCAGACAGCGGTTGAGAGGAGAGCCATGTAACGGGCGCCTCGCTGCAGCGAGACACCAAAACACACTTCTCCCGAGCGATGGAATGTCCGCTCGTGCTCCTCGCGTTCCTCGCGCTACGGCTTTTTTTTTTTTTTTTTTTTTTTCTCTCGTCGGGTGTGAAAATCATGTTTCGGGTCCTCGCCGCTGCAAAAGCTGTGCGCTGACGACCAGGTAGGTTCCCCGAGAAATGCTCTCTGCTACCAGGTCCTCGCGATCCAAATCTGCGACGGGGCACCCCACATGCGCGTCCAAACTGTCCGATTCCGCGTGCGAACCGCCGGAACGACCTTCGAGGGCGAGGGTTTTCGTCGCACCGGAGGCTACGAAAACCCTCGCCCTCGAAGGTCGTTCCGGCGGTTCGCACGCGGAATCGGACAGTTTGGACGCGTATGTGTTTGGCCCTTATCGCTGTGTCGTCGAACTGCCAGGCTTTGTGAGTATAGTGGAGGCTATGGTGGAACGCGATAGCGTTGTCGGGCCCTGTTCGCTAAGCCTTCTCAGATAAACCCGCTCTCGTTCCCAAGCCGTGCAAGCGTGTGCGCGTGGTATAATCGATAGCGTCACGTGTCACGTGACGTCACGAGATGTCACGTGGGACGTCATGTCACGTGACGCGTGACGTCACACATGGCTGTGACGTCATCACCCTCTCGACCCGCTAAATTTAGCGGAAAGTTTCCGCTGAATTTGGCGGAAAAACTTTCCGCTAAATTTAGCGGAAAATTTTAATTCAGCGGGTTGACAGGGTCATGACGTCACAGCCACGCGTGGTGTCACACGCCTGTCGTCACACACGGCTGCGCGCGTTGCATTATGGGATTTTTTGGTCCCACCGACACCAGATTTTTTGCGACACGAGCTCCTAAACGCTCACGCGTTAAAAACTACCTGCAGGCAGGTTGGAAGCATACAGAAAGTATAACCTTTCAGCACCTAAAAAGATGGCAAGATTGTGCCGCCAAATCAATAACCCAGAGCCGAATATATAGACCTTTCCAATGTTTACAAAATCACAGTCCAGCGTGCGATCTTCACAGCCCAGCACGTGCGTGTTCGTCGCTTCGGAAAGCGAGCAAAGCACGCGCCATACGCACGAACGCTCAAAATGGCACCGGGCACAAGCTCGTTTTTGGAAAGGTCTATACCCGTGTAGCATTAAACACCAGACTAACCTCACTGATTGCGTCATAGGGGTTGTTTATTATCAAATTCCTATGTCGTGTGGGCTGTCTTATATAAGTTAGACGGGTTGCTGTGTGAACGACCGTGTCCGCGTGAGCATGCAGCAGCTTCCGCGGGATCAACGAGCGTTACTGGGATCAACACCGCCAGGACACCCTGCTGTTCATTGCAGCAGGTGTTCACGCACCCGTGCCTTCAGTGACACCGAGTTTTTTGCACGTTATAAAGTGTCGAAGGGAGATTCACGAGGTGTTTGAAATTATAACTAAAGGGAGAACATACATAAGTGCAGACGTGTGCCCGTTCCTTGAAAAATGTAATGGATAACAATTCCCAATTACCGAGCCTCAATTGTAATGAATTGCCGTTACAAATTACTTTCGCTGAAAGGTAACGGATAACTTTACTTGTTACGATACAAATTACTTTTACGTTACTTTTCCCGTACACTTATCGAGAAGACAATAGAAACGAGTTTGATGTTTTCACAAATGTTCCGCAACACTACCTTCCTTTTCTCATGCGCCCGTATTAGAGCAGTCATTGTAACAATAAAACATTGTATTTAAGAGGAAGAATGTAGGTGCACTCCGTTCACCTGTAAGCTGACAAGACACCGAAAGCTGCAACCACACCCGTTATCCCGCTAGCTTACGGCGATCGGAAATGATTCCTGGAATTCTGCAGACAAAGCTAGCGCTGCGCATGCTCAGTAGCAGCGTCCGCTAGGATGATCTCCTCGCGGAGGTAGACGCTGCTACTGAGCATGAAGACAACGCCACCTCGCCGTTGTCTTCTTGATCTTTGTTTTCCGCATATTGTGCACGCCTTGTACGTTTTAGAGGTTCTAGTAACCGGTCACATCATGTTTTTTTTTTCGGTTATTTTCCTCTTTACGATGTATTGCATTATGAACTTGCTATCTTTATGCTGCTGAATTGCTTGCTCATATTGCTCCAGTTTCTGTATTATGTTCACATTATTAAAACGTAACGAGTAATTAAAGTAAACCGCTACCTATATTTTGTAACGGAATTACATTACACATTACTTCCGCAAAAACGTAATGTGGGAATTACACAATTACGTGAAAAAGTAAGGGATTACAAGTAATCCGCCACTTGTAACGGATTACTTCCCGGATAAGGGAAGTAATCTTCGATAAGACTAAGGATTACATCCTTAGCCTTATCGACAAATGAATGCGAATATCTTAAATACGGGCTGTGCCGCATTACGGACTCTGTGGCGTTGTCTTTATGGCAATATATTCTTGTGAAGGAAAAAAAAAATTGCAGTGGCTTAGCTCGGCTATGCCAGGATATACGTAGCGTGAGCATAGTCAGTTAATCGGCGAGCCTTGACGTCATTGACGGCGTCTTGTTGTTGCTGCTGCTGAGATGGTCGGGCACGTCGCTCAGTCTCCTGGCGACGCCGCTTTGCTAGACGTTCTTCCCTTTGCTCCGGTGTCTCCGCAGCACGTTTAGCCTTCTTCTGTTCGTTCTTCCTACGCTCAACCGCTAATTGCCAGGCAACTACTTCGGGATCCGATGAGTTAAGCTTCTCCGCTCTTCTGCGCCGCTGAGCAGCAATTTCGCTCTCCTTCTCCATGGCTATACCACACTGGCAAACGCCCCGCTATATGTACGTACACCCCCACTGATACCTCTGCGCATGCGCACAAAATGAGAGGCGCTATCAAGCGGCTCCGGTGCAGCGTCAGACTTGGCTACTGCGCAACGGAGGCGCACAGCTGGGCACGCGCCGGCGCCAGTGCGTCTGCCGTGGCTATGACGTCACTCCTCTGAAATGCGCAGACCGGCGAGGCGCACGCGGCGGCGGCTCCGGCGCGCCAGCTGTGCGCCGTGTGACGTCACTGCTCCTCGCGCATGTGCAGCGCGGCTCTCCAGGAGCCACGCGAAACTGCTCAACCTCGGCTAGTGTAGCTCACGCTACAAAAAAAAAAAAAAAAGGCGCCTTGCATTGGTTCTTTTGCCTGTTTTCCTTAGCTATGAACCAGCTGGCTCAACTCACCACCTCACTGCGTTTTCTTTCATTACGAAGCTTAGGATTACTTACGTCGAGATAAGGACGCTTCGTCCGAATCACGGATGCACGGGACTTGCAAAACCCAGCTGCGTACTGTCCATCACTTTCGTCTTTGACGGCGCCTTGACTTGCAATAAAGCGAAGTATATTGGCGAAGGGGTTTGAACTAAAGACCTTTGATACATCTTTTTGCAAGTAACTACAACCAATACCTATGACAAAGCACATTCCGCTGGAACAAGATGGCGTCATTCGGTTCAGTCATTGTTGTACACGTTCCCCAAAAAAGGAACGAAAGATCGTTCCTCGTTCCTTCTGATTTTTGGAACGCGTTCGCGTTACAAGTTCCATATGTAAAAAAAAAAAAAAAAAAAAAAAAAAAAAGAAAAAAAAAAAAAAAACGTTCCCCTTAAAGCTAAAAACAGTGGAACGTATCGTTACATATGCGGAGAATTCACAGGCGGCCATAGCTCATGTGCGCGGCTGCTGAGCGAGGACAGACGGCGAACTTCCGCAGTTCTTTTGCAACGTGCATTCCTCACCGTCAAGATTGCCAGTCTTAGCAGGCAATTAATGTGAGCTCGTTCTGAGCATGCGCTCTAATCATCGTCCTCAAATATGGCGTTGAGTGAAAACCCTCTATTAGTGGCAAGATGTCTAGGTGGCGCCCTCATATGGTTCCCTTTTGTAACGTCATTACCTTGCGAACAACAAGTTTGATGGTGTTTGTAATGAGCATGATGGAAGCTTGAAAACATAACGCTTTGAAACGAACATTGCCAACACCGTCAAAATGAAAGTTCTTGCATTACTCGGTTATTTTTGTCGATGAGAAATGCTTTGCTGACGTCATGTCAGCATTCGGCCAATCCTGGAAAGCCGACCACGGTGACGCTTTCGATCGCGCACGTCGCCAATACGTTGCATTTGTATTTTGCTGACTACCATATTTAATTGTATCGAGGAATTTTTTTTTATCTATCCCATCAAATGGGAGCATAGCATAGCGCGCAGGGCTCTACGGGAACCGTAGAGCCCTGCGCGGATAACAGTTTGATTATTCGCGTCCGATCCGCAACCGCATACTTTGTATCCATATCCGAACTGCATCCGCAAAATGTGGAACCAGATCCGACTCACACTACAGGCATTCATTTTATGTCATAACATCAAGCGAGAACGAAAAAAAAAATAGAAAAAGCACTTCTTAAGTTGTTTTCTTATCTTTGTACTAAACCCATTCAAAGGGGATGTCATTTTATCATTATCAGTTTCATCGTATTTATATTAAAAGCGATCAGCCTTCCCGAGACACTGAACGTCGAAGGAAAAATTATCTCAGTTATGTGATCGTCCTAGGAGTCCGCGACACTTTGCCCAGAAGAAGTGCACAAAAAGGATGTCGAGGCACTTCCTTTGTTTTTGGAATCATGACCACACTACTCTTTGCGGAGAGGGGGACGTTTCTTCTACTTTCTTGTGACTTGTACGTTTGAGGTTTTCTTTGCCCGGAGAAAGGTTCCGCTCTTTTAATGCCAATGCACTAGCTTCCTCGGAACGATTGATGCCCTGCAACCTTTACTTTTTCTATGGATAGCATTTTTGACGAGAGGCAGCGTACTAACTGAAGCGATCTTCAGTGAGAATCAGATCTTTCTTAGGATCCCTATTGTTTATTCGAAACGCGTTTTGTGTAAATACGTTTCGTAGACAACTTTTCATGGACATACATTTCATGGGCACACGGTTCGTCGACGCTGTACGTTTTGTGGGCATATGCCCCTGCGACGTTTTGTTGACAACGCATTTCTTCACTTAGCCGCTAAAAGCTAGCGCGCGATTCACAAAGGCGAGCTTAACCAAACCATACCCCCTCCCCCCTGTAATCCAGGCAAAACGCAAAACGTTTGTTACAAAAATAGCAAGGTTGTGTGCGACGAAACGTCCCAGGTTTTTCGATGAGACGAACGCGAGAAGCCTTTCGATGAAACGTCGCATGTCGACGAAACGATCTGTAGATGAAACGTCAGTCGACGAACTGAATGCCCCCGGGCAAAAATTTAGATCCGGATCCCCGGATATCCGCATCCGCAGCCCCTGACATCAGCATCCGATCCGCAATCCGCCAAAATTTGTCTAATTTTTATCCGTATCCGCCAGTTTACTGCGGATATCCGCGGTGTGTTCACCTTTAAGCTGAAACTGCAGCTAATGCCACAAGCACGAGAGCTCGTGGTTGCTGCTTTGAATCGTTCTTTCGCAGAGCGAGCACTCGCGCGAAACGCACGTCTCAAAGCCAGGAGCGCGGACTGACTCGCGCTTGTAGCTTGAGTTGCGGTGTCACCTTAAAGGGGTCATGAAATGATATCAGGTTGCAATACACATGGCTTTGCAGAGGCGTACTGGTCCTAGTTAAAGCCCATCGATGCTTGTTCTACAAGTAACGGCAACTAATATAAGCGACCAAGCACATTCCGCTGGAACAAAAGGGCGTCATTCAGTTCAGTATTCTGCTGTGCGCTGCCATTCGCTACCTAAACCCTGCACCGTCATGCTGTCGGCGCTTCAAAGAATGTCGCTACTTGTAAGAAGCTCTTATCTAGGAACTTTAGTCCTAGTCTGGCCCAAGTATACTCGCACAGACCGCCACTGGTTCAGAAGCTTCTTTGCCACGGTGAAATTACGATGATAAAAGGGGACTCTTTCTTTCAGTCTTGCCTTCGCGAAGCTTGATGACATAATTGTGGGATCGAAACCACCCGCCTGACCAGGTTCGAGCGCGGCTCATGAATTGGACACGAGAACTACTTGAGCACTCGACTTTGGCTCGTAACAACCTCGGCGGATACTCGGAGAGTGGCTCGTGTCCAACCACTGCGGTGATGAGAATAGCCGAACTCCAACAACTCCTGGAGCTCAGCACGCCTTTTCTACTTTCCCAACCCCAGTGCGGGGCTATGAGCAACCTTAGCCACTGTGGGAGAAACATTTAGGTGATGACTCTCTGTCCGACGCGGCGACCACATTTTGTTCGGCGCACCGAGCGCTTCACTCGCACGGGAATAGATGGCGCCCAAGTATGGGATCAATCCCAAACCGACCGCTCCGGTTGTACCTCCCAGCGAGTTCCGCATTCCCTCTCTCACCGCTTCTTGTTGTTCCTTACCGCCGCCACGCCGCCTTCTAGTCACAAGAGTCCGTAAATCTATGTTGTCTTCCCTCTTCTTCTTTTTCGGGTTAAGGCTCACCTTCGTGCACGATGGTAACATTTGGGATCGACACAGCACCAAAGCAAAACACGTGGCCAGCCACTGGCCGCACACCGCCACCAAACCGCCACACCGCGAAAAAGGCTAGCACGCTACGCCGCCGACACCGTGGCCGCTGAGGAGGGACCTCATACCTCAGCGCCCTCCGCGGCGGCGCGGAACGAACTACCCCTGTTTCGAGGCTAGCTCCGAACACGATCTGGTCGCTCGCTCCCCGCGGGAAGAGCGACCAGAGTCATCACCTAAATGTGTTTCTTCCACCGTGACCTTGGCTGCATAAGATAGGCACCGGACCACGTGGCCGCTTGTTCTGGCTCCGAGTCGAGGGGATGAGCGATGCTCGTATTTCTCGAATTTTTTTGGCGACTGCCATTTCCTAGAAAGAAGAACTAAGGCAAGTTTGTTCAGTTATTAAGGTTAGCGAGTGATTCTAAATAGTGTTGATCGAAAGTAGAAAACTCTTTGCCTGGTTCCTTTAAGGGTTAACAGACAATACACTCGGCGTCAACTATTTCGTGCTGCACTGTCAAGGCTAGCGTAGCTTCCGCAGTACTCCAATTCGGTCAAAGTGCACGAGCGTATGCGAATGGTATACGCAACGCGAAGCCGCGTGGTCAGCAGTGTGGAGCTGCAGCACCGTTGAGGCTACGCAAGCCTTGACAGGTAAAAGCACCCTACTTGACAGTCTAGCACCAAACGGTTGACGCTGAGTTTGGGGTGCCTTCATGTGCGCTTTGCTTGGAGTGATCACATCTGACCATTTTGTTCTAAACGCTTCTGTCTTCTTTTTTTGTTCTCGAGCGCGGGAAAGCGCATCTCCCGAGACAAGCTCTTGGCACTGACAGTGCTACGACGGCACGCTCTTATCGGCTATTTCTTTGTATTTTTCCCGAGACGTAGAAGAGAAACAAAATTGACGCCAACTGTTTTGTCTTTAACAAGCAACGTTACTTTGCAAACAAATGTTGTTGTTGTTTTTTTTCTTTTACGAGCCACGCGCAGCCTATTTTTAAAGCATGTTGAGAGGAGTTTGTTGTTGGGAGAACTCCGAGATATCAAATCAGTTAAACAAATAAAAAAAAAAAAAAGCTTAGGTCCGTCTGGTGTCACTGAAACGCGGATTCTTTCCTGTGATTAAGGTCTTGAAAGGATCAGTGTTTCTTCGGATTTGACTAATTTGACAGACTGCTTTCTCTTCGCGTTTCATCCGCCAATTACGCCAGAACTAATGAGGATTAGGCGAAGACACTAACATACAAAAACACCTAGCTTTAATATGTCATTAGTAGGACGTTCTATACATACAAAGGAGCTCGAAAGGTGTGCGTTATCTCGGAACAAATAATGTTTTGTGTGTGTGTGTTTCTATCGTCATTCAGCTGGACAGAGAATAGCGCGTGTGAAGCCTCGGCTGCTACAATTATAATATCGGCATAATCTGGGATCGGCTCTGTCGAGTACAACATGGGAGGGGTCAGCGCGTTTATGTTGCTTTATACTGCGTGTCTGGTGATTTAGGTTATTTTTAACGTGAAACGTTGTTCTGCTAGTTGTTCAGCATTTTGTTAAGCGTGTTAAGCGAAGCCTGATAAGCGTGGCCGCGAAGTTCGATGCTGCTTGGTTAACGGGGGAGATCACGTGAGCAGAAAAAGTGTAGGCGAGGAGGAGCGAGGAGGAGATCGACCACCTGTGCGCACTAAGGGAAACGAGCTCGATACTATGGAAGGCGCTGGAAGACCGCGAGGTTTATCATTGCTTCATTCTAGCAGCCACTATCAAGTGTACACACATGGTACTCGTTAAACTATCCGATGAAGAGCGTCCTGAACGTATAGGTTTCTGGCGTCTTGAAACTTAGAGTATCGCTAAACGTGTGGTATGCTAGGACGTTTCACGTACGCAACACGATCGCCTAGCAATTTCCCATATCGTTTGCGCGGTTTTAATATTGATTGGGGAAAATGAAGAGCATGGCTTCAGTAGCGCCGGAGTGTACCGCCCCGGCAGGGAGTCTCTCTATCTTCGAATTTCGCTCAGTACAATACTGACTAGGGGAAGCCAGCGCAAATTTAGGACACCAGTGTAATTATGGCAGGTGTCTCTGGAAACTTTAAAGGCTGTCGGCGATTGCTAAAAAATTTGAAAACAGACCCCCTCCCCCCTCCCTCCCTCTTAAAGCCTCAGGCAACACCATTTAGAATAATGAAAGACTGCATGCGTACTAGGATCTTGACGTCATGACAGTAAAATAGAGCGAAGACGCAGGTGGGATATACGGGGGCTGCGTCAGAGCCCGGCTGAGCCTCTATAGGGCGTTTTCACATGACGTCAAACAACCATTTTGTTGTTAGATGTCATCGGTGTGACGTGAATCTTCGGAGTGATTGCGTTCGGCACGCACTAAGACAGCTCGTAACAACAAAACGGTGGACGAAATGACGTCGGTGAAAACACCCTATTGCTGAGTTTGCGCCATCAGACTGTGATGGCGTTCTTAGAGGGAGAAGAGGATGTTTCGCGCGCCTTGATTGATCTATAGACGATTGCAAGCAGGTTATCTGGCTGCCGCCATGTCTCTGCTCGAGCGGGCCAGTGCTTACAATTACAAGCTTGCCAAAGCGACGTTCACGCGCACGGTGCACATGCTTGCACGCATGGGGCACCAGTGGCACGCGATGCTTGCAATTGTCTATACTCTGTTTCACCTTGTGTTGTACAGCAGGAAAGGCTACAAGCGCGAGCCGCTTGCTCTATACTTCGTTTCACCTTATGTGCGAGCGAAGGCAAAACTGGAAGCGCGAGCACGGAAGCTCCGTGCGTTCAGGCTTTGCTCGAGCGCGCGAGCTGGGGAGAAATGCAAAAAGCGCTGGTCTCGCGCTTCTAGCTTTGGCTTCGCTCGCAGATAAAGTGAAACGAAGTATAGGACACATCTTGGCAGCACAAGCTCTCGTGCACCTAGAGTGCCTCAATGTCCTTCTGTTTAGGGTGATGCCACCCTTTGTAGTACCCGATGCCGACAGCACGTGCTCACGGGTAAAATACAAAGAAATCGACGAAACCAAAATGTCGCCATAGCACAGTCAGCGCCACAAACGCGTGCAGGGACACGCTCTTTCACGCGCTTCTGAACAAAAAAGGAAAATAAAAGTGTGGGACAAAATGGCCGGATGACTCCACCCCTCAGTTGGGAAACTCGCCGTCGAAACCTGGGCCGCTGGCGTCCACCGAGACCGAGCTAAATGCGATAACAGCGCCACTCTTTATCATTTGTCTGTACTGTGGTCACCTTGAGCTTTTATAAAGCATGTTTTTGCGTAAAAACAAACGAAAAATACTTTTTTTGTATGATATTTATTAGAGATTAGTACAAAATGAAGGGCGCGTGATGTTTTTAAAATCTTTAGTTTGCAAGGTTTTGCGGCATATTTAATATTGTTTTTATACGACCATGCCTCAGCGGCGCTTTCAGGTAGCACGTCCCGACCTAGGTGCATTTTAACTTCGGTTATTAAGACGCGGCGCGTCCGCTGGGGAGATGGGGGTGGCACCCCTGTAACCTCTTCCACTGTATCTGTTCTGGCCGATTATATTCAAAATGGAAGTAACGTGCGGTTCCTCGAGTGGCCGCTGCGGGAGAAATGGCGGCGTCGTGTTCGCCATTAGCTCGGTTCGCGAGGACAGATCGGGGACACTTTTTCAGGGCAGTCTCTATGGCAGTTTCCCAACTGAGTGTTTTAGTAACGTTGCTCCACCCTAAGCAAAGCGCACATGAAGGCACCCTACGTGCACCAATTGCAGCTGCCAACGCTATAGGGAGTATTCACTGGCGGCCATAGCCGTGTGCGCGACTGCTGAGCGCGTGCTGACGGCGAGCTTCCACAGTTCTTTTGCAACGTGCATTTCACACCAACAAGATTGCCGCTCTTAGCAGCTTATTAGTGTGAGCTCGTTCCGAGCATGCGCTCTAAACAGTGACCTCAAATATGGCGTCCAGTGAATACCCCCTATGAGCTCGCGCTTCTAGCCTTCGCTGCGGTACAACATAAAGTGAAATGGAGTATATATAGGTGGCGTCGCCTCAAAATAGCAGCCGATATTTGTCTAAATTAAAAAAAGGGAATATACTGGATTAGAGCCGATAATTATGCTACGGTTCAGAGTAACAACGTTTCAGCCACTTTAGTGTTGAGAATCACGGTTGCCAGTTGTCTCGAGCTTCGTCCTAAATCGTAGAAAACGCTTCTCCGTCCTCCAGAAATGCTGAAACAGTCCGAGGCAGAACAAAACGATATCGCCCGTGCTTCCCGAGACCGTATACGCGTAAAGCTCGTCAAGTCGCATTTTCGAATCGTAAATATATCGCCAACTGTTCCCGCCGCCCCAGAATTGTGCAAGAAAAATGGCGCCGCCTACGAGAAAGTCGGTGAATGGAGTGTCATTGCTCTACATTATTCAGTGGCCCCAGTCTGGACCTGTAGAAGAAGATATATTAAAGGCCTTCGGAACGAAACATCTCTGAAGATTCGGCGAATGCTCTCGCAATACCAGCTCATGCCCATCGGCGTGCGCCAATATACCCCAACCCACCTAAAAGACAAAAGGCCTACGACTACTCCCTCTTCTAAATGCCATCACTGGTTGAACGGATGGATGAGGCTGACTTTTTGAATCGAGCCGTGGCTTGCGCCATCTATAGCCAGTGGTATTTTTTTTTATTTAGTGGATTTAGGCAGCGCCGCCTAGCGTGCACCAGCATCACCACCAGCGCCTCTTGCAGCGTCTCACAACCTGGACGCACGCGGCGACGTCGAGACGTGCGGCGACGGAGCCTCGGCATGTTTGCCGCTTGGCGCGGGCCCACAAGCGTTGACGTCATGCGCAGGCCTTGTCTCGTAGATGGTAGTGCGGGCGCCAATTCCCCGATTAATGGAGTTCGTTTTGAAGGCCTCTTAGCGCGACGTCCAATGCCACGCCGTCACGTCTTTTTTTTTTTTTTCTCGATTACTTCGGGTAACGCGTATTGGTTCGTTCTGTTTATGATAAGTGCGCCCGTCTCTGTACGCTATACCCACACCAGTAAGTTTGCAGCCGATCTATAACGTGTCGTCCGCAGCCGCCGAAATTTCAAACCGGCTTTGCAACCCATCGCGTAAACATCCATGTTGATTTTTTTTTTTTTTTTACACCTGAGACTTTTAATTGGATGCCCATTGGTCAGGTGCGTCTCCCGGAAAAAAGAAAAGGGGGGGGGGGGGCGATAAGTACCCAAGTGTCGTTACCTCACAGTTGCACGTGAGGGGCTTGTTCCGCTTTTAAATCTTTCCTAATGTGGCGACAAACAAAAAAAATGTACATAGATAGGAAAAGGACCGGCTAATTAACGCTGCAGATGCTGCCGTGCCGGGAGCTCGTCTTGGACGGATCGCTATCTCGCCCGCGAACCGAGCGGACGCGAAGCGGGAAAGGCAAATGACCCGCTCAATCGCCGGAATGCTCCGACGAAGCAGACGACGGGACCTGTTGTGTGGCTTCCTCGTCGAGATAGCAAAAACCAATCACACACACACACAAAAGTGTGGTGTCAGGCTGCTGTTGTGCGTGATTTGTTTAGCCGGTGATTGAAAATGCACAAGGACGACGAGTGCCATGACGATGCACTTTTGGCTTTGATTCATTTACTCCATCGATTCGCGGCGTTGGCTTCACTTAAGGTGAAACGTAGTGTAGTTCATTTTTTTTTTTTTTCTGGGCTCGAATGAAACGCTTTTCTTCATTTGTTCAACTTCTTGCTGCGAATGGGCTTTTTACATTGCGGGAGACTGTATATTGCTTACTCTTCAACAGTCGCACATGTGAGGTATAATGAAACATTTTCTCTCATGCTTCAATTCGGCGAGTACGGCATCGCAAGATAAGACTTATTTATTTACACTTTTGTATATCCCAAGCGGTATTATTTTATTCTGTTCGGTTTGAAAATCATAGACCACCGAAACGCCGGCCACAATTTCGTGTCACCGTGTATATAAATATATACAGGGTGTCTAAAAAAATGTACAGTGTTTGTTTCACCGCAAACATGAACTAGGCATCACCGAACGCCCATTCTCCGCCCAGAGGTAGCGCTAGAGGTCACAACCAGATGCCAAAATTTCAGCCCGATCCGATACCTCATTCAAAAGTTAAAAGTGATTTTCTGAAAAGTTCAATGGGAAAATGAAGCCCATTTTTGCCTGTTTTCGGTTTTTGCTGCCATAGAGCCCCATGTATTCGAAAACTCCGGCGGCCGCCATTTTCCCATTGAAATTTTCAGAAAATCACTTTTTCTTTTGATTAAGGTATCGGATCAGGCTGAAACTTTGGCATCTGGTTGTGACCTCTAGTGCTACCTTTGGGCAGAGAATGAGCTTTCCGCGATGCCTAGTTTATTTTTGCAGTAAAAAAAACCCTGTAAATTTTCTTTTGTGACATCCTGTATATCTCTCTCTCTCTCTCTCTCTCTCTCTCTCTCTCTATATATATATATATATATATATATATATATATATATATATATATATATATATATATATAACTGGGAAGAAAAAACCCTTGGTGAAAACAGCAACAACGGACGATTTAATCTTCGACGTTTCGGCCGGAGTCCGGCCTTCGTCAGGAAGAACTTTTACAGATGAACGCGGGGGGTATTTATATAATACTACGGTCGAGTCCAAGTTTCGGCGGGATGACGGTTGGAGCTTTGGTGAGAGGGAAGCGTAGGGCAGTTCGTATCCGGGTGAAGAAGCTGGACGGTCGGGGCCAAGTTTCAAGGACGGTGGGATGACGGTTGTAGCTTCTTCAGAGGGGGCGCAGGGTGACTTTGTGTCCGGGTGGGAAGGGCTGACCTGAACGATAGCGTACAATAGACGAAACCGTCATCCCACCGTCCTTGAAACTTGGCCCCGACCGTCCAGCTTCTTCACCCTGTTAAGAATGAACCTTCGGCAACCTTTTTCGAGTTTCAACGCTGCGGAAACGAGTCCCGAAACGAGTCCCGACGTGTTCTGGACTGTCGCCCACCTGTCGAAGTCTGCCCGAAACGAGTCCCGACGTGTTCAAGACCGTCGCCCAGCTGTCGTGGTCTGCCCGAAACGAGTCTCAACGCGTCCGTGACGTCAACGGGACGTGTGTGTGTGTGCGTGTGGGTTCGTGCGCTCCGGAAGGGGAGAGAGGCCTGGCCTAACTGCGGAGAACCATGGCTATGACGCATTTCTGGCTACGACGCGGCGGACTTTTCTGCTACGCACTTGGCGGTCGCACCTGCTGCCCTGGCGGAGAGTGAGGGAGAAAACGGACCCCTATATAAGGCGGGGCGTGAGGCTGCTGAGTTGTTCTCTTGGATTTGACGACTGTATCGCTACCATGTAATTAAACCGTTCGTTACGTTACCAATTCTCCCACCTCCACTGGACCCCTGGGTTCTTCTCTTCGGGGAATGGTCGTCGTCACGAGCCAGGAAGCCTCCGGACGTGCGGCTAAAACCCCGCCTCGAACAACTGGTTGGCAGCGGTTGGGATCGGACCATGCGACATCGTGCTACATCTGTGGGTGAGCGTTTGGACTTTGCTTTGGGATTCGCCAGGCTTCAGATTATGGGTAATTAATTTTGAACTGCTGGGAATCCTTAGTGTTTGACTCGTGCGCTAGGTTTTTGGTACAACCTCGCGACAAGTTTTAGAACAAAGCCAAAGCTAAAGAGCAGCGATCATGGATCTAATGAGGTTACTGAGAACAGATTTATTCTGTTTATGTGAAGAATTGGGTGTGGAGGTGGTCAAAAGATGAAGAAATCTGAGATCAGTAAAGCGATTTCAGAGAGCGCGGAAGCAGAGGAAATTAAAATTGCGTGGGAACTGCTTCAGAACGCTAAGAGTGAAGCTGCAGCAAGAGAGGAACGAGAACAGGCTGCAGCGAAAGAGGAACGAGAGCGAGAACAGGCTGCAGCGAAAGAGGAACAGGCTGCAGCGAAAGAGGAGCAAGCTGCAGCTAGAGAGGAACGAGCACAGACTGCAGCGAAAGAGGAACGAGACCAGGAGCGAGCGCTGAAAAGGCTAGAGCTCGAAATTGAACAACAGCGATTAAACTCGCAGAACAGTAGAGTTGGGGCTCCGGTACGAGCAAGTGAGACCGAGTCGTATCAAATGAAGAAGCTCATGCAGCCGTTTAAAGTTGGGGAAGACGTGGGCCTATTCTTAGTTAGCTTTGAGAGGACATGTGAGAAGTTGAGCTTCGCCCCAGAAACGTGGCCGCAACGGCTTTTGACTCTGTTGCCCTGTGAGGCTGCAGAGGTTGTCGCGCGCCTTAGTGCTGGAGACGCGGACGACTACGACAAGGTGAAGTCCAGCCTTTTGAAGCGGTACCGCCTTTCTGCCGAGGCGTTCCGTCAAAGGTTTAGAAACGCATCCAAAAAGAGCAGCGAGGGCTACTCGGAATTTGCGTACGGGCTTAAAACCAACCTGATAGAATGGTTGAAGAGCGAGGAAGTGTACGAAAGCCGAGACAAGGTAGTCGAGTGTGTGTGCCTCGAACAGTTCTTTCGTAGCATTCCGCAGTCAGTCAAGCTCTGGGTGCAGGACAGGGTGGGAGTCGACTCTGTCGAAAGGGCCGCTGAGCTAGCCGAAGAGTACGCAACGCGTAGAAAGCTGAGCGGAGAGGAAAGCGAATCCGACCGAAGCGATCAGCGCAAGACCTTCCGACAGGGAAATGACTCGCGAGAAAACGGGCCCGAGAAGCCCGAAGCAGGACAAAAGGTCCCAGAAAAGAGCACAGAACACTCGAACGGAGACGAGGCGCGGAAAAGCCCAACAGGGCAGTTCGTGGCAAGGAAGCCGTTCCTGTGCTACAACTGTCAGGAGCCGGGACACACAGCGGCCAGATGTAAGAAACCGCGGGTTGTGTTCTCTTACGTGAACGGTAGTGACAAGGACCTGAAGCTTCTTCGTCCCTATCTTCACGAGCTCCATGTAAACGGAAAGCCGTGCAGGGTGCTTCGGGACAGTGCAGCGACGATGGACGTTGTCCATCCGTCGTATGTAACGCCATCCGATTTTACGGGAAAGGTAGTTTGGATTAGTTTGGATCAAGCAGCTGCTCGAAAAGCACAGTGTCTGTCTGCCTATGGCGACAGTAAGGATAACTGGCCCGTTCGGAGAGCTAGTGACAGAGGCGGCTGTCTCGCAAACAGTCCCGTTGGAATATCCTTATTTGTTTTCTAACCGGTCAGATTTCCTGCTGCGCGAAAGGGGTCAACAACTGGGAAAAGGGCTAGTTCAGTCGTGTACGAGGTCCAAATCGCGTCAGGTCGCCCCTTTGTTGACGAGGGATCCAGAGCCAGAGGCAGCCGACGGGGAGCAAGCACTCCCAGAGTTGGAGGCAGAAAACCGGGATGAGAGGGACCAGGTTGTTGAACAGCATGGCCTCGTAGCACTAGAAAGCGTACGCCGTCCCAACGCGCCGGCGAAAAAGGCGGAGGAAGACGGGATCAGTGAAAGATCTCTCGTAGCTCCGGCGTCACGTAACTTTGGTCCTCTGCTACGAGTAGACAGAGTCGAGCAGAAGAGCGACCCTAGTGTGTCAGGGTTTCGCGATACAGCTCAGGAGATTGCTAGGACCAATGTGACGGGGCATGAAAAAGGCGGATTGTTTTATCGGCGCTATAAGGACCGCATTTTCACGTCTAGAAATCACGTGAAAATCGATCACTATGACTTTAGCGTAAGAAAAAGGAAAGGCAAATTTAACGGCAATGCCGATGGGTTGAGCAGATTTTTCTGACATCACGAAAAATAGTAGGGATGATCTCAGAGGTCTTCGTCATCCACGGGAATGAGGATCTAAGTGGGGGCACTTCGTTGAAACCCCAAAATGACCTCACAAATTGCGAAAAGTTTTTGTCTTTTGTTCTTAGTGACCTCGTTGGAAAAATGAGTTTTTTCGGCGACAGGGGGTCTCGATACCTGGAATTGTACCAAATTTTGGTAATCCGTAATCCAGTCTGGCGGGTCTTTGGCGAATTCCGAGCGTTTGACTGCGGTGTGGCGTGGTGCTGTGGGGGACGTTTCCGCTGATGCCTCCGTTGTGAGAGGTTTTGTGAGTTTGTTTGGTGCTTGCAGCGTCTTCTCAAGGCCTACTCCAAGCCCACCTCTTCAGGCCAGCGATTGTACCACCGGCCATTCGAGGTTTCCCTGGCCCCGGAGGGGCTGTTAAGAATGGAACCTTCGGCAACCTTTTTCGAGTTTCAACGCTGTGGAAACGAGTCCCGAAACGAGTCCCGACGTGTTCTGGACTGTCGCCCACCTGTCGAAGTCTGCCCGAAACGAGTCCCGACGTGTTCAAGACCGTCGCCCAGCTGTCGTGGTCTGCCCGAAACGAGTCTCAACGCGTCCGTGACGTCAACGGGACGTGTGTGTGTGTGCGTGTGGGTTCGTGCGCTCCGGAAGGGGAGAGAGGCCTGGCCTAACTGCGGAGAACCATGGCTATGACGCATTTCTGGCTACGACGCGGCGGACTTTTCTGCTACGCACTTGGCGGTCGCACCTGCTGCCCTGGCGGAGAGTGAGGGACAAAACGGACCCCTATATAAGGCGGGGCGTGAGGCTGCTGAGTTGTTCTCTTGGATTTGACGACTGTATCGCTACCATGTAATTAAACCGTTCGTTACGTTACCAATTCTCCCACCTCCACTGGACCCCTGGGTTCTTCTCTTCGGGGAATGGTCGTCGTCACGAGCCAGGAAGCCTCCGGACGTGCGGCTAAAACCCCGCCTCGAACAACCCGGATACGAACTGCCCTACGCTTCCCTCTCACCAAAGCTCCAACCGTCATCCCGCCGAAACATGGACTCGACCGCAGTATTGTATAAATACCCCCCGCGTTCATCTGTAAAAGTTCTTCCTGACGAAGGCCGGACTCCGGCCGAAACGTCGAAGATTAAATCGTCCGTTGTTGCTGTTTTCACCAAGGGTTTTTTTCTTCCCAGTTATACCCACTCCTTCGGACTCCCGCCACCATGCCCGTTATACATACATATATATATATATATATATATATATATATATATATATATATATATATATATACATATACATACAGGGTCTTTCAAAGAACGCAGGCCAAATCGCTCCTGCCAAAACTAAGCATCGCACAGAAAAAAGGTTGATGCCATGTTGGTGTCTGTCCAAGAGCCTATTAAGAAAAAATAATAACGCTTGGAAAAAATAGTTTTTGTTTCGTTTTTTAGAAAGTAATTTTTTATTTGTTCATTTTAAGGTTATAGTTTCAATTAGAAACTTAGTGGGCATCATCAATAACCCCTATATTAACCCTTTTTAGACAAGTATAAAGCATGCCGAGCATTTTACCGTGTTTTGAAAAACCCTTCAATTCTGACGCGTACTCTGGTTTCGGATTCTTATCCAAGCGCATCTTGCCGGTAGCTGTCCTGCCCTTCGACGGCCGAAGCGCAGAACCAAAGCCAGACACCCGCCTTCCTTTCCTCTTTCGTAAAAAAAACAAAGTGTAGCGCGCGCGCGCGAGGCCAGGTGATAAGGAACGCCTCGCTGTTCGAAAGAGCATGACATTGCAAGATTGAGCTTTGACTTTTGGGCTGGCCTTGGTCCCGCGCTTCAGCCGTCGGAGGGCAGGACAGCTGCCGCCAAGATGGGCTTGGATACGAATCCGAAACCAGAGTACGCGTCAGAAATGATGGGTTTTTCAAAACATGGTCAAATGCTCGGCATGCTTTATACTTGTCTAAAAAGGGTTGATATAGGGGTTATTGATGATGCCCAGTAAGTTTCTAATTGAAACTATCGCCTTAAAATGAACAAATAAAAAGATAATTTCTAAAAAAACTTTAAATTTTTTTTTCTAAACGTTATTATTTTTTCAAAATGGGCTTTTGGGCAAACACGAACGCAGCATCAACCTTTTTTCTGTGGGATGCTTAGTTTTTGCAGGAGCGATTTGGCCTGCGTTTTCTGAAACACCATATATATATATATATATATATATATATATATATATATATATATATATATATATATATATATATATATATATATATTTTTTCTTTATTATGAAAAAATGCTAATAAAAGTCAATAGACCCTTCCCGAAATTCAGTGCCATCTGGTGGCTATAATGGCAGTTTAACTTTTGCCGTACTAATGGTGGCAATGAAAATGGAGTCTGCCGTATTTTATCGGGCGCCGTCACTTTGGCAAGTCAACGGCAAACGACAGTGTGCGCTTCACTGTACATTTTCTTCCCGATCTTTTTCAGTGACGACATAAACAAAGATTAAACCAGTCAGAACAAAGCGTCAACCCACGTACACGGCTTGATAAAGTTGTACAAATCAAGGGGCTTTGAAGCACCTTGATGCTACCAACAGATTGGCTGGGCCCGAGCTAGAAATGAACGCTTACGCAGATCTTGCTTTCAATTCCTGCTTCGCATCGTGCTAACGTCACGAATGTATAAGCCTCGAATTATCTGCTAAGGAGCATCTTCAACTTCTTCCTTCATCAGTAAACAGAAGGCCGCCATTAGTACGGCACATATGCCATTTTTTCGATGATGATAGTGATCAAAGTGGCCAGACTGAATTTCGGAAAGGGTCTATTGTTACCTTCTCTTACAAGTAACGACACAACACACACGCATGACGAGGCACAGTCCACTGCAACAGAAATGACGTCGTTTACTTCATTCTCCTGCTGCGCGCCGTTATTAGCTTCCTAAAACCCGCACCGTCACGCAGTTGGTGCTTCAATGAACCTTGAAAATAGAACTGAGTGTGTGTTTGTTTTTGTTCTTTTTTTATCTAGGAGCTTTAATCGAAATTGCATATTGTTTGACCTCATGTATAAGCGCTGCCGACGCTACGAGTCGTTGGTACCAATCAAAGCAGCGCCAAAAGTGGAGCGTCAGAGCGCTCGCCATCTTTCTTTACATGTTCCATTATAGACCTTTTTCGCAAGGGCGCCGCCATCTTGAATTGTCGTCACTTCCAGTATGGGCGAAAACATTGTTTTGCCGTCGCCACGCCAATAGAAGGCATTTAGGACGTAAACGTAACCGTCACCCATTCTCGTTTTGCCACCCCTCTATTTTTTTACTATTTGCAGGTTGACACGTTCTGATATTTTTTCGTCGCCCATACCGGATATGCCTACTTGGCGGTTGGGGGCGAGAGTAAGCGAAAGAGGTCTATTGGCTAAACCAATCGAGCACACTGCATAAAAAGGCAGTTTGCAGTCAATCGCAAGATGCGTGAAATTGTGGCAAAGCACGCCCTGCATTTCCCGAGACAGTCGCTGACTGTACGTGTAGCAAGTGAGGGAGAGCAGGAGATGAGAGCGCGTGGGAACTCCAGAACGCCGAGCTCTGGCTGGAACAATTGAGGCCCCCTCACACACTTGCGTTTGACTACGACTGACTTCGATACGACCGGGGAGATGCAAATAAAAAGGAAACAGCAATATTTCGTCAGGAAAGAGATTGTAATTCTTTTTTTTTGTTTTTATGTTGTTTTATAATCCTTGAATCTTCTTCTTTTATGTATAAAATAATGAGGACCAGTTATAATCGCAAAACTAGTCAAATTCGCGTTTGAAGAACTCTCGTCAACTCAGGGCAGCGTAAATTTGACCCATTTTTGTTTGCACCGGTTCGTCAAGTTATTACGTAATACCCGACACCACGTTTATGTTGAGAAGTATTCCTATACTCTGTTCACCCTTAAAGTGACACTAAAGTGAGAAAAAAAAAGAGTTTCTTTTAGTGAGGTTAATTTTTGTTGTTGTAAATTTTCCCATTAAAAAAAGAATTTTTAGCAATGTTTACGCCGTTAGACGCAATTTATCTGTACAATGTGGAGGTCGCAGCCCGCTAAGCCCCGCCCCGTGCTTATAAGGTGCCTACATCTCTCATTGGCTGGAGAGATGGTTGGCGTGTGAAGTTTTTGGTTGTAAAATTGTCTCTCCGTGTCGTAATAGTATTTTAGTCGAAAATAGTTTTATGCTCGAGAAACAATTAATCTAGCTAGATTCATTATTGTATTCAAACATATCCCGAAATAGTTTTTCCGCTTCGGTTTCAGACGATAACAAATATGGCTGCCGGCGTCTGCGGAGAGATCAACGAGAGCGGCTCGTCGAGCTCGTCTATTCTAATGAGCGCGAGTCGTTCCGCGTTCGCCGAGTTGTTTAGACGAAGATCTCCTCAACCGATTCAGTTTGCAGCAAAGAACTGTCGCACGTACACACATTCGGGAGCGCTGTTGGCGCTGTGCTTGGGTTCGTAGCGGGCGGTAGCGGAACTGGCCTAAACCTAGCGTCCCACTTGAACTATGTTGGTTTGATCTGGCTTGATTTGCTCCTTTGAGGGTGTTGATGCTGAATGAAGATATTAGTTCCCGTAAAAGCGGCCCCGCTGCTCTGTGAATTGTGCAACCGTTGGGATTGCAAGCATGGTTTTAATACCGAGAAGACACCTACACAGGTGAGAATTTGCGAGCGATTTGGCTGGAGGCAATCGGGTGTTCGGCTCGCATCAAGCTTGTCCAGGTTTGTTCCCGTCATTTTGCTTCGAAAGGAAAGTAGCTCTACGTTTTACGGTGCACCTGGCCTGCCAATGCGAATATTTGTAGGTCGCGTTCTAGCTGTGCGTCATGGCACTCACCCACCGTGCTCGCGGGTGCCATGCGAAATAATTAGCGGCGAGATGTTTTGGTGGCGCCCTCCTGTGGTTCCCCCTTGTGACGTCATCACCTTGCAAACAACAAGTTCGATGGTGTTTGTTATTAGCATGGTGGAAGCTTGAAATCATTGCGCTCTCAAAGGAACACTGCCAACACCGTCAAAATTAAAGTTCTTTCATTCCTCTTATTTCCGTCGATGATAAATCCACTTTCCGACGTCATAGTCAGCGTTCGGCCAATCGTGGAAGTTCGACCACAGCAACGCTTTCGGTCGCGCACGGGGCTAATAGCAACAGAAAAAATGGAAGAACTGCATATTTATTTGGTTCATTTTTTTGTCCTCTCGGCCGCTTTTTACCGCACATCGACAGACGCTGACAGACGCTTGTAATGGACCGTGGCTCGTGCATGATGGAACGCTAGAACGCCGCTTTCATGATCGCGTCTTACAAGCGTGGCCGACGTTTTTAGGTGGAGGCGGAATAGCAGACGGACGGAGGCGAAGACGGACGCCCGCGCGCAGCTTTCATGTCCGCGTCTCCCGGGCATTGCAGACGACGATAGACGGTGTTGAAATAGCAGACGAAGCCAGTGGCTGCCGCGCGTCTGCTCGCACGACTAGCAAGCGGTATCCAGACCAGACGCACCGGATGTCGCGAAAGGGAGACACTATAGGCTTCTTAGCGGGTTCAGACGAGCAGCCAAGCCAATTCAGAAGTAATGGGTGGTGCCACTATATCTGTGGGCGGGGCTTGGAGCGTGCCGTGACCTCCAACTAAATTACGTCTAAGAACGTAAATATTGCGAAAAAATGTGGATAAATCAACGAAACAAAAGTATTACACCCATTAAAAAAAACTTGTTTTTTTCGGTGTTTTCTTTTAAGTTGAGACTACAGTCAAAGCTGCAAGCACGAGCTAGCCAACACCTCCTAAAAGAGAAGGCCGTGGCGCTCCGAGTCGTTACGTCACAATGTCGGAAAAGGAAGTTCATAGCGCAACTACGTGAGAAACATTTCTGGGCATCGACGTGAAAAAAACGTTTCTTGTCGAGCGTTGCGGGGTGTTCGTGACCGTT
Source organism: Ixodes persulcatus (assembly GCA_013358835.2). Taxonomy (NCBI): domain Eukaryota; kingdom Metazoa; phylum Arthropoda; class Arachnida; order Ixodida; family Ixodidae; genus Ixodes; species Ixodes persulcatus. The sequence goes on from JABSTQ010009379.1 coordinate 38,820, forward strand.
TATCCGACATTAATATCTGTTTTAAGAGCACAGTATTGTACAATTTATTATATATATTATATAAACATAATATACAACGCGCTACCAAGGTTGAAAGTGTCAACTTTTTATATTTATGATTATCCCCGTAACCGCGGGACTACGTGCAATCCCGCAGATCCCCACACTTTTCGAATGAACCGGTCCGCTGGGACGTTTTCTTCCCTCGTACGGGCTTCGATTCTGGTAAATTTAAGTTGTGTGTGAGCTGCTGACTGTCTAAAAAGGAACGCTGCGACTTTCAGAAGGGAAGTGAACCGTAAGAAATCCAGTAATCGCCGCAGGGAACGCACGCGAGCAAGAGATGGGTCGACGACGTTTAGCCTCCCGCACTGCGGCCGCTGCTCTCGTGTGTGTGTGTGGGTCTTTTGATCCTCCTACCCGTCGTTTTTTTTGTTTTTTGTTTTTGTCGTCACCGCAGTCTCGGGTAGTTTTTTTTTTGTGTTCGCTTGATACTACGGCATTTACGTGGATTCGCGGAACACGTCCTGCTAGGGTTTGAATGACATGTGTGGCAACTAGCCAACGATGAGACTGGTCGGTTATCGATAGACCTCTCTTTCGACAAAGAGAGAGACTTAAAGTTCGTGTTCAAATGTTTTCGTCACGGATATTGTGGGGCGTATGGATACGATCGACAGGTGAGAAACAACGTATTTACGGACTTTCTTGGTCATGTGGGACGCGAGTCCCACATGACCAAGAATGTCGCGCATGACCATGCTGCAGTTGGTTTTTTTTTTTTTGTTCGTGTTTTTTGTGATAGAATGGCATCGTGTTCGTCGTTACCCGGGTGCGGTTGCGTCGACATTTGTAAATATGCGTGATAATATTATAGTTTTCACTGTAAGCTGAATAACAAGTTTGTGTGATTATACAAAGTGCGTTGTTTGTGCTTATGTGTTTATTTATACTAATGTTATTTGATTGCCTTTACCGCTTTTATACTAGAATCTGAACTGTATTAAGGTAATAGTATTATTGTATACAAAATAAGATATTTTGTTCTAAGGCCGCTCGAGCCCATAGGGAGAAGTAAATTAGTTGACTGTAAATGGTAAGTTTATTACCCCTGCCACACGGAAAAGTTAATATATTTTCATTAAATGATATGGGGCTTAATCAGCTCGCGGTCTTGAGTTATTATACGAGCGTCGCAAGCTGATTTGTCGACCCCATAATGTCATTCGATCGAAATTACATTACTTTTGCCATGTGGCCGGGGTATGATGGAAGAATTCAGTGACTGCAAGCAATAACGTCGCTTACATGATCGTAAGTGACATTTGTCTAGCCGTGTCCGGGTTGACTGCGTCTACCTGATTTTTAACTGTGATCTGTTTTGCTGTGTCCAATCACTGCGTGTCTCGCCATTTTGTCGAAGTATTTCTGTGTAATATATGCATTCCTACAGCAATAATTGCGTGACTCAATGTTTTCTCTTATACCTCGTACCATTTCATACCGATTATTTAGCGGTGTAATATTTTGCCCGTGTAATAAAATATTTTCGAGACCCCTTGCTATGTGCAGCTTTCATTTTAGCTAATAAGACACGCGTATGTGACTAAAAGCGCGTTGCGACGGTCGATCCACGCGCGTTGCCTTCGCTTCGACGCGCGCCCCCGATGGCGCCTTCCTTCGCGACGTCACGAGAAGAGCGCTACGGCCTTCTCTTCTTGGAGGTGTTGAGCTAGCCCGCGCTCCTGGCTTTGAGACGTGCATTTTTTAGAGCGAGCGATCGTTCTGCGGAAGAACGTCTTAAAGCAGCGACCACGTGCTCTCGTGCTTGTGGCATTGGCTTGCAGTCTCAGCTTAAGCGTAAACGGAGTATAGCCGTCTTCTCTCTATCGCAGTCTTCAGTCTGTATAAACACACTCGCAACCCATTCTTTTTTTTTTTTAATTTCTCGCCAAAAACTATTAAAAAATCATTATTTTTTATTTATTCTTTTTTTTTGTTCCGCACCGAGAGCGTGTCGTTACCATTGTTGGAACGCGAACGCGGAACGCTGGTGTACGCCGGCGTTTAGCGTTCGAACATGTTCCAACAGTGAGTAGAGCAGAAGGCAGCTAGCTTTGCTCCTACCCACTAATAATTCCCAGGAGAGCTCGGTCTGGTCGGTGCTCTCGTCTCCTCCTCTCCCCCAGTTTCTACCCGCATAGTATCCGTTGCGACAGAGTCTGGTGTCTCCGGTCGTTTGAGACGGCTCGGCAGACTGGATAATGGTTTCGCTAACACGTTGGGACGTACGGAAGTCTACAGTGTGTCTTCGTTGAATCTTTGATGGCGTCACCCTCCACATTTCTTTTTTCTGTCCCGCGATGCGCCGAAGGTTCTTCTTGATGATATGACACTAGAGTTTTCTCCCAAAGAACGTCGCGTCTTTTTCTCGGAAAACGTTTTCCTTTTCTCTTTTTGGCGCTGACAGAACGATACCGTGCCGCTAAGTCGTTTTCGTTCCTTTTTTTTTTAAGTGTGTAGAAAGTATTTGTGTTTAGGGTGTATTTTGTTTGTTCCGTCACTTTATTCGTTCATTTGTTTTCATTTTAACGCAGAGGCTGGCGTCTGGTTCATTTGTTTTGACTCCACTGGAACGTTCTATTACCGGCACTATAAAATTTGCTTTATATATATATATATATATATATATATATATATATATATATATATATATATATATATTTTTTTTATTCAAGGGGTACTAGCGATACGAATTTAGCGTGGTCGAGTTTATGTTGCCAGCCGTTTTTTCTCGTTCCACGCTCTTTTCAGCTTGCTTGGCGTTGTTTGGCGCTCTGTTTTCCGCCCATTTAAAATTGGGTGCGTGCAATATATCCGTAATAATGTAACGGAGAGATTCTTTCGCATACGCCAAGCTAAACATATGCGCAATTTTAAATTGGCTTAAGTGAATGTTTTGTTTTTGTCTTTTTTTTTCCAGCTTTAAACAGACCGATTTACCACGACCTACGACGGGAGATTATTTATTAGCAGTAACAAGATACTCTAGAAAACGCCTGTGTGTTCGCTTTACTGTAGAACACGAAGGCAGCCAATCAGGACGAACAATGGAAGGTTCCCAGCGAATGACGAAGCTCAGAATACGAATACATCTTGTTAAAAAAAAATGAAACAAAACAAAGAATGCCCCGTACGTAGAGACTAACAGGGAGTTTGAGGGAACCGGTTTTACACACCCGATTACGGTATACGATGGGCCCTCCGATAAGAGCTGCGCATATGGGAGTCTTCTGTGGCAGCGCATGCGCAGGTGCGCACCGGAGGTCCCACCGTACCCTATCGGATGTGCAAAAACGGTTCCCTAAAACTCCCTATTATTAGCCTCGGTTAAAACTATTCAATTAGATTACTTCGTTACTTTAAAGAAAAAGTAATCGACCGCTACGGGGAGAAAGCACCGTTACTTTTCCGATTACTTCAGGTTTCCAAAGATGCGTATCTTTCTGCCGGTTTGAAATGTACGCGTCATTTCGTACCGTACATTATTGCATTAGAATCGCGCGATTACAAGCTACTCGGTCATCTTCTAAATCGATCAGTTTTGGTAGACCCTCCCCCTGTCGGAGACTAGGTTGTGGAAACAAAAGGGCGCCATTAGGAAGGGGAAGGGAAAATAGTGACAATTTCGGGTAATTTTATTACCTTCAAAAGTAATCCGATTACTCGTCAGATTACTACCTAATGAAAGTAATCAAACCATTACAAAATTACTCCAAAAAGTAATCGATCACAAGTAACCCGATCACCTGTGACGATCCGCGTACGACTCAGCGCAGATGGGTTCCAACGGAGCATCGGGTACCGTTATCGGAGGTATGGGAACGGTCTACTGAAACTGGTCTATTTGCTGGTACCTCTTTGTTCGTCCTGATAAGCTGCACGTCTATGTATTTAAAAAAAGATTGATAGATTTTTTTTTTTTTTTTAGTTGCGACAAAGGAAAGGTGGAAAATTTTCTTTTATTTACCTATTTGTAGGTAAATAAAAAAATTTACCTATTTGTAGGTTGGAGGGTGGTACACAATACATCATATAAATCGGATTTATTTGATTTTAGATTTATTTGGTTTAATGTAGGAATTAATTTGATTTAAATCACGGTATGCAGAAAAAGCGGGATCTTTATCACTTCGTGTATTTTTAAACATGCCCGATTGATTGAGCAATCCTGCCGATAACCTAAAACAATGCGGACGAAACAATCACGGTAAATTTAAGGCTCCCTTTATTTAACGACCTTTTTTTATTGAATTTTATACTAAAAACGAAACGGTTCGATTTGTTTTTTGTTATCTAAAAAAGATTTTTATATATAGAAATTACAGAGAAAATGCAAGCGAGCTGGTGAACTTTCAACATTGTAAAACCCGAGACGTAGGACAAAAAAAAAAAAAAAAAAAAAAAAAAAAAAAGGGGGGACAACACAGACATCTTCATTTCGCGTTCTAATTTGCTCACAATAGGACGTCACGTGACTGATGAACGAAGTGCAAGCTTAAAACAAAGCTCAATGCTCCGATTTGCTCTGAAGAGCACTGCCTTTTGCTCGCGTTCAGCCTCATCTAAATATTTCATTGTATGGTGATTTTTTTTTTAAATTTTATTTCAGTACAAAACAGATGTGCCTAGAAAGTATCAGACGATAGACAAACAGTACATGAAAACTATTTTTAGCATTATTTCTGCGGTTAAGTTTTGACGCGGGTCGTCACAGTAAAATCGGTCCGATTAAAATCAGGACTGAAATCGTGATTTAAATTACTCGAATTTTTATCGCCAACGTTCTTTGCGGGTTTCAGCTGAGCTATTTGGTTCATTACTTTCGATGGGCCAGCTGAACAAAAGATTACACCCCACACACACAAAAAAAAAAAAATACCTTTCACACTGCTGGAGAGATAAAAGCTAGGCGTGCTCGGAGAACTAGAAAAATACCTTGTCACTGGTTTAAGCTGTGCTAGTTGGTTCATTGCCTTCGATGGAGAACTTTCAGAGAAGCCCGCTTTTCATCTCTTCAGAAATGCGAATAGTGTTTTTTTTTTGTGTTTGTGTGGTGTAATCTTCGTTCAGCTGACCCCTCGAAAACCTCGTTGCGGGTCGATAAGATATTTAGGAGCTTGCTACGTTCTCCGCTTCTTGAAATGTCCGCGACTATATTTAACCCGCGGGTTAAATATAGTCGCGATTAAATATAGACTTTACTGAAGTCAATATAAATATTGACTTCAGTAAAGTCTGAAGTCAATATTATACCAAACAATACGAACCACCATATGCCATATCATAAAAAAAAAAAGAAGTACCATTATTTTCGCGGCATGTATATACGTCAGGGTGCACTTAAATTGAAATACGTATTTCGTTGTTGTTTTTTGTGCGCGCATGGTTTTGTTAGAGAGGACGCTATCGCATTTCAATGCCGCGGAAAGGTTTCTATTTAATTCTCTCAAAAGCAGGCACGTTCTTTGGCGAAGGGACGAAGGGAGTTACGAGGAGTGACTCTTTAATGAATGTCGATCCGTTTCGTTCAGTGCTCCAGCTGTCTTCTGCATTCACAGTTTGTCAGCGTGTTATTTTTTTTTTTTTTTTTTTTTTTCTTGCTTAGCCTTTGTTACGCGTGCAAGAATGGGTCGAAATCGACGACGTTGCTTTTTGTTATGCAAGGAAGGATAATGGAACTGCGCTCAAGTGTACGTTCTAGCTATTTCCATTATTCGTGCACAATACCCCCCTCCCCCCCCCCCCCCCCCCCCCTCCCCCCACGCTTCTTTTTTTTCTTTTTTTTTTGAAATTCGACACGTTAGTGTTATTAGAGGAGGCTAGCTGCATAAAAGGGTTGACAAAGGTTTAAGAAATAAAGAAAATATCAAACTTACTGAGTCGTGTGTTTCTGGGCACTGTTATTTGAAAGACGATAGCGGCACTCCACCGACGTTTTCGTTTTTGGGAAAAAAAAAAATGTTTTTGTCTATTTTCAGGAATCTTAGTGTTTGTGGCGAACAATGAAGAATTGGCGCAATTATTTGAAAAAAAAAAATCTGAACCTGAAATTGAAAACGGGAGGGAGTGTTTCGGAGCCTGTATATGGAGCCACGAAAATGGTGGTTTCCTATCTGAGGGGCCGGCGTTTTTGTCATCCGTTTTATTAGTTCGTTTTTGTTTTTTTTTTCTCGCGTAAAAATGGCCCCACAAAGTTTCATGTTTGCCGCAGTTGATTTGTTTCTATCCCGCATTTTGGCTTCGTCGTATGGGGAGCAGATGATTCTCGGCAGAATACGGTTAGAATTTTCGGCAGAATATGCAAGAATAGACTGACTTCCGTGTGAGATGGAAGTCACTCTTGCGTACGTCTTCTCCTTTTTGGGGGGCGTTAAATGAAACCATTAACATTTAATAAAATCGAATCGTCAGAAAAGAAGGGGAAAAGTAAGCCGAAAAAAAAAATAGTAGACAAAAGTTCAGGGAGCTTGAACAGATTTGGGGATGAGAATCTGGCAGGTTACGGCTACTCGTAAGTATATTTTCAATTCAGAGGTAGTAAATGGCATGCCGGAATGAGTATAGAGCCGTATTCCAAAAGTACGTTTATCTCGGGTAGCTTAGGCCCGCTTCAGACAGAGCAATTTCGCCCAGCAACTTGACGTAGCAACACCAGCAACACGGGCCGTCCGCGTTCACACGCAGCAACCGAATTGCTCCGACTTGCTATCATCATCATTCACTTTGAATTTTCTTGCACTATTTAGACACCCAGCTACGCGCTATAAACGTGTTTTTATATCTTTAAATGGCGTAGAGAATACTAACTCATCTTTCTGAAGAGGTTTATTTCCAAAAACGATCGATTTCAAAACAGAACCAAGGCTTTAGCTGTCATCATCACCACCACGGGGTGTCACGTGAAAATATCGCGTCCCTGATTCGCTGCTGCCGCTTCAAACGGCTCCGAGTTGTTCGAGTTGCTCCTCCGTTTCGAGCCGGACCCGATCTCAGCAATTCGTGTCGATCTAGGGAAAGCTAGGGAACAACCCGCCAGCAACCTCGAAATTGCTGGAAAAGTTGCTCCGTCTGAAGCGGGCCTTAGAGAAATCAACGGAGGTCCCCTTTATAATCTAAAGGCCCACGAAATGCCCACGCGTGATAGAAGCGGAAACACGGATCCGGGTATCGCGGACCGTGACCGCAGCAAGAACAACAACACAACAACAACACAACAACAACACACAACACACGGCAAGCACCCAGACGGGTCGCTGCACAACGACCAACCCCTTTCTCCTCGCGTTTCTTTCTTTTTTTTTTTCTTTTTCCGTAGATGCCATTTTTTACCGTCTCCACGACGAACACACGAACACTTGTAGCGACGCCCGTTGTATATTCGTTTTTTTTTTTTTTTTGTTTCGTTTCGTAAACACGGGCGCAAGCTGTCGCCATGACAACCTGGAACAAAAGCGTCTGCCTCCACCAGCCTGCCGGCGTAGCTTTATTATGACTCCGTTTCACCTTATACCGTAGTGGACGCTACGAGCCAATTCGCAGCCAATCATATGCGGCGTGAGTGTCACGTGACCTTGGGGAAGCGCGCGCGGCGAAGCGCGGGGACGCGTTGTCACGTGCTACTTTCGGAGCGCTGGTTTTTGCCGGGATATAGGGCTCGTATAGTGTCCGCTGCTGTCAGTCGTAAGTTGAGACGGACCATAGAAGCGGATCCCAAATCCTCTTGTTTTGCACCCTCCCTTTTTGTTGCCCGATATTGCGCAGACGCGGGAAATGCGACGCCCCGCACGTCACGGGGGAGTGGCGGGAGAGGAGAGGAGGAGGGAGGGGAGAAGTTGGGGAGGGGGGGGGGGGGGCAACAGGGCAGTGGGCGATTGGACTACCCGACACCGGGGATGATGTTGCGAGTTGGAGGTTTGCGGGTAGAAAAATACATCACTAGAACGGCGAACTTACAAAGCGAGAGATGGGCTAGTTTAAAGGGATGCTGAACCGAAAAACAGAATCTAAATTCTTTGTCGTTTTGATATTTACAGCACACGAATGGCTCTTAAATGACGGTACTTGAAACAATAAAGTAGTCTAAATTATATGATTTATGTAAATAAATATTCTAAGGTGCACCTGGTGAGTTTTGTTAAAGCTCGTTTCGTGACGACAACAAACTTGTAGTACGCAGAACGCGGCTATGGTGAGCCATCAAAGTTGGCTCGGTTGGCTCCGACCTACCTCGTTGGCTCCGGCGTGCGCTCACGCCGCGTGGTGGCGCGACGAAACGGAAATGCGACGTGCGAACCCCGTCCCGAAACGATGAGATATATTTTTTAAAAGAAATGCAATTTTATCTGATAAATTTGTCGAACTGTGTTCATCATGTCGTTTTTGACACACCTATGCGGCGCCGAACGGCCTAGCGAGCTTCGCGAGCAAGCAGCATCTTGGCGGCATCAAACATCAGCGCTGTCGAAGTCTCCGTGGTCGCCGTCGTCATGGCCAAATTATCAGGACGGGAAAGAAATCGCCGAACTCCGAGAAACCCACAGACCAAAGTCGCCGCCGTCGCTATTACGCAGGTGCAGAAGTGGACTGGGGGTGGCAGGGTGCAGGGTGGCTGGCAGGTAGTGCGCAGCTAACTTGGCAAACTTCCAACGCGACGGGTATCCGTCTACTATTATTCCTATTATTCAAAGCGCAACTTTCTTCCACGCTGTGGCGCGTCGGCAGCTCGACTTGTTCACGTCAGTTCCGTTGCAGTTTGTTGACGTCAGTTCCGTTGCGAGTAATCCCAGAGGGCCTCGCGCGCATCGGAGGCTTCTGGCGCTTCTGGCTCAATCAGCGGTCGTCATTCCAAGAAATATAATAATCCGATCTCCATCCCTTTACATGAATAGCATTTTTAGGTATAGTGCGGTCCCGGGAAGCTTGTCCGGGGCTTATTTCGGCAACTTCAGATATCGTTTCAGCATCCCTTTAAGAGTGTAAAGGCCCCTACGCACATTCGCGTTTGACAGCATTTGAGTGCGTTTGACTGCGTTGCGGCTGCGAGAAACCAGGACATCCCTGCTTCTTATGTCGCGTGCCAAGCTATTCCTCTATTTGGATTCTACGCTTCATATGAAGCACAGAAGTGCCGATGACTCGCTTTCGTTTCGCGACGCAACGCAGTCAAACGCAGTCAAACGCGAATGTGCGTTATCGAGGCTAGCGGGTGAAACGTTGCAACACAAAATCAACCCCCCCAAAAAGATAATAAAAGACGACGGACAAGTTGAAGGAACGTACACGCCAGGTGTTTTATGCGGTCCTGGCGACGGACCGCATCGAACGCTGCTACGAGCCATTAGAGTGTTTTCGTGGATCGTTTCCGGCGTCCCGCGCCAGCGCTCTCCGCAATGCCACCATACGACGAGATCTGGAACTCTGCAAACGAGGTTAGCGGCGCGAGTGCGAGTTTGCCGCAGTGGCGCCGTCTTCACTTCGGAGAGCGTATTAAAGGGGTGATGATAATAATGTCACTGTTACGTATATATATATATATATATATATATATATATATATATATATATATATATATATATATATATATATATATATATATATATATATATAGGCGCCACTGACAACTTCTAAAAAATGCAGGCGTTGCTCCTTATCAATAACGTTCTCTCTCCTTCATTATTCGTACTTCTGCGTTCTTATCATTATAATGCAATTGTGCATTATAATGATCGATGCAAGCGAGCTGGACAAGAATGACGAAAATAATTCCTGGAGAAGGGTAAAGGCCTGACCACACTAGCGTGAACGGCGCCGCCGGTCGGCGCCGCTGGGCGGCACTGCCGTCCGGCGCCCCAACGCGAGGAGTACACATTGGCCTCCGTTTTGCAGGCGTCACGTAATAGCACTGGCTCTCGCGGTCGCGCGCGCGCCTCCCGTCGGATTTCCTGCTCTTTCGTCGTCTGCTCTTCGGTAGATTCTTCCTTTTCGGCTCTCATCTTTCGCATATATCAGCATCGAAACCGCACTCGCTGCCTACATGGTAGGTGTCCATGATGACCTGGTGATCATCGTGCATGTGATTATCCTAGCCTGATCGTTGATCTTGCGACGTCGCCGCGCTCTGAAGGGAAGGAGGCGCAGGTTTTGGGTCCGGCCGAGTTGGTTCTACCAAAACACCGAAGGAAAGGTCCGTGCTTTGCTGCACCGGTGGCGCGCCAGAGATGAAGGCTACTTTCGAAAGTGTCACCAAAGCAACACGACATCCGTCACAACACAGACGACAAGCAACAAGTGCCACGGAGAAACTGACTTGTAATTCCGAATTCCTCTCCTATAATTTCCCAGCGGTTGTTCTTAGCGTCATTATCTTGGTAGTCTGGCTGCGTCTTGTCATATAAAAAAGGAACCAGTCGCACAGTTTTAAGGAACCGCTCGCTCCGTCGGGGAAGGCATCGGGGGCGAAGTAGCGATAGCAGACGACACGAAACACGTCCTTCGGAACGTGAAAGACGCGCGGGGTACCGGCTTGAGCGTTGCCATGGCATCGCAACGTCACTATCTACGCCACCTCCCATTGGCTCCTCTCTTCTGCGGCGAGCGGCGCCGAGCTCTGAACCGCGCAAGAAGCGGTTGGCTCTGCGGCGCAGAACGTCGCGCCGTTGAAGCCGAAAACTGGTTTCGGTCGGCAACCGGCAGCGACGACCGTCACGCCGCAGGCCTCCGCGACGCCAATGAGGGACAGAGGACAAACACAAATCTTCAAACACAGCTGGGTGACCGGTGTGCGACCGAAAAAATACGCCTGGTCCGGGTATCGAACCCGGGACCTTTCCATAATCTCATCGGCTGTGAAGCGATAACAATGAGGGGCTCGGGTCTTCCTGCCAGGACGTTCGTTTCTCGAGCTGTCCGCGACAATCCATCTGTAACGATCGGTGCAGCAACTGATTTTAGTTTCCGCCACTAGCTTTTGATTGGATGGACGAAACACACTGCACGTTGAAATATACAATCAGCCTTCAGCTCTGCAACGAAATATATCCAGTGGTATACAGTGAAGCCATGAGCTGTGCAGCGAGGCACGTATTCGTCCAAGCTATACGATCGAATATTTGGGAAGGCAGATTCCACCTTGCCTCTTTGCATATATCTTGTTTCAGTGTCACTTCCGCAATATAATTATGGTAATTGACATCGTTCTCCGTTTCTTGGAATGTCGCCTGACCGCAGCACGTGATGTAATTATATTTGATGGGGTTTTTGAATATCCAACAGTTCGCGGAGAGATCTCTACTACTCGCCATTTGCGTTCTTGCTCGGCAACTTCCCATAGTCGGGTATTATTTTTGCGTTTAATGAAGTACGGAATGAATAAGAGATTTCCCGTCACCTTAAGTCTACGTTTGTCTAAAGACGTTCGGCTTTCATTCATCGATTTATGGTCTACTTGTCTTTGTATTTATTGTCGGTGTTCACTATTTTTTCTTCGCTAAATAACCCGTGCATTGGTCGCTTTTAAAGTGTCGAAACAGATAAGTTTTTGTTGTTGATGTTTGAAGTTCTTCACACTAACCGCTTAAATGCAAAAAAAAGATTAATAAAAAAAAAAGATTGAAGTAGTCCTTTTTTCCCTCTCCCCCCCCCCCCCAAAAAAAAAAAAAGAAAAAGAAAAAAAAACCTGAAAACGCGGAAGTGTTTTTACCGATCAAGGAGGATGTCGCGTTTACAAAACAAAGCTAAGAAAATGAAACTACGAAACCAATCTAATGTCGAAAGTACCTGCAGGGGTCTCATATATACCCACGCATCGAAATCTCTAGTCTGCCTTGAAACTTCCAACCTGTGCCGCTCCAAAATAGCAAAACGAAACTAAAAAAAAGAAAAAAATGAAATTGAAGATGGTGAAGAAGGAGGGGTATTATGACAAATGCGAGATGGGTTTTTCGCTTACCCCGGCGTATAAAGTTTCCCTATAATATTTCATCTCCGGATTCGCTGAAGCGTAATTTATTTTTCTCCCCCAAAAAATCGAAAGTGAGAGAAAAAAAAAAGAAGAAAAACACCAGATGAGGAAGAAAAAAAAAATGAGATGGGAATTATTGAGAGTGCGTGCTACCGGTTGCGTATATATTTCTGTTTTATATATCACTCCGGTTACTACCACCCCTGCCAGGATTTTTTTCATTTTTATCAGCTTGTGAAAGGCAAGGCTTGGCGGATATCGGGTAACTTATTATGATTGCGCAGCTAATAAGATTACGACGGCCGCCACTAAGAACACCGAAGGGCCAATCACAAAGGATCACAATTACGTTTCTTAAACAGTCGATTCGATTTGAATCGATTCGACTGTTACTGTCTTTGACGCCGATCGATAAATCTGTTTATACGTTGACCACGCAAGTCCGTCTCTTTGTCGACTTGGCATTTGCTCTGTGTCAACATCGAGAGGGTTGCGTTTATATAGCTCTCATCAAAAGTATCCCAAGTTAAGTGTACGTTATGCTTATAAATTCCGGAAACTGTCCTATACGAGACTTTGCTGTGCTTTAAACTTCCCGATAAGTAAGTTTGCCCCTTCCGCGTCCGTTTGGCTCTCGAGTAAGAACCCCATAATGACTGACACGCCCTGCGTTCCTTAAACTGTCAGTGGCTATGACTTCCGCTTTTTTGACAAAGAGGTTCATGACCTCGTCACCTAGTGCGAATTATAGTAGTATGCCCAATATCGAAACCAGAGGCTCCTGGCCAAGCTCGCCTTCTTAAAAAAAGCGAGCCGTTTTTTTTTTTTTTATAACACTATAGGTCGTTCGGCCTTATGAGGGGCCGCAGACGACACTACGAGCCATCGGAGCCAATCCAATCTAATCCCGTGCTAGTGTCACGTGATTTCCGACAGGGGACTTCCGTGTGCGTATAGCCAGTGTACGTTCGCTGCGCTGGATCACATCAGATGTCCTGTGCGGTCAATTATGCATGGTGAAACGAAGCGTAACCGTCGGTGGATCACCTGGTGTCGACTGGAGATATATATATATACTGGGTGTTTTTGCGAAGACTTTCAAAAATCCTAAACATTAGGGCGTTTGAAAAGAAAAGAAACTGTCTTCAAGAACAAACTACCAGCCACGGCGGACGTCAGAAATTTCCAGAAACATACTAATTAGTCAGCCAATTAATTAAAATTTGTTAATTAACTTTTTAATTAGTTGAAACAGACATGTGGTTCCAATTAGAAAGTTGTTGAGCGTTATCGAAAACCACTAAATCAGTCATTTTCAGAAAGACTTTGAGCGCGTGAGAAGAGTAGTAGCGCACTAAAGTTACCACTCGTGGAGCAGGTACAACGCTAGCGGTTGCGGTAAGGCGTCCGCGTGATTTTTCCGCCTCTTATCTAGCCCCTGCCTTGTACCTGCTCCACGAATGGTAACTTTAGTGCGCTACTACTCTTCTCACGCGCTCAAAGTTTTTCTGAAAATGACTGATTTAGTGGTTTTGGATAACGCTCAGAAACTTTCTAATTGGAACCATATGTCTATTTTCACTAATTAAAAAGTTAATTAACAAATTTTATTGAATTAGCTGGCTAATTAGTATGTTTTTGGCAATTCCGGACGTCCGCCGTGGCTGGTAGTTTGTTCCCGAAGACAGTTGCATTTTTTTTTTAAAACGCCCTAATTTTTAGAATTTTTGAAAGTCTTCGCAAAAACACCCGGTATATATAAACAATCCAAATATACCAATCAAAAAGAGTTTCGGACCGAGGAAGAAGATTGGAAAACGGGGGCCAGTGATGTTTTATCTCTGGGAATTTCGTTTGCAGGCTCCACTGACTAATACTGTGTCCGAAGTATATTTTTCAAAAAAGTAATAAGATACAAATCTGTAATGTAATGCCGACTGTGCTAAATTCAAGCCCGAAAACCGTTCACTCAGGCGAAAAAAAAAAAGTCACAATTAGGATTTAATTACGACGGAACCGTGGTGACACTCGTCTAATTGAAATAGCGCTTGAAAACATCGAGGGATCTTCTTAACGCGTGCGTAAAGTCGGCAAACTTTAACCTACGTACGTTTTTCGCACGAACATATATACATCACACGAGCAGTAATAGGTGCTAAGATGAAATTGGAGTTCGGACGTACGATCTTTGTGGATCGCAATCGATGGTTCACCTATAAACGTACGCTTCCAGAGTTAACCTTGAGCGCGTGACCTGAACCTTTAATTAAAAACGAATTTTTGTCGCTTCGTACGTTTATAATTTTCTGGTTCGCGGCCTGGGAAATAATTAATCTACGTCTCTGAATTTGGGAGTCTCGATTCTGCTACCTCTGTCAATTGAGAAGACCTGACCTTCGAGTCGTTTACATCGAAACATGTTCGATGCAGACTATAAAAAAGCGTGCATGTAATAAGCGACGCGTTTCTTAATAGGTCAGCGCTTGGAGATATTTTAATAACATTAGATGCGTAAAAGTTTATTCAAAAGATGATGTTTGTTGTATAGCCATTCCGATAGACTCTTACCTTATACACACGAATCAACGTAACTTACGCAAAATATTTTTTTTCTTTCTTGAATTTTTACAACTCAGTATAGAGGAAGGCTCTGACTTAATTAAATTTACGCGCAAATAAACAACACGCTTTCTTTTCTTGGTCATTTCGCTTAAAGTTTTCGCAGGCGTGAAGTTAGCATGTGGAGCTGCCTGTTTCTTTGTTGTTGTTGCTGTGTTCTTTGGTGGTTTAGCGTATCAATGGGAACTTGGCGGGCAATTAATTCCCGACAAGCATTTTGCTGTTCGCTTCCAAAATGTGTCTCGCGAAAGACTACGTAAAACGAACAAAAATGTCTGGCGATCGAGCTCCGCTCGGCGTTGTTTTCCGACAGCGTTAGCGGGACATCTCGAGGATTACCGACATTCAAATCCCTGGGAGCCGATTGCCTATAGTGGGCACCACTTGAACGTCCTAATCCACCCCCCCCGGCTGAGCGCGGTTGATTAGGATTAGTGAGATGGAGGCTTGGCCACATAGTTCTGCAAGCTTCGCACTAATCTACTTAGTGGACCTGGCGTGGCAGCTCTCGTTGCTGTGCGGCTGTGGGGGACGTGGATATCGATTGGCTCATACTCTTTGCGGTCTTCGTTTACTTTAGCTCCTGATTTAAGACTGGCGTTCCCGTGGCTGGTGTCACGCGCAACCTGATTGGCTGGCGCTCGGTTCTGTGGCATGCGCGTACTAGGCCTAAAGCCGCTGGTCAAACTTAGAGCCACTAAATGAGCTGCGCTTAGAGTATCGGCACTCCGTTCCCCGACATTGTTGTGGGCGTCGCCATATTGGGGCTTGTGCAGAGAAGACGCAACTGCAGATCGTCATGATTCAAAAGTGTGACTTCCTCAGCATTCGAATCGGTGTTAGGAAGCTCATGTAATATTGCTTTTCTCTGTCGCGGACTGTTTAAACATTTGTGGAGGACGGAAAAGCGTTTCCTGTGATTTCAGATAAAGCTTCAGATAACTGGCAACCATGATTTTAAGCCACAATATGGCCAAGTGTCGTTACTCTGAAGCGTAGCTTATTTAGTGACACTAGTCAAACTGTTGGCGCATAAAACTAAAGAAACGGTGTTCGGTCCTGATGTAACGACGGTTTTCGGAGCTTGTTTACTTCATACAAATCTATATGCTTATAATGTGTCTCCAGGCAATTTTTGTTTTGTATGACCAATCTGAAAAGAGCGTCATACAAGGAAGAAACGCCCCTCGCACAGTGTCTACTGTCTGGATGGCTGGATGTTAATGGCTGTACCCTTTGTAACGGGCGGCGACTTGTGCCACCTAGCGTGAGTCTAAAAAGACAAGCATAGGAGTCCTCCCGCCCTTCTAAGCCAATTTTCTGCCCCTAACTATCACCAGGCAGTGTGGGATACCACCAGGATGACCTTTGGGGGATCATGCAAAAACACTAAAACTGTCCTTTGTATGCATTGGCAGTGCGACCGCGCGGCTTTAGAGTGTAGTCTGTATGCATGCCGCACCGCAGTGCACTTAAGAGGTCAATCAGCGGTTTCCCTATTATCAGTTCAACCAATGAAAAAGGCGATCGGTAGTGTACCGCAGTGGACGGGCATTTTCATTGGAAGACAATCGATAAAAGACGGAGGGCTGCAGCTGTCACCACTCCTGCGAAGAGACGAAGCGGTGACCGGCGGTGGGAGGCGACGCTTCCTTGACAAACAAAGCCGGAGTGCTGAATTTATGACGTCACCTAAAGAAGGCCCACGCGAGGCGCAGATTCGACGCGAGTGCGTATAACGTCGGCGTTCGGCTGGACCTCGTCTTCGCACTGATTGGACACGAGCCTCAGCAGAACGCTGACTCAGCACTCGTGTCGAATCTGTGCCAAGCGTGGGCCTTCTTTAGGTGACGTCATAAATTCGGCACTCCGGCTTTAGCGGAATTCCCGCTAAATTCAGGGAGTACATTTTCCCGCTTTATTTACCGTTGAAGTTTTTACGCATAAAATCTACCTAAAAAGAAAAAAATTGCCCGCTAAATGTTGTCGAGAAATGCCTCGCGCGCTTTTCCACCACGATGCTGGGAATAGCTTTCCCGCTAAACGTAGGGTTAAAATGCCCGTGCGCAGTGTGATCGTGTGTATTTTGTGCACAGCAGAGCGAGCAGCGGCTCGCTTGTCGCCGCAATTTATTTCCAAAAATGGCAAGAAAACTTCTTCTTATTTATATAGCTGCTTCTTTAGCCATAAATTAATACCTCTTTTTGGCGTATAAATACGAAGCTTTTATTTTCAGCACTGGTATACCAAATGGAGAAAGAGGAAACAAATTTGAATTATCTGGATGTACATAAATCATTGAGATGGTAGCCCTTGTTTTATGATCTAAATTGCTGCTGCAGACGCCTTTTTTTTTACGTTTTACCTATGTGCTGTATTCGTATGAATGATTCAACTTGCATATGTTGATTTGTTGATTTTTAGTTTTTGGATTTGGTTTGTTGATTTTTCTCTTCAGTTTAATATGATTAATGTTCCCTATGCTTTAATGTTTGGTGAGAAAGGCACGTAAAAATACATGAAGAAATTAATGAAAAAAAAAAAAGAAAGGAATTAGCACACGTTGATTTGGAGGGCGACAAAACGTAACAGCTCGCCGTCGTGCGTAATGGCGCGATGGCACCACACGCTCTCTCATCGCCAAGCATACTCTCCGAGGTCCCTGAGTGTGGTCTTCGCCGCGACTCATTCGACGCGCAACAAATGTTGGGCTTCTTTCAATCAATGCGCAACGAAACTTAGGAAGAGGTATAGACGCGGGGACGTTAGAACGCCGAACTCTGACTGAAATGTATTGAACCATGGTTAAAAGCGCTAAAAAGACGTACACAAGAGAGAATTACATCTTCCATCTTCTTTTCCCAATACAGTTGTGAGTAGCGCCCGTGTTTGTATTCTCTCTTGTGTACGTCTTTTTAGCGCTTTTAACCATGGTTCAATGCAGTCAACACCAACTAGCCCAACAACAAGTTCTGACTGAAATGGTTGCTGGGGACGTAAAACGAGCTGCCTCTGTTCCTACCTCTCTTCGAACGCATTCGAACGCGGAACGCTGGACGCCGCGGCCGTTTGGCAATCGAACGCTTTCGAAGTGTGAGTAGAGACAGAGGCAGCTATAGCTTTTGCGTCTATCCACGGCGTTCTGATGTCTGCCCCTCTCCCCAAGTCTTTCGTCGCATAGACCGATCTCACTAAGCGTTCCACGCACGCGTGACGCCGCCGTAACTGTAGCTCACGGGAGGCAGGTGCCAGACTCTTCGTGATAAGGTAACAGCACATTACAGCCATCTCAAAACCGGTCTACAGAAAACGAAAAGCATACAACAGGATAGGCTTTAAAGCTAGTTTATTCATTGCACCGCCGATGGGGCTAGCTTGAACTTATATATCGCGCAGGCGTAAGAAATGACTGGACATTTACACCGCCGCCTGCGTGAACATTGGGCACTTTTGAATTGAGCATTTGATTTGAGCTCGTGCGAAAGTCTGCTCTCGTTTTGTAGAGACTACACGAAGCTGCGAGTCTGCGACTTTTGCAACCGAGTGTTTAACTGGGACGCCTCTCTGCAATCGCTGTTGGCGCGGAAGTCGCTTTTGCCGTTGAAATACTTTCACGCGCCGGATTTCTTCCGCAACTGCCGCAGGGCAGATTGCCGGACCCCGGTCTGAACTAAGCCGGGCGCGTTTTGCGAGGGTTTTAAAACGCCATGTTGCATACGGACTGCGCATCGCCGGGCCCTCGATAGTACCACGTCCTGGAACAAACTGCGGCCTACAGAGTCTTCAGCACGCACTACCCACACCAGTGAACGTTTTAGACGAGCAAGTCGTTCACATTGAGCTTGCAAACAGAAAGGTGGTGTACCAATTGTTTTTTTCCTCTGTCCGTCTGCGTATTATTTCTCGTGTAACTCGTTAATTCCCGTTTACATATTTTGTTACTTTGTTTTTCTGTCCGCCAAGCTGATAAATGCAGGGGGGGGGGGAGAGAGAGAGCGAGAGAGAGAGAGAGAGAGAGAGAGAGAAAGAGAGAGAGAGAGAGTCCTGTCAAGTAACAAGTTTTTGTAGATCGTTCTGACGACTTTCATAACGATACCTGATACTCTGCCACCACCATTGGCGTGCATTGTATCGTTATCGAGTACTGTTATCGGGGATATCGGAGATATGTAATAGTATCGGAACAATCTACTGAAACTTTCTAATATTGCAGTTCCACCCTCCCCCCCGGTCACCTTACCCCCATTTTGTATCCTAGGTGTAAAACAAATTGAATTGAATGTTGTCTTAATGGGGTACTGCGCTAAACTCCGTTGCATATCTTACGATGGATCGTAGCCAAGTGCCATGTGACCTTCGGGGGTGAGCAGAGTGACGACACTCTGCTCTTCCCCAAAGGAGGAACCGGGGGAGAAGGGCTGGGAATCCCAGCCTCTCTTTCTGTTCCCAGGGGCGTAACTAGGGGGGGGGGGGTACAAGTGCCCCGGGTGCCACTTGGGAGGGGGCGCCGAGCCGAGTCCACCCATAATAATAATATAATGATGATGATCATGATGTCATTATCACTATCATCACGAGGGGCGCGAAATTTCATTTGCCATGGGCGCCGTCATATCTAGTTACGCCACTTCCTGTTCCTCCTTTTCCTCCTCTTGAAAAAGGTTGTGACACGCTCTCTCCCCTGTAACTTTGGCTCTACTGCACGGCTTTGGTGAGACGGAGTCTACGTCACGTTACGTCACGACCGCTTACATCGTGAGTCGTCCGTGCTTCGAATGAAGCACGGCGACCGGCTCAAGGAGAAGCTTTTGCACGCGACATACGAAACACCAGTGTCCCCGGTGACCCCTCACATAACGTAAGAAATCGGAAGCAAACGCCCCTGTGTGAACCGACCTTGAAATCGTACCGTGAGAATAACCCATATACAGAGACTAAGCACTAGTTATTATTTTTTTTTTTTTTAGAGCGCAGCTCTTAGGCGCCTGTTTCCGGCTTGAGCGGCGTCGCCGTCGGCGTAATCGCGCGGTGCATTATGGGGCGCGCGACGTCACTGATGACGTCATCAGTGACGTCACTGATGACGTCATCGTCATCATCACTGATGACATCATCGGCATCCGCATCGTCACTGATGACGTAGTCAGTGACGTCACTGATGACGTCATCGGCATCGTCACGTGACCCCCTAGGTCACGTGATCCCCCCCCCCCCCCCCCCGAGGTCACTTGACCTATCCCCCCCCAGTACCCTTCCCTCCTCCCCCTCAAGAGCTGCGCTCTAATTCGGCGTTACAGGGAGTTGTAAACGGCTTTCACTTTTTTTACCGCTAACATTAGCGGGAAAACTTCCCGGGCTAAGTTAGCGGTTTAGTTTTTTAACGCTCGTTTGTTCTGAGCGTAAGGTATACCGTTCGAATAAACGTTACGCTTGTTTGTAATAAATGAAATAGATAAAACAATAACATTTTTTCTTTTTGCGTGTGAGCTGCATTGAAAGTCGCGGTCACACTGCCCATACATCATACAAAAGACAGCGTGCAGACATGTTCGGAGCATGTGTGAAGCAAACATGTTTTGATCATGCTTTAGGCGTGTCCGCAGACAATTCTGTCATCGTGTCTGCGGTAGTGGTGCAAAACTATCGATAGTACTATCGATAGTATCGATAGTCGCCAGAAATGTGACTATCGATAGTAAAAAAACTATCGATAGTACTATCAATAGTCGACTATCGAAAAACTATCGATAGTACTATCGATAGTACTACGATAGTCGACTATCGAAAAACTAACGATAGTACTATCGATAGTCGAATATTGAAAAACTATCGATAGTACTATCGATAGTACTATCGATAGTCGACTATCGAAAAACTATCGATAGTACTATCGATGGTCGACTATCGGAAAATTATCGTTAATCGACTATCGGAAAACTATCGATAGTCGACTATCGTAAACCTATCGATAGTACTGTCGACAGTTTACTATCGATAGTTTTGCGACACTAGTAGTTTCCGTCGCTCCCTCTTCTCTCTTTCTCGCTTTATTTTCTCAAATGGGACACCAACTAGCCCAAGCACTTACCATTTTCAGCTTTCAGTGATAACGAAGACGGGAGTTTGGGCAAAGAGAGGAGGAAGGGAGGCGAGCGGCGGTGCGGGAACTGTGTTCACTCTAGTAACGCGAAACTATCGATAGTATCGATACTCGCCGGAAATCTGACTATGGGTAGTAAAAAAACTATTGATAGTACTATCGATAGTCGACTATCGAAAAACTATCGATAGTACTATCGATAGTCGACTATCGGAAAACTATCGATAGTCGACTATCGGAAAATTATCGTTGATCGACTATCGGAAAACTATCGAAAGTCGACAATCGTAAACCTATCGATAGTACTGTTGACGGTTTACTATCGATTGTTTTTCGACATTAGTAGTTCACGTCGCTGCCCCTTCTCTTTTTCTCGCTTTATTTTTTCAAACGGGACACCAACTAGCCCAAGCACTTACCATCCCAACCTTGGTTCAGATTTCAGTCATGACGACGACGGGAGTTTGGGCGAAGAGAGGAGGAAGGGAGGCGAGCGGTGGTGCAGCAACTGCGTTCGCTGTAGTATTGCAAAACTATCGATAGTACTATCGATAGTCTCCTTAGCCGCCAAAAATCTGACTATCGATAGTAAAAAAGAATATCGATAGTACTATCGATAGTCGACTATCGATAGTACTATCGATAGTCGACTATCGATAGTTCTGCGATACTATCGATAGTTTTTCCAAAACTATCGATAGTCGATTTATCGATAGTTTTGCATCACTAGATGACTCTGCGGACAAACTCCGTGTCTCCTTGTATGATATACGAGCGGTGTTACTGCGGCTTCATTAAACAAAGTAAGCTTTCGATTTTGTTCCTCTCATTACTCTCTCGTCTTCTCTTCTAATACAAACTTCTCTAAAAAAAAAAAAAAGAAATAAAAATGATACTGCAGATTGGGCGAGTTGGTAAGGCATCATTATGAACCAGCGCACAGGTTGTTTTTGTGTGTCTGTGTGGTTGTTTTTGTGAGTAACCGTCTACCTGTGCTCTGGTTCATAAGGATGAATAAAAATGAAATGTGAGTTTAGTGGCCTGCATAACACGCGGATGCAGCCCCGATCACGACCAGCAGTAGGCGGATCGCAGCAAACGACGCGCGAAGATTAGAATGGGATGAGTTCATAAAAATGCGATGGACGGGGCGAGAGTTGGCAAGTGTGACGTCATTGTCCCTCCTGCGACCATCACTTTTTTTTTTCATATTTAGAGGGTGTCGTAAGCGGACTTTCCGTTGTAAAACAAGCCGGAACAAAAATCGGCGCCTGCACAATGAAAGCTCGAACTTTCACCGAATGTGAAATGAACAGGTCTGTTTAACTGTGTGAAATTACAAGGCGTATATTTCTCTTTCTGTAAACATAAATGAGAGTAAAAAAAAAAATACTTGCCAAAGTCGAGGTTGGCCGCGTTCGCGGACGACCGAGTTAGCGACGCTATTTACATTTGGCGCCATCTTCCGATAGGCGCAGCGAGCAGACGACGTTCTCTGTTGTCTGCTCGCTTCGCTTATCGGGAGATGGCGCCACAAGTAAATAGCGCTGCTAACTCGGTCGTCTGCGAACGCGCCCAACCTTAACCATGGCAAGTTTTTTTGTTTTTTTTTTCTTGTTTGTTTACTCGAGTGTGCGTTAGCTCGCCATTCACACGGAGTGCCGCTGAGACGTCGTAAATATCCGAGCCAAGAAATACGAACAACTCTTGTTAGGATTCTAAAAGCACGTAGTTTTGAGTCCGAATAAAACACGAAGCTAGCCGAATTCAGTGGGAAGAACTTAAAAAATAAAAAAAAACCTTGTTGAAGCTTCAAACTAACAACCAACGTCCTAAAAAAAAAAAAAAAAACTACACTGTTTTTTTTGTTTTGTTTTTTGGAGAGTGTGTTTGTGTTATTTTTACTGCCGAGCCCGGAAGCGATTAAAAGAGCGCAGTCGAACGCGTATGTGAAATGACGTCGGCGTGGCGTTTTCGTCCACGTGACCGCCGGCCTATCATTTTTCATAGGCTTTTGCATGCGTGCTTGCCACTATAGACAACGGTGGAAGATGGGAGAGTTGTCTGAACGGGGGCGCCCCACCGCCACGGACCAAGTGTATCGCAGATTCACTTTAGCAGAGCAAATGCTGGAGAGGACGTGACCCCCTCTTCAGCGTTCGCTCCGCTAAAGTGAAAGGAATTTGGAAAGAACTTCCACTGTACTCTTAACTCGTCGCCGACCATTGTGCGCACGTTTTGTAGCTTCCGCGGCGCGCGACCGCACCTGCCCGCGGGATCCCTAAACCGACGGTGCCCCTGCCGGGAGAGGCGCGAAGCTCCAGTGAAATTTCGGCCCCCTTGACCTTAGCATAATAATTCTTTCTTGATAATTGTTTAGGTTTCGGTGGTGTGAACTCAGGAGCTGTCCAATATAATTTCCGCCGTCCAAAATGCTTTAGAGCCAAACTTGTGCGGAGAGATTTGACTGAACCACACTCCCAAAACTAGCCGTTGTTTCTAATTCGTGCGTCTTTTGTTGATGTCTCGAACGTGCAGGCCTCAAATATAGACCTCCACTTGGTATTGTTTCCAACTTGCTTCATCAGCTTCAAAAAGGCTGTCATTAGTTTCGCAGAGATGCCAAGCACTATAGCTACCAGGTGATACTGAATTTCGAAAAAAAAAAAAAGGGTCTGTCGTTCTACGAAAATACGATCCCCCGAAACTTCCCAACTTGTGAGTTTTCAGTGAAGGCGTATATGCTCCCAGGTTGAGCGCTGTGCAGCCTAGGTCGCTGAGTAAGCTGTGGGTCAGAGTAAGGACACTTCCGTCATTTTGGTGCTTGAAATCATCGTTGTCAGTTATCCGAAACGTTATCGGACATCGCAGGAAACGCCTTTTTCGTCCGCAGGAAACGTTGAAACACTTCACGGCAGAGCAAGAACGGTATCGCCCCTAGTTTCCTCACGCCGCATCTATAGCGCTCATGAAGTGGTGTTTTCGAGTCGTCGATCACCAATTGCGTGTGCTCTGCACCAAGCACCAAACTGGCAGCGCCCACGAGAAAGGAGCCGGGTGACGGAGTGCCTATCCTCTAAGCGATGACTGATTTAGTACGCAGCCTAAGGATATATATCCCTAGGTGAAGGGACCTCTCCCCGTTCCCGCTTCTTCGTTATGAATGGCAACATCAACGATGCTGATAAACGAGGTACTTTGTCGGGGTATATATCTCGCGGCGATGTTGATGGTATACGAATGTTCCATCTGCGCGTTCATCTATTAGCGGCGAAATGTTTCGGTGGCGCCCTCGTTTGGTTACCTTTCGTGACGTCATTACCTTACGAACAACAAGTTCGAAGGTGTCTGTACTAGGAAGGCGGAAGCTTGAAATCATAGCGTTCTTGACCCAACACTGTCAACACCGTCAAAATTGAAGTCCTCACGTTCCTCTTGTTTCCGCCCATGAGAAATCCTTTCCTGACGTCATAATCAGCATTCGGCCAATCGTGGAAGGCCGACCACCGCGACGCTTTCGGTCGCGCACGTCGCCAATAGGGAGTATTCACTGGCGGCCATAGCTGTGTGCACGACTGCTGAGCGCGTGCTGATGGCGAGCTTCCACAGTTCTTTTGTAACGTGCATTTCGCACCCCCAAGATTGCCGGTCTTAGCAGCCTATTAATGTGGGCTCGTTCAGAGCATGCGCTCTAGACATCACCCACAAATATGGCGCCCAGTGAATACTCCTTATAGGGAGTATTCACTGGCGGCCATAGCTGTGTGCGCGACTGCTGAGCGCGTGCTGAGGGCAAGCTTCCACAGTTCTTTTTGCAACGTGCACTCCACACCATCAAGATTGCCGGTCTTCGCAGCCTATTAATGTGAGCTCGTTCTGAGCATGCGCTCTAAGCAGTGACCTCAAATATGGCGTACAGTGAATACCCGCTATACGCAAGTGGCGATGCGAGGGGGCAGGCTTGCAGCGAGGTTCATCGCACGAGTAAACACAGCTGCTGTGTTTTACGAACGCGCTTGTTGTCTGCAGATAAACGCACTTATGCGACCGCACACATGCACGAACCACGTTCGCACACAGTCACGAACACAGTCGCGCACAAACACACACACGCACACTGATACGCACACACTACGCATACACGCACACAACGCGCGTGCTCCTCACAAATGTGCACACACACAAACACTACAACGCTCACTGATTGACAAGCGCACGCGCACGCCACGTACGCGCACGCTCATAAATGCACACACTGCACGCACACAAACACACACACGCAAACGCAAACAGACGCACAGATGTATGCACGCACAGACTGCGTGCGTACATCTATGCTTGCAGTCTGTGGGTGCATACACTTCGTTCCTGCATATGCACCTATGTCTGTGCATGTTTGCATGCACAGACATAGGTGCATACGCACGAACGACCATAATAACACAGTATAACCGCGTGCATGGAATGAGATGAAAAAGAAAACAAAAAACAAAAAAACAAAAAAACTTCCCGTTCGCTTGGGAAGCGAAGCCCGAAACTCTCGTTATGGTGGGCGGAGCGGGAGTGCGGGAGTGTAAGTGAGGAAAAATTATTTTCGGGCTCTCGCGTCGTAAAGTTGAGTAATAAATTTCGGGCTGTAATTTGCCGCCCGGAAGCGGAACGGTCGTTATAACTAAGGAGAGCACGAAAAGAAACTATAAAAGGCGCGCCGAGATACCGAGAAGGCGAAAGTTCGCCTCGACACAACGTGGGGAAGGCGCGTAAAAGATATGCGCTAACTAGACGAACAAGAAGGAAATAGATGTTGCTGTGGAGAACTAGACTATACTCGGTGACAGGTCAAGAACGAAGTGGAAGCTACTCCTCCACCCCTTTCCACTTTAGTAGAGCGAACGCTGGAGAGGAGGCGACCTCCTCTCCACCGTTCGCTTCGCTGAAGTGGAAAGGGGGGGGGGGGGGAGCTTCGACTTCGTTCTTGACCTGTCACTGACTATAGCTCTCCATAGTTAACTAGACAAGTTCTTCATCCGTAGTCACTTTGGAAGTTCTGATTTGTCAGCTTTTATTTAATTTTGCCCCTCGGTATTATCTTCCTTTTCTTTTTTTTACAATTAGAGACCTCAAAGGCGCCCTTCTTTTTAAAGCCGAGGAATAAAGGCGGGTTCATAGGCTTGCGATTGCTTACGACCTCCATTGAAACCTCTTAGGAGCTTTTACGACGTGAGAACACATTCGCGCCATCTATCGGCTAGCCGTCGAAGGCATTTCCGTATTTTTCCCACTTTTTACGAGCATCACTGTTCGTTTCTTGAATTAAAAAAAAAAAAAAAGATGAAAAATTTGACAATGTTTTAAACGCCAATTTTTCATAGATAGTTTCGTACATTTGATCTCTCAAATACTGCGAAACCTTCGCTGTAGTGAAATTAACTTCCGGGGTGACCTCATAGATGGCGCCAGCGTTCCAGTGTGTTCTCTAGAGAGCCTGGATCGAAGAGAGGGTCCATCTCGAACCATGGGGAGCGCTTGTAATTTAATGGCGGACGCCTCCTGCGGAGATTGGTCGCTAGTGCGCATGCGTCGCGTTCTCGCGTTGCGTGAAGAGGAAAGCAGGCGGAAAGGCGGAGGCGTTCGCAGACGATTGACGCTTTCGGCACTTCCTCGCAGCTCGCATTGCAAACGCGGCAAATAAACCACGTGACCGGCCCGATCGAACGGTTGGCAACTCTCCGTAATGCAGGCTCTCTAGTGTTCTCTCTTCGTAAGAGATCTTATGAACTCGGTCGTAAGCAAACGCTCGGTCACAGAGTTTCGTTTGACTGCGTTAAGACCGCTTGCGTCGAGGCGTTGCTATGACGACCCTTTCGACGATCCAGTGGGGAGGCGCTGTGCTACACGACTCAACGCAGTCGACGCAACTGTGTGAGATGAAGCGTCTGCGCTTGCCGACAGCAGCGCCACTCCAGTGGTGTGACGTCATGAAGTTGAGTAGGTGTACTGTTCTCGGAACTATATGCACATGACTGAAGGGTGAAATTTTGCGCTGTGCGGACTATGTAGAGGTGCACACTATACAAGGATTGGTTAGTTGTAGACCGTTCATTATATTTTGTTCGTGTGAATGTTCGTTGTGAATGTGAACGTTGTGAATGTTCGTTCTGACTTCTGTATAATGCAAGCTTCTTTGTGAGCTAATGAAGCAGTCTTTTGCCTAGGTGATCTCTCCGTGAAAGGTTTCCACGTCCAGACGAGGCACCAGGGGCCGACCGGGTGCTCACTACCTAAGAAAACAACAAAAAACAACATCTTTTAAATCGAAATTTGTATTTGCAAATTTTGATTGAGGAACATTTCTGGCTATAGTGACCATAGACCGCTGTGCCCAAAGCGGGGGCGCCGCTTTGGGCACAGAACATTTACAGACGCTCTCCATCTTGCGCGAATCTGTTTGCTGCGCACGCATCTGGTGTGTTTCTAAAAAGCGTTTTGGTGCATAAAGCACTCCATGCTTGAAAAACAGAATGACACAGACCTTGAGTGTGTTCGAAATTACTCGAACAAATTCGATTTTAAACGTGGCCCGAATCACGCGCGACGAACGATGTTGGCTTTCTACCGAGCTCTTCCTCTTCCCCCGAAACGTGCCGGCTCCTTCGGGAAAAGAAAATATGCCCTTCCGGGCTTTGGTAAAGAGGCGACTTTAGGGAGCTCTTAAATCCGGGCCAGGCACCGGATTGGGTCTTCTGCGTAAACTGTGATACGAAAGCTTTTCCTCGTCGCCCTTTCCTCGCATCTGGAGCAAATGGGAAATTTCACAATTCCCCACGCTTTGGGCCCCCTAAACAACTTGGTGACGCACCAAGTTTGGGGGACGACCCAAAACGTCGGTACCCCCTATCCTGAACTTCCCGTATTTGTGTCGCGGAAAACACGCGCGACGAAAATAGAAAGCGCGCGTTTTATCATACGTGTCTGCATGGGCCGGTTCGCTGATTGCTGTGGCTATCCCACCCTGTAACTAACGTAGCCGCAGGAGAAATTTTGAATTCACGTGACAGGCTCCTATGGCACTTGAAACTAAACGTACCTAGCGTTATAGAAAAAAAGGGCTGCCGTAAGTTCGTTTTCACTTCGTTTCCTATTTCTCGCGCAGGAAGAGTGCCAACAGGCTTGAAATGTAAGTCAAATGAACCGCATTCGTGTACTTTTGGAGCGGCTTGTAAGGTTATTTCTTGGGTAGGTCTTACGCCAGGTAATGAAAGACAACGACGGGCAAGGCGTAGGTCCGCTGAACGGAATCGACTGTAACGCCAGGTACCTTCTTACTACGGAGCCGGTCACGTCAAATATCTCTTTTGTGTCTATTTCACCCCCATTGACCAGCAAACCGGCCCATGGTCATGCGTTTTTTCGGGAGGGCTTCTTAACCCGTCTTCAAAATTCATTCCAATTTTCGGTAAACTTTCGGCCCCCTTCGCCCGCGCAGTCCTGCATTTTGCATACCTCCTTCGCGATTCCCTTCCTTTCCTTCCGATACCTTTTTTTTTTTTTGTTCCTGTGTAGGTTCAGTGCAAGAAGGGCCGTATACCTGTTCGCTTTAATAATTCCACTACGCATCCAAGATTTCTCGTGAAAGTTTTATAAAGGAAAGCGAGGGTCTGGAGGAAACGAAATGATGTTTTTATTATTATTGTACGTATAGACGTTTGACCTATTTATAGACTGAAAGATAAGATATGAGCATTTTATTTATGCAGAGTAGAAATGGTTAGAAAGACCATGCTTTGATCGATGTTAGTTAGTCGGGAACTAGATAATCGTGAGAACGTTCCGAGAGGCTTATGGAAAACGTCGTTATCTTCCAAAATTGAGCATGTTCACGGAATGTTACTGGGTGTGTTCAAATAAGGATATTCATAGGTGTGTCATGCCCATATCTTGTCTTGATCTTAAGTTTTTTTTTTTTTTTCCACACAACGAAATACAGCTTACTTTTGCAATGTAGTTTCTTGTCTTCGTTAAAAGCAAATCGCCCGCGAGAGGAGGAGCAAAGACGATTTTTCAACAGAAATAAAGATACATATTTCTACAGCTTTGTTCTTTGATGTATAAAGCACGCCAACTGGTTTACTTGAACTAGTTAAATATCAATTATTTGGGCTTATAGTTTAAGTAAAATAAAATGTCAAACGTAGCCTCTTGCGAAACTCTTTCATATTAGGCATTTTTCGGCGATTTTGTTTTACACATCTTCGAATTAAGTTTTGTTGAAGTTCTTGTACACGGTACTTCATGATTTGTTTACTTTTAAGAAAGGAGTTAGCATTCAACTTTTTAAGTATTCTTTTATTGCGCCCGGAAATATTCTTAATATCAAAAATTCAAAATTATCCATTATTTCGGGGGCACTTACAGAAAAAAATTATCATCTTCGATTTTTCCCGACTTCCCTCGATCAAACCTTGAAAACCGGCCACACAGGATCTTCAACATATTGCATTATATATATATATATATATATATATATATATATATATATATATATATATATATATATATATATATATATATATTAACAAACGCTTTTCATTGGGCCTCTCATTGGCTTCACATGACACCAGGTATAGTTGGCTTAGGTCCAACCAGATGTCCCAAAAACTGGTTTTGAGATAATAATAGCGTTAATAATATTATATTTAATTACTTCAATATTATTTACTGTTTTTTATCGGGATATATTAAACTTTTAAGCGAGAATTTAGTTGAGTAGATACCCGCTAAACGGTAAGCATTTTTCAGATTACTTCTTTTTTTGCGGCCGTTTTTGCTTTGATTGAAAGAAAAGGAAAACGAAGTGTTCATGTTTGGACTGACGAAGATCCTAGCAGGCTCGAAACGTATCTGCAGATCACTTTTTTGGCGACCTTGGACGACCATCTCCCTAAAGGGCAAATATTTTGTGAATATACATATATAACTGGGAAGAAAAAAACCCTTGGTGAAAACAGCAACAACGGACGATTTAATCTTCGGCGTTTCGGCCGGAGTCCGGCCTTCGTCAGGAAGAAGGCCGGACTCCGGCCGAAACGTCGAAGATTAAATCGTCCGTTGTTGCTGTTTTCACCAAGGTTTTTTTTCTTCCCAGTTATATACCCACGCCTTCGGCCTCCCGCCACCATGCCCGTTGTATATATATATATATATATATATATATATATATATATATATATATATATATATATATATATATATATATGAAATAAGAGAACTAGGGGTACTCGCGAGCACCACATCCACAGTGGCCGTATTTTCTAGTGATGCGGTGGATAATTGAGATTTTTGGGGAACCGTTTCTGCACATCCGATACGCTACGATCGGCCCTCCCGCATCAACTGCGCATGCGCAACCACAGAAGACTCGCATATGCGCAATTCATACTGGAGGGCCCATCCTAGCATATCGGGTCTGCAGAAACGGTTTCCTAAAACTCTGTTACTAACGGTTACTAACCAACCTAGTGTCTTTTACTATCTTTAACTAGTAACTGGCACTAACTCTCACAAGACCCATGGGGTGCTAGTCAACGTCAAATACATACAGAATTGACCCAAAAAGTATTACGAGTGGGATGTATTTATTCTCCACGCCGCTTACATGTCACGTTTCCACACGTGTTGTACATTTAAGGAAAACAAGGAATTAGAACACATGTGACACACACGTAAAACATACACGCGACGACACGTTAAACCCAATCGCTGCACCCAATGGCTACCCATGTGTCTTTTATACTGATTATTTGAAAGAAATCGGTTGGGCCAGTGACCACCTGGCCCGTGAAATATGTTACACGTATGGTGCTGCTTTCGCGCCAATATTGTTCTCCAATCTTGTTGCTAAACATTCCGATGAATGTATATCTTACTAATAAGTAACGGTACACGCGGTAATTATTTGCTACAGTATAAAAAAGCGTCCCGATAGTTGCCAGCAGTCATGTTTTCGCTTCCCCGCATAGCAACTGCAGCAGTTACTACCTATCGCGCGTTTGAGGTAGTAAGTAGTTAGTAAAGGGTCGTAACGTTCAGAAAAACGAAGTAACTGCTGCACTTACTAGCTTTTTTTCTAAGAGAGTGAGGTGTTTTACTTGGTTGATGACGCTGTACTGTGCTACCTTCCTAGGGCAGTACTTTGATGTGGGTAGTGTCGAAACCGGCTATAACGAAGTCGGTTATATCGAAATAGCGGCTACAGCGAAGTGATCACGATTTCCCATTCTCTTTTGCTCTTCGTTATAAGCGAAGTTGGTTATAACAAATACCATTCCCTTTGCACTTCGTGAACCGAAGTCGGTTATAACGAAATAGCGGATATAGCGAACTGATTTCCGATTCCCGTTGACCTCCTCATAACCGGTCTCGACAGTAGTCTGCTGACAAAATAATGCGATTCATTTATCTAGACCTCCCTATACTACGTTTCCAATTACGATGCACTTTAGTTACATTACGAGCCATCTCAGTCAATAGACCGATCTGACCAAACGAACTGAGCAGGCGCGCGCATTACGGAAGTAGTGCCGCCGCCATGCTACTTGTAGTCATCGCTCTCCGGCTTCTCGGCTGCATAAGACTGCGGTTGCGGTGCGCGTACTACATCATTGTACATCATCGTTTGGGACGCGCGATATCGGCTTGGATTCTCCTGGTATGTGTGTACTTGATAAGATTGTGTTGTTTCCGATGCCTTAGT
Source organism: Ixodes persulcatus (assembly GCA_013358835.2). NCBI lineage: Eukaryota > Metazoa > Arthropoda > Arachnida > Ixodida > Ixodidae > Ixodes > Ixodes persulcatus. The sequence goes on from JABSTQ010009379.1 coordinate 70,314, forward strand.
TTGTCAGCAAGCGCAGAAAGCAGTAGCAGTCGTATTATCGCTATAGAATCGCTTCATCGCCTGCTGCTACGTTCGAGTCGTTCAGGTGGTGGCCCCACTGCGGCCGCTGGAAAAACAACGATGAACTCGAGCACTCCGGTTGTTCGGACGTCTCAATGAACTTGGAAACAAGAGAACTTCTGGTTCAGCTCCAAAGAACACGAAAATTCGAGATACCGTCGGCTCGGTGTAGCAGCACCGCGGAACAGCATCGAGTGTGTAGGTGTGAAACGGAGGTTGGTAGTGCTCGGGCCTGTGCATAAAGCTTAATCGACAATGAAGTAAGAAAAGCTATATAGACTTTCTCGGGGAGCGATAGCTTTCTAGAAGTCGTTTCATTCTGGTTGACAGCCTGTGCGACAGGGTACAGATGAGCTGCGGGGTGAAGCCTGCACACAAACATGAAACGATCTACCGAAAGACCATGCCTGACGCGCCATAACTACTCGCACCTGTCGAAATAGCGGCAAGCATGCCAGATACCTGAGAACGTTGGGTGGATTAGCTTTTCGTATACAATTTCTTGTCATTTTTTTTTCCGCCTTTTCTGCGGTCTCGATTGGTTTAATGCAGAACGGATCAGTAACGCCATCAAAATCTTGTGGCATAATAGACGAACACAAGGTGGATGGGGTTGTTTTGCGGCCTTTTGGGTGGTAAGTGTTGCACTTCAAATTTGCATTATGCGATTTTTTTTTTTCACGTTTTGTTCGAAAAAAATAAATAAAACGAAAGCAGCTTTCGAAAAGGTTGGTTTAATTTTAAATGATGCAATCTGGAATCACTGCTTTATTCTTTTTTTTTGTGACTATCCTGTCGTCACAATAAGAGTTATGTCGTCGCAATAAGAGTTATATGTCGTCGCAACATGTCGTCGCAATAAAGGCCGGTTCTCACATGAAGCGAAGCGCTGATGTAGCGCTCCTCACGTGCCGTCAGCTACTTATCGCCTGCCACGAGCAACAGTTTTGGCGGTGCGATACAAAGCTGGTGAACGCTCCGGTCAGCACGCGCTTAGCGCGAGGTTAGCGCTATGCTTGTAGCGCTCCGCTGCATGTGTGAACAGGCCTTAAGAGTTATAGCCGCCAAAATACATTCAGCACAGAGTGTATTAAAAATGGCCGGCGCTAAGCATCGCGGAGGTCCCGATTGGGATAGACCGCTAGAGAGCGAGTTCTCAGAGAGATTCCGTACAGGACCCTTTGGCACGCCCTACTATTCGTGACAAGTCTATTCGCCAGAATTATTCCAGATACAATTACAGTGCCGGCGATTACATGGGACTGTACTGGTTTCTTAAGGATTTTGACTGGTCATGCAGTATTAAATGACGAAAATGTAGACACTGCCACAGAGACTTTTACTCGTATTACGTATTAGGAATGGGATGGACATGGTTATTTCGAAGCGAAACCTGAGGCACTCAAGGTATCCATCTTGGTTTTCTAAAGAATTGAAATACTACATGCATAAAAAAAAGATACTTCCATAAATTGTTTCAAAAGAGTGGTTTGGAGTTATGGTACACTAAATTCAATATCTATCGGAAACTTGTAAAAAAAAAAAATTGTTCAAGCACGACAAACGGGCCTATAAAGCTAAAATCGAAACTTTTCTGAACCGAAAACAAGAGGAGTTTTGGAAATTTGTCAAGCAGCACACGCGGGAATCAATTAACACTATATGTTTACGGACTGACACTGGTTACACATCTTCTCCTTCAGAAGTCGCGAACCTTTTCCAAGGCCATTTACAAGAGCTCTACTCTTCAAGCGTATTTTCAGGTAGTGCCAAAGTTAACAATCTAGGTTGCCAGGATTCTTTGGCGATCGGTCATGTTGACACAAGTGATATTTTAAAAGCAATGTTGAAACTAAAGGCAAAGTTGTCAGTTGGGATAGATATGATTCCAAACTTTATTGTAAAGGGTTGCGCGAATGTTATAGCCCTTCTTTTAGAACACAGAGAACTGGCGTTTTTCCAGCCTCGTGGAAAAGGTCGGTTGTTGTTCCGAAACACAAAAGCGGCGATGTGTGTAAGGTAAACAACTACAGTCTTATATCTTTGTTGTGTGCTTTTTCAAAGGTCTTTGAGATGGTTATTTACTCGCATGTTTCCTATTATTTCAGATAGAAATTTAGCAATTTACAACACGGCTTTTTAAAGGGTCGCTCTGTGGAAACGAACCTGTGTTCGTTTCTTGAATATACAGTTCCTATAGTTCATTCCCGTGGTCAGGTCGATACTGTGTATTTCGACTTGACGAAGGCTTTTGATAAAGTGAACCATGATTGTCTTTTGTATAAATTATCCTTGTACGGAGTATCACCGGGACTCTTGAGTTGGTTCAGGACGTATATTTATATATTTGACTGAACGTCAGAGCACTGTTAGGATTTCAGAGAGCTATTCTGATTCTTTTAAATCCAAAATCTGGGGTCCCTCAAGGATCGAACTTGGGGCCTTTTCTATTTCTCGTCTTCGTAAACGACCTGGAATTGTGCGTACGGAATTCACGCTTATTAATGTTTGCTGACGACATCAAGATCTTTATGAATGTACGGTCTTCGTACGACTGCAGTCTTCTACAAGCCGATATATTACGTGTATATGAGTGGTGTTCTGAAATTTGTTTGCATCTTATCCCAAGCAAAACAAAAGTTCTGTCAATGTCTCGAAAACTCGGTATATTATCTTACACTTACGTACTCTAGTTTGCCACAATCGCACGAGTCACTGTAGTTTGTGACCTTGGGATCTTTTTTGATGCCACACTTCGTTTTTCTTATCATGTCACACAGATTGTCTCCTCTTCCATGTGAATGCTGGGTTTGTTATCTCGCTTATCTCGTGACTTCAAGAATCCTTTATGCATTTTTTGCTTATTTTCTTGTCTAGTTCGTACTAAACTTGACTTTGGTAGTGTGATATGGAACTCGCTAACGGCCTCTGATGCGTCACGAATTGAATCCGTACAGAAACGGTTTGTTCGCATTGTGTACGACACCATTTTAATAGAAGGTGTTATTATGATTACGAATATATTTTTACCACTTTAAGCTTACAAAATTTATTGACACGTAGACTTTCGCGTGATATTATATTTTTACAGAAAGTGATCCACGGTCAATGTAATGCTGACATGCTAAGCTCTGTACATTTTCACGCGCCTGCTCGCGTCTGTAGAAAGCACTCTGTATTCTACCCGTCCTCGAAGGACACACTGACACCGTTAATTCGCATGCAAATTTCAGTGAACCACTTAGCGTCATCATCTTTTGATATTTTTCGTGACTTTGCTTCCTTCAAGCGTGATCTTGACATACTGCTGTACCATGCCTAAAACAATGTATCATTGTGTCTTTTTTGTGTGTGTGTGTGTATGTTGCATTACATCAAAACCTCACGGTTGTTTTGGGGCACTAAAGAAATAAACGATTATTATTATTATTATTATTATTATTATTATTATTATATTATTATTATTATTATTATTATTATTATTATTATTATTATTATTATTATTATACGTCTCGTCTCCTGAAATCTTACACTCTTTAGATTAACTTTCCAGGGGTTTAGCCGATTTGACAAAACAGCGCACGCTGTAACTCCGAACATGGCGCAATTGCGCTTGAAAGTGCACCGAAACAACATGCTGACGTGTTACTGCGGATAATATATTTTTTTTTTAGCCCTAAACATCATTTCATCCGAGTCGTTCGCCCAGCTGCTCCTTAGATAGCAGCGGCATGCTATCCCAAGGGTTTCGCGGGAAAGCAGACGCAAAAGGAGTTCTCCAAGCGAAGAATAATGCACGCAAATGTAAACAATAAACATATTAAAAAAAAAAACAGTGCGAGAAACTAGTAACCGGGCATTAATCTCGTACCGCCTCTCCCGTATTCTCGGGTGGTAAATATAAATGAACGCCTAATGGATGAAACCGCGCGTATACTGCTCGCGGAGCTTTTTGTTCCGTGGCAGTAATTATTCAGAATGCACAGACGTAAAAAGCCCGCGGCGGTTCGAGATAGGCCTCGGGGCAAATATGGGAACGGGCAACAATCGGCCTATTCCGACAGCGAACGAAAGTTTATACCGCGCGTAATTGACTCAGACAGGGAGGAGAGTCGCGGTCCGAACACTGCGCGGTACGACTTGGGGTCCGCGACCCAGCCGAGATCTGTTCGGGGAAACGAGAAAGCCTAACGGAAGGTAAGGAATGTACCCTAGGTTTTTAGCTCGCGATGGACCATAGCGGAAAGCTACGAGCAAACTCAGCCATTCCGGTGACGCGTGGCTTATCACGTGACCTCCGGTATGGGCGCAGGGACGCCCCGCGGGGTATGTGGTCACGCGTTAACGTTCGCAGCGCTGGATAGGTTGGGATGGTGTTGGCCCGGCTCCATCGTGAGTCGAAACGGTGTGTTATGCATATAATTGATCGTTCCGCGAAATGGGGGAAACTGCGAGCTAATGGAGCGGAGAAAACACACGGACGTTGGAGACACTGCTCCGAGTCGAAATCAGGAGGATATATACACGGCTGGGCGCACGCCGCCTTTGGCTACGACCGAGGAAAAAAAAAAATGAAATAAAGAAGAATCCGGGTATGGCCATTACGGAAACCCGGTCAGGACGAAGGTGCGGCGTTGCGAGATCGGCCGCCCAATCGCCTGAAGGTTGGATGTTAGGTTCCCTAAATTGCTCGGTGGGAGGTGCAGTCGACGCGTTGGCTGACGTGATTCCCGGGCAAGCGTGATCCGAAATGAGGCGCCGCAGGCTGTAGACGGAGAAGGCGGATTCGACGAACCTTAAAAGTCTCGAGTAACTTATAATTGAGGCCCCTCGGGCAACGTTCAAAAACAGAAACAAAAAAACCTGCATCTACTTTCCAAGAAGCACTTGGAAGAACCGTTCGTTGCGGTTTCGATGATTGATGAGGCAATATATTATATATATATATATAAACAAACAATTCGCGCTTTGTCAATAAACATGGCGTTCAACGTGCTAATGGTATGGCAATGTTATGTAATGTTGTATCATGTTAAAATGTCACTGCGCAGACTCTATTTTTTTTTTTTTTTCTTCTAGGTTTGAACATATAGGGCGTTCCCGAGAGAAGAGAACCATGTTTTCCGGCCCGGATAAATAAACTACGCATCGAAGAAAGCTCGAACTCCGGGAGAATTGGACGCTTGCGGTTGGGATAGAACGCGAAAGTTTGGGAACATGACGTTACCTGGATCGTAAGTTAATTGAGAAAGGCGAAATTTTCCCTATGAGCCGAAGCCCACCTAAGCCTAATATCTTCAGAACGAGAATTAACATTGTGAACGTTTGTGGGGTTTATTTCAGTGAAAAACACTTGTCAGGAAAAAAGCAAATATTGTTTTTATTGTTTTTTTTTGTTTTTTTTTTTGCTGACAAATTTTTAAGTGTGTTAGAATTTATTGCCCGTTTTACCGGGACTGGGAAATCCGTTTTACTGGGACTGGGAAATCGATCGATTAATCTACCGATTAATCAATTAATACTTTCATTGCGATTAGGTTTTTTTTTATCCGGTTACTGTATTTACTCGAGTAATAGCCGCACTGTTTATAAAGAAAACCTGAGAGTTCGCTTCTCCGCGGAGCACGCAAATTGCCAATCACCGCGATCGACACCATGATTCCAGCTGTTTACAGGACAGAGATAACGTCTTCGCACGAAGATATCATCTGTGAAGATTGCATTTGTATGGAGCTCCGTGTTCTCGGTCTAGTTATTCGCTATGTTATTTTTGCGCAACGCAATGATTGGCTGTATAGCCGTTATGTAAGAAAGTAGACGCAAGGGCCTTGCTCATAAATAATGCGGCTATTACTGGAGTAAATACGGTAATCGGTAAGCTTTTGACGAACCAAAATAAAGCAAAAAGTTAAATGCTTTCACCGCGTAGACGTGCACGAGTTCACCTGTATGATGGGCAACCTTTAGGTGAAAGTTTGACCTAAAGTGAACTGTACGCGTGAGATTTGTAACTTGCAACGCAGCGCGAGTGTCCGTTTAGTTCAGCAGAGACTGTTGCGGACACACAAAAGAGATCGCTCTATTGCCGGAGAATATCAACGAACCTCCTTGCTTCATGCAGCTGAAGTAATAAGTTTTGTGTGTGTGAGTGTCTTTGAACCGTTCTCAACTACACATCGAGGTTGATTCACTGTCAAATTTCTATATTTCGCCGTTTATGACATAATCTGGATAATCAAAACAAAAATGTAATTTTTTGCTTTTTAAAAAGGTATTTACACACAAGTGAACGAAACCGAATAATCGATGAATTAATCAATGAAATGGTGATGATTCATCGGGCCAAAATGTTTTATCGACGACCAGACCTACTCACGCAAATCGTGCACTCAATTATCTACTTCGAATTGTTTTGTTTTTTTATTTAGTCTTAACAAGTCTAATGCTTTTGCTCTATAAAACTTCAGTCCGTTTAAAGCTAGAATATGCATCATCAATCTGGGACCCCGATATTAACTCTCTTATTTTACAAATAGAAGCCACTCAGAACTGTTCCATGCGTTTCATCTTTTCGAATTTCTTCCGTATACTGCCAGCGTCAGTTAAATGAAATCTATTCTTAACTTATCCGATCTTTCATTGCGTCGTAAAATATATCGTCTTTGTGTCTTTCGTAGGATTTATCGCTTGAACTCTCACCTCAATGACTCTGGCTTTCTGCCACCATCGTACATTTCTTCCCGCAGCGACCACCAGTACAAAGCTGGCGTGCCGAGCAGCCGCATCAATTTACATTTCCACCCCTTCATTCTCCAAAACCCTCGCCGACTAGAACCACCTCCCCGCCTCCATCGTCTGGAGCTCCGACGTACGGTCCGCTTCAAATCTGACATTTGCAATCATTTTTTGTAACCCTGCTGCTGCGTTTATGTTGACGTTTATTTTTTGTTTGCTTCACCCACTCCTCTTTGTATATGCCCTGGCCTTTAGAGTAAAGGAATAAATAAATAAATAAGTGGTTGAAGTAGGAATATATTACGTCGAAGCTTGCCTGAAAGGGTTGTATATTTTAGAAATACGTTGACATGCAAACATATTCCAGAGCATACGCTCTAAAAAAAGTCTGTGCGTCTACTTTCCCGCACAACACTCGATTAACCAATCACCGCAACTTACAGAGGCAGCTCAGCGAATGACGATGCCGAAACATATGATTAGACTAAAAACGCAGTCTGAGTTGTGACATTAAGCAATGCAAGCGTGACGTTTTGCATTGCTTAATGTCACAAGTCAGACTGCGTTTTTTTTTGTCTAATCATATGCTTTGACATCGTCATTCGCTGAGCTGCCTAATTAAGTTGCGGTGATTGGCTATCCGACTGTTGTGTGGGAAAGTAGACGCACAGACTTTTTTTTAGGGTGTATGCGGAGAGCAAGTCGTCTGCATCTTGCACAGGAGTTGCGGTGACGTCAGAGCGACGCCGTGCTCTGATTGGCTTTGATTGAAAGGATAGTGGGAATACCTCAATGCTAAATGTCCCTTAAAGTCTACCCACTATTTTTTTTTTTTTTTTTTAGTCAGCCAATAAGAGCTTGGCGTTCTGAGTCATCGCAACCGCTGTGCAAGAAGCAGACGAATTTGCGCTCCGCATTCTTAGCAAAAAAGTCGCGCAGACTGGGGTTAGAACGATAGACACTTATCGCGAAGAAATTGAGACGTGCAGGGCCTTATACAAATGGCTTGAAACGGGACATGGTCTAACTCAAAGGGTGCTTTGGGTACCATTTGAAATGGAACGGCTTCAAAAAAAGAATGGCATTTCGGGAACGGGTCGAAACGGGGCGGGTTCGAAGCGGGAATGGGTTGTTTCGGGCTACGCCCGATGCTACAGGCGCCTACAATGTCATTTCTCGTTTCGACGACTTTAGGCTTACGTGGACGTCGGCTCGTAAAGAAATTTTGTTTTTCTCGATTATCTCTCGACCCAAGTAACGTCCATGTTTTTCCGAACTGTCGCGTTCTATGCCAACCGCTAGCGTGCACATTCTTGCGGAGTTTGAGCTTTCAGTGCGATGCATGGTGGATTTACCCGTGACGAAAAACACCATTCTCGTTTCTTTGGAACTCCCGGTATATGTTAAAATTCTCGCAATTCGCCGAGGTCCATTCGTGCGTCTAAAGTCACTGACGAGGCTCTATGCCAAGTGCTTTGCGGGAAAGTAGACGCACCGGGTTTCTTACAGTCGCTGACAGCTTAAGAAAGGAGGGGGGAAGGGGGGGGGTCGATTTCCATGTTAAAAATCTAATCAAAGATTGTAACACGCCCCTCTTTTATTGTGCCTTAAAGGAGACACAAGGGGGCGCCGTCGGACGGAGTTTTCAAACAATACTTTCTGTATTACGTCTCCTGCACCTAAAGATATGATTTTTTTTTAATTTTTTTTTAGAAATATAATGCATTACGCGCCTAAAAAGAGCAATAACAGTGACGTTCGGAATCTCCACACATTAACTATTTTCATTAGTAAAAAAAATGAAAGCCATTTACAACTCCTGTAACGCAGAATTAGAGCGCAGCTCTTGAGGAGGAGGAGGGAAGGGTACTGAGGGGGGGTCATGTGACCTCGGAGGGGGGGGGGGGGGGTCACGAGACCTTGGGGGCGTCGCCGGGTTGCATGCAACGTGGGTTGCATGCTACTCGGTTGCATGCAACTCAGGTTGCATACAACCTGAGTTGCATGCAACGCGCGGTTACGCCGACGGCGACGCCGACGCCGACGCCGACGCCGCTCAAGCCGGAAACTGGCGCCTAAGAGCTTCGCTCTAAAATTTATGTTGGTAGTGGGGACCGGAGGATGACCCCCACACGACTAAATAGTGCTCGCGTAATTTCTATTGCTGCGAGTTCACTAGGACGTCTTGGCGTCTAGAACAGCTCATTTTTATCGACTGAAGCCCAACAAACAATCTGCCATAAAAAAAAAAAAAAAGCTTTTACAAAGAGCACTTGAGTGCCTCTCTAAGTGTAGAGCGTGGTCGCGGAGGCAATCGACGCTTGAGCCGACGTATCCCCGGGCAAGCTCATTCGAAACGCAGGGCCGCAAGCTGAAGACGGAGAGGACGGATTCGACGGACCTTAAATGTTTTATAAGTGCGGCCCCTCGGGGAACGGTGGAATTGCGACCTGGTTGGTGTGGAGGAAATGCCAACAATATTTGGAAGGCCTGAAATGGTAATCTGGACGTCTGTTCTGGTTGACTGCTCGGTGTTGGTGTCAAAGCGGCAAGAAAGGCGGTGGTTTAAGATAGAATGATGGGGTGAAGAATATATTAAATGAGAATGAGTATGACTATGCGAATCATGCTGCCGGAAGGTGTTTCGACGGGAGCTCTGGATAGGCAGTCGGCGTCGCTGTGCTTGCGGCCTGACTTGTAGACCACGGTCATGTTGAACTCTTGTAGTCTTAGACTCCATCGAGCGAGCCGTCCTGACGGGTCCTTGAGGTTCGCAAGCCAGCAGAGCGAGTGGGGGTCTGTGACTACGCGGAACGGGCTCCCGTATAAGTACGGACGAAACTTCGTGATTGCCCAGACGACCGCAAGGCATTCTTTCTCAGTCGTGGAGTAATTTCTCTCCGCCTTGGACAATGTCCGACTTGCGTAGGCGATGACTCGCTCGGTGCCTTCTTGTACTTGAACCAGTACCGCGCCAAGTCCTGCGTTACTTGCGTCCGTGTGAATCTCGGTTTCCGCATCCTGGTCGAAATGTCCAAGAACAGGAGGAGTCTGCAGTCGTCGCTTCAGCTCGTCGAATGCCTGCTGGTGCTCATTGGCCCATTCGAACTTCTCGGCGTCCTTCGTGAGGTTTGTGAGCGGTGCGGAAATTCTTGCGAAATCTTGAACGAAGCGCCGATAGTAGGCACATAGTCCAAGGAACCTTCGCACGGCCTTCTTGTCTCTTGGCGCTGGAAATTCTGCGACGGCGCGAGTCTTCTCTGGGTCTGGTCGAATACCTTCGTTACTAACCACGTGACCTAGGAACTTCAGTTCGTCATAGGCGAACCGACACTTTGACGGCTTAAGGGTGAGTCCGGTGGTCCGTATGGCTCGGAGAACAGCTCGGAGTCGTCGCAAGTGCTCGTCGAAGTCGCCGGAAAACGCTACGACGTCGTCGAGGTAGACGAGACAGCTCTGCCACTTCAGTCCTGCCAATACGGTGTCCATGACACGCTGGAAAGTTGCTGGCGCCATGCATAGTCCGAAGGGCATCACCTTGAACTCGTACAGTCCATCCGGCGTGACGAAGGCTGTCTTCTCTCGGTCCAGTTCGTGACTTCGATCTGCCAGTAGCCGCTCTTCAGGTCCATCGATGAAAAGTATCGAGAGTGGCGCAGCCGGTCTAACGTGTCGTCGATGCGGAGGAGTGGATAGACGTCCTTTTTCGTCACTGCGTTTAGCTGCCGGTAGTCCACGCAGAACCTAAGCGTCCCGTCCTTCTTCTTAACCAGTACGACTGGAGAGGCCCATGGACTGCTTGAAGGTTGGATTATGTCGTCGTTCAGCATTTCTTGAACTTGCTCCTGGATCACCTGCCTTTCTTTAACGGAGACTCTGTATGGAGATCGATGCACAGGGCGCGCGTCGTTCTCGGTAACGATGCGGTGCTTCGCAACGGCGGTTTGACGCACCTTCGACGACGTCGAAAAGCAGTCGCGGTATTCGGCGAGGAGGTCAATCAGCTGACGTCGTTTCGGGCCCGGAAGCTTAGGGTCAATGTCGAGCTGCGCCGGCGACGTACTGTCTTGCTGAGGTGGCGAGGGTTCGTCTGTAACCACGGCGATCTCGGCGGAGTTTCGGAGTCTTTCCACGTGGCCAACGGCTGCACCTTTCGTGAGGTGTTGCGCTTCGTTTCGGAAGTTCGTCACGAGGACCACAGTGCGGCCATCCTGAAGTTCAGCTACTCCTCTTGCGACGCCTATTCCTCTTTCTAGAAGCAACTTCAGGCTCCCCTCGAGCAGAACTTCGCCGCAGAAAGCTTCGGTGATCCCGACGGGCAAGAAAACACTTGACCGCGGCGGCAAGTTCACGTGGCTTGCGAGGACTCGGACCGCGGATGACGTCGCTTTGGGTTCCTCTGGTGGTGGGCCAGGGTTTCGTAGGGTCAACCGGTTTGCCCCGAGGTCGATGACGGCGCCATACTCGCAGAGAAAGTCCATTCCGAGAATAACGTCCCTCGAGCAGTCTTGCAGAAGGACGAATTTCACAGGGCACGTCTCACCGTGGATCTCGACGCGAGCAGTGCATCTTCCGACTGGTGTAATGAGGTGTCCTCCGGCGGTTCGTATTTGAGGTCCATTCCACGGCGTCATGACTTTTCGAAGGCGGTGGGAGAGCCTCCCACTCAAAACGGAGTAGTCTGCTCCGGTGTCGACGAGTGCCGTCACGTCGTGGCCGTCGATGATAACGTTGAGGTTATTCGACACTGTTACAGAAACGTCGTTTCGGGGCGTTGCGGCGTTTGAGTGGGAGAGCTCCGACGATCTTGGAGGATCTTGGCATCGTTCATCATCGGCAACGCCACCTCCCGGCATTGCCGCGCCTAGTTTTCCCGACGGGAAGCGATGGGTGACAGGCTGTCTCGGCGAGACCGGCGGAAGGGCGATGGCGAGCGTCGAGGAGATGGTGAACGGAATACCCGGCGGGGAGACGACTCAGGAGATGAAGAGCGGCGGAGGTAGTCCTCGATGTCCCGAGGTCGCTCTCCAAGACGTGGTCGAGGGTCGTTGGGCGCAAACCCTCGCAGGCCCAGCTGGCGGTAGGGGCATCGTCGGTAGATGTGGTCCGCTTCACCACAGTGGTAGCACATGGGGCGTCGATCGGCCGTCCTCCAAATGTCGGTCTTCCTCGCACCACGCTGCTCTGGGCGTGGAGCATACTGCGGCGCCGGTGCCTCACGTCTGGGAGCTGGCTGGTAGTGTGCTGTGACGGGAGGTTCTCTCTTGGCGGCGGCGGCGTAGGTCAAGATCGGCCGTTCGGGAGCCACTGCGACGGGGACCTCTGGCAAGAGTGCCCGGTGTACCTCCTCGCGAACAGCCTCGGCGATTGAAACAGCGGCGGGTCGTTCTGGAGAAGGGAGCAACCGCTTCAGTTCTTCTCGAACCACATCCCGAATGACCTCCCGAAGGTTCTCGATGCCAACTTCGCCGAGGTCAGGGAGGGAAGATGGAAGGGATGAGGTGGCAGATACGGCGGCGACTCTCTGATAATGACTCGCCCTGGCCGACAGCGCTCGTTCAATGTTAGTTGCCTCAGCAACAAATTCATCTACGGTCGTCGGTGGATTGCGAACGAGGCCGCCAAAAATCTCGCTTTTCACGCCTCTCATGAGAACGCGCAGCTTCTTGTCTTCGGCGGCTCCAGGGTCGGCACGGGCGCAGAGGCGCAGGACATCTTCAGTGAAGCTTGTCACGCTCTCGTTCAGACCTTGGCATTTTCTTTGAAGGATGTCTCGGCTCGTTGACGTCGGTGTTGGTTTGTGAAGGTGCGCTTTAGCTCCTCCACGCATGTCGCCCACGTCGTGAGGGAAGCCTCGCGGTTCTCAAACCATTGTCTTGCCGTTCCCTCCAGTGCGAAGTAAATGTTTTGGAGGCGCTGTTCTGCCGTCCACGCGTTGTAGCGGGCCACACGTTCGTAGTTCTGCAGCCAGTCTTCTACGTCCTTGTAGATTTCACCGTGGAATGGCGTCGGCACACGGAGAACCACAGGCAGGAAGACGTAGGACGGTGCTGCTTGGGGGTTTTCCGTTGGCTGGGCCGTGGAGTTCATCGTCGGCTTCGGTAGCTTCTTTGTTTTGTCCGGTAGTGGTCCAAACTCAAGGCGTTGTCCTTGCAGACGCTGGCTTGCCCGAGGCCCTGCCTCTTCCACGAGTCGACGACTTGGAGTGGGACTTGCCGAACGGGTCCTCGGAGGGGTACGGTTGAGAAACATAGAGTGCGTACCCCGCACCTCCACCAAAATGTCAAGAATGACAAGTGATGAGGCGGCAAATAACTGATTAAACTAAACGTTTAATCGGGCGAACTTGTGCCCCAAATAAAGAAGGGAACAAAAGATAACAGTAGAGCGTCGCGGGCGTCGAAGTCGGCGAAAGAGCAGAGTCGAACGCTGGGGCGAAACTGACTGCGGCTCGCCACGCGGAGCCTCTTATGTACACGCGTGGGGTTCTGGAAGATTCGGCGTAGAAGGTTCTGCGTGTAGAATATTCCGACCTCGAACGAGCAACACGGTTCTCGAATTCACCAGAACTTGGTCAGAGTCAGAGTCAACAAAAATGCGTCCACGCGGCCAGGAATCGAACCCTAGCTTTCTGCGTGGAAGACACGCGCGATAACCGTTAGGCCACGAGCGCGCTGCCTGCTTCGTCAGCTGCGCTCGCAGCAATATAGAGAACTTTAGACAAGCTCTTTTCACAGCACAACAGACAATCGGCGATTAAACTTTCAGGCGAAAGAAAAACTCCAAACCTCTGGCGACTTGTCCTGCAGTCGTCATCGACCACCCCTTCCAGTGGGTGCCTCAACAGCGGGCGCCTCAACAGCGGGCGCCTCAACAGCGGGCGAGCCGAACTCGTCCACAGCCGTGAGGGATTCCAAGTTTGCTAGTCAGCAGGCGGAAGGCTATATAGCCGAAGGGGGTTCGGACGTGGAGGTTGGCGTTCAGAGGCGGTGTATTGTTCACGGCATTGTATCCGGGCTCCGACTTCCAGGTTCAAGCGCACGTTCTAGGCCAAATCCTCCGCGGAGTGAGTGAGATTATTGAAAAGAGTGGAAGTAGAAGGGTTGTTTCTTAGCCAGAGCTTACACTCTAAGAAATGCCTGCTCGTCTACTTACCCGCAGAACACTCGAAGAGTAAATCTGTGCGATCTACGAAATTAGCTCAGCAAATGATGAGGCGGAACATCTGTTTAGACCTCAAAATGAAGTCTGCGCTGTGGCATTACACAATGCAGGCATGACGATTTCCATTGCGCAATGCCAAGGGGCAGACTTCATTTTTTTGGTCTAGACGGATGTTTCGCCTCATCATTCGATGAGCTGATTTCGTAGATCGCAGAGATTGGCTCTATGAGTGTTTTGCGGGTAAGTAGACACGCAGGCATTTCTTAGAGTGTAGTAAGTCACCTTTTTCCTCTGCGGCCTTTATGCGGTTACTTCGGTTTAGCAGCATTCTGGAACCGTGTACAGGCAATCAAGAAAACAGGGTGTCTTTCGAACCAATCGGAAGCCTCGCCGCCTAAAGCAAACACAAACATCACAAGAACAACATCATACTCGAGACTAAACACATTCGAAACCAAGATCTCCAGAGCAGGCACGTACAAGGCACGTCAGCAACTAAAACGAAGGGCGCAAGTAGAAAACCACCGAAACAAATCTATAAAACACAAAAAGCGAGCCCCTTCACCCCCCCCCCCCCCTTCCCCCCCTCGACAAGCTGAAGCCATTTCTAAATTCTCTGTTTGGTGGTGCCAAGGAACACGACCCTTAGGCAAGAAGATCCGAAAGCCAGGGGCCATAAACATGTCAAGAAAGACGCGGACCGTGCGACACACAGAGCGAGGGTCCTTGGAAAATCCACTTTTCGGGGGACCCTCGATAAACACCGGAGGACTCGCGTATCAAACGAAGCAATACTAAACAAACAAAGCCTCCCAGGCATAACCTCGCGACAGTATATTACCTAGTATTCTAGTAGGCGCGGCTGCGTTTCACGGTCGCACTGTATGCGCGGCGGCATTTCAGAGGAACCGATGCAGTGCCCGCAAAGAAGAGGTCCATGGATGATGCAGGAATGTCCTTTATGCATTCATAATTATCACGCTATACGTATCACATTGCACTTCACACTAAGTGCTACTCGTTAAAAAAAATTAGTGTTATTGCAACTTCACTTCATTTGACAAACTATCTAAGTAAGTCGACTTTCTTTTTGTTTTCTTACACTCCTGTTTCCCAGCACGTCCG
Organism: Ixodes persulcatus; assembly: GCA_013358835.2. Lineage (NCBI taxonomy): Eukaryota > Metazoa > Arthropoda > Arachnida > Ixodida > Ixodidae > Ixodes > Ixodes persulcatus. Next base: position 85,398 of record JABSTQ010009379.1, read on the forward strand.
ACCACTAGCTGCGATCCGATGGTTTCTGCACCCGCTCAGTGCCCGGGGGCAAAGCCCGCGCTTATTTGTAGACAGTGTGTTGGTGTGCAGCCATATTTGCAATAAAGCTGCTTCGCAGCCGAACCCGCTTGCCGAGCTTCCGAACCTGGCTGCTTTCCGCTCGAGTGCGTTGACTGTCCCGCATGACGGCCGGGACATCGCGTACGTCACGATCGTCCAGCTCATAAATGCGGGGACTAATGAAGCCCCATTCCCGGGGATCAAGTCCTCGGCGAGGCAGAGGGTGCGGGTTCGTTCTGTGCGGGTTCCCTGAACGAAGGGACATCCTCGACGTCGACCGCGTCGCGCCCAGTTACGCGGAACGCCGATTCGTGCCGAACGGGCGATCGTTAGGCCTAGCCAGCAGCTGGTTCCCCGAGACGCGCTGCCGACTAATTGGACGTTGTGGAAGGTGAGTGTATACGCTGTGAGCGCAAACCAACGCACGCGAGGCTGATTGGTGCCTCGGTTCCGATTCACCGACAGCTTTCGCTGCATGTGTATAGTTGATTTTGACGAGAGTCTGTTCTCGAGAAGTGTGGTATTGGGTATTTTCATAGAGCTGGTTATTGCTGGACCATCTCGGGGACGCTTTTATACACGCTAAAGCCCGCAGTAACGCTGTAGATAATTATATGCCGAAGACATGGTAGTGGCTCTAGACACGATGACAAAATTACCTGCGGGCGCACATATGTGAAGCGTGTTTACTTCATTCATGCGTATGTTTCAAACAAGCCTGCAGACAGCTTTTTCTATGACATCATACAAGTAAGAAACACGCCACCGACAGTGTTTGCAGACTGTCTTTTCTACGATGTTTTAGCGGTGTGAACGCAGGTTTAGGCCTAACGAGTGCCCCGAGACACGGCCGACTATAGTGCGGAGCGCAAGTTCGTCTGCTTTTTGCGCAGGGGTTGCGATGATGTCAGAACGCAAAATTCTTAATGGCTGTTAAAAAAAAAAAAAAGGGGGGGGGTAGAGATTGACGCATCGAGGTCTACCCGCTATCTTTTCAATCAGAGCCAATCAGAGCTCGGCGTCGTTCTGACGTCACCACAACTCCTGCGCAACGTTACTAGATTACCTCAGTTGTGGAACTCCCGTGGAGGGGAGTACCCCTCCTTATACTCACTTCAATCCGCCTGCCGTCTTTCGAAGCGCCATCTCTATTTTCATTTCATAACTGTGCGATCCAAAGAGCACAGCTGAAGCGCCAAATGGCGATCACAACGCCGCCATTTCTCCCGCAGCGGTCACTCGAGGAACTGCACGTGACATCTATTTTGACTTCAATCGGCCATTTCGGAGCCGAAACAGATACGGTGGAAAGGGTTACAGGGGTGCCACCCCCTCTCCCCAGCGGACGCACCGCGACATATCACCGAAGATGCGCAGGTCGGGACGCGCTAACCTGAAATCACTGCTGAGGCATGGTTGTATAAAAACAATATGAATTGTGCTGCAAAACCTTGCAAACTAAAAATTTTAGAAAACATCACGCGCCCCTCATTTTGTACTAAACTCCAATAAAGGTGACTACAAAAAGAGTTTCTTTCCGTTGGTTTTTACGTTTCTAGTAACGTTGAAACGAACGTATCCCGATTCAGTTACCAAAGCAGCCGTCCGGCGGCGCGTCGAGCGACGCCGGGCGAGTCGTGGTGAGTGAGGGGGGTTCTGTTCCTGCATGCAGCGTCTATGAGCAGTTCCGTAACTGAGCCAATCTAATAACGTTGCTCCTGCGCAAGGAGCAGACGACTTGTCCTCCGCATGCAGTACTGTTTGAATTGGTGAGGCTGACCGCGGACAACGGACGGGCGCTGATTGGGGTCTTCCGGGTTGTTTCCGAGTTATCGGCAGCTTTCGCTCTGTTCAATTTGGAAGAAGTTGTACCGCGAAGGCTATGAATGACGCGGCACTACTTGACTGAAACCACAATTTGCAGAAGAAAATATAGCGTGATTAAAAAAAAAAATGTAATGCATATTTACTCTACCTAAACCATATTTATTTTATTTAAATCAGACTAATTTTCTTTAAATCAGGCTTATTTGATTTAAGTTAGGTTTATTCGATTTAAATGTTTGCTGGAAATTAGTCCTTCTTTGCCACTAGTTGTATTTTGTCAAGATGCCAGATTGATCACAAACACTGATAGCAATACGGGGAAAATAGCTACTGCAAATGTAAAGTACAGTTTAATTAACAACGTTTCATTGCTGTAATTCCCGACATACTAGAACAAAGACAGCTTGCTTTTTTTTTAGTTATAAAGAAGTTTGATTTTTTTTTTTCGAGTTCTGAATTGATTGTTGTAGGGCATTACTTTTCTAGATTTTCGTTTCTTTCTTTTGCGTTCTGATTTTGTTGCAATAGGAGGTTACATAGATGACGAATGAAGTGTAAGCTCGAGCTCAACGTTCGGATTTTCTCAGAAGAGCACTTCTTAGGCCTGAGTTCAGTTTGGTATCAATTTTTCTTTGCTTGACAATTTTTTGTTTAAAATTATACACACAACGAATGCACATAGAAAGCATAAGATGATAGACAAACGGTGACTAAAATAAACCGTATTCAGTATTATTTTTGCGGACAAGGTTTGATTGAAATCATACTAAAAGTGGTCTGATTTATATCATATTGATTTTTTATTCCCTGCCCCGATTCGCACATCCTTAGTTATTTGGTATTTTCCACGGAATGTAGACCATACCTATAATAGCTTCCTTCGCGCTGCCGTCTTTGCTAACTGGGCTGTAAGACGCGTTCTCAGCAAGTGCAGTAGCGAAAAGTCGCACGCCGCACGTTCGTTCACAGCTGAATGACTCAGCATTTTTTGCCTAGTGATAAGTCCAGGAAAGGTGTATGTCTGAACCATCATCAGGAACGCTTTCGGAGATGTTTAATTTAGCTTTTTATGGCCGGATGTGACATTGCGGATGTGACCCCCAAGCGCTGCAATATAGAGCTCTCGCGCTAGACCATAATGCAACGCTACTTCCGGTTCTGAAATCTCGCCGGAACCCGCCGGAATCCATCTTAGTTTTGTGTGCTTTGGGGTCCGTGTTCGCGCTGCGGTTTGTCCGCTCACTCGAGATCTCAAATGATCAGTTGCGCGGTAATTAATTGTTTCGGCCATAAAAGTTTCGAAAAAAATGAGCTACGGCCGACGGTATTTTTTTTTTTTCTTTGTATTTTCGCATGTATTAGGAGCCAGGACAATGCGACGCTCGAATGCTCGTTGGCGTCATGAATGGCTCCGACGGATACGCCGGTATAATCTCGACATAAAAGCTTATTTGCAACTAAGTATCTGGGGACCAGGGTGTAAGATAGACAGATGGGGAAACGGCCCATTGAAGCCTACCGCAGCGCCGTGACCGGATTGTGTACTCGTCTGCTTGCGGGTACCCCCCATTTGCGACAGATGGCGCTGCGGCGAGAAGAAAAAAATCGGAATCGGATTTGCATGGAACTCTATGGGAGAGTGCGCAAAACAAATCGAGAGCACGACAGTCCTCCATTGAAAATCCACGAGAAACCATCTCCGTCAGTTTAGCCGGTCGTCACCGGTTGCCCACCTGGAGTGAGAGTTCGCGGTGCTCCACATAGATGGCGCCACAGAAAAAGAGAAACCGAGGGGGACACAATCCGGTCGCTCATTTGTCTCTCGTTTCCCCACCTGTCTATCTTACACCCTGCTGGGGACTGACCTTCGTGTCAGGTGAGGAACCTCCCTGCGATTGACTAGGACAGGTAAAGCGAACGAAATTACTTGTGCAGCAGCTCCATCTGTGTAGCCAGTCAAAATGTTGGAGGACTGGCTACAGTGCGGACAGGTTTTGCACAATACCCCCCAATGATTTTGCGTATAGGTAGTGGCACAAACTTTCTTGTCAGTCACCGCAAATTATTAGCAGACGACGTATTTTGTTCCGTCCGACGGCACTCTCGCGAGTCGTTCAAGTGCGTCCGAGGATGTCAAACACAAATGACGATTATTCTAACGTGTGTTCCATCGGCTGCTCGCCACCATTTTTTTTTTTTTTTTTTTATCATCGAACTCGGGTGAGACAAACGCCGGGGGAGCGATGTTTCTACTTGGCTTTTACTTGGCCACTTAGAGTACCACTACCTTCGCCTGCAATGCCTCCAACATTGCGCCGAGGCACTGATGGCAGACGACAACGTTGGTTTTGATGTTGAGGATAACCGGAAGTGACGTCAGCTGCAAGAAGCCTATACGAGGGAAGCTGGGCGAATGGCGAAGCTTAAGGTATGTTCAGGCCTAAGAAAAATAAACCAGTCTGCTTTGTTACACCGGGCACGTGAAACATTATGCTCAATGTCACATCGCGAACTATATATATATATTTTTTAGGTTAGGTTATGGATATTTTGGCGACTGTTTGATCTACCTCAACTAACTATATTTTTGGAATCACCGGCTTCCAAAAAAAAAAAAAAAATCCGCCTGGTCCGGGCTCGATACCCGGACCAGGCGGATTTTTTCGGTCGCGCACCAGTCACCTAGCTCTGTTTAGAAATTTATGTTTGTCCTTTGTCCCTCTTGTTCCCATTCTCCGGAGATTATTTTCGTCATTCAGAATATTTATTGTGAAATCGGCAAGTGAAAACGATGCCAAAACCAACATATTTTTAATTCTTTTTTTGATGCGTTAGCATTAGTGCCCTTGCACATGCGCTCACCTTGGACTGGCATGGACTAGCCAGAGTTCGCAACGTCGCCACGGGATGGCGCCACAGCCGTAGTGACTGTGGAAACTGGCTAGGAAATACCTTCTGCAAGCACCGACAGATGGTGGGCGGGGTGCGGGTGCGCGCTTTGGACGCCCTCGGAAGCTCCTGCCGCGTGCACAGCCTCAGTACCGACTGACGCGGAGTGCACGGACACTAACGAAGCCACGTCGCGCAACGGCACCACCATAGATTTGATCTTCAGTCGCCACGCACATAACCCTTAAACGACGGCGTATGTGGCGTACTTTACGTGGCACAGGCCGCTCGGGGGCATGATCTATATCCGCCGCTGGACGCGCGTTCGCGGTGAATAAATACGTACAACGAAATGGCTCTGTTGTTTTACGCCAGTGGTCTCAAACTCATTTGAGTGTGGGGGCCAGATATCCCACACCTGAAAGGCCGAGGGCCATCGTATGATAGGAAGAAGGACGGAGGGGGGGGGGGGGGTCGTTCAGAAGATTTTAAAGAGAACAGACCTCGGGAGTGCATTATGCTTTTTGGAAACTCGCTGTGGTTTGCCAGTGACGTCTTTAGATTTCATTTGTTTATATGACTACTTTTCGAGCGAAAATGAATCGACGACATGAGGTCACTATGGCGCATGCCATTTCTAGCGCTCGGGACATGGCAACCGGGACTCGTAGCCGGATGCCTGCGGGCCGCGTCCCAGCAAGTCGCGGGCCGCGTGTTTGAGACCCCTGTTTTACGCGCATCGCGGGTACGTCGTTCATGCACACACTGCACAAGGCTAGGGCTCTCATAAGAGCCGGAAAAATCTTGCAGGCGCCTCACCGCAACCGCTAGCCTTGTAGTACCTACTCCACGAGTGGAAACTTTAATGCTTCTCACGCGCTCAAAATCTTTCTGAAAATTACTGATTCACTGGTTTACGATGACGCTCAGGAAGTTTCTAATTGGAACCTATGTTCTATTTTCACTATTTAAAAAGTTAATTAGCCATTCCCAATTAATTGGCGAACTAATTATTAAGCATAGCGCATGTTCTGACGTCCGCCACTACAAGTCATGTTGTCCCGAGAAAAAATTTTTTTTTTTCTCCTGGAATACTTTAATGGTAGGAAATTATGGGACTCTTACGTGAAACACCCTCTATACATATATCTACATTTTTTTTTTGTAAATTGCGGTTTGATTTTTTTTATGCGACTTGTTTACGCAGTGTCTGCCCCTTAGCGGCGTCCAGGTCGAATTTATGGCACTGAACAATCTCGTTGTAGCCTAATTTGCCGCCGACTTATTGCACTGAATGTGTCCAGTGAGAAAACAAACGCCCAGGAACACGAACGCTCTCCGATCACGCTTTGTGCACACGAAGCGAAGCGCCGGAGTATCTTGAAAGCCTCCACTCCCCCCGAGTCCGCTACCAGAACGCGGGGTCGAGGCCGTTTGAACCCGCATTACGATTGACGAGCTCTCGACGGAGAAGAATATTATATTTAGCGCACGGATGACGTCTCGGTCGGAAAAGTGGATGGAAGAAGGTGCACCATCCCCCCCCCCCCCCCCTTTTCTCCCCCCTGTTCCCCAAACGAACCGTGTAGTGATATGAAAGGGTGAACGGGGCACGGCGAAAATAAACCAAACAAGTTTTGACAAGAAACGAAAACAACCTCGGATCGGGTTCTTGTAAATAAACATTTTCGTCTCCTCTGCCCACCGGGCCTCGCGAAAGCCTTTCCCTTCCTTTTCTTCTCTTTTTTTTTGCGTGCTGAATGAAGGGCGGTGGTTATATTAACGAATTCCCGGCTTGAAGTGGACAAAGAGGCCCCGTAAAAAGGTGTTCCGTATGCAGGTACTGTCGACGTTTGCAGCGTGAAACAACACTGCTGATTGTTTCTTTATATTTTTTTCCCAAAACAGTAAAACATTGCCCCGAATAGACTAGGGCGAACTGAGAGGGTTGTGTGTGTGTGTGTGTGTGTGTGTGTGTGTGTGTGGGGGGGGGGGGGGGGGAGGGGGGGGGGGGGGGCTCTCCGTTGGCCCTCGCTCTTTCGGGGATGAGCAACCTGGCCCCCACACTCGAATGAGTTTGAGACCCCTGCGCTACACCATTTGGCTTTTGGCGGTTTGAGCTAGAAACTACCTGGCAACCCTGGTGGCGATCTGCCAGACTTTGTCAGTATATAAGAGGTTATGCCTGAGGGCAGCGAGCACGTGCTGGAGGCCTATCAGCTATAAAACAGACGCTCCGCCCTTCTGATCCTCTCAGTGACTAGTATTTACCTATTTATTAAGCGATTCAGCTAAAGGCGCTTTATTTTTTTTTTTTCTCTCGTGACATCGCGTAAGGAAGTTAAAATAGCAAACAGAGGGCATGCACGGTGTACAACACTGCTATAGCGCGAACACGACTTCTGCGCTTATGGGCTTTTTTTGCTACGTGTATTGGCGCGCATCAAAATTGATCAAGTTAGTACTCCAGCTGAGCACTTTCCACCACCGGAGTACCTTTAAAGACAGTCCTTCGATGCAAAAGAGGGCAAGAACAGAAAACGTGCGGTTGCTTGTTCGCGCTAACAGCGCCGCGGGGTGGGCATAAAACGTAAATAGAAATTATTACGCCGCAAATTGCAACGCCAGCAAATGATGAGTGAAGCGTCGAGACCAGGGATCTCCGAACGGTTTGTCCAAGGGGCCAGATTGGGACCTGTCGCTGTCTCGAGGGACAGAAAATAGTTAAGACAATATAATGGAGAAATTCTAAATAAATGAGCCTTAGTAAACGTTTCAACACAAATGTAAACTAGAGAAAATGTTCTTTTATGCAAGGTGGATGAATACGTATGCTTCATTTTTGAATGAGATATGTTGCTAATTATGACATTACAAAAAATAATTGTGACCCAGAGAACTCATCAGGCATCAGTCAAAGCGCGTAATAAAAATGCTAGATCTGACGATGACAATATGGAAGTGTTGTGAGCCATGACACTAAGCACGATATACCATGAGAACGCAAAATAATTTTATCATAGTTACAAAGACCTGAAGCAGTGAACTACGAATAGTAATGCTGGTGATGACAATGTACGTACAATAAATAATAGGGCGAAGAGATCCCGCGTTTTGATGCGGTGTTTTTTTTTTTTCGCTCTTTTGGTGCGTGTTGCGGCGCCGTTCTTTTATGCGTGCTTATTTTTTTAGTTTGTAACAGCCGGCTGTGGGTCGGACGTCACTAAAAAAAAAAAAAAAAAGAAAGACTGGCAGAATCCGCGGGCCGGGATTCGGAAATACCTGGACTAGACTCTAGATCGGGGGTCTCCAAACCTGGGGCGCAAAGACCACGGCCCGCTGCCAACAACACAAAAAAACGCGCGAAAAAAAAAAAAGTTGGTTTTGCGACGTGGTTCAGAGGCACAAACGAAGATATGAAGAGATAAGAGTTTCTTTTGCCATATCATTTGTTGTACAGTACATTGTCGTCACCAGCCTTACTGTCTTATGTCTCTGGTCTACCAGTGTTAAGCTTCCGTCGCTTTCTCATGTATATCGTGCTTGGTGTCCTCGTCAGATCTACCATTCTCATTAGTTTTCTGCCCCGTGTGGATTCACCAAAGGCCTTATGCGCTTTGATTTTATGCCTGGTGAAGTCGCGCCCCACTTATTTATGAATGTCATAATTTCCAACATATTGCATTTAAAAATAAAGTATATCTATTCGACCACCTTACATTTCTTCAAAAATGTTCGCTCACGTTTAAGATTTTGTACTTAAAGGGCAACTCCGCTCAATTCCGAAAAATGTAGGCTTACATGTGATTTCATTTCAAAAAGCACTACTAAACGGCTCTACGTCTTCGGATTCGCGAATTGTGGAATATTATTTGTGTAATCTTAATTTAAACATCAGCTGATACTGAAACCGAAACTTCGGTTGCGTCAGACCACATTGGTCTCGCGTCGTCAGAGTCATGGCACGTCACGTCGAACCACGTGGTCTTGTGAGGTTCGTGGGGGTGAGGTACAGGACACGCGACGCGGGCAGGTCGCTTCGCATGGCGTGGACGGTGATGGCCCGGGGGAGAGGGGGAAGGGGAGAAGACGAAAGAGGAGAGGGGGAGCGGAGAAACAGACCGATAAGCGCGCAGGGCAGCGCAAACTAGCGCATCCGCGTTACGGTGATCACGTGGACGCTGTTGAGCCAACACCGGGAGGAGGAACTCATGACGTCATCGTTCAATTTCGCTCTGAGAAGTAAAACCCAACAAAACGTGAGAATGACGTAGTCATGCCTCTGACGTAGGGGCTCAACGTTGGCCGCTCCAAATCCGTCGCATTGACTGCGCTGACAATTGCGCCGCGCGTCGCACGCTAGAGTTGGCACATTTCGGCGACTTGGCTCATTTGAAAGTTTGCTGGCCAGTTTATTAAATATATAGACGGAATTAGATCGTAATATTTGACATGAGGTCTTCCTATCGACCCACTCATTGTTTACAAACAAGCCCGCGTTTGCCCACCAGGCGAGGGCACTGCGCGCGCGCAGAAACCAGATTTGGCCTAGGCGAATCCCCTGCGCATGCCCAGTGCCGACAGCAGCTCCACCGCAGCGACGTGACGTCAGAGAGTTGAGTTGGTCTATATGATACTGAAGAGGGCTGCATAGTTTTCTAAATATGAAAAATGAAGCGGAGTTGCCCTTTAAATGCTCATGTAGGTTTTTTTTATTATTTTGTTTATATTGTTTTATCTATTTTCCGTCCCGCGAGACTGTGACAGACCCCCAATCCGGCCCCCTAGCCAAAACGTTTGGAGACCCTTGCACTAGATTATTTGCGTGTAGAACCCCGAGTCACACGATCAATTGCTTTTCCCGCCAACGACCGTCGCCACTCCCTCATTTCTCGAGGTTCTTCGATCCTCTGATAGATGGCGATAGCTACCCGCTTTTGTTCCCGCGCGGTCCCCCCCCCCCCCCCCCCCTTTCTCCCTCTTTCCCTTCCCTTCCCGCTGGCTGCATCTAATTTCACGGGCCGTCGTCTCCGAAGATCGATGAGTAAACAGAATCCGCTATCTTCGCGAGAGTACGGTTACGGAAGCGTGGCGTGCGTCAAGGCACGGCGCTCTGTCATTGGCTGTCGTCGGTCACATTGCCCAAAACGGAAATCACGATTTATTTGTTCAGTTTGATTAAATCGAAAGGTTGCTTGGTTGCGGCTGCCGCAGTACCAACGGAAAATGAACTGATGTTGAGTTTTTATGGGCGTGAGTAGGAGGACTGCAGTGGACGTTTATGCTGTTGTAACTGAAATGTCTCCTACGACAAATACATCTTTTTTCTTTTAATTGAGTGTCGCTGATTTTTGAAGCGAAAGCAGTCAAACCACGAGACAATGTTCAAAGCTGCAATACAGGTTGTAAAGAAAAATCAACTTTGATATATTTTTAATATTTGGCGACTGCAAGCTTTTTCTGTTTGTGTCTACGTTTCTACCGTTCTTGCGCCTGGTACTTCATCGTGCTTTCGTATGCTCGACGTTATACTAATTAATATTCTTTTTCTTTATTTTTGTTTCAGGTAGTTTGGAATTTAGACCCGTATTGCTTTAGTTTGTCCGTACTTCAAGGGATTCGGAATCTGCGCAATGAAGCTTCTATACTTCGTTTCAGCTTCGGTCCGAGCGCGGCCGATGTTATGAGCCGACGGGCCAATCAAACAGCACAAAAAGCGCAGCGTCATAGCGTACTATCTGCGCTTGATAGGACTAGCCGGCGGAGGAGCACGCACAGGAAGACGGCAAATACCGGCTGGTCCTATCAACTGCAGAGAGCACACTATGACGTTGTTCCTCTTTCGCTGTTTGATTGGCCCTTCGGCTCATAACATCGGCCGCGCTCGGACCGAAGCTGAAACGAAGTATAGTAAATATTTGTTTTGGCAGTGCAAAACACGGTTTATTATTATTTTTTATGTGTTCACAAGTTTGAAATCCGTCCGAAAGCATAGACGATCTTAATCATATTTAGGAAAATGAAAGCGAGTGAGGTAATTGAAAACACTTTGAACAACCTTCATACGCAAGATTAGTTATCATTATCATTTCTAACCTTCAAAGGCGAAAACATTATTTGCACAATTACACTCTTATATTAGTACCCCCTTTATATACACACACACACACACACACGCGCACGCACTCACACACACGCGCACGCACACGAAATGCAGTTGATTTTGAGCCGCCGCATTTCTATCTCAGCGTACTGCACCACAACTTCTTGAAAAGCTGCACGGACGGTCTTACGAAATCATATGCTCCTCGACTTCTAGGCTAGTAGCGCCATCTGCTGGGTAAAGTGACAACTATTCTGAGGTCGGTCTTAAAGGGACACTGACAGGGTATTTATGCTCGCCGAGGCTTTTAGTTGTACGTGACATATGAGAGCGCAACTACCCAGAACACAATTTACGGCTCGAAATTCGGTTTCTTTCCACCCGAACACCGCCGATCAAGAACTGGCCGGTTCGAGTCTCGCTCACTCTCTTTTCCGTGGACACGGGCCGTTTTCTAAGGTTTCGACGCGACCATCAAATTTAATCAAAGTCGTTGGTCACTGAAGGCACACACTCACTATTAAAAATAGAAAAAAAATGAAACCCATTTTTTTTTTGGCTTCTTAAACGCTGCAAATACGTTGATTGGAAAAAAAAAAGTTCCACAGAGAACCGGAAGCATTCTGTGCGTGCGTCGCTTCGCGTATCGTGGGACTCGCGGAAACGGCGATGGCAGCGGACGACGGGCGTGGGACCTCTACTTCAGAGCTGTCGCTCGCGGTACCGGCGAATTCTGTCTGCCTTTAAAAGAAAAATTTGGGACTGTTCAAAAGAATTGGTATTCATCCCGTACGACACGCCCGACCACCAAGCCGATTTGCACGAAGACGTCGCCCAGCCGTCGCTCCCTTCTCGTAGCTGAAAACATCGCTCGCGCAAACGTCAAGCACGAAGTGTGTACTTCGAGTTGAATATGTACGCGTACGATTTCTTTACTAGGTGCGAATGTCGCCAATGCGTGGTGCTTCCCGACTTCGACCCGGGAGTGCTTTTGCTGGAGGAAAATTGGCAGCAAACTTTCCAACTTACAGTTTACCGGCGTTATTATCCTGAGGAACGAGTTCCCCCAGTAGCTCAGTGGAAAGACGTCCGCTTCCCACGCGGCAGGACCGGGTTCGATCCTTAGTGATAGCGTACTTTTTTTTTTTCAAACGTTTTGCGATGTTTACACTTCTTTCTTTTTTTACAATTATCACTGAAGAAACAAACAAAAAAGAAATAACAAACAAATGTTGTGGACGAAACGTCGGTGAACTAAATGGTGTGGGATTTCCTTTTTGACACCTGCGAACTCAATGTAATCACTTTCCACAAAATACAAGGAGCATTTAAATCAGGTAGCGTCCGCTTTCCGAGGTGCCCGTAAATGTTCTACAGGAATTGCAGCCAGCCATTGGTCCCGATCGCGTTGATCTTTCGGAAACTCTGTCGCCAAATGCGACATTTTTTTTCGGACGCAGGACATGTGAGCCAGCTCTTCACGCAACATCTTGGGTATATTCTTTTCGGAGCCGATCACGGAAATTGACCACGGGCACTCACTACTCATCTCCAACTCCTCAATGTACAAAACAACTCATCTTGAAGTACAGAACAGCGAGCGGAACAAACGTAACTGCAAAAGAATTGCACGGCAAACAGTTCCCGCTACGCCGCCTCGCATGTGGTCTGCTACGCAGAGGGGAAAAAAAGCGCACGGTCGGGTGTAGCCACGTGACTTCCGCCACTCACTCTCCCCTCTCCACTTCTCCGACCTCCGTGCGCGGGTTACGGTTTCGTTTTCGAGCAGTTGCGTCTTTTGGCTTTGTTAAAAATATACGCTACTCTGTTACAAAATATTAATTGGGTAGTCCTCCGACACCATAATAAAGCGCCTGGCAAAAAATAAAAAAAAAACTTTTGGGGGGTGTCAGTGTCCCTTTAACATACGTTCGAGGGCGAGGCGCAAGTGGATGGTGGTTCCTTCATTTAAACATCCACGTGCTGTAAGTTGGGTCTCAACGCTATTTGCGGTAGAAACTCCCTAGGGGAGCTTCTGTTTTCCCTACTCTAAAGCTTTTCTATTCTGGGAAAAATGGCGCCATCCATTATTGTGGAAGTGCTCCAGACACGTGCCGCGCGCCACTTCTGAGAAGAACATGGCGTCTGAAATTTACAAGGACGTTTAAATAGGGCATGACCCGGCATGGCGTCATACCCAGCGACGCCGGAAGAACAACTTAATCCCAGACTGCCCCGCGCACCGACGCTCTCTCATCCAAACTAAATTCAACCATGCTCCCATCGTCTGCTCTCCGCTCGGTCGTTAGGCTTAGGCTACGTCTGCTTCGTCTGCTCGCTGTCGCGGCTGGCTTTCGATTCGATCGGCGCACCAAAATATGTTTCGATGCGAACCCGAATACTCATCACGGCGGAGTGAAACCAACATCTTCTCGAAGCAGAATTTGTACGGCTTTCTCAACCCGCGATGCCCTTCTCAGCATTCGTGCCTACGATGACTGACTCGCGATCGCTTTCCAAAGCCGCGCTACGAGGACTCGTTCGAGACGACGCTCCAGGCGCGGTCGCGCGGTGTCGAGAGCGTCCGCTACACGCCGACTTCCTAGTCCTACTGGTCAGCCAAGTGTTGGGCTCGAAATCTCGCCTGTTCGACACCGATTCAGTCGGTGCGTCGTCTAGAGCGTCTCAACTCTAGTCACTTACTTTCTGCTGGGCAACCAGGCGTTCGTTTATAATAATCTCATCCAATTCCGACCATACCGGTTTAAAAGTCTCCCGTTAAGCGCTGTTTCAAATAACACTGGGTGCCGCCATTACTTTCGGTGCACACAATCGCGTTGCCACGGAAATGTCATTGCAACGCGGTTGTTTGCACCGAAATTAATGGCGATGCCCACTCACTAGGCTTCCCATTGGTCAAGAAACGCTCGTCGCGGCTCGTGGCCACGCCTACTTCCGTTACACTTCGCTCCATGCATTGGGGATAGGGACGCCACCTCCTGCCCATTATAACCTCCTTGGAAATCTAGCTCAGTGCTGCGCTGTGCCACCATGATCTTCCCAAGGGCTGCACGTTGCACGTGCCTCGTGCATCGACGCACCTTGCGCTACTTTTGAAACATGAAGGGGCTTTACCCTACTCTGGGTAGTGCACGTGCTACCCACGTGGTTATGTTTTAATTTTCATAGTGCATAGGAGCTTGGCATTGCACGTGCTTGCACCAGCAGAGGAAGTTGAAATATCCTCACTCTTGGTTGCGAAAAAATTTCACCAGGTGGCGATACACAAACTTCTCGCCGCGAATCGGGGTATCGGTGGCCGAGTAGGCTAGCGCACACTTCAGCCCACACCAGCTCGGAGCACGCGTTGCAGCTCGATTCAAGCGCGGAGCACTTGAATCGAGTTTCACTATGTCATTTATATATATATTAAAAAAAAAAGAAGTGCTCCGGGGATACTTCCCTGCGGAACTCCTGATAACATATTTTAAGGTGTTGATCTGTGATTTTCAATTTGCACAAATTAGAAGCGATACTGTAATATGCCTTAATTAGTGTGAGTGGAAGGTCGCGAATGCCATAAGAAAATAATTTATCTAGCAAAATTAAATTGTCTTTCACCGAAGCTATGGAGCCGTTACGTGAACCTACTTGTCTGACCTACGTGTTGTCGACATACACGTCGATTCAGTCCAGTTAAGAACCGATACAATTTTTCAAGCCGAGCCCCAAACTTTAGGGACCCCGTAATTGTCATTAATCATCTCTAATTATTTTCCCCCAACAGGACGGATATTTACCAGATGTTTACTCCAAAGTATTTCTGTTGCTAAAAATCAATAAAAAAAAAAGAAAAGATCTTCGGTTGCTAGGTGTACGTCATGGCGTCGCTCCCTATAACCAACCAATCGGGTGCGGCCTCCGTTGCTATGCGTCCCATCTCCAAGCGTCTCGAAACATGCACCCCGTCGCCATCTGTGGGCGCTTGTAGAAGCTGTTTCCCAGCCAGTTTCCCCATGGATGGATGGATGATGGATGGATGAATAAGGCTGAGCCCTTTGGATCGGGCGGTAGCTTACGCCACCTAGCCATTTTGTCTTACCCTTTAAGCTTAGAATATTTAAATGTGAAAACTTTCGCGAGGGCGGGTGCTGTGGGCGCTGTGGCGCCATCCCGTGGCGTCTTTACGAACTTTATATACGCGTGCTCCAAACCAGTCCAAGGTCAGCGCTTGTACCACGTAACAATGCGAATTTTCTTAATGCTAACGCATTAAAACACAATACGAGTTACTAACGCCAATAATCCGCCGACGTTTACATCGAGCGTCACGCATTTTCGACCAAGTCAATAAATTGCAGAGAGACGGGAAAAAGCTAGATCAGCTCATTACTGGCACGCGTGCAGATGCACAAAGAGAGGAGTTGAGCCGGAAAAGCGCACGCATAAACATCGCGCGTGGTTTCTCGTCGTATAGATGGGCGTCTGTCGCGGAGGCTGGCGCTTCCTCGCCAACCGTAGTGTGTATGCACATCCGTCGTCGCTAGCTCAATTATTCAGCGTGCGAGCGGCCGCTCGACGGAATAATGGACTTGGGCCAATCCCCTCTCGACGCGCCGCTGCATTATTATTATTTTTTTTTTTTTTAAGGAGCGTGTATTGCAGACACGTTATGCCTCTCTGTGCGTGCAGACGACTTCCCTCGAGTTTAGGCGGGCTTCAAACGGTTGCACGCTTCAAACATCTCTGTATACTGTAGTTTAAAGCATGAAACGCTTTTTAACGCTAAGGGCCCCCCCCCCCCCCCCCCCCCTATTTTGAGATATGTTGTCCGTCTGTCCGTATACTTTCCGCTAAATTTAGTGGGGAGGAAAGAGGCGTCACGTGACCTCACGTGACCTATACACGTTGGAGTAAATTGACGCCACGTGACCTTTATATACGTCGACTCAGCTTCCCCTCTAAGTTTAGCGGGAAAATTCGCGTGTCGTGGCCAAAATCATGAATTCTGTTTTCCCGCTAAATTTAGCGGGAAGTAGACGTCATGTGAGAATATGCATCCATTTAGTCACCCGCTAAATTTAGGAGGGGGGGGGGGGGGGGGGTCGACGTCACGTGACCCGACATCGCGCGACCTATACAACCATTCAGTTTTCCCGCTAAATTCAGCGGGAAAATTACGTCACGTGACTCACCGATTCCCTCACCGATTCCCTAACCGATTCCCCCTCACCAATTCTCTATTATATATGCATTTGACGCATTATATAGGACTCTAAAAATAAACGTCGCTGCCATTTTTTTTTTTTTTGTGCGATCCTTTATTAGTACTATGACCTACCCCGTTTCACTTTAAGCCCGGAAGGGCGGGAGGAATCATGTTTGTCTTTTTAGACTTAGGCCAGGTGACGCAAGCTACCGCCCGTTACGAAAGATATAGCCACTAACATCCATTCATCCATCCATCCGATCGCAGCCTTCGCTGTACGATCCGACGGAGCTAGTCAGGCAGCGCCAAAAGTGCTTCGTCACGGCGCTCGTCGCCTTTGTGCTGTTTGCCGTCGACGGCTGAACCATTCGCGCGCAGAACAAAGAAGAGGCACGGAATCGCAGAGCATTCACCGCGCCTGATTGGTTGAGTCTGTTTTGAGTAAACGCTCAAAGGCGGTGAGCGCCGTCACGATGCACCTTTTGCCACTGCCCGATTGGCTCCACGGCGGGATCGTAGCGCATTCGACTTCGGTCCGATGGAAAGTGAAATGGAGTATACAATTCATTCCGCGTCGCCGCTATTGGTCGTTTTGTATTAGATTCGGCCAATCACGACGACGACCTCTACTCAATCTACACTTGCCGGGCGATAAATGTCTCAAAAGGCGGTGGACGCTCCTTTTGCGTGTTGGCCACTGAAACCGTATTGCCTTTGGGAATGTCGTCGTTGACCCGGCTGATATTCCTTAGGCTGCGCCAGCAAAAGGCAAACTATGTTGCAACCTGGGTCACTATTAGAAGAGGAGAAAAGAAAAGAAACACGGTGCGGAAGAGCGGAACAAAAATGACAAAAGCGGCCCAAACCACATTCAACGTTGTAATTGATACTGCAATCGTTATTGATGGTTCTCGACATTTCCATTTTTGTTTTTCACATTTTTCGAAGACTTTGTATAGAAATCATCAAAACCAACCAAAAAATAAATAAAAACTAAGATAATGAGGAAGTATGGCGAACACGTTTCGGCTTTTTACTCGAAGGAACACACACTCCTTCCATCGCGCTCCGTCGCCATCTCGCCGCATACGCGGTATCAGTTACTTCCGCCGCCATCAGTAATTACTTCCGCCATCAGCGTCTCGTGTTTGCTCAGTGCGTCGGGTTCGATCCAAATAGATACTTTTATCAGAGCCGTTTATACTGAGAGAGTTTGGCTTTCTTAATGAGACTTTGACAGTCTGGCAATCACAGCAGCGTGGTCTGACAACCGGGGGATGACTACTTCCGTCCGCCATTTTGGGGCTTTCACTCATAGGAACTCTATGCGATTTCTCAGGAATAAAAAAGACAAACAAGTAACGCCATTTTGTCTTATCGCGAAATTCGCTGGTTCTAGCGGGCAACAAGTCCGCCCATTGGCCAAACTCTCTCAGTTTGGCCAGTTTGGCCTTTTATTAGAGTTCCTGTATAGGCTCCCTACGGGAGCCAGAGTTGCGCGTTTGATTCCACGTGCCGCGTGCCGCCCTCGCCGCTATTTGCCGAGATCCGATCACGTGAGGAGCCGGATCAAGTGTTGTGCAGCAAAGTAGACGTTGCACGCGCCCCAGTGTACGTTCCCCGGCTTTTGAGCGCGCCGCGCGCCTCGAACGCGCGGCGCTGCTATTCGCCGAATTCAGTCACGTGAGGAGCTGCATCCACATGCCATGCATGAACGCGCAACTCTGGCTCCCGTAGGGAGCCTATTGGGGAGGAGATCGAACAGTCACGCCTCTAGCGGTGCGCTTCAGCTGTGGGGACAACAAACCGTATTTTCTTGTTTGTTTTTGATCCGAGAAATCGAAGATGACGATTCGAAGGCCACTCCTCGTGCGACCAAAGCACTGGTCAGAGCGAAGCGCTCGTGCCCAGACCGTGCTCGGCCAGGTTCAATTTCTTTGTTATGCTGTGTTGGTAAACACCGGGCTGTGGGGACAACAAGCTCGATAAAGCGCCCCCTATAGTTCGATCTCCTGCCCAATAGACGCTTTGCAGCAGCTGTGCATGGGCGCTATCATAACCGACCTTCAATTTTTGTTTCCCCTATTACAGTTGCTTCACTTCATCATCACCACAGCAGGTCAGGTTATTGCCATTTTTAGATTCTACTGCGTCCTTCTCCCCAGCATTGGCCTTGATGGGATCTCGTCAACGCTCGCTTCACTGACTCTGCATCTGGGTAAGACAAGAGAAGGTCAGCAATGGCGGCTGTAATCTGGCGCGTGTGTAAAGCGTCTATACAGGAACTCTACCTGATGATGATGATGATGATGGTTTGTGGCTCTTCCCTTTTGAATCGGGCGGTCCCGTAGAGTTTGGGACCTTGCCAGTGCGGATTCGGTTATCCCCGTTGGTGAACTAGCATCCACCAGTTCTCTAATCTTCGCTTCGTGGCTTCCACCAGCTCACGCCACCCTCCGTTGGTTATAGGTGTAGCGTTGGCGTTGTTGTTGCCGTTAGTCCCACCCGCAGAGTTTGCCACTGAGCTGGAAGCAGACCCAAAGCCGAGTGCCTCTGCCAGTGTGAGCTCCCGGGTTGCCTGTCCACACTCCGCCGGTTGAACTGGTTGCAGACCGGTGCACGACAGCACTAGGTGTTCAATTGTCTCATCCGCCTGACCACACTCACGGCATGCTGCATATTCCACCGTCTGGTCGAAGCGACGGCGATACACCTGCGTTCGCAGCCCTCCTGCGCGTGACTCAAAGAGGAGCCGGCTGCCCAGGCTGTTGTCGTAAAGTCTAGTCTCTGCCGAAATTTCGTGCTTATATCGATGGTACATATATAGTGTCGACTTGGACTTCGCCGTTTCTGCCCACCGAGCTGCCTCCTCCTTTCTCACCCTGTTTCGTATCTCAATTTCCCACTTCCTGTCTGATGTGAAAGTTACAGGGGTTGAAAAGAAGCCGTATTTCTTCTCTAACTGATACAGCCGCTTCCTCCAGCCAGTCTGCACTCCCGTGAGATACGTGTAGATGAAGAGTCTCTTGGCCCACCGGCCGCGGTCCATGAGACGGAGACGGCTTTCGTAAGTTATCTTACTGGTCGCCTCCCTGGCCTCAAACGACGACCACCCAAGATCTCCCTGGACTGCTTCGGTGGCCACCATTCCGTGACAGCCCAGAGCCTGCCTCCCGACCTCTCGTTGACGACGTTCCATGACTTCCCGCACTGTGCCAGGGACACAAAGAACCGCGTTGGCGAAGGTTAATCCAGGCACCACAACCGCCTTCCAGAGTTCGCGAGTCACCAGAAAACGGTTGCAACTCCAAAGATTACGTTTTCGAAGTTCATTCGTACCTCGCACGGCTGCCTGTCGGAGGTGAGCATAATGATCGGACAAGTACTCCGGCTTGTTGGTCAGTATAACTCCCAGGTATTTGTACGACTCCTGTATTTGTGCTTGCTCGCCGTTCATCACCAGACTGTTTAATTTAGCCTAATCGGACCCGGCTAATTGAAGGACTGCCGACTTTTTGGCGTTGAACCGAAGGCCCAACGTAGCCGCCTCCGTCTCACTTATACATATTAGACGCTGCAGGTCCTCCACCGTCTCCGCCGTCAATACAATATCGTCCGCATAGGTGAGGCCCGGCAGCATCCACTTCACCTCTGCGCCTCCTTCCATGTGTGTCAGTGAAAAACCCACCTCCGACTGGATCAGGCGTTCCTCCAACCCTGACACATACAGAATATAAAGAAGCGGGGAGAGTGGGCATCCCTGTCGGAGGCCCTTTGTCACTGTGACTTGCTCCGAGTCGACCCCCTTCAGTTGCGTCATTACTGTATTGCGTGAGTATAGGCGCTGTATGACAGCTAGCCACCGATGAGGAAGGTGGACCTCCTCCAAACGTCGCACGAGTTGCGCGTGTGGCACACTGTCATATGCTTTTGCCACATCTATAAAGCAGCACAGCAGTCTTCTTTCCTGTTTTCGAGCAATTTCAATACATTGCGTGAGGGTGAACAGGTTGTCTTCCAACCTTCGACCCCTCCGAAATCCGCCCTGAAGTTCGGTGAACAGTTCGTTCTCTTCTGCCCATACTGCCATATGTTCTTTGATAATGTGGGCGAAGGTCCGGTATACTGTAGAGGTCACGGTCAGGGGCCGATAATCCTTGAGGACCTGTTTATTGCCCCCTCTCTTCGGGATCAGAACCACGCGGCCGACCCTCCAGTCTTGGGGCACAGGTTCCTCTCCCCTTAAGTTTGCTCCAAAGATATCCGCGAGCTGCTTCACTGCATCTTTTCCCATGGACTTGAGAATACCTTTTATTAGAGTTCCTGTATTGGGGAGGAGATCGAACAGTCACGCCTCTAGCGGTGCGCTTCAGCTGTGGGGACAACAAACCGTATTTTCTTGTTTGTTTTTGATCCGAGAAATCGAAGATGACGATTCGAAGGCCACTCCTCGTGCGACCAAAGCACTGGTCAGAGCGAAGCGTTCGTGCCCAGACCGTGCTCGGCCAGGTTCAATTTCTTTGTTATGCTGTGTTGGTAAACACCGGGCTGTGGGGACAACAAGCTCGATAAAGCGCCCCCTATAGTTCGATCTCCTGCCCAATAGGCTCCCTACGGGAGCCAGAGTTGCGCGTTCACGCATGGCATGTGGATCCAGCTCCTCACGTGACTGAATTTGGCGAATAGCAGCGCCGCGCGTTCGAGGCGCGCGGCGGGCTCAAAAGCCTGGGAACGTACGCCGGGGCGCGTGCAACGTCTACTTTGCTGCACGACACTTGATACGGCTCCTCACGTGATCGGAGCTCGGCGAATAGCGGCGAGGGTGGCACGCGGCATGTGGAATCAAACGCGCAACTCTGGCTCCCGTAGGGAGCCTATACAGGAACTCTACCTTTTATCAGAGCCTTTTATGAAGCGTACGCGCCATCTAGTTGCTGCTAAGTCAACTATCCGAGTCCGTCATTGTTTTGGCACGCACTCTGATCGCGTATTGGACACGAGGGTGACGTCAGCGTTCGGCGAGCACTCGGATCCAATCGCGCGCTTCGCTCCTAATGGATGGATGGATGGTAACGGCTATACCCTCTGTAACGGGTGGCAGCTTGCGCCACCTTGCCCAAGAAATGGTGACTGCCAATGTTGCTCGGTGTGTTCCCGACATGGCGTCATCCGAGTGTGATGACGTTGCGTGGATCTAGATCATGCTGTTCCCGGGTTTCGATTATTCGAGCTGATATTCGCTAACACTGCGCTTGTCTCGAGTGTCTCGAGAGCTTCGGTATGCGCCCCACTTTGCATTTCGCCCGATTATCTCTCTCGCGTGCTAAAGTTACTCATCCGTAGGAAAAATGTCTGCGAAAAGATCGACGAGAGAGTATTAGGGAGAGGGGGAACGAGAAAGACGAGTGGAAGGGGGAATATACGACGGGGAGGACGGGAATGCAGTCACCGCGAGCTTGCTGGTTTGCGAAGGACTAAAATAAAAACGAGCGAGAGAAAGACGGTAAAAAAAAAAAAAAAAAAAAAAAAAACAGCTAGAGAAAGGGATCAAACGAGAGAACAAGTGGGTGGGGAAGGCTGTTCCACGGCTCCCCAATCTCTCGTATCCATTTGACGGCCGCTTAATTATTCACAATGAGCTCCGGAAGCCGCGGCGAGGGATCCACCGCCATCTTCTTTCGGGAACCGCTTGACGCGCGGTTTGTTGGCTGGTTGTTGGAGATCGACCCCTTCAGGTTAACAAACGGGAAATAAATAAAGGATGAAAAGAACGCGAGAAACTCGCGACTGCTAACGCGCGTTGGAATTGGGTAATGAATAAGTCACGCGGAATGGTCCTTGTTTCTCAAGCCTCGATGTAGATTTTTCTTTTTTTTTTTCTGGGGGGGGGGGGGGGGGGGGCTGAACGAGAGGTTATGTCTGCCAGTTGTTTTGCAGACGCGAGCTGGGCAGAAATGCAAAAAGCGTTGGTCTCGCGCTTCTAGCTTTGGCTTCGCTCGCAGATAATGTTAAACGAAGTATAGAGCCACAAAAGTAACTATGCTTAGAGTATCGGCAGTATATCCCTCGATATTGTTTTTTAAATGAGCGCCGACATTGGTATTTAGTGCAGACCGGGTGCAGTTGGCGGAAGTTTAGCTTTACCTACGATTACATACGATGCCGGGGGGAAGTGGGGGGTGATCTGGTGATATTGTTTCGACCTGTCACTGTCTTGACATTTGCTGAAGGACAGAAAACTGTTTCCTTCTAATTTTGATGAAGCTTCAGAGGAATGGCAACAACGCTTTTTAAGCGTTTTTAAGCTTGTGGAAAGCGCAGCAAGCGCAGAAACTCGAGGAAAATAATACGAATGGCTAGATCGAGCGCTTCAGTTGAGATCCCCCGATTCGAAGGGGTTAGCCCTAAATCCGAATCTGAAGGTGGCGTCGTAGAGGCGAGGGATAGATTCTGTATTCGAAGAGGTAGCCGAATTGTTTATTCTAGAGAGGTATTAAAGAAGGACAGAAGTTATAGAAAGAAAAAGGGAATGAAAGATATTAAAAAAAATTATTGTTGTGATGAAGGTGTCCCACGTATGCAGAAACAGGAGCACGCACGTACACGCATACACACGCACACAGGCGCACGTAAACACAGCTGCGCTCGCCTGGCTCTGACAGGACACAGCGTCCTACGTTCATTGTGAGATTCATCCCTGCGAACAACTGTTGGAACCTGCCGGACAGGCCGATAGTGCCAACGTCTCCACAGAAACAAATCTATAGCGCAAATATCTAAAAGCAAAAAGAACGACTGATGTATAAATAAAGAAGAAGAAAAGGAGTAACACTCGACAGAACATCCCGTAGAATGCCCCAATCGAGGAACCGAGCGTGGCCTCTCCATCCCGCCCGTGAGATGAGCAGTGATCGGTGGCGGCACGCAAGCAGCCCCATCGCACACCTTCGCAGCATCACACGGTTCCTTCCCACAGATGGCCTCCCCCCGGCTGTGCCGTCACGCCAGGCCCCGTCCTATTTATACGCCCAGAGAGTCGGGATCGAAAGCCTCGGGGTTCGGGCTTCGATCGGAATGCGTACGATCAACTTGCGCCCCGTGGGGAGACGTATCACCGAGCGAGCTCGCCTCGCAAATCACGCACTTCTTTATTTTCTTCAATTTTAAATAACCGAGAAAAAAAATGAATACCAAAGGAAACATTGGCTGCCGCTTTAGCGGCGCCGGCTACTCATTTGATCTGGGGGTAATAGACCCTTTTCAAAAGTCTGCACCTATGCTTGTCCGCCATGGTTTGATCGTGAGCTGCGACCACGTATTGGATACAAGGGGGATGTCAGCGTTCGGCGAAGACCCGGATCGACTGGCGACGGCCAGTGTTGCTCAATGGACTTTTGAAAAGGGTCTGTCAGTGTTCGTTCACTTCGGAGCTCGCAGTTGTCTCCTAAACCTAGCAGTGCAAAGAACACCCTGCAATGCGCTCCAAAGTGGGGTATAAGGGTACACCGTTTATAGCAAGGTGCAACGATGTGTTTGACTATGTACGCGCGATAATTTCTACCCGCAAACGCGAGTGCATCGAATACCGTGCGATATGCAAAAATGGGTCACCATAATACGGTGTAGATTGCAGAAACCCAGTCCTCATTTTAAAATCTAATTTTAGCACGATATTATCCGACCAAGGTATGCGGAGAGAAAATCGTCTGCTTCTATACCGAGGAGTTGCGATGACGTCAGAACAACGCCGAGCTCTGATTGGCTTTGATTGAAAGGATAGTGGGTAGACCTCAATGCTAGACGCCTTGAGGTCTACCCACTATTTTTTTTTTTTTTTTGAATCAGCCAATAGCAGCTCGGTGTTCTGACATCATCGCAACTCCTGCAAAGAAGCAGACGATCTTGCGCCTTGCGTGCTGTGGTCGTATTCACTTCAAGAGGCGCCGTGAAAGAAAGTCCGGCTCCTCGCGGAACGTTACTGATTCCTTGTTAATGTGTTGAATTACGATAATAATATCTATCATAAAGATATGTATTACGAATTAAGATATGATTATCTTATATCACCTTTATGTCACTTCATCAAATGTACACCGTTCAAAGGCTAAAAGCACCGTTTCCTTCGTCAACAACCAAATCTTGTAAGAACTACTTCGCGCAGCGCGTGAATAATGCGCAAAACTTCCTTTATAAGAGGATATAGTATGGCATTTCGCAGTTGGAGAATATATGCGAGGTCAGTCCATCGCAGAATGATGTTTCCACTCTTGTTCCGTGTCTGTGTTGTTCCTTGATCTACTGCTCTCAATAATTGTTCGCTTGTCTAGTTTACGAGATTAAATCCCGCAAGTCACACAGCCCCCTCCTGTGTAGAAGAAGGGGTTGGCCACGGTTCCCGCATCTTTTCTAGCGACAAGGGGGCGGTCGTCAAGTGCACTTTGACCATTAAGTTGAACTTTTTGCAGCACTTTTCGAATCTCGAGCACTCTATAGTAAGATACGAGGTTTGTCTTTGATGGACTGTCCACACGCGCGTTCGGGAGAATCCGCACGACGGATACGGTGTAAAACAAACCTAGCGGTGCAACCGAAGTTGAGTCGAAGCCTGTGCAATAGTTTTTTCTCATGTTTTGCTGATAATGTTATTTTCTTCTATCGTCTTTTTCTTTTTTGGTGGTTAATGTTGCTTGAATGCTTTAACGGTACATGTTCGGGATTACATTCTGAGAAATCTAAGGCCCATTGTACCGTATCGGAGGTGCAAAAACGGTTCCCTAAACTTCTTAGTACCTGTCGTTCGTCGGGGCTTATAGGTAGAAAAAGAAAGCGACAGGACCGTGATTTTTTCCATCCTCCAGGTAACGTCTCCCAAACACTTCTAAAACGGTCCGGTACCGATAAGAGAAAGAATCGAGATTTCAGGTGTCTGGTTCCAACAGAATGGATGAACCCCGAGGACACTTTAGTACGGGTCCGATTCAACGGAAGATAAAGCTGTAGAAAAAAACTTTCTTGCTGTGAAAGCTTCGGTTTCCTTCTTCGACAAGGACAGCTCCGATTAGCTATTATTCAGTTTTCCTCGACGTTGATAAAAATCGACTCGGGCGTTAATTTTTGACCTTTATTGGAATACGGTGAAGACGTGGATGCTCAGTTATAAATTCACGACAAGTGCACCGAAGCACCACGTGCCCGTTTTTTTTTTTTTTGTTGCCCCCTGGAATCACTCGGCAACGTAGCGCCGAACTGATTAATCAAAGACGCCTGGTTGTTTTTTCCTAAAATCCACCTAGAAGACACGTCCCGCGCCTTTATGGATAGTTAGATTTCACCAACTATCCATGTTGCATTTTCGGCGGTTTTGACTTCGCTTTATATTAGCCAGGACTAGTCCGAGTTAGAGCCCCGCCTGCAGACAGCCTAGGTATGTGGATTTTCTTGTTCATTGTTTAAAGTGCTGTATTAAGATCCTTGCGAATCTGTCACTCCGGGGAATCATCTTAACAACTCTTGTGCGCGCCTCGTATAGGTACGTGTATATTATTAAGTGAGAAAAGACTGACTCGAAAATTGCCATCGTATAGCGACTTTTTTAACCCCTTTCAATAATAAATTAATCGCTGAATTTTATCGGAAAATAATTCGAAGGAAAGTACTGCAGACACGATCGCTCTTTTTCTTCTTTTTTTTTTTTGCACGTGTGTGTTTGGTAGCTCACAAATTAATTATACTTTCGTCAGAAGTTGTCATTTTGAGACGACGCTTGAAGTAAAAAATAAATGGCACGAAATAAGTGAGGTACGGAATTTAAAACATTTATATCTGTTTGCACCTTAATGTTGTATTATTTTTGCAGATCAGTAACTCTGGCGTATTCGCGCTACAAAAGAATGGTTTCGTACCTTGCTCTTATAATGCCTATAAAAGGCCGTTAAATTACTACTAAACGGCGGCGTAACGAGTATGAAATATGCACCACTTGGAAGAAGAAAAACAAAACCACGCATATTCGAGAGATCGTGTTACGGAACGTCGAGATCTGCCATCAACACAAGGCGATGTAAACGATTGGTGGCCGAGTGTTGGTAGCGCACCGCAGCTCTTAGCAGGTGGAGCGAAAGCTCGCGCTGCAGAACCCAGGGAGGATGTGGTCTAATTCGCCACGGCCCCGCCCCTTTCGATACGTAGAGGGGCATCGTACCGGCGTTTCGTCGTGTAATCCCTACTACGTAACGTACAAAAAATCCCTCCCCCCTCCCTAAAAAAACAAAAACGAAGACAGGATTTTTTGTTTATATTTATTGTCGAACGCTTCTTCTTCACCAAAATGTAGCGCTAGCGGTCTGAGCTAGATGCCAACGTTTAAACACAATTCGCTGTCTTCTTATTTAAAAGTTACCAGTGTCTTCCTAAAAATTTCAATTGGAATATGGTGCCCGTTTTCGCACGTTTTCCGCATCTGGCGCCATTCACTAATTTCAGAAAATCGCCTATAAATTTTTAATGAGAGAACGGTTAGTTTTAAAACTTTGCCATCTGCTTTGGACGGCTGTTTGGGCTTGCGGCAATACGTAACTTATTTTTTTTTTTTATGTAAAAAACAACAAAAACTTTTGTGTGTGTGTGTTTGTGTGTGTGTGTTCGTGTGTGTGAGTATGTGTGTGTTTGGGGGTGGGGGACTTTGTACATTAAAGACCCCAAACTAGCGGTCGCAGTGCACCGCCCAAATTGCTGATCTATCGGCGAGCTTGGTGTTTACCCAACACCAGGCCTCTGTATATGAATTTCTACGTCAACCTCTTCGAGATGACGTAGATCGAGTGCGGGACGCCGATTGGTCACGAGAACTGCGTCAGAAGGTCGGCCGATATTTGTGTGCCGTTGCTGCTTGACCCATTCAATACGAGCCCCAGCCGAACGGTGGCGCTGCGTTTGGTGACGCCAGCCAAGCGTAACACACACCGTGTTGTTGTTGTCCCCATGAGTTTAGTTCGCAACTTAGCCGCTAGGGGCGCAATGGTTTTAGAGGCTACCCAATACATGGCTTAGAGGGGACTTCGCTGCCGGTTGTTTTTACTCGTTCTCGCCTAGAAAAGAAAACACACAAAAAAAAAAACAAATCGGTAGTGTGAAATGTGCGACGGGGAAAATATGCGCTCAGCAACGAGACTACCAAAATGGCGGCTGATGTGACGTCAGTACGAGCCATCTATAGCGCTGAACTAGTCTCGCCGTATCTCGAGGACAAACCCACCTCTCGCGGTATGAACACTCGTAAAACTTCCACTTTGGTTTGCCTTTTTGTTGTTTTTTTTTTTTTTTGGAAAAGGGGGGGGGGGAGGGGCGTTTGCGTTTATTTTTCGCAGTTTTTGGATTTCGTGATTATTGTATCTCGTCCTCGAAGTTTGTGTATCGAGCGTTGATCTCCTCAAGCTGCTTTTGTAGTCTCTGGCAACTTAAAGAACGCGGAACGTGATGAGTCCTGGGCAGCTTATCCTCGTTCCTCCGTCAATCAATGAGATTGTGTCATTAGCCGATAAGAACGACTAATCACGAAGCGTGAGCGCAATGAGCCGCACGCTGCCTTTCTCAGCCTATCGGGGACTATAGGTGATCACTAATCGGTTATCACTTTGCCCGATGTTGTTCGTCGGCATGCAGTAGCTGGAAACAACCGTTGACGTGTTCGAAGTGTAGCGGGGAGAGAGATCTTAAGTCGCGAGGTTTTATCCCGATGAGGATTAACAAGTTCGGGGAGCTGGCTGGACCTTCGAGATTAGTCCCCTGCAGGGCGCTAATCTTCCCCGCGTCTAAGTGACTTTTAATGAGACGGTGTCGGGGGGCGCGAAGATTGCAGTTTGGGCACCCTCGGTTTGACGGGGGTGCAACGTCCGATCTGGATGAACGGGTTTCAGTGGTCGGTGGGGCGCTACTGATCCTGAGCGGTGGATCACAACGAGTGTTATAACGTACTATGCAAATAAAAAAAGATTTGTCATTGTTGTTTCGCGTTTCATTTGAGAAACGATTCGCCGTTTAATTTCATATTTTGCTTCTGTTGACCGCGCCCTGCGGATTTCTGGGTATGCTTTCCCGCGTAAACATCGCTGAGGCGGCGCAACCAGCTTTACAGGGGCACGCTCCGTTGGCTCCCGCGTTGGGTCTGGCCATTTGGATTTTGAGACCCAAACAAAGCGCGGTGCTATCTTACTGTTGCAGGAACGAATCTTTTATTTAAATATTAAAACAATCGAATCGTTTCACAATTTTGTTTTAAACGTTTGTTTCGCAATTTCATTGTGACGGAACAAAAATGTGATGTGGAAGATCGCCCGCATCACCGGCATTACAAAACGTCCTACCAGAACGAAACTGTGCCACGCTCACTCAACATTAACCCATCGCAAACGTGCCTCCATCTATCGGGCCGCACCGTAACCTCCCAAGCGGAAAAAGAAGCCCCGCGTTTTCCAGTGCCGCCATCTGTCGTGGCGCCCAGAGAACGGCCGGGCCGAAATATATTCCCAACTTCCTTCCCTTCCTTCGATTGATCGCCCGCGGCCGCAGCCGCCGCAGCAGCGAGAAACACTCCCCCTCTCCCTCAAACAGTCGACTGACGTCATCAGGTGAATTCGAAACAAGAATTAAACCAAGCAAAAACACGCGGCGCAGCACAGAGACGATCGCATCGGCCGAGCCGACGCTGCGTATTTCGTCGGCCGCTTCGCTCTCCCCGCGGGCCGTAGAATGGCGACGAATTCGACCAGCATCTGACGTCCGGTTACGAACTGACGGCTGCCGACGAACCGAAGGAAAGCCGACCGTTTCCACGAGCTGTGTGTTGGACAGTGCGTCCGTTGCATCGTCTGCTTGTGCTAGCGGTTTGCGCGTCGGATAGAACCTCTGCGTGCGGGGGGAGAGAGTGACGGAAGAGAGAAAGTGTGGTGTAGGAGGGAGAGGGACAGCAGAAAACCCGGTCCGCCATCTTGGAACCCACGGCAACGGCGGTGGCGGCCCGGAGTCGCGATTCGACGATGACCTGAGCGCACCAGCAATGCGAAAAAGACGGCGATGGGGCATCTGCCGCCGTAGAGAAGGGATAGCTTCGCCTGCTTGTTCATAAACGTTCGTCGCCTTCTCGTCGTCTTGCCACCCCCCCTCTTCGTCAAGCTTTCTCCTCTCGTCGGCTATTCGAACGGACGTTGTGCTGCTTCCCTCCGTTCTGTTGTGCTTGCTGTTGTTATTTCCTTCGCGTTGCGTTTGATCGCAGAGCCTTTGCATCGGCGTGTTCGAGGCTACGACAGCGACACGACCGAGACTTTGTACTCCGAGTTGCCCGACCTTCGGGGCTTTCAAGTTCGAACGCCTTTCGCCGCCGCTTCAGTCTGGATTGGAGGAGTGGGGGAGAAGTTGAGCGAAGTTACCTGGATGGACGTCGTTGTGGTGTGGGTCGACGTCGTCTGCGTCTGCAACTAGCTTTTGGATTGGTGCGACGGCAACCGCTGCTGCTGCCAGCGCTGCGTGCCAGGTTGCTTGATGCCTCGCTGTCTTGAGTTTCGAAGGTGCAAAGCTGCTGTCGTTTTTTAAGTTAGGTATGGGCGGCGCTCAGGCGCGAGTGAAAGTCTACGGCGCCCCCGTGTCCCTCAAGGTAAGAACACATCTCCATGTTCCCGCGAACGTACGAGTTTTGTTATTAACCCTCTGCGGTCAAAAAATCCTTCCGAATGAATGTTCCTGCGCGCTATTGTCTGACACTCAAGCATTTAGCTCTGCTGTTGAGTGTGAATTAGGTGCAGTGAATACTTCTGGCATCCCACCATCGTGCCTGTGAAGTTTGTTCAGTGTTCGGACTGAACGTCTTGATTATGCCGTCCATGACGCCGCGGGTAATGTGAGCGTTCTATAAAGTAGAGACACTCCTATCTATTGGCGATGCTTATTGAATGCATCCAACTTTTTATTTTATTTGTAGGGTATGGCCTTAGATAGGACCGCGGAGCGTTAAGGAGGCACTGAATCGAATGATGTCATGTCATTGATAGCATCCATTGGGCGTTAGGATAGCTCCGCATCCCATCCCTCGTGGATGCTAGGAATGACATCACATTAATTGGATCGTGTCATGGCCCGTTGAACGCGGGGCCAATAGGACAATATAAGGGCTCGAAAATTGTCAAACGTCAACACCGTTCTATGCTTTGTTTCACCTTGAGTCAGAGCGGATATCAGGCAGCGAGTTAATGCGTCCACTTAAGCAGAGCCACAAGCGGAACGTAGCAGCTTTCTTCGTGTTTCTGTACGTGTGCTGTAATCGGATAAACCAATCACGGCGCAGGAAATATGCCCCGAATTATCGCGTTTATTTTACTAATATGGCGAGTTCCAGAGTACCTACATGTTGTGACATTGAAAAAAAATTATTAGAACACGACAATTCATTAACAAACAAACCAAAAATACGGTGGGCGTACAAACGTGTCAATATCAAGTATCGGTGTGTCTTGTAACCTTTGTATGCGCCCTTACTTATGGTGAAGTAGAGCCACCATTGGAAGAGACTACGAGGGATATACCCTTATATTGTCTTTGGGGCCACCTAAACTTTAATTTGTATGATGTCTCTTTTTGTGCTGTGTCATCCTTCTGCATGCTGTTTGTGTCTGCATGTTATTGTTGTATTTGCTTGGCATGTTCACGATGTTTCCGGCGATCGCGGAGGAGCGATTCAGCTGCGACCACCTTAAAAGAAATGGAACTCTTTTTGGTTTTGTACTTCAGCAAAAACATACCGGGCTTGAGAGTTTTTGGACACCAAGTTCCTCGTGTGGCAATGCCTTTGAAAAAGTTGCAGAAAACGGTTGTACCGTTGTACACGGACACTTAAGATTCAGTCCCTCGTTCAATATAAGAAACCCATTATATAAAGGTACCCTGAGAAACGTTTTAACCCTCGAGAGTTACGTTGTCACGTGGACGCACAGGAGTGTGAAACGTTGTATTCGGTATCCCACGGCGAATAGCATTATCTGCTTCGAGGCTGCTTTTGTTTGTGCTTAGGTTTCGTCATCGACCTTGCTCCTACGAAGATTACATTGATTTGATTTCTGCGTGCCCCACGGAGAAGTGGCGCATTTTGTCAGATGTATTCGGGAACGACTTGTAGTCTTTTTTATGTATACTTGCACGCGTTGACAACCCGTTAGGTTCCCTGAGGAATTTGTTGGCTGTTGTAGGATTTCCTTTGCTGCTACCCGCCTCTGAGAATGACATAACGCACCGGTTCAACAACACGTAGTCATGAATTGACTCTTATCACTACGCTCCGCGACCCAAAGACCTCCGCGCATGCGCTGTGCCGGCCTTTTTATGAGCGGCGAAATGCCGCTCACTTGGCTTATTTGCGCACTTGGCCACCTCGCGGTGGAAATGACCACAGACAATCTGACACGGGGGCAACCCGGTCCAATGCTTCGGATCATCAGGTTGTCGACACTGTTACTCGGCGATCTTTGACTTGCCTTGAAAGACTGCTCTTTTCCTATTTTTATGGTTGCCCGGCCGGAGCTTAAAGTGTTATACTCGAACAGAATGCTAGAGTCAAAGTTCAACGACCACAGCAGAAACACTAAATCGTGTGTTTTGTTTACTTTGGAAATCGGAAATCGCCTTCTATACTCGTATTCACCTCTAGAACCAAGGTAAGAAAATCGAAGGTGCACCTTAGATTAGCTTTATGTTATTTTCTCAAGACGCACGCATTTCAAGCCCAAAAAGTACCGTTACTTCCTTCCACAACCAAATATTGCAACAACTACTTCCCGGAACGCATAAATAATGCGCAAAACTTTTTTTGTTCTTGTTGCGACAACAAGTGTAAGTGAAGCAATAATATGCCTTTCATGAAATTTTACTTCAGAATTACGTTCATTTCTAATAAAGCAGACCCTTTCTAAAATCACTGCGCATTCTATTTCAAGCCCGACTCAGCACTCTACCTTAATCGGGCATAGAAAAACAAAGAAATACTTGTCTGCATGGTGACCACTGAAAGTCAGTGAGAACGTAGAGCAGGCTGCGGCGATTTGATTTCCCACAAACTGGCTCATTTAGGCCTCGATTTCAATTCCTGTGTTTTATTGACTTCGTTAAAGCCGAACACTCGGGGGTCCCGCGAATCTCTCTAGGTGGCTCTGAGCGTCTATGAGGCGAAATGGGAGAAAAGAAGTTTCATGTAATGGTTTTCATCTCCAGAACCTGAGTAAGAAAAATGTTCGGTCCTTCGCGCGTATCTTCCTTTATGTGGGGTATAAAGGGCCTGTGTGTACATTTAAGATCACTCGATTATTTATTGCTTTATCAAACGAATGGGGCATCGTTTTTTTTTTTTTTTTGTCTCCGAAATCCAAATTTTGTAATAGCCACTCCGCGCAGTGTTGCAACTATACGCTAACTTACTTTTTTTTTCTCTCTTCACTTTATATTATTATTATTTTATACAGCGGCAATTTCCCTGTTAGATGATCTCCGAAACCAACAGTTGACCTAAATTCCGGACACTGCAACACACCCTCCTTGAAAATGACTACGTAGTCAATAGGACAAACGCATTTCAGTATCCGAGATCATAGGGGGCACATTTATAGAATGGCCGCCGCTTCTTACACGAATTGTGTCTTTCATTCCTCTATTCCTCGCAGATACTGGTCCCCCCGAAACAGCCGAAATTTGAGTAATGAAAAAAGAACGGAATTTCTTCTTCATTTCCGTGTGTTCTCGACCGTGAGCCAGGTCACGGTTCATGTCAATGCAGTTTCGCCTCCGCTAAAAATATATATATATATATATATATATATATATATATATATATATATATATATATATTATATATATATATATATACACCGCGCTGTATAGAAATGAACGCTAAATAGTGGACATAATTATGGGTGTCTTCCGCTTCCACCGATTCGTCGAAACCTATTCGGCGAAGTGTTCTTGGTACGGTTAGGTCACGCCGTACAAAATCAGGAATTCCAGTCACCAGCAAGCCTCTAAGTCAGGGGTCTCAAACACGCGGCCCGCGGGCCGCATGCGGCCCGCAACTCGCTGGGACGCGGCCCGCAGAAGACTGGCTGCGAGTTCCGGTTTCCATGTCTTGAGCGCTAGAAACGACATGTGTCATAGTGATTTCATCTCGTCGATTCATTTTCGCTCGAAAAGTTGCTCTGCTCTTTTAACGTATGCACACATTTTATACTTTTCTGTGTTAATTTGCCCTTTGTTTCGCTTTATATTTTGCTTCTTTTTTTGTAATGTACAACAATTCCGCTACCAGTCTGCAACCTCGAGCTATACGTTGAAGGATGCATGCCGGCTGCGCCAACTCTCGCTTAGGAGCAAGTGCCAAAGATAAAGCTACGAGCTCGGGCTTCTCCCCTTCAAAAAATATCACAATAAAAAAATCGAGTATTTGTTCAGAATGTTATAATAACAATTGTGAGGAATTCAAGAACTGTCAAATTAAATTTTTGCTTTTTAAAGACATGTTGAGCTGGGAACGACAGAGTACTTGCTCTCTTGTTCTATTAAAAATGCCAGCAAGTTGCGGGGCAGTGTAATTTTAATTTCTGCTGTAACATCAGGTCAGGGCCCAAAGTAGTCATATAAACAAATCAAATTTAAAGATGTCACTGGCAAAACTGTGAGTTTACGAAAAGCATAGGGCACGAGGTCTCTTCTCTTCAAAATCTTCTGACCCCCCCCCCCCCCCGTCGTACGTTGACCCTCGGCCTTTCGGGTGTGGGCTATCTGGCCCCCACACTCAAGTGAGTTTGAGACCACTGCTCTAAGTGATATCGGATGCAATGGTTTCGCTCCTAAACGTTTACATTCAAAAGCAAGCGCGCAACACATAAAATAGGGTTTTCCAAACACGGCAAGCGCTCTCATGAGATGGATTCACGCACGAGTGACACCGGCGGCCTGCGGCTATGCCCGCGCTTTAGATCGAAACTGAGAACGGTCTCGCGGGCTTGGAAAAATACTATGCGTGCATCACCCGTTGTACTCGAGTATATGTAGGAACGCTGTTTTCCTTTGTTCTAGCACAAAAGATCGTGGGCGGGGTAAAAAATGACGTCTGGTATTCGTGAGAATCGATAAAAAAAGAAGAAAAAAAGTCAAATTTGAAGTTTGTCGTTAGATGTTTGGACAGCGTGAGGTCATATTCTGATTGGCATTAAGTCCAATCAGGTGGCTGTAAAAGTGCTTCGTCACGGCGATTGTCGTTTTTGTACGTTTGTTGTAACGGGCTGAACCGATCGCGCGCAGAAAAAAAAAAATAGATATAACGCAGGATCACGGCACATTCACTGCTCGTGATGCACTGGTGCGCACGCGCAGTGAATGCGCGTGCACTGGAAGCTCATAGATAAGAGCTTCCTACAAGTACCCACATTCTTTTGAAGCGCCGACTGCGTGACGGTGCAGGTTTTAAGGAAGCGAATGGCGGCGCACAGCAGAAGACTGAACCATGCAGTTATTATAATGTACGCTAGAGGTTCACGTGGCGCTAGTGTGCTGACGCAAATTGAAGCAGGCAGCAACCTGTCGAAAATTGACTTCCGGTAATGCATTTCTATGGGAAAAAGTGAGTGCATTTTCTCCCTGCGCTCGATCATAAGAGCAAATATCCAAATAATTCGGACGTACTAGGTAGCTTGGAACATTTCTCAGTCAGGCCGACGAAAGAATTGGTCAGTTACGGCGTTTTTCTTTCAAATTCATCGCGTTAAAAACGGTGCTAAAACGGCCTCGTACGTGCATTTATGTGCACTATCGGACACTGATAGCGCGAACGCGACGTCGGCGCTTTTCAGCATGAAGGATGTACGCGCTAAACGAATGAAGAACATCTGGAAATTAAGGGAGACGGCAAGAACTACGCAGTAACACCGGATCAGTCACTACCCGTGCATGTACGATCAAAATAAATTGAAGGCCACGTAATCTATTCCGATTTTAAATAAGTAAGTATCGCTTTACTCTTTCTGCTCAGAGCGAAGATGTTCGTTCTACGTTCAAAATATCACCCGCACGCTCGAAATCTTTGAGAACAAGTGCCCGATAAAAGCTGCCCGGCTGAGAAAACAATACGGAAGAGACACCTTTCATAGCCCACGGACTTTATTCTCTACGGTTTGAATGTTTTTATCCGCTCACGCACGACGGGATTATTTTCATATAGTGACAGGACTGGCATATTATCAATATAAAAGCGTCACCGGAATGCTGGCGAGCCTTGAACACACTCTATATTGCTTTCGATTGTAATTTTGCTTCAATCGTCGCTTGTGTTTACACACCTGCCGCGGAACACACGTGTGGGACTGAAATGTAGCGAAGTTAATCATCGTTCACCGATGAAGAAAAAATGCGCTAACTAAAGCAATTCCACTTTTACAGTGGTAATCAAGGTACATATTATTCGGTACGACCCAAGTAACCAAAGTGTTCCGTGTTATTTTCTGGCGAAGAGACAAAATGCAGGCGCGTTTTCCTATAGGAATGCACAGGAGCACTGCAAAAGTAGACTGGTTGCTGTCTGCTTCAATTTACGTCACGGAAGTCGCATAGACACTAGCGCCAGTTGAACCACTAGCGTACATTTTAATAACTCTATGGACTGAACTGAATGACGCATATTTTGTTCCCGCGGAATGTGCTTTGTCATTTGTATTGGTTCTCGTTAGTCATTAAACAAAATATCCCGGAACTTCAGTCTGCCGTTTAGTCTGCACCAGTGCATCACTGGTGCACAACACACCGCGAAACGAAAACGATCGTGCTCATTTCAATGCGAAATGAGCATGATTTTCGACGCAATGCGCGCCGAAATCATGCTCGTATAAAAAAAAAAAACGATCGGGTTTGGAGATTGGGCCCACAAACGTCGTAGGCGAAACTTTTTTTTTTTTTCACATTAAGTACTGAGACGGGGTAAACAATGAGGATAAGGGAACACACCTTAATAATGTGGAATTTGTGTGTGTATTTTGTGTGTGTGTGTGTGTTTTTTTTGTGAACTTGTATTCTTATTAGTATTAACGTTACTACTATTTCTCGTGACTAGTGGGTCCATTACTCGATTCGGTTGATTGAATCGACAAAACGTGCGGTGGTATTTTATTTTATGGCCCGCCTGTACTCGTAAACGGGGTCGTTTGTTTAATGCGTTCTTGCTATTAATTGTCGGCTACCGATCCTTTCAGAGCAATAATACCTTTCTTCCTTTCTTTTTTTTTTTTGTCGAGATAGCGGTCATTGTCTGCTTGAATAAATAATTCGCCCACGTGTAGATCTTCAACATACATTGTTAGGCGAACACACGCTAATTGAATTCCTCAATGGAGCCAAAGAAGCCCGAGAAATATGTTCTAAAGGTGTTTTCTAAAGCGGCAGCCAGACTGTTCATACGTCTTACAAATGACAGGGTCTTCTCTGCACATATGGTGACAGAGGTATCTGCGGACATGCCACAAGCATGTTCAAGGAATGTTTGCTTCATACATAAGTGTGCTTGGAACATGTTTGAGACAGTTTTTGTACGGCCAATGTTGCAGAGGACCGTCTTACAATGAAGAAATACACCTCAGACAGCGTGTGCAGGCTGTTTGTTTTATGTAGTATGAGCAATTGTATGATGTATGTATTTCACGCGGCTGCTCGTCTCTCATAAATGTAAAAATAAAAAGGAACGTAGGAATCCATTTTTTTGTGTTGTTTCTTTTGCTAACTTTGAGGGAGCAGAAAGCGGCCGTGTTGCTGCACCACTGTGCGGGGGAAGGGGGGGGGGGGGAGGGGGGGGGAGAGGGGGGAGGGAGGGAGGGAGGAGGGGGAGGGGGAGGGAGGGGGGAAAACTGTTACACCTCTCTGCGGGAAGAGCAGTCTTCTACACATTGTGGGGCTTGCGAACCAAGACCCAATCATTGCTGTCAATAAAAAAAAAAAGAAACTGCCAATTAACGAGACGCAGAAAAAATTATATTTGTGTTGTATGTTTTGTCACAAACTGGACCTGCGCATTGTAATTCCCTCGATTACATGCACGATACCACTGCTTTGCTCTTTCTGTGCTTTGCAGTCTAAAGCCGCCTTTACACTTGCTGATGCATGATACAAAAGACCCTCTGAAACAGGGAGAAGAAAATCCCGATTAAAAAAGTGAAGTAAATGAGATTCAGTTGGTTATAATCAAATTTATTCGATTCAAGTCTGGCTAATTTGATTTAAGTCGCATTAATTCGATTTAAATAAGGTTAGTTTGATTCAAGTCACTGTAGCTAGATAACAGTGATTCTTTATCACTACGCATATTTTACACAGTGGCAGATTGATTGATTTATCGATCCGCTCGATCACTCAAAAATAATGTGGACGAAAGAATTACCGTTAATTTAAGGTACACTTGATATAACAACTTTTTATTCATTTAAACTTTGTCTTTGTGGAGTTAGTGGAGTTAGTTTTACTAACTCCACTAACTGGAGTTAGTTTTACTCTGATGATCTGGTTTGCTCGTAATTGGGCATTACGTAACTGACCAACGAAGTAGATAATAGACGGAAAGATGTTTCTGATTTGCTTAATAAAGTGCACCCCTTTGCTCCTGTTCAGCCCATTTAGTATATATAAATACTTCTCTCTCGATGACGATTTGGTTAAAAAACAAAACACGGGCCATGAAAAAAAAAAAGAAGAAAAAAAGCGGGAAATGACCAAGAAACGGTACAAAAAAAAATATTTTCGGAATTACTGTTGCGCGAAAGGTTCGATTTAAATCATAATGGTCCGAAAGATGCGATTTAAATCTCGATTCTTATTCTCCACCATGGTCCGAAGACACCGTCTGAAGTATATGTTGCTCCTTGTACGACGGCCCTGTCATAATTGTAGAATTACCCGAGACTGCAGTGACGACAATTGGCATAGCCTTTTCTGTACTCACAAAGCCTGGCAGTTCGATGACGGAGCCATAGAGTGCCTGGTCGCTGATTTGGAGCGCGAGGATCTGGTAGCACAAAGCATTTCTCGGGGAGTCTGGTATTCAGCACACAGCTTTTGCAGCGGCGAAAACTTGAAACATGCTTTCCGAACCCGACGAGAAAAGAAGCGGTAGCCCGAGGAACGCGTAGAAGCACGAGTGGACATTCCATCGCTGGGGACAATTGTGTTTCGGCGTCTCGCCGCAGCGGGGCGCCCATTACATGACTCTTGTCTGCCGCTCTGCCTTTTCAATTTCGGCGGCCGCGTCTCGTCAAGGGCTGCCAGTCTTTGTCAGTATAGAGGAGGCTATGGTATGGGTCGTACAAAACAAAAAGAAATAAAACATGACTTAAGAGATGTTTGAAACGTAGATATACATGAAGTCAACACTCTTGGGTGGTGCCAGTTCTTGGGTGGTGGGTGATGGTGCGCTCAACTCTTTTTATCTGTAGATAGCGGCGATTGGCTCTCTGTGTGCTCTGCAAGTAAATATACGCGGGATTTAATATATATATATATATATATATATATATAGATAGATAGATTTGTCTCCTGGCAGCTGAAGGCGTTCTCAGCGTGCGCGCAGTGGTTCTCTTCCTCGAAATACGAGGTGTCCACAAAGCCCAGTGAACCCACCTTTTTTTTTTTTTTTTTGCCTGGGTGATGCGCGATGGAAGCTTTTGCCGCCCGTGCTAGAGAAGGGGAAACTGGAGCTCCTCCCTGCCGTGCCCATCTTATGAGGAATGATGACGATGATAATAACAATAATAATAATAATAATAATAATAATAATAATAATAAGAAGAAGAAGAAGAAGAAGAAGAAGAAGAAAGAAGAAGAAGAAGAAGAAGACGAGGAAGAAGGGGACGAAGACGATGATGTTGATGTTGATAAAGATAATAGGCACGGGTCTGTCAAAGCCAGTTAAGGCTTGCGGGGCAGCAGTCTACGGGTCATGATCACAGTGTTCCCACACAGAAACATTTCAAACTCATCATACAGCATCCAAATCGTGATTCGGTAAATGATGATTAAAAAAAAACGCGCTCACTCCCACCCACGCACACACACGCACTCGCGCAGAGTTAAAATGTTTGACTAAGATCTTGGAACACTTGTTTTATTTTATTTTTTTTAGAGAGTTGACGCAGTAAACGTCATCCGGTAGGCCGTTAAATATAGCGGGCACAAATAATAATAATAATAATAACTTCATTTCTCCCGGGTATGATGGGGCGGTGAGAGCCTTCTTTTCGCATGTCATCGAGTGTACGAGATTTGGGAAGGCGTCGCGGAAATAACCCGCTGCCAACGAATGCCTTCTTTTGTAAGCGCTCGCGTAGGAATTATCACGAACGCCTCTCGAACCAACTTTTTCCGAGAACAGAGTTTCGCCCGCGCACTCCGGTCGCAGCGTATGCGGGTGGTGGTGGGCGTGAGTAGAATGCTGCTGCAATTTTCGGCATTGTTGTATCCGTCTGCACCGCGTTACTTGAGCCTACGCTTTCGGCAGAGCCTCCCCCGAGTGTGCCTAGATTCGAGAGCGCTCCCGACTGCTCGACCCGGGGTCACGGGATTTATGGGGGCCGCGTTTGAAGTGCGAGTCCGCCATGAAAACGCGATAGCGTTATCGGACCCTGTTCGCATTGCCTTCTCATTCGCTTCTCATGTTCTACATGCCAGTGAGCAGGAAGCGCGGCGGGCACGCTAGCCTAGTCGGTAGCGTGTCGCAACCGAAGGGTCTTAGGTTCGAATCCCGCCTAAGATTCTTCAAACTTTTGTTCAAGGCGAATGAATTACTTTATAAAGCGAGATAATTTGAGACATGTGGCGACCTTTAATTCGCATTACGTGTCATGTTTTTTTAATCGCTTTCATTCCACGCGTGACGTCACGTGACGTCATGACCCTATCGACCAATCAGGATTTTCGCGTCCGCGAATTTGTTGTTACGCCACCGACGCCGGGTTTTCTGCTTCGTGAGCATGTTAACGCAAACGCTCTCCGCGGTTCTAGTTGATCGCTCTCTTCAATCTAGGCTCTCGGGCACCCCCCTGATCCGCCGCGCTCCTCTCGGAAGCCCGGGAGCGCGTACGACATGCGCATAGGTGTGTGTTAGAAACACAACGCTCTATCCGTCTTGATGGGTTGGAGGGGAGGGCGGGCGCAACGTTGATTATGCAAATAGGTTCTGGCGCCTGTCCGAGGTGCTTCCCCCCCTCCTCACCGCCCTCTGGTTTGAGGCTTCGGTGGTAGGTCGTCTTTTCTCTCTGCGCTTTCAACGTGTTGCCCCACTCTCTCTCTCGTTGTTGTTTTTCTTCGTGTCGTTTCAGGTAGTGTCTACACCCTTTGTTGCTTCGGAAGTTATAGTCGACGTGGTTCCCGTCTACTAATGACGGTGTCTCATTGGCTCCGGTGTGATAACAAGATTTTTCGCACTCGCGACGCCTTGTGTTTCTTAAGATGTCAGTAACTAGAACAGTATCACTCTAAGAAAATATTTGGAGTTCACTTGTCTGCATAACCCTGGAGGCAGGCAATCACGGCGAAATGTAGAAGGATCGCAGCAAATGATGAAATTTATAACACGATTAGATCTAGAAAATGCGCTGTGCACATGGGACCATGAGCGTGGCGTTTCACACCCTATTACTTTTTTTTTTCGCGTACAATCGTTTTTTTTTTTTTTAGTTTTGTCGTTTGCGGGGATCCCTCTATTGTTCCCCTTGATCGGCTTTCGCCGTGAACCGTGTTCTGCGGGACAGTGAACTAACAAACTGTTTTGAGGGTGTATACGATTAAATCTAGTGTTGCCAGTTGTTCTCACAGGTGTGTCTATTCAGCATTTAAAAAATAAGCTCTAGGTTCTTCCGATTTATATTAGAGCGCAGCTCTTAGGCGCCCGTTTCTGGCTCGAGCGGCGTCGCCGTCGGAGTAACCGCGCGTTGCATTATGGGACGTTTCCCGTAATTCATTGCGCGGTTACGCCATCGCCGTCGGGACGTTTTCCATAACGTGACGTTTCCCATAATGCGACAGTGACGTTTCTCATAATGCAACGCGCGTTGCAGTTATGGGAAACGTCACTGTCGCATCATGGGAAACGTCACGTTATGGTACGTTTACACCTGAGAAGAAGTCCACTGCCACGGGAGCAGATTCGCTCCCGGCGGCGGCGGCGACGAGCGGGTTGTGTTTACATCTATTTCCTTCGAGCGGCGGCGGCGGCGCCGGCTGCGGCAGCTGTTCTCGTAACATCCCGTCAAATATGACGAGAAAGCGCGAGAGTTCCCACCTCGGCTGTCTCTCCCGGACGTTGCTGCTCCCCAGTCTCGGTGTTTTTCGCTCGACAAGCGTGAGCTTCACGTTGAAGCTGCATCCCAAACGGAAAAAAAAAGAGCGCGAAGCTGATAGATGATTACGTAGATGAGGAAGAGGAGATTGCGATGATTCTTCTCTCGTCTTCCCTGATTGCGATGGAGGAAGAGAGCAGCGAGCGCCGAAAAAGCGGCGCCGCTGTCGGCGGTCGTGGGCTCGCCACCGCCGACACGTTGGCCCTGGACCTATACGGGTCCTGGACCTATACGGCTCGCCGCCGCGTTTTCCGCCCAGCGTTTCGCCCCAGCAGCAAAAGCTGGGCGGTTTCGCTAGCAGATCCGCAAGTGTAAACGTACCAGTATGGAAAACGTCCCGACGCCGACGGCGGAGGAGGAGGAGAGAAGGAGAAGGAAAGGAGGGGGACGAGGAGAGAAGGGGGAGGAGGAGGGGAGCAGCACGGGAGGAGGAAGGGAGGAGGAGAGGGTACCGATGAGGAGGAGGAGGGGCATATCCTCCTCTCCGTACCCACCCCTCGTCGTCCTCAATAGCTGCGCTCTTATTCGGCGTTACAGGGAGTTGTAAACGTCTTTCATTTTTCATTTTTTTTATTGACGACTTTGTTTGCTACATCTTCACGCTTTGGTTTAAAAAGTACCGCAGTTGTGTAGGGTGATGGGTGTGCGCCAGCGTACCTATACAAAACGTTCCGCTTAATTCGGGCACCGAGCTTGTCAATTTTTGTCCCCCTTTCTATCTATCTTTATCTCTCCATTACTTTCTGGTTTATTAGCCCAACATTTTTGTGTTTCTGTGTGTCCCTCTTTTTTTCTTTATTTCTTTCTGTCCCCATTTTTTGTTTGCAGTGCTTGCGTCTGTACACGTTGGGGGGTGAGATGTGCGTTCGGTAGGTGGGGACTAGAAACGAGAAGGATTAATTTATGATCGCATCGGTGTATCGCGTACAGCTGTCTGTGTACCACTCCCAATATTGTTCTCCGACGTTTCGTTCGAGCGAAGACTCGCTTCCTACCTGAGCAGCGCTGAACTGTTAGCTCTAGTCCCTGCTCGAAAGTCGTTTCTTTTTATTTACTTTTACGCGAGAGCCTGCACGCCCGTGAGACCTGACCATACAGAAGAGTGGAGCATAGAAACAGAACTTCGTTAAACACAATGGGACAGTGGGTGAAGATGTCTCTCAGAAAGATATTTAGGAGACGGCGTGCTCCGGGGTTTGAATGAAACCCGTTTAACTCGACGGGAATAACAGCTACAAAAAACGAGGACCACGAAAGGAACACTTACGAACTCATTGTGGGAATTTCTCCATGAGGACGTCGAAATCTATTATTGCTATTTTTGTAGGCGCAATGTACTTTGACAAATATACTTTATACACTTTCGCACTATACTTTGACAAAAAACAACAACAAAAAATCCCTAAAATGTTTGGGTGTTGAGATGTAATACGGCAATTATTGTTTGAAAACGCCGTCGGACGGCGCCCCCTGGTGTCTGCTCCGAGGCGCAATAAAAGAGGGCGTGTCACAATCTTCGCTTATATTTTTAATGGGGAAATCGGTCGCGCATGCTTGTAATTTCGGGATTTTTAGGATGCTTAGAGCCCGTAGATTCAGTTATCGCCATAAATCAACGCTCTCAGAATCCACTTAAATGACCCTTTAAGACGACCGCGACTCGTCACGTCCGGCGTTCCTTAAGTTGCCAGTGAGTGTAGCACAAAAATGTTTTGTTGAAAGCAAGAATAAGCACTATCCACAACACCGTTACTTTTTATGATGGCGAGAAAAATTAGATTTTATGCGAGAACAATAAGAAGAAAAAAACGGCTATCGCTTGCTCCTACTGCCAGCAATGTCGCTTTGTGTAGATCACTTTGCGGAACTTTAAATGAGTTTCGTTCGAAACGTACTTGAAATATTTAACTTTTAGTAAAACGTTTAACGAGTTCAGTGAGAAAAAAAAAAAAAAAAAGTCCGAGGACGCTTAAGCATTTTTTATGCGTTGTGAATGCGAAAGCATGAATGTCGTTCTTCCGCTCCCTTAGTTCATCTGCGGCGTAGCAACGTGAACGGCAATGTTTCCCTGGCCGACGGCCGAGCGCGCGCTCTCGTAATGTGGCCGCGCCGCGCTGAGCTCAGCCGTGCACCCTCCCGGGAGCTTGCCCGAGCAGGCTCTGCCGCCAAGCTCGCACCGCCGCCCCACTCTTACCGGCGGCCGGGCCGCTGCGTGCGCTGCGCCGCCATGGAGAAAGCTTTTCTGGTGGGTTTTTTTGGAACTACGTCGCACGAGAGCCAATGGGAGCCTCGTTCCTTGATGACGCGCGCCAACCAATGGGAGCATAATCCATCAGAAATCGGCTTCACTTGGGAAAGGGGATTTTAGGTACCGTTTGACCAACGTTTGGCGTGGTTTCAAAGCTGATGACGTCGGCTCGCTTCATGAGACAGTTAATGCTTTCGCATTAAAAATATTGAATCCAGATAATAAGTTATGAGCTTTTCCTTTTCTACTGCACGATTATTGTGATCCCAATATAGATGTGATGCTTCTATCCAATAGCAGTATAGTTGACTTGTATATGTGACCTTGTTCTTCGAAATTTTCCGTCGTAGCTTCTGAAGGGGGAAACGGGGGGGAGGGGGGAGGAGCTTTGTCAAGCTGCATAAATTTCTTCAGCCTTGTATCGTATCGTATCGCATAGTTTAGGCTACTTCGGTCTCTGGGTTAAGTAAAGACTCTCCAAAAAACATACGTTTTCGATCTGGATCTGTTCATGACGCTAAACACATGACAATATTAGGAATATATTGTCAGTTAGAAAGGAATTTACCTACTTTTTTTTGTCATTGGTTATTGCTGTAATGCTTTGTATCGAGTGATGACTGTTTAAGACCATACTCGAGGGCTTCGGTCCTGTAAAGGATGTCTGCTTCTAGTCTGTCTAATAGACGTTTGGGATCGCAAGGTCGGTCGAATGGTTTCTTGGACAAATGGGAGTTTTAGCAGGTCATTTCCACACGAACGGTTCGCCCTCGAACGCATCGGCGACGCCACTGCGCTTGCGCGCGCTAGTCGTTCGGGGCGTCGGGAGGCTCT
This sequence comes from Ixodes persulcatus, assembly GCA_013358835.2. Classification (NCBI taxonomy): domain Eukaryota; kingdom Metazoa; phylum Arthropoda; class Arachnida; order Ixodida; family Ixodidae; genus Ixodes; species Ixodes persulcatus. The sequence continues at coordinate 129,965 of JABSTQ010009379.1, forward strand.
TCTCGTTCGTTTCTCTCCATTCCGGCCGCTGGAGTCCTCACCGCAACGCAGTCAGCTCGGGTAAAAAAAAAAGATGGCGGCCGGTTTGGTGTCTGACTTCGCCAACCCAGCCGAGCGTTAGGCTTAGGACTGCGGCAGGCGATTTGTCATCCTGTTACTCTGCTTCATTTGAGAGGTTGAACCAAATCATTTCGAGGACTGCTCGCAAGGGTACGCGGTCGTGAATGCTGTAAACTGCGCATGCTAGGCAATTTTTGCAATCTGCGGGTTGACTAGCTGCCGTGGCGACCGCGAGCACACGAAGTGATTTGGTTCGACGGCACACAACGTGAACGATCGTTCAAGTTCAACATGACGGAGACAGACCACCTACCTTTACGGTCGTTCAGATATTTTTTACTCTATCTAGCTTTGCAGTTCTTGAAATACCGACCGGCAAATGTTACGTCGGCCGTTTTGTTTACATCAGTCGTACGCCGAAAACATGAGCCGCCACGAATTTACACGTTGCAGAATGTTTCATTTGTTTACTAGAAGATTGCGCCACCGGTCAGACACAGTCATCATCATTGTTTACACGGTGGTGCGAGTTTCACGACTCGCTAAAATACGTCAAATTTCACGTACGATTTCACTTGGGGAATATAACTAACATTAGGGAGGTTTAGCGAGTCCTTTTCGAGCCCACAGTTCCGAAATCACGGACCAGCTGCAGCGTTCCTGATTTCGGAACTGTGGGCTCGAAAAACAACTCGCTAAAACTCCCTAAGGTCTATCCCTCGAACGGACCGTAAAACCAGGCGCGTTCGAGAGGTCTGCCGCATCAGCGTTTGGGATTTTCCTTTCGGTTGCTGCGTAGCATGCCTGTCTTTTGCGCTATGGGATGGCGGGCTTTATGATCAGGACAACTCACGAAAGGCTTAACGATAACAGAGTTTTGGGGAACCGTTTTTGCACATCCGATACCGTACGATGGGCCCTCCTCCGGTTCGAACTGCGCATGCGCTACCACAGAAGATTCGCATATGCGCAGTGCGTATCGGACCTGCAAAAACGGTTCCCTAAAACTTTCTAATACCGGGGGTCTGGAACAGTCTCAGACACAGTTCGAACTGGAGCTTCTGGCCGTTGGTACCGTGTGTTGCCGTTCTTCGTGCGTTTTAAGTCTGGCTCGCTCGCTTTCCAAAGCTACAAACTCTAGCGTTGACGGCCCGTGGATTTTATAATAAAATATCGACTGGAATGCTTAGGAATACGCGACGCAAATTACCCCGCAAAGAATCGATTTTGCAAGACATCGTCTACGTTGATGATAACCATAGAGTCGTGTAACGTAGGTTTTCACCGCCAACCCCCTCAATTACGCTTCTGGTTCGCGCAACAATCTCGGCCGGTGCGCTGCGCAAGCATTGTCGTAATTTCTAGAGGGCGTGACGGCGTGATGGGGTTCGTCACGTCACGGCTGTAATGGTAGCTTTGGAGAGCATCTTCGGCTGAAACTTCAAAAAAGGGGAGTTTTTTAATGCTTCATTTCTGTCATTGTATTCAAAGGTTCCGAACGCTTCTAAGAATCGTTTCGAAATCGAGTTCTGGAAGAGACGTTGCCAGCGTCGACAGCCACGCTGCTCCTCTCAGCGCCTTCTTTTACGTCACGTGCCACCACCTTTCTTTTAGGTGTAAACTACGACTGCATACTGCTGACGAATTTCATTGTGGTTGCTGCAATTCGCGTATCCTTCGTATTCTTTCATATTTTTATTGTTTTTGTTGTTTCTTGCGTCGTCCGTAACCAATGAGATTTCGTCGGCGGCATCGTCTCCGTGACGTCTGCCCCCCGCGGCAGCCATTTTTGTGTGGCCCCCTTCACCGCTCGGTCGGAATCTGATCTCTCCCGCGGCGTCTCTAGCCGCGCGTATGTATGCTGCGGTCGTCGACGCCTCCTCTACTTCATTTATTACCCAGCTATCTCGAAGAGAATCCATTCGAGGCAGGACTCTTTTTACGAGGTAACGGAGAGGAGGAGCCACTATCGGGAGAGACTGGTTCCCGAACAAAAGCACGAAAAAAAAAAAAAAAAAAGAAAAAAAAAAGTGAACAACCGAATCTTTACGGGAAAGAGAGAACGAGATAAAAAAAAATGGAGGGACACCCATCATAATTTTATCGTTAGGGACCACTGGAGACTTACCGCGCTTTTCTTTTCTGTTATTCAATCTTTTTTTCTTCTTTGTGTCACTTTCTTTTTGAAGAGACAACGGCGGGATTGGAGTGTTCCTCTTTCGTCGCGTGCACGCGTGTCGAGTTTCTGGTTTCCGCACGGCACAGCTCTGTTTGTGTTAGAAGTGGCTGTGTGAACACTTTTTTTTTCTTGTTAGGTTAGGGACGGAAGAGGCGGAAAGGGAAAAAGGGAAAAGGGGGCGGGGGGCGCACTACGTCGGTTTCGAGTTTACTCCTGTTACGTCTTATATCGTCACAGCCTCCCTTAGAAACTCAGGGCTCTGCTTTACTTATTTAAAGCCCCTCGATATCTTTTTTTTTTCAAAGTAGCGACCACCAGTAGAAATGACAAAGCACATTCCGCTGTAACGAAATGGCGTCATTCACGAAGTATGGTGCATCTCAAAGCTCTGGAAAGGACTACTAAAAAACCACACTGGAAAACAATTCTCGAATGTCTTTTCTCGATAACATAACAGGATCAATATTTTTGGAGCTAAGAAAATTAAGTAAGTTTGGAAGCGTATAAGATAACATTTGCTCAGCATAGGTCGTTCTAATATTGGGTAACTTCCAGTTTTGCAAACTTCGAGTGGGATAAGTTGGCACTTTTGGAGCAAGAGAAGCCAGGTCAATCAGGTTAAGATGATTTTTTTGAACTTCAGATTTATAACACACACACAAACGATATTTATATATACTATGAACATTAATCAATTTTAAACTTTTAAATAAGGGTTCACTAGGGTGGTCGTATGGGACATTGGAAATGTTTCTTAGCATTTTTTTCTGCAACAGAAGTAGTTTATTTAAGTTTGTACTTGTACTATTACCCCAAACTAGGTGGCAGTAGTTTATATGAGAGAGAAATAAAGAGTTATAAATTAAAAGTTTGACAGCTCTTGGCAAAAGATGGCGGTGTCTATACATCAAGCCAACAACGCGCGATAGTTTAAGCAAAATATAATTAATATGATCGTCCCATCGCATTTGATCCGTGAATACAACACCAAGAGTCTTAAAGCTAGTGAGGACTTCAATTTTATTGGAATTTAAAACGATATCACAAGTAAAAGTAACATTCTTGTTTTTTGGGTGAAATAAAACCGCTTTTGTTTTATTTTCATTGATTTTTAGAACATTACAGCTACACCACTTAACAAGGTCATTAAGTGTTTCATTTGCGCTATTTATTAGTTCGTTACAGTTATTACCTGCGAATAGTAAACTAGTATCGTCCGCGTAAATTACATATTTGATATTTTTATTTAAATTCACGATATCATTGACATATAAATTAAACAAGAAAGGACCTAGAATACTTCCTTGGGGAACTCCAGATTCAATTGGTTTTGTATTAGAAGAGTGGCCATTTATATGGACGTATTGCTTTTCAGTCTTCCACTGTGCGCCGCCATTCGCTTCCCTAAAACGTCCACCGTCACGTGATCGGCGCTTCAAAGAATGTCGCTACTTGTAGGAAGCTTTTAACTAGGAACTTTAAGGCTTACTCGGTTCTCCTTTCTTGCTTCGTAATTTGTTCTTCGGCGTTCTTGTCGGCTAAAACTTCTACCTCGCTTACTGCCGGGCGTTGACAAGACACAGGGGGATCGTCACTCCCCGCGTTTCTGAGACTGTCGGTGACTCTACAAAACAGCCGTTCAAAACTTCCCCCGCGCGTGTGTTCCCGTGTACAAGATTAATAAAAAAAAGAAAGAAAAAATAAAAGCTTCGCTCCTCGCGTCTGCGTTTTTTGGATGGGACGTGCGCAGCTTACAAAGACGAAGTGCAAACAGGCTGCTCGTCGAAAACGACGAAACGCGTAAACGGCGAAAACGTTTCACCGATATTCGGCTTCGAAGGAATCGCGACGCCAAAAATTAAACAAATGAATTACTCCTTCACGTGAAATGATTGTGAGCTCCTCGGCATACACGTTTGCGGAGCTTGTAACGCGGGAGAAACAATGACCGGGTCACAGCAGTGCATGGACGCGTGCATGCGGACTCTATGCGAAGCGCAAGTTCTGTCTGCTTCTTTAGCAGGAGTTCTGGTGACGTCAGAACGCCGAGCTCTGATTGGCTCTGATTTGAAGGATAGTGGGTAGACCTCGAGGCAGCTTGCTTTGAGGTCTACCCACTATCCTTCAATCTGAGCCAATCAGAGCTCGGCATTTTTCTGACGTCACTGCAACTCCTACGCAAGAAGCAGACGACTCGTTTTCCGCATTAGTTCCTGGTAGAGAATAGGTGCGCCTGCTCAGTGCGCGTTTCACAGCTCAGTGAACAAAAATGGCGGCGCACAGAAAACAATTATCACAATGGTCTTCTACACACCACGTTTCGCGATTTTTTTTAGAGCTCTAGTAATTACATGAATGGACCTTCTCCTTGTCGCTCAGTCGTATCTGGATACCAGACAACCCTGGCACAATTCTGACGTAACCTGTTCGGGGTTGTCACATAATGGTGTACACAAACAACGTGGCCGGCCACCTATAGCTTGCGTAAGCGTCGCGGCCAGCCCGTCGACGCGCGACGCTTACGCGCGACGCTTACGCGCGGGGCCAAGGCTCCCGCGTCTTCTGCTTTGCAGCGTTTCTCTTCGAGCCTCAGCGTCTTCGCTGCTTGGGGCGGGTCGGGGGTCCACTAAGAGTGACGTCAGGCCGCGGGCCTTGTCTTCTTCCTTACAAAGATTATCATTGAGTTTCAATTGAGTTTCTAATGTATTCTATAAGAATACATTAGAAACTCAATCGAAACTCAGATGGTTGTTATTGCTTATATGCACGCTCGCCGCAATTCGAATGCAACATGCTACGCGGCTATACGCGTGTGCAAGCACGGCCTCAGGCCGCTACCATCTTCCTCATTTCGGGTGCGCTTGGGCGCGGCCATAATTCGATTACGGCGCCTGAGCTACGTTTTGTAATCGGATTATTACGCGTCCAAGCGCACCTCAAACTGAGCAAGATGGCGGCGCCCTGAGGTCGGTCTTGCAAACGTGTGCACTCACATTCCCTAGCCTCCTAGCTCACTCCTTCCTCCTATAGTGTTGAGAAACGAATGATTTCTTTCCGACGGCGTGAGCGATGCCGTATATAGCTCCATTGGGCTCGAAACGCGGAAGGAAAACGGGGAAGCCGAAGGGTCGAAGCATCTCGCCGACTGAGCCGAGTCCGCTAGTGCGAGGTGGGAGAGAACGGCGATTAAATCGAATCTATGCGTGAAACATTCGAGTTGCGTAACAAAGGAAAAAATTAATTAACACGAATGTTTTATGGTCTAGTGGGTTTTAGCGATAGAGTTATCATACATTTTTGTTTGCCTGTCTTGACGTCTTTTTTAGGACGCGAGATATACTACTTTGTCGCCCATAGTTTTCTAAGCCGATCCGATTTTAATGTCAAGTTTTACGTTTTTCCACAATAGGGTTCCGATTTACAGATTCATTTATAAAAAAAAAAGTTGTGAAAGCTAGATGAATGGTGTTTGTGCGAGTGAGTTACACGGCGAGGGGGATATAATATGGGAAATAGTCGTCACAATTAGTCGGCTAATTAACAAAAAAATGTGTTGATTAATTTTTTTTTTTTTCAACTGTGAAATTTAACGTACGGTTTCAATGAGCAAATTGCTGAGCGTCGTTGAAAACCACCAAATCGGTCAATTTTCGAAAGACCCGGAGCACGCGAGAAGCACCGTGGAGCGCTAAAGTCACCATTTGTGCAGCAGGAGCAAGGCTACTCACCTCCAGCCTTGTGCCTGTTTCACGAGTGGTATCTTTAGCGCACTACTGCGCTTCCCCTGTGCTCGAAGTCTTTCTAAACTCCACTTATGTTCTAGAGTATTTTGTTTTGTTTTTAATGACGCTCAGCAAGTTTTTTTATTGGAACCATATGTCTATTTTCGCCAAATAAAAAGTTAATGAAGAAGTTTTAGTTCCTGATTCGACCTGTCGTGACGACTATCCCTCTATGTGGCATGTCCCCATGGCCGTATAACTCACCTGCATTGACCGATTTAGTGTAGCTTTTACGGACTTTTTTAAAACAAATCTGTAAAACCTAAACAAACAAAAGAAGCACCCTGTTTAGTCACACCACTTAAGTAACAAATTGTGTGGCTTATTATGAACTAATCGCGATGCTTCTCGCTTTGTGATTGGTTCTCCGGCGTTCTTATGAACTAGCGGTGCACTCTCATTGGCTGCTGAAGGATATTGAATTGCTCTCGAGTCACCACGACCTGCGTCTTTTTTAAGGTGTCACTGACTGTAGAAGGTGTTACACTTAAAAAAGAAAAGAAAATAAGGTCTGTGAGTTCACTTTTCTGCAGGGTACGGCGACAGTCAATCGCGGTGAACGATAGAAGAATCCCAGCCAGTGAGTAGAATTAGATTCGAAAATTGCGATGGGACGGTGAGCAATTGAAACGTCGCGTTCACATATTGTTTCCGGCCACACGACCTTTCCTCCCTTTTAATTTCTTTTTTTTTTTCTCCTTCCGTGAGTTTCCTCCGACGCGATCTGTATCTAGACGAGGCGCCTTTCGTCCCCCGCATTGCGGGCGCGCTTTCATTAGAAAGCGCTCATCCGTTTCCGCCGCCATCGCCACGTCGTCTGCGGTCTCGGCCCGCCGAACATCTCCCCGGAGCGATTGTTCTTCACCCAAAGAAGCCGACAGTGTGGTGGAAGCCACGTACTCGCCGGACCAATCAGCGGCCTCCCCTTCGTCACCTGACCCCGTTCTAAGTCCGCGCGCGGGTCGTATGGGCGGGAGCGTGATCACGTGTCGAAAGAGGAACGTATACGGCTGGTTTCGAACCGTGGATGTCGCGAACTTTCGTCGACTTCCGAGGTTCGAGTGGTTCGGCGAACTTTTGCACTTTCACTCGAGTTCGACGTAGTTCGGCTGGGGGAAAGTGTTGCCCGGCCTCAGCGCAACATTTTCGAACGTTGAGCGAAACATAATTCCTAAAGTAATTTATTTTTATAAATAGTCACGGACAGAGCGTGCGAGGCCAGGGCGTGTCTTTGGAACGGCCGGCCTCCAGCACGACGAAAGGCGCGCCGTTCGTGCCTTCCGTCGTGCTTCGGCCACGTGAGCGTGCTGTGCGAGGCGCCGAAACGTTGTCGAAGCTATGAAGCTAGCGCTGGACGCAAAACAACCGAAGCCCTTCCCTGCCGTTCTTACCTTACCGGTGACTGTAGAATGGTTACCGGTGTTTACGCAGTATAAATGCAGAGATACGCGCTTTTAACGATTTAGATAGTTTATTCGTGTCAAACGATGAAACGGTATATCCGAGAAATATTGCCACAGCAGGACGGATTATTGCCATTTTAGATTCTACTGTGTCCATCTCCCCGTTATAGGCCCTTCTGGAGGCTCGTCATCGCCCGATTCAGTGGCTCGGCCCTTCGGTAAGACTAGAGAAGGTCAGCAATGGCTGCCGTAATCTGTCGCGTGCGCAAAGGCGTCTATATTATAGGCGCATTTTAGGGTAGCTTTACGCTATTCTTCTCAAGACGTGTACGTTTCAAATGTCGAGAGTATAGTGTCTTCCTTCGACAACCGAATCGTGTAGGAACTACTTCGCGCAGCGGATGAATACTGCGCAAAACTTCCCTTTTTCTTGGTGTGACGAGGAGTGTAGTTCCAACCAGCACGTCGCCTCCACCGCACTGTCAGGTTAGGGGTTGGAATTAGTACAGGGGCGTCGTTCAGAGAAAAAGCACTGCGGCGAGACTCCGGGCCGGAACTCGTGGAAGGGGGGGTACTGTGGCACGCTCTTCCTTTCCTCCGAAGCGAGATCAATAACTGGAAGAAGAAGTAACCGCTTTGGGACACGCGTAGCCACCACGATGTATCGACCATTGCGTTCCGGCTTCTTATTGAGCGGACTCCCCCTGACAAGAATCCAGAACCTATCTTCGTTCTGGGTTTGTCTTCCTTTTTTTATGTTTCTTTTGTTTTGTTTTTCGGACGAGTTTTTGTATTACGAGGAGGAAACCGGCCGGTCGTGACCTGCGCGCTTTAGCCACTTAGCGTAGCCGGTTTTTCGCCTATTGCGACGTACGCATTAAGGGTGAAACAAACAAAACTGACCGTCTCTTCGGTGTATCCTAAAGGCTCTCTAAATGCGTAGCATTTAGGATTCTCACTAACGTCACGGTGTCACGTGGCGTTACGTCTCGTTAATACGTGAAACCGTAAGGTCACCGCATCATGTGACGTCATTGCGTTACATGACGACCGTCACAGTGTCGCTCGAAGGTATAGGTGTCACGTTACGACCGTCGCACCGACGACATCTCGTCTTCATGCTGTCACATGACGAGCGTCACGCTCATGGCGTCACGTTTTGTCACAGTGCGACGAGACGTCGCGGTGTCCCGCGATGACCGTGACGCTGGAAACCTAACCTTAACGCCGTGACCTCATCCCGCGCCACCAAGATAAGAGGTGTTGCCTCGTTACGCTCTTCACGTGATGACGTCACGATTCATCTTTCAAACGTATGATGACGTCACGTGAACACCGTGACGTCATCACGGCGTTCAAGATACGGAAGCGCTAAAAGCTGGTTCTGTAAATGGTACGCATGAAAAGAAAACGCTCGGGTTTCGATTTTTGTCGTTCGTTGGATTACATTTTAAATTATGTGCGAAGTCATCATTCTTTTGCGCGCGATAAAGTTTCGAAGTTAGTGTGTAAAGGAAATAAGCACGAGAGAAGGCACAATTAATAATTCAAGTCACTATTTGTAGTTTTACTTTTGTGTCTTCGCATCACTTTAAATTAGCAATGTCTGTCAGCTCGCCTGTCTTGTTTATTTAGATTCAATGCATTATCTTTTCTTTCCCCTTCTTACGCCCTTCACTTCCTTTCGACACCTGAAGGTGCCGAAGGGCATTTCATATTGAAGTCAGAGATGTGAAAACGGTACGGCAACGACTTTTCTTTTCCTGGGTTTTATAAAAATTGACAGGCAAGATGCACTGAGAAAACGACGATAATTTTCCTCGAGGTCAGGTATCTGGCCTCGAGGACCTCGAGGACATCGTGAATTATTATTCCTCACGAAGAAAATTGCGTTTTCTGCGTCATGTGCATTGCATCGTTTCCTTCCCGAGGAATAATACTTCACGATGCGGCGGTAAGTGTGCAGGCGAAAGGATGTTTATTTTATTATTGCTCTTTCTAATATGTTAGGGCTCCAAGCGCTGGGAAAAATGAAAAAAAAAAAGACATAAACGACGGCTATTTAATTCTTACGTTCTTCGAACTTCTCGGGTCCCGGATGCTTCACCATGCGCAACAGTATTTGAACAGTACTTTTAATCAATGCACTCTAAAAAAAAAAAAAAAAAAGGTATTTGCAGGACTTTTATGTTTGGCCTTTAAGAGTGGAACGCGATAAAGTTATCGGGCCTGGTTCTCATTGCCTTCCCATTCGCTTCTCATGCTCTTCCTGCCATTGAAAAGGAAGTGCGGCGGTCATGGCCTAGACAGTAGCATGTCTGGCTCGCAAGCGAAAGGTCTTAAATTCAAATTCCGCCTAAAATTCTTTAAAACTGTTTTTAAAGCAAATGAATTAATTTATAAAGTGGAATTATTTGAGACATGCCGCTACATTTATTTCGCATTACATGTCATGTTTTTCATCGCTGTCATTCCACGCGCGACGTCACGTTTCACTTGAGCGTCGTGTGCTGTTTAAACTTCCCGCGCGATGTCATGGGGCTGTGACGTCATGATCCTATCGACCAATCAGGATTTTCCCGTCACGGAGACGGTACCGACGCCGTAATCGGCTTTTCTGCGACACGAGCTCCTTAAGCTGTTGCGTTGGAAAGTATTAATTGTTTTTAAGTGTCCGTGTTTGCAACCCTTACGGTTGTTTCGTCGTTTCGTTCTCTCAGAGTTTCTCCCTGCCATGGCAGGCACTTGAGTAGACTATCGCAAGTAAAGGCAAATTGTCTGCATGAATGTTTAAACCTGCTTTCCCACGTGGCCATTCGTGTCTTTGCTCTAAAGGGTTACCTGTTGATGTGACGACACAGGACGACCACTAACCTCGCTGGGCGTCAGATTGTAGGGGTGGTTACACGAATTCACGCGTAACATCGTAAGGCAAGTCAATATTTCTATAGCGAAAAAAAAAAAATCAGTTCTGTACCATCGTGGGGTTGCACCGCATTAAGTTCAATGTAAGATTCGAAATTAGGCGCAGGGTGGTTGGGGGGGGGGGGGGGGGGGGGGAGGGGAGGGGAGGGGGGAAGCTACACGTAGTTTAGCATAACTTGGTACAGAACGAAACCTGCGGTTTCATTGGGGCAATCAGAGCAACGTCGCGATGCACGTCACAGCTCTCCACTGGGCGAAGTGCAGTGCGACGGTACGTTGTCACGTTCCTTGCTGCGACGCTCTGATTGGCTCGCCGGGGCCGTACGCTTTGCCGCGTGCCAAGTTAGGCCAAAACAGAGGATTGCGAAGCGAGAGATCGCGGGCCGGAACGTACCGCCTGTAAAGCTGGCTACCCCACTTCAAGAGTGTGTGCGAGAGAAAGCATCGTATAAATGACGCAGGGGCTGCTGTTTGTTATCTCTGTAATGTCGATCGAATTGGGTACATTAACTTTATGTAAGAAAAACGTAAAGACTGTCTTCAAATATTACGATTTCTGTTTCCCTCGAGACTCACCGCGACTTGCGCTTCTTGAGATGACAGTGACTCTTTACAGGGTTTGTGACGTGCATCGCGCTTTTGTAGTATGCACGACGGCACGCCGGTACGCTTCTCATTCATACATCAAAACCGTCAAGGGCAGAATTTATAGTCGCGATGATTTAGTTCACAGCACGAGTCCGACGCTCACGCACACCACGTCGCGGAACACAGTGACGCTGCGTGCGCTCTTTTCTGTGTTTCGGTATACCTCCGCGTTCCACCGCGCGGGGTCGATCTACGAGTCCCGGGGTTCCAGTCGAAACGCGAGATGCGAAAAACTAACCGGTGTTCCGGCGTGCGGACCGCTCTTTCCGCCGGGGATACTAAGCGCTATTGATTGGCCACGTCGCTGCAGTTGCCCAACTCGTTCCTCGGTTCGATCTCTCCCGGGGGTTCCGAACCGCCGGCTTGGACTCCGTTGCTCGGTCGCGGTACTCGTTTGCCCCATCGCGACGCCGCGAGCCGTTGTTGCCGGTCGTGTGGGTGGTACTCCGGGCTCGTGCCACGGTTCGTCGCGTCGTGTGCGGCGCCGGAGGCGCCCGATAGATCGCAACCTCTTCTGTTCGGGCTCGCTCGACGGCGGAAGCAGCGGACTTCCCTCACCCTGGTCACACTGGTCATACGTCACACAAAGGGCACAGTGTTAGTTGCATACATGGCAGAATTGTCTGCGGACGCGCCTCAATAATGTTCCTCGGTTAAGTTTGTTAAGAGTTACGAGATCGTTCGGAGCTGGTTTTGTTAAGAGTGTTAAGTTGAAGTAAAAAGTTGCTAAAAGATTTTTTTTTTTTTTTTTTTGGGGGGGGGGGGTATTTTTGGAATGTACAAAAAACAGCTCGCACGTTCCATTCCAAACAAAACAAAAGTGGTAACGACGGGCAGCTTCGTTCACCTCCAAGCGAAACGCGTTTTGGTAGCACCGTTACGGACGACATCGACGCTGGCCGCCTCTCGGGTGTTTCGTCAAGTGTGCTTCGCTCCATATTTCTTTAGCGCACTACTGCGCTTCTCACACGTTCCAAGTCTTTCTAAAACTTACTGATTTAGTGGTTTTCGATAACGCTCAGCAGGTTTCTAATTGGAGCCATATGTTTATTTTCACGAAGTAAAAAGTTAATTAACATTTTTTTATTTAATTAGGTGACTGATCGTTACGATTAGCCCCTTATACTATGTCCCCTTGGCCGTATAGCTGACCTGCTCAAACTGCACTAATGTAGCTTTCACGGCTTTCTTAAAACAAATATGTTCAGCTTACAGAGCAAAAAAAAAAACACCCTGTATGTGTGTGTGTGTGTACGTGTGTGTGTGTATTGGTCTTTGTGTGTGTGTGTTTTTAAAAGATTGCAGGACAATCCAAGAGCTTTGATTGCAGGCCTCTGTTTCCCTTATTTTATGTTTTCCGCTTTTTTGCTGCCTCTGAAAGACGGATGACGTCGTTTCGGTCTGGGAACGGCCAGCAGTGCGGGGTCCTCGGACAAAAGAGCGGAATTCCTCCGCTTTCTTCCCGGCGGGGAACGCCAGAATTGTGAGCAACCACGGAGCGGCAGCTAAAAATGATCAATGGAAAAAAGAAAAGAAAAAAACAAGGTGTTGAGGTTTGAGCGTAGACTATACGCAAGGACGGTAGAGACAGATCGGCATGCCAACGAGTGAAACGTGAGAGAAAGAGGAAAACAGTGTTGGGAACTGAGTGAGTGAAGTGGAGTAAATGGGTATCCAGTCTGCGGGATAACGGCAGAGCATGCAAAGATGCGCACAATGTGCAACGCGAGGCGTGACGCGGAAAATGTTGAGAATAGAGATTAGAAGAAAAAGGTGGTAGGTTACACTGGGGGGCGTAGAGGGAGAATCATAGCCTCCTATATTGAGGGAAAGCTTGCGCCTTTAGCGCCAGAACAATGAACGGCCATGTCGCGGTACAAGAGGGAGCGGGAGTGGCAGGCGAAAGGGAACTGTTTGCAATGCAGCGCCACTCGGGAACCCTAGTGGCCGTATGAACATTGACCTTTATTTTCTTTTTGTATCTAGCCGTGAAGTGAAAAAGAACGGCTTGCTTCGTTATGTTTTTTTTTTTTTTTTCTACCTCTTACCCTTTTCTTTGGGGGAGTATAGAATATTACGTAGAAAGATGCGCCGAGGAACTGGGAAAAGAGGGGTGTAAGTCGTAGGTAAGAAAACGGTGACAAATAGTTTTTTTTTTTTTTTTTTAACAACAAAACTAGGGAGATTTTTGGAAAGAATCCGCGGATTGGCGAGGGTGCCACCAACCTTATCATTATTCTATCATGTTCTGTCATTCTCTTTCTCGCTCAGTTTTGGCAGCCGGTTCTGGCGCGGAAGGTGCGGGCTTTCCTCCTTTATATGAGGCTATGGAAAACCCCACCCTGACAAAAGTGCCGAAAAAAAAAAAAAATCGGCAAAGCGAAACAAAACCAGCCAGGGATATGGGCCGAGGAAAAGACGCAACGAAGGTTATCTGAAACGCGTAAAGGAGTATATTCATTCGGGAAGAAAACAAAAAACACTATAGGAACTGACATTTTAAGAAACATAGGGTGTGGCATATCGTGTTTACGCTTATCTCTCCGTGATACGTTCTTTAGAGTTCTTATCGGCTAATCTGCAATCTCATTGGCCGCGGAGTGATAATAAGATTCTTGGTAAGCTTTCGATGAGTTTAGCAAAAGTCCGAACAACCAAAACGCTCAAAGTATTTGCGGTGAGAAGCTCACGAGGGGTGGTTCGGTTTTCCTCACTCCGGGTAGTGCACGTGCTACTGACGCGGCTATGTTTAATTTTTTAATAATGCATAGAACCTTGGTATTGCGCGTGCTTGCACCAGCAGAGGAAGTTCAAGTATCCTCACTCTGGGTTGTGAAACAATTCCACCAGGCGGCGATACCCAAACTTCTCGCCGCGAATATGGGCACGCGAGCAAGAAACTACAGTGAGGCTCGAAGACCAACAATACAGGGAGCGAGAGAAAGCTATAACCAAGAAGATGGTAAATACAAAATATATATGATGATGATGATGATTAGCTTATGATGAACCGCCGCGGGCTCCTCGAGCCAATCCAATGCCGTTTGAGTGTCACGTGACCATCGGGAGTCGCGCAGCGACGCGCGAAGCGCGTTGTCACGTGATATATTCGCGGTGCTTGATTGGCTGGTGAAGTCCGTTGCGGCCCGTCGTGAGAAGAAATTGGAGCAAGCAGAGCAACATTTGGGGAAACTACAAGGGAAAAAACCCGAAAGTATGTGGAAGCAAGGAAGTAAGTAAAAAGCTCGAAGGTATGGGGAAGCAGCAACGAAACTGCAGCAGGGCTCGAAGGGGAAATGATATGGGGAGCAAGAAAAGGTAAAGGTCGAAATGAAAAACAAGATGTAGGATGAGGAGGCAGTAAATATGGATAGGATGGCTAGCGCAGAAGAGGCACGGCGAGCGTGAAGAAGAAAAGACGAGGTGATAATGAGAAGAAGATGCGCGTTGAAAGGGCACGTGGAATGGGGAAAAGGGGGAGAAAAAGAAGCAGTCTGGGAGGCAAAGCCGGCTAGAAAATACGACGAAACGGCAAAGGCAGTGAAAGGGTGTCGACGAGGAGAGAGGGAGAGGGGCAAACGGCGCAGGCGATCATTTTCTGCGTCCGATTGGGTATTCGATCAATCGCGGGCGCAGGATTGATGCGTCGGCCGCATCCCGAAATTGCGGATCCTGACATTGAGGGGGGGGGGGGGGGGGCTTCCATTGCTTCCCCCCTTCCATCCCCTCTGTCCCCATCCCCAAGAAGGCCAGAGTACACTGCGGGCCTCCCTTCTTCACTTTCCCAGACGTTTTCGATTGCTTTTTTTTTTTTCGTTGCCGAGTTTATGCACCCAGACTTTTCTTCCCCTCTGCCTTATGAGCTGTCGGTCAAGTCCAAGGGGGACAGAAAGCAAAAAGAAAGAAAAAAGATCGAGCGTGAAAGCAGGGAGAAGCAAGTGACGTTTGGGGGGGGGGGGGGGGGCGGGGAGAGAGAGAGAGAGAGAGGGGGGGGGGGAGGAAGGGAATGAAGGATCACCTAGATGTGCAAAGTCAACTCCCGAAACAAAAGGTATGAAAGAAAACAAAAAAGTGAAACGTCATCGTGTTTTTGTTTTGTTTTTTTCTCTTGACGGCAGTCGCCTTTCTTTAAGTAAAAATGGGAGTGAGACGGGGGTGACGGGCGTTAATTAGATTTTAGGTTGGTATGACCCGCTGAGAACCGTCAATCATCAAACAATGACTATTTTCTTTTCTAAATACAGTAAAAAAAAAGAATGGAGAAAAAAAAAGGGGGTTGGGGGCTGCGTCGAAGATTGAGCAATGTCAGCCCCCTTACCAAACTTCTCTATAGTCTTACGGAGCGTGCTCTTTTTGGGGTATGGTTAAAGCTTATCGCTTAAACCATACCCCCCCCCCCCCCCCCCCCGAGTAAAAAGGGTTGAACTTATCGTTAATTCTTCTTTCTTTATTTTGACACTACTTGAAATTGAGAAATCGCTTAATAACGAACCCTTTGAGACGTGATGTTGAGATCCGGGGGCGCCTTTTTGTTTGTCGCGAAACTGTAATTTGCCATGTTTCTCGTGACGGAGTTTAATCTGCGAGTAGCGATTAATTATTAAAACGTCAAGTGACGCCAACAAACAAAGCAGCAAAATAACTACAGGGTACCTGCAGGAGCGTGTCCGGAGCTATGACGTCAGCAATTTTATTTTTGACTTTGTAAGTATTGCGAGCTAAAGACAAATAATTAAACGACCAAACAAAGCGCTTGCCAGTCTGCGACATTCAGGGCTTCACTTAAAAACATTCAACGTTTTTCTTTTTTTCCTGAGTTTTTTTCTTTTTGTTTTACAGATTGGCTTTTTGTTGTTGTTTTACACGGAACGTGTTAAGGATACGGAGGTTGTAAAGTAATATAAAACAAATGTGTAACGCCTACTTTCGTCGCTAAATTTAGCCAATAAATTAAGTCTTACTCTTTTGTGTAAACCGTAAAAAAAAAAAAAACAAAAAAAAAACTTGCAACTGCACTTGGATTTATCGATCAAGCCGTCGTATGCACAATTGGGTTTTGTGAGCAAAGCAGCGGACGTCCACGTCCAGTCTTGCGCTTCCTCGCAAGTTCCGCCGTGACGGTTTTGTTTTGTTGCTTGTATAGCTTGTGAAAACTGGTTGTATCTTTTCGAAGCGTCGCGGCGGTTGCTTTGTCCTCCGCTTTTGCCACTTTTTGTCGTTGTTGTTTTTTTGGTGTTTCCGAACGCTTTTGACAGCTGGCCAACACTCTGGTACCCGGCCGCGCGCCCCACGGACCTACACTACATCTTGGGTAGCTTCCTTAATTCAGTACTTTTTTTTTTATTGAAAAAGAATGGAGACCATGTAGTACACCTTAGCTTTGTCATAGAGATTAAATATCCTCATTTTTAATTTGTCATTTATGTTTTGGTTCTACCGATGCACTCTCTCACTCTCGCTCTCGCGCCCCCGTGCATTTTTTTTTTTTTTTTTTCTTTTCTTTCCACTTAGAGACCTGCGCCAATAAGGGTAATACTGCATGTTGTTGGGATTGTTGGTGGTACATTCTGTTTGGCGGAAACAGCGTAAAAAAAGACGTAGGACCAGGACGACGTAACCACACACGGACAGCGCACTGTCTGTGTGTTTCTTCGCCGTGGTCCTACGTCTGTTATTTTTTTTTTCTTCGCTGTTCCCATTAAACAGAACGATAATAATCCCTAGGGACACGGACCAAGGAGGACAAAGGACAAACACGAATCTCCAAACAGAGCTATAGGTGACTTTTGCGTGCCTGAAAAAATTCGCCTGGTCCTGGCATCGAACCGGGTACCTCTCCATTTCCGGTGGAGCGCTCTGCCAACTTAGCGGACCAGGATTTATAAGTCATTAGAGCAAACAGGCTTAAACAGCTGTCATTTATGTTTTGGCATCGTCATTCGCTGAGCTTCCTTCGTAAGTTGCGGTGATTGGCTCTCCGTGTGCTGTGCGGGAAAGTAGACGCACGGGCTTTTTTTTTTTTTTTTTTTTTAGAGTGTATACACATATCTCTTACAACCTGGTTCCGGGTTTGCCTTCTTTAGATGACTTATAAAATTCAGCACTGCGGCTTTCGAGGGGCTGTTGCGCCTGCTCGTAGAGGAAACAACGACCATAGTCATTTTGGATTTTCTTTCTTAATCCGCTGTACAAACATTTATTTAAAAAAATAGCTGGGCGTTTTTTTTTTGTTTCGCGATTGGTCGGTCGCTTTAGACGCAGTTGAGGCTTCTTCTTTGCGTTGGTTGCAGCGCAAACGCAAGAAATCCTCGTGAAACCACCGACGCAGACAACGTCATTCAGCGGGACTTCTGTCTCAAAAGATGCCCACGTAACCACGATTGTTCTGTTTTTAGCAATGTCCCCTGTTTTTCGAATCTGTTTGATGTTATGAAACGTACTCTGTAAAATATATATATATACTAAAAAAAAAGCTTTCTTAAGGCGAGCGTGGCATCTGGACGAGACCGCAACGCTGACGTCCCATTCTTTATGGGCGAAATTTAAGACGCACTTTCCGGGTTTAAATCGACGTTTCAATACGAGTCAGGGCTTCTTCCCTCCCACACGTTTCGTTGCGTGATGCGGTATTTAAAGAGCTCCGCAAAAGAAGATGTTTTCACTAGGCTCCGCGCAACGGAAATAGCTTCTCAAGTCGCGTGGTTTGTCACGTGTCTCACAAAGCGCTTCAGAAAGAGGACCCCGAAGTGTGGGGGCGTGTGGTCGGCGTATTTCAAAGCGCGCGGGACGCTGAAGTCGATTCCGCTCCGCGACTATATCCACGGAAGCCTTAGGAACGTCGTGCGTGGCGGGTCACAAATGTATCTTGATACCAGTGCGCAACCTATAAGGTTACGGCAATAGACGTGCAGCTCCCGCGAAGCTGCACGTCTAGAATTGCGCACGCACCGACCTGTTGTCCAACAGGCCACGAAATGGGTTTGGCCTGAGAGAACTTCCACGTTTGGTGCCACACTGTCGTGTGTAGCTTCCTATGAACTAAAGTCCCTGGATCCTGGGAAAGTATAGCGCCATTGCATTCCCTGCCTGCCAGCTGGACACAAACAGAGACTAACATGCAGACGACGAAACCTCGTCAAGGGGATTGGCTGGTTCGTTTCAGTTGCCATGACAATCGTATATTTCGGTTTGTTCAAATCTTTGAAATTTCGAGAAGGACCGTTCTGAACCAGGCGCGCCAAAATTGCCATGGAGCATCATCGCCCTGAAGGCGTTCCTCGCCACTAGAAGCGGCTTTGGCATTGTGCACGCAATCGACTCATACGTACTGCTTATCTCTAAATGAACCTCTCATAGCGGCATTGTTGTTCTTAATTGCATATTCCGAGACGGGGAAATCGTTTTTCAATGTCCGCCAAGCACCGACGCCGCATTTCGTGCCGGTGCGAAGATGCGCGCTTGTTTCGCCGGATCGCAAAATCTCGGTGTTCAGGAAAGCTCTCGATAAAGCAACCAGCCACCGGGAATTTGAATCGGCCGACAGGGAATTGAGTGGTTAATGGAAAACTAATCATTCCGCGAACCAAAATGGCGGCCATACGGGCGAGCTTGGAGCTACTTTCCTATAGGATCCAGATACTTTACTACGAGCCGTACGAAACGAAATGTCGCGCGGTTTTAACATCTTTCCGCACTTCCGCCGGGGCGCACGACCTCCATGGGCACGTTGCACCGCGGTCACCGACAAAGCAAAGAATCACGGGGCGTCTCTTTCGAATGCCCGGCCTCCGGCGTGCTCTCGTTGCTTTCTGCCGTGCTTTGGGCGCCCGCGCACCCTCAAAGCTCACGAGAGGCCGAAGGCGTTATCGAAGGTCCCGCGCGGAGGTGGCAAGAACCTCCCTGTCGCTCTCACCCTGTTAGTGACAAGAGGGACTCACTCTCATCTAAGTTTATTCAGAGTTACAGCGCCGAAGCGTGCGCGGACGACTCTGATATCTGCTATTTTTTTTTTTTATACAGATTAGCCTATTTTCGATTTGTTTGGCTTTGTCTCCCTCGTAACAATCACATCTTTTACAAACAGGGCTTTATTCGAAGTCACGTAGACTTCTTAAATTCGATTAAATGCGCGTCATTGGAAATGCACTTGTGCTTTTTCACGTGCGTGCGTGCGTGGGTGTGCGTGTGCTTAAGTATAAATTGTTTTAATCGAAAGCCCCTATACTCCCAGAAATTTGCCCGTCCGGGCATACTTGATGGCACGTGACGTCACTCAGCATCACGTCACGTGGCACCGTGACGGTATAGATGACCCGAGATCACGAAACCAGGGTCCTGACGTCCTAGATGGCAGGTCAAGTGACGTCGTATTGTCGCGTGGCGTCACGGCTTTTGACACCATGACATCACGTGACGTGTAGTGTGCTGTAAACAAATTTAAACGGTTGTTCACTTTAAAAACACCGTATTCCGCGCAATAAAAGACTAAAAAAAGAAAGCGTTGCCGTTTTTTTTTGGTTTTTTATATTGTTTTGAAACTTCAAGAAACGTTCAGATATAGAACCCGCCCGTTCAAATTCAATGTGATTCCATTTATAATATTTTTAGGTTACAAGTTCGACTTCTACGAGCCCCGCGGGCGGCGGACGACGTCAATGTTTTTCGGTAGCCGCAAGCCCCCGCTCTGCCGCCAACCGTACGCGCGATCTACAATCTACCCCGCCGCTCCCGCTGGGGTGTACGTGGAACAGGAAAAAAAAAAAAAAAAAAAAAAACTCCCGAACGCAGACTTCGGGCGCGCGCTTGGGGTCTGCGTTGCAGCGTCCAGCCGCCCGCAGTTGCAATTCATTAGGGCGGCCAAAAGGACGCACGGAGCAGCGCCGGACTCCTCCCGGGAGAGGGGAGAGTTACTCGGGCAAATGGGACGACTCGTGTGGGTGGATCGTTAGTGCGTACGCCGCCCGCAGCGCGCCGTGGCGGTCGCATGCACGCTGCAGCAGCGGCAACAGCACTGGGCCTCTCTTGATTTTCTTTGTTTTTGGGGGGTCTCGACCAGCAGCTTTCTAATTTAAGGGAATGGCCTTTCCCTGCCTTTCTCTCTCCCCCTTCTTCCCGGTTCTCTCTCTCTCTCTCTCTCGCTTCTTATATTTTATTCCGGTTTACGATGGACTGCGGCGGACGGTACCGAGCCGTCCCGGCCAATCCAGCCCTATGAAGCTATCTCGTGACTCGTAGAGTATAAGGACGCCGTGTCTGTCGTTACCTCTTCTACTCGTCCCTCGTTTATTTTCGCGCTGTTCCCCCTTTCATGATGTCAAACCAACTCGTCGAACTTTATGCGTTGTTATAAGGTAATACGCTAATGTGCGAGTCCTACTAGAGGGACGAACAGAAACACGACAGCGACGAGCCTCCAACACACGCAGCATTGTTTGCGAGGGTACCTTTGGCAGGAGTTTTAGTCGCTCGGTGCTCGTGGATAACTCTCGAGCGATTCCGAGCCTGTCAAAGATACCCTCGCGTGCATGATACTCGTGTTTGAGCGTAGCCTCCTTTATTCTATACAAAGCCCGCGTCAAATCGCGAAAGACTCCGGTTCGAGGCGTGTCAATTGTTTCTGTTCGTCGCTCTAGTGGGACTCGGGTGTCAGAATTGGGGTCCAACGCGATGTTTACGTTAAATCCCGCATTTGCCCACAGGAGGGGTGGACACTGCGGGTGCGCGGAAACCAGATTCGCGCGAAGTAAAGCGTCTGCTACCGCGCCGCGTGGACAGCAGCGCCACCGCTGCAGCGGCGTGACGCCAGAGCCGCGCGTTGGTCTACACTCATTTTGCACTTGGATGAAACACTTTGCAATGTATAGACGTTTGCAAGTACGGCCTCTGGGCGTCGCCATCTTGCTGCTGGCGTGGGTATTTAGATTGTCTGATAGTCGAGCCTTGCTGACGCGTGCCCCCACTGTTCCAGACTGGCGCCCAGACGGAGCGTTTTCCATCCACGGTGGCCAGACTAGCTCGCGAAGCGCGGCTAATTCCAAACGTCTATAACTTTTTTTTTTCTTTTTTTTTTACGAATAGTATATTAAGCATGGAGCTTTACTAGTACGGCGTCCTCATTCGTCTGATCTTACGCACGATGTTTCATGCGCTCGCTTCATGCTAATACTCAAACTGTTTTTTTTTTTATGTTTAAAGGGACAATGAAGGCAATTTCGGACACCTTTTTGGCGATTGAACTGGGTTCCAGGCACGTCTCAGGCCACGTTGCCCAAATTTCAGCCGAAACCGGCGCTTGTGTGCCGCGCAAATCAATTAAACAGACGCGGTAATAATCGCACCGGGATCGACTGGGGCGACGTCCCGAGAGTTGCGGGAGAAGCCAGGAGAAGCGGAGCTCACGTGACCGATGCGGGGCCAAGAAGCGCGACGTCACAAAAGACGCGTCAGCGATTGGTCGAAACGAGAAACGTGCCCTCGGTCACGTTTTGGTTCGCGATTTTGAGGAATACTGTTCTAATTTCCGCTTGAATAACCACGAAAAGTATAAATCGGACCGGAAATGATTACTAAACCATAAATAAAGCAGCATAATTGTTTTTTTCTTTGCTACGCTGGACGCGAAACGGGCAACGAGCAACTATGGGCAACCAAAATAAAATAAAAAAAAAAGAACACGGTACTCGAAGGAATCTGCAAAATGGTAGCTGTAGATGGCTGTTCTAACGGTCGACTAAAGACCAGTATTCGTTCGGGCGACGCTAGTTTTCACGTGTGGGTTGCTGTTCGTGTTCTTTGACGACGAAAAGAGGACGTCCGCGGAGGAACCGGATCTCGCGGAACGGCCGGATCGCTACGGCTTTCCCCTCGGCATGTCCCTCGCGTCCGTCCTTCGGCGTGCGGGCCGCTCATTGCCGGCTGGGCGGTCTCCGTCGGGTCCGCCACACACGTACTCCCGTTCCGTTGGTGTCCGGTCAGTGAACGGAAGCTCGAACTCGCTCGCGAGAGCGGCATTGCCGTCCATGTTGACAGATTCGGCGAAACGACCGCGTAACCGCGCTGCTATAACCCACCGCGGTTAAGAGTCTCGATCTCCTAAATACTACCGATACCGACTATTCACACTTGACGTCACTCCCCACGTCACCTCCGTTTTCGGAGGCCCAGAAACGAGAATGGAGATTGTTCAGTTTCGGTTTCTTTACTTCTTTCGTAGGCACAGAAATACGCGTCACAAATGTCTACAAAAAATTGGGCACCATGCTATGTTCCCAAGAAGCATAAAAACACTATTCAAAAAAATTAAATAAAATCCTCTTCATTGTCCCTTTAAACATATTTTTACATTGCCATTGGCCGAACTTTCTCTGTGGACTGCAGCGATTGGCTCACCTAATTACTTTACGGGAAAGTATAGACGCTTCGGAATGCTTGGAGTGCATCGACCAAATACGATGTACACTACAGGTAGATTCAAATTATACTGCGTATAATTTTAAAGTATGCTAGGCATATACTTTAAAATATGCTGTCTTTCGTTTCATAAGAGAACAACAACTAACATACTTTTTTCTGGCGTTACTTTTAACCGAGGGAATCCCTAAGGTCACGTGCAGAACTGGCCGGTACTCATCACAATTAACTAATCAAATTGCTTGGAATCGATTTCTTTTTTGTAGTAATTAAGTAATACTTTGATTACATTTCTTAGGAAGTAATCTCATAATTTTTGGAAGCACTACACTTACTCGTAATCGTTACTTTTTTCCCCTCTCGTTTCTAACGGCGTCCTTTGCTCGAGTCATTACCAGATTTGGTGGATTAAAAGGACAAGTAGTTCATAGTTCGGGAATCCTAATCCAATAATACCTTTAAAAAAAAAAAAGTACGGAAGTCCCGTTTTTTGAACCGGCAGAAAACTTTCTCGTTTTGAAAAACCTGAAGTAATCGGAGAAGCAACGGTTTAATTTCTTCCAGTAACGGCCAATTACTTTTCGTCTCGAGTAATCAAGTAGTCTAATTGAATACTTTTTAAGTGAGAGTAATTGTAATTGTAATCGATTACCTCTTTTTAGTAACTTGTACAAGATTAAGGTCACGTCACACGGACTTGGATGGCATTCTGTAGCTTGCTCCGCGGTCCATTCTGAAGTGAAACAGAGGTACGGCTGCCTTGCACCGGGCGCGCTTTCCACGATGCTGTTTGTTAATTACCCCCCCCCCCCCTCTACCCCTTCCCGGCCTCGGCAGTCGTCAGCATGACGGGCGGTGCACCGGCGTTGCGAATAATGGATTAATGCCATTGCGTTGCTGATTAGAAGAGCGATCTTTGGCCTTGTGGCTCGGGGAGGCGTCGCTTATTGTTTGCTGCGTTGGATATTCTCTCTCTCTCCTTTGGGTCCATCGGACTTTGAAAGCTGCGGGGAGTGGCTCGAGAGTACCATGTTGGACGCGGAAAAGAGAATTGAGGTGATCGGTCGAGTACGGTGCTGCGGTCGCCGACAGATAAGATGAAACCCCGGGGCGTGGTGAGTCCTCTGCATCTCATTAGCGCTTCCGCAGCCAATGGGATTGCAGCATTAGTTGATAAAGACGCGGAAGAACCACTGACGAAGCGAGAATGTGTAAACGTGATACACCGCGCTTTTTGTGTTTCTTGAGCTGTCCCGCAGTAACGACTGTCCCTCACTGCTGAAGAAACGACGCAAGGCGTGGTTATATTTCGGCGTGCTTCACGCTCCGTTCTGTTCCGTTATTATCGGCTGATGCACCCTAAAAAAAAGCCCGTGCGTCTGCTTTCCCGCACAACACTCGGAGAGCCAATCACCGCAACTCACGGAGGCAGCTCAGCGAATGACAATGCCGAAACATATGTTTAGATCAAAAAAACGCAGTCTGAGTTGTGACATTAAGCAATGCAAGCGTGACGTTCTGCATTGTTTAATGTTACAACTCAGACTGCGTTTTTTTGGTCTAAACATATGTTTCGGCATTGTCATTCGCTGAGCTGCCTCCGTAAGTTGCGGTGATTGGCTTTCCGGGTGTTGTCCGTGAAAGGAGACGCACAAACGTTTTTTAGAGTGTGCTTCAATTTCACTGGCTGCGGAGCGGTATAATAAATGTCCTAGAACTCGCGACGCGTCCTGCGTATTTTCTTTTATTATTCTTATTATTATTACTAACCATTTTGTGACTAATATTACAGTTCCCACTTCTGACCGACGAAGGCTTGATGAATGATAGTTAGATATCGGTTTTCAGTACGTTAATTCGAGGTGAGAAGCTCGCTAGGGGCGCTTGTGTTTTCCTCGCTATGGGTAGTGCTAGAGTTCCTGTATAGGCTCCCTACGGGAGCCAGAGTTGCGCGTTCATGCATGGCATGTGGATCCAGCTCCTCACGTGACTGAATTCGGCGAATAGCAGCGCCGCGCGTTCGAGGCGTGCGGCGCGCTCAAAAGCAGGGGAACGTACGTCGGGGCGCGTGCAACGTCTACTTTGCTGCACGACACTTGATCCGGCTCCTCACGTGATCGGATCTCGGCGAATAGCGGCGAGGGCGGCACGCGGCACGTGGAATCAAACGCGCAACTCTGGCTCCCGTAGGGAGCCTATACAGGAACTCTAGGTAGTGCAAGTGCTACCCACGCGATTGTGTTTTAATTTTCACGGTGCACAGAAGCTTGGAATTGCACGTGCTTGCGCCAGCAGAGGAAGCTGAGGTATCCTCACTCTGGGTTGTGAAAAACTTCCACCAGGCGGCGACACCCAACCTTCTCGCCGCGAAGAGGGAGTTTTAGTAGACCGTTTAGTAGAAACGCCGGTAAGGCGTTTCTATGGGAAGAAGTGAGTGCATTTTCTTTCTGCGTGTGATTATAAGATAAAATACCACGAATGATTCGTACGTAATAGGTAGATTGGAACAGTTCTCAGTCAATCAGATGAAAGAATTGGGCAGTGGAGGCGTTTTTCTTTCAAATTTGCATTACAAACGGTGCAAAAACAGCCTCGTACGTGCATTTTTGTGCACTGTCGGAAACTACTAGCGCGAGCACGGCGTGGAAAACCAAGAACCGGCAAGAACTACGCAGTAACACTGGATCAGACTCCGTGTGCATGTAGACGATCTAAATAAATTGGAGGTCACGTAATATAGTCCAATTTGCAATAAATAAATGCTGCTTTATTCTTTCTGCTCATGAATACGTGCAAAGATTCTGGTTCTGCGTTCAAAACATCACCCGCACTCTCGAAAATAGGGAGATGCCAGAGAGCAACTGCCCGATAAAAGCTGCCCGGCATAGGAAATAATAAAAGGAAACACTTTTCATAACCCACGTACTTTATATTTTACGTTTTGATTGTTTTTAAGCGCTCGTAAAGATGCACGACGGAGTCATTTTGATATAGTGACAGGACGGGCATATTCGCAATATATAAGCGCAACCGGAATGCTGGCGAACTTTGAACACTTTCTACATTATTTTCGATCGTTGTTATGCTTATAATCGTCGCTCGTTTTTACACACCTGCTATGAAACTGAGGCTTGGGACTTAAATATAGCGAAGTTAAACATTGTTTACTGATGAAGAAGAATGGTCTAGCTAAAGCAATTACACTTCTACAATGATAATAAAGGTACGTAAAGGGGTGGGTAGAGCTTCCCCGAATACTTAACCATTTGCCGATTGTAGTTTTAGCTGGCTTCCTCGCCTCGCCAAGTGCATCTGTGAGGGAAGGGCCATACGTCCGTTACATTTTGTATTTTTCTCGTCTTCGGCGCTGCCCAGACTGGGGAACCGAGGGCGATAATCTGATCTCTTAATCTCCGTTCCGGGAAACGAAAGGTGCGCCATCCCGCCGGGGTAACGGCACTTTGGTTGCCAAGGGTAAAGTGCGCCCAACAGTGAAACGTACACTTTTGTTTTCGCCCTTAGAAGATTGCCTATAGGGGCCGCTTTGTATAGCTTTTTTTTTTTTTTTTTTCTAAATCCACTGAAATGCCTGTTTCCTTCTATTTTTTTTTTTTTTTTTTTTTTTTACAAGTAGCGTTAAACGCGCGAATTCACGAGACGCGTGCGTAATGCCGCCGTTGGAAGGAAATGGTGGCACAGCACTGAAGTGAGCGACCTTTTGATGCAAATGGTGTCGAAGCACTCGCTTTTGGAACGTATTCCGAGTTGGAGATTAAAATTAATGTGGTGCAAGCCTACAATAATACCGAATTTTTTTTTAATATAGGATTATTCGATCGTTTTACAATGTTTCGCGTGAATTGGTTTAACTACCCCTACGACCTATTGAACATCCAATACCTGAGGTTAGTAGTCGTACTGTTTCGTAAAAGTAACGCGTACCCTTTTATAGCAAATACACGAATGGTCACATGGAAGGTCTAAACATCCATGCAACCAATGGGCGCTCGCTGGTGATGATCCACTGAGGTGCTGCCCACGCCAAGAAGGAGGAACTCTTGGGGAGCGGAATGACGAAACAGTCGTAAGGGTTGCAAACATGGACACTTCAAGAAAAGATAGGACTTTTTGTCTTTGCTTCAAAAGTGGTTTTGAAGTGGCAACAAATGACGTCACTGCAGCCGGAGTGTCCTGCTGTCGGACGTAGCGGTCCTGGTGGTTAAACGTAGACTTGTTGGCGAAAAGCAGGAACGAACGCAAGTGTCGCTGTCGTCGCGGCCGCGTCCCAAACTCTGGCTGCCGCAGCTTCAGTGTACTGTCAAGCTGGATAAAGACCTGCAGCTGAACAGGCGCCTGCCACATCCGCCACCGCTGTTGCGAAACCGTATTTGTTTTAAATTTATATGTGGTAGGTACTGTTCCTGCAACACCTTCCTTGGTTTAGCATGTTTACTCTTCCTCAGAAAAATGGTCGTGAGATGCTGACAAACCGAAAAATGTTGACTCGTAGTTAGGCGAAAATTGGTGGTCGAAAATGAGGTTGCGCGTTGGATGTCCGCCATCATCGGAAGACAAACCGGTACAAGGTCGGCATTTTCGTATGTTCCCCGAGAACTCCCAACTCGAGAGTGCATTCCGTGCAGGACAAGACGACAACTCTCTCCTCGAAGCAACCCCCATAGGGCCCGGCGGACGATCGTGAGAGCCCAGCCCAATCAATGCCGTGAATCGATCCCGGCTCTCTGCTTTTCTAGTGTTGTTGTTATTTCACGTATCGGCCACAAGCCAAGCCGTACGAATGAGAGGGGACAAGAGAAAGGCACTGCCGTCTTGATCTTCGGGGTTTCGATCGCTTCTGTGGTACATATCTCGGCTCTCCTCCTTGTTGTTGTTGCTTTTGTTTTGTTTTCTTACCTTTTGTCAACGGTCCGTTCAGTCCGTTTTCTCTCGCTCTTTCTCTCTCTGTACCGGTATTTCTCTTTTTTTTTTACCGTCATTACAGATTGGAATCGATTGGCCCGCGTATTTTTCACTGAAAAAAGCCAAAAGCCAATGGCGAATGTAAACAGTCCACGAGGAGACGAACGAGGGGAAAAAAAACATGCAAGAATAAAAAGTCGGGTTCGCGACTCGGAACGCCATCTGGCGCAAACAAATGCAACTAAACTAGTGTGGACGGGGTGGAAGCGGGGTTCCGCCGCGTCGACGGTAGATAAATAACATCGCCGCTCGGTCCACCGCTTCCGCGTCCCCTCGGTTGTTCCGAGTTTACTCCGAGAAGTTTCTTCTCCCTTCCACCACCACGCGGCGTTGTTGATTGTTTACCTTGCTGCCTCGTTCCGTATCATTCACGGTTCGCAGGGCCGCCGGCGCTGCTCCCTTCGCCCGCTGCCAACTACAGTCCGTTCACCCCTACGCTGACACCAACTGTATAAGCTGCCTGCTCGCAGGGCCAGTCATATGTCTGTCTTGCGTCACGTGATCACGCTCCTGCCCGTACTGGCGCGCAGAGAGCTGGGTCGAGTGATAAAAAGGAGGCGGTTGATTGGCCCGGCGAGCGCGTAGCTCGCACCGCACTCTCAGTTTAGGGGTTCAAAGGGCTGTAGTTTTGGGGAGTGTGTTTTCAGTGCCCTCTCGCGGTGGAAACGGCGCACTCACGTCTCTGACAGCTGGGCGCTGGATATATATGTATATATATATATATATATATATATATATATATATATATATATATATATATATATATGCTCGAGCGGAGTTTCAGTTTGATAGATGAGGAAAAGGGGAGACCGGTGTTGGTTTGGTCTGGAAGCCTTTTCGATGCGCGCGTTTGGGCGCGGGTGGAGATGATGAGAACTAAACGAATAGTACGTGGTTGCCCTAACTCCGGCGGTGTTTCGGCGCCCTGGTCAGAGAAGTGTCTACTAGCTGTGAGCGGCATTGTGAGAGTATAGTTAATGGTTCTTTTTTAAACGATTTAACTGTGGTTCACGAGTTCACACATTTGAGTTTGAATCTGACAGTCCGCTCGTTACTGTTTACGAGGAGGAAACACACTGCCGCCACCTGTCGGATAGCTCTGGACCGCTTCCGGTCTGCGTATATTTTCTGAAATACCCCTAAGCTTCTTTTTTTTCTTTTTTGCGGGGGGGGGGGGGGGTAGGAGGTGGTGTTTGCGAGATAAAACCTACGCACTATCCATGATATATGGTCGCTCCTAACATTGTCAGATTTACTTGGAGCCCCACGATAAGAGGGTGCGTGCGTCGGAAAATCACGAAATATGAGCGGTCGCAGGGTGGAACGATGTATAGGCACCATGCACCGACACCTCTTAGGTAACAAAGCCGCAGTGTTGAATTGTCGGCGTCGCCCGAAGAAGCCCAACGCGGGGCCTATGTGATGATGATGATGATGATGATGATTATATCGTACACGACTGCTGCGCTAGCGTTCGGGTCGGAGTCGTGTTGTCGCGGATTAAACGCGAGTCCCAGCCAAATGCTGACGCACCACTCGTGTCTATCATCGTCATCAGCATCGGGCGGGCAGAGCTCGGAAGCAGTACCACCTATACAACACGAGGCCCGCCCAGGACGTCGTCGCTAGCGGCCGCACGACGCCCTGGCGGCGGACGTTGACGCAAACTATAGGTGGCGCTGGCGCGCTAGCGACGACGTTTTTTTTTTTTGGGGGAGGGAAGGGTGCGGGCCTTTTCTTCTAGGTGGATGTCGCTGCTGACGCTGGCTGCCACTGCGGGGTTTTCGGGAGTGAGAATGTTTTCCGCGGAAGGGGTCCGTGCGGGCGTGACGACGAGCATAACGTGACCCGACTCTTTACCCCGACGCACTTGGCGCCTCGCGCCAAGAGAGTGCGGGCGGGGGCGCGTCGTCCAAAGCGCGCAGCTTGGCTTTCAAAGCGCTCTTTTCAGTAAAGACGGGACCCGGGGCGCCCGCGCGGTTCTGGAAGGGCGCGCGCGTGCCTGGGTGTTTTTTTATATTTTTTATTTATTTTTTATAGCGCGCATTGCGTGGGGGGGGGGGGGGGGGTTGGAGTGGCATTTCTTTTGAGTGGGGCTTAAAGGGGTTGGCGGCCGTTGACAGGATTTCATTGTTTTCAATTCGAAAGGTGTTCATCTGTCTCGCTTGCAAACCAAGACTGTCGCAAATCGGTGTATTTTTTTTTTTTGTTTGGCTTTTTTTTTTTGTACGCTCGGTTTGAATAACAGTGAACAAACCAAGACTGTCGCGGATCGGTGCGTTTTTTTTATGTCTGTGCTTTTTTTTTTTTTGTACGCTCGGTTTGAATAACAGTGAAGAGACAGCTGAGTGGAGTGAACTTTCGACATTGCCAAGAGGAGACCAGAATATTCTTTTTAAACGCGCAGGCGGGCGAAAAGCGTCGCGACTGAACTTGCTTGAGACTAGAACCACCGATGAAGATCCGCCTCAAAGAAACCACACTTCAGCCGTCTTTGCGCTTAAAAAGTATTGTTGGCAGTCACCCGAGGCTTTGTCTAAAATCGCGGAGAAACCCTTTTCCATCGTTCAGATGATGATAAAACAATCCAGATATGTTAAAACACTGTCTAAAGCTCAGGCATTTTTGAATCAGAACGATCGCCCATGCCGCCTGCTCTGCACTAGGCACACGCACCAAAATGGCGGCGCCAAAAAGAACCAAAATGGCGACCATCGGGGAAGTGGCTCTAATTAATACCTTTGTCCGTGTATTTCTTTCCTTTTTTTTTAAAAAAAAAAGGGGGGGGGGTAGCAGTGTCGGAACTAATCTCTATAATTGTAGTGAAGTCTTTCTAGGATTTTAATGACCCAACGTCTTTTTCCGAGCAAATGCCGAGGGGCATGCGGAGGGCCCGCCATCATTAAGAGGCTAAACTTGGGTTCCGGTAGTTTCTTTGTGGTGAAGCGAAGGCTACATTTCGCATCTTCGGAACACTCGGGTGGGGAAAAGTTTCGATAAGAAAATGTTTGCCTAATTCAGATTACAACTATGAATCGGAATGCGCAATTATTTGTTTTTATTCTGTTTTTTTTTATGTTTTGCGAGGGTACGTGAGATTTTATGATTTTACGTTCCGAGTGCCGAAAAAGTCTTAATACAGATCGCGTTCCCGTTTTCGTACGTTAAGCTTGTTTCTGTTTATATCTTGCTTCAATTATTTATAACTATCTTTTTCCCTGTTTGAAGCATTTCAATTGAAAAAGAAAAAAAGAAAATCGCAATCTTTTTTTTTTATCTAAGCCATAGATGTATCATTCACGTAAAAGCTCGTCATGGGAACCCGACACCCGCCAACAAATTTGAGGAAAATAAATTTTTTTGCCGCCCGTACATCTCTCAGAATAACATGAAAAACGATTAATATTTACGTTGCACAAGAAAACTGGCTCTCTACTAAAGTTCAGTATATATATATATATATATATATATATATATATATATATATATATATATATATATATATATATATATATATATATATATATATATAAAACAAAAGATCTGGCGAGTAAAAAGTTGGTCAATGCTTAAAAAAGCAATTCGCTTCTTTTGTTTTAGGGTTTATTGGTTGGTGGCAGGAAGGTGTGCAAGAAGAGGAATGGGGAAAGGGGGGGTATTCAGTCATTATCATCATCATTCTTTCGATCCACGCTAATGGATTCTTCGTTGACTGTCAAATGGGTCGAGCATTTAACGGTGGAAGAAAGTGTTCGCACTCATTTTATTAGTTTTTTGTTGTTGTTTTTTTATTGCAAGAAATTTTTGTTCGGAGCGATCGATTACACTCACGAAAGCCATGTTTTGGAGCGTTCAGGGTTTTAGAGCTCCCAACGAAGAAAAAAAAAACGAGGAAAAAAAAACAAAAAACAAGAAGCCACCTTAAATTGGCTTTGCGAAGCGGTCGTTCGCTTCGGTAAGTAACCGCACTGACGTTGTCGTCGCTGTAATTACCGAGCTCGCTCACTCGTGATCGTCGGCAAGTTTTCCGGCGCTGTGTGTATCTCGTCGACGCCACTGCAATCCGGCAATTCGACGACGGTTCAAGTAGAAGGCAGAGAGCTCGAATGCGAGGTACGGTACAGCCTACGAGCGACTGTTTTTAGCGGAATGTTTTTGGAAGACCGAAACGTTATAAACGAACTTGCATTTCGGTTGGCTTCCAAACTATAGTTCGGTGTTCCTCTTTTAACTGCCTAATCGCTCCTTATCAAACATGGAGGTAGTCTAGCTCGTACATACTCAGGTCTAGTACGTGCTACACTGAGGTAGTACACACTAATATAGTTACAGCCAGTTTGAAGATTTCATATCCAGGCTGTTTACGAGCAGATTCTAAAAACCCTACCTACTTTTCTTTTTTTTTTTTTTTCAAAATTTATTATTTTGTTATAACATCGAGTTTTGCCCATGGTGTTTCTGGGTCTAGAGTTTGAATCTGAATACTTCTCTCAGGGTTGGATACTTCATAAATGTTAATGTCAGCCCCGTTAGCGACTTGCCCGTAGGGGAGGAGATTTACGCGTCTGCCAGCTAGCCCCATTTTCTCTCAACAACAAATCAAGAAGATAGAAAAACCTTACAGTGTCAGTGGACGTATCTAAAAAGAAAACAAAAAATGACGCTTTTTTGGAAGAAGCTTTCTGGCGAAACCTTGGCGACCATTTTCAGGCTGTTGTGTTGAATCGAGTCCTGCAAATGCGACAGCTTTCATATAGCTTGTGCCAGACCAGCTCCGGTATCCTCAGCGGGTTCACCACATCTCCAGGGTGTCCAAAGCCATGGCCAAAGCCCGTAGCCTAAACACCCCTGACTGGCCTCCGACCCTTTAGCCGGAATTGGCTCAATAAAGACGTTTTTTTCTCTCTCTCGGGATCGTCCTTTTTTTTTAATTGTTAATTGTGAGATAAAAATGGGGACTGAAGTAGTCCTTTGAAATTATGGTTAAATTGCGTTTCATTTGAACACGTGGAAAGATCTCCGGCATGAAATATTGGGAATCGTTGGAAATGCTACCCCTTCGAGATTAACTTGTAAAACGTGATAAAAAGTATTTAAAAAATTTGAGAGTTGCTACTAACTTGAAGATGGCTATGTGGGGATCAGTATCACATGAGCGAATAGCGTTTTAGCGAACAACGCTCATTTGAGCGAATCGACGCTTTAACCAATTACTGGGGCGCATGTTACACCCCCCCCCCCCTCCCCTCTGCGATAATGCCGCTTCTCGGCGACAGTCTGCGGCGGCTCATTACAAAAATGTTAGCCCACCTGGCCCGCCCGTAAACGCCGATTCGCGGCGGCCGACCGTGCGCTGAAATGTCTTTCGATGAAAACTCGGCGTTCGCTAAAATGTCTTTCGACCAACTGAGTGCCACCCGGCTGTGTAATATTGTTCGTGATCCTATACTCATTTCCCTACAAGTAATGATCTACGGTGGTAATGGAAATAAAGAAATATAACTACGTGCATAATATTAGCACCAGCGTTTATGCAGGCTTTAAATTCGGGAGAAATGTTTTTTTTTTTTCTTTCGTTTTCAATGTACTCGTAATTAACTCAAGCACAATGCTAAAAAGAAGTACGGTTTTTCGCGGAACGTTTCTAATGTCCCCTTTAATGTGTTGAATTAGCAAATATGTAGGTGCATCTTACATTACATTTACGGGATTTTATCAAGACGTAGTTTTGAACCCCAAGATCATCGTTTCTTCCTTCGGAAACCGAATGTTCTAAGATTTACTTCGCGCAGCGCGTGAACCTTGATGTGACAAGGAGAATAGAATCTGTAGCATCTTTCACCGGTGTGTAACTTGAGGCCGAAAAGGGGATTTACCGGAAGACGTGTGACCTATACTACAGTGATGCTTAAGTTAACATCAGTAGTACTGAGAAAGAAAGAAATTAATTCGTTCGGCGGTTGCGATTACGCCTCCAGTGTGAGTGCGCCCTTGCCCTTCTGATGGCGAATTCGTGTGGTTCTTTCTGCGCGCAAAATCTCGAGCGCTCTTTCCAGAGCGCGCGAAATCGGGTGGTCGAAAGAGAGTGCTGTGGCCTGATCGGGTGGTTCATTACGAGGGCGCCTCTCCCTCTCAGAGCGCTCCCTGGCACTCCGTCTGTAGCCGTCGGAGTGCGGAGCGGCGCAGGCGTCACGTGGTACTTGGACGGTGGTCACGTGGTTTTGTTGACGATGGCCGGCAGTGGTCTGTGGTGGTGTGCGGGATACGGCACGACGGCGATTGATATGTGGTTCTACAAAGTGCTTGTGCATTCGACGGTGCGAGGATTACAACGGACGGGACGACATTCGTTTGCGACCGTAACAGGAAAAGTCGACGTGTGAAGTATTCCCAGTGCTTTCACGAGATCGTTCATCTCACGGCGGTGAATCCGCTAAGCCTAACCGACGACGAAACAGCTCGCAGAGCTCGCTGCCTGTTTTACCGGGTTTTGTGGTCGCCTCAAGAAATTCTGAGGTTTTGTAAAAGTGCGTTCAAAGGTTTGTGTTGTAAAATAAAGGGAGAGTCGAATATAATGCACTGTGATTTGTGTCACGTTGCGATGCTTGCACGATATTCCGCCGTGAGAAAAATGCGGTTTATTAACCGTTTTATATTTGCCTGCTCTGTCGTACGCATGACCACTATCGCAGCTCATTCACTGTCCAAACGCGATGAGTTGACAAGTGTTTCCAAACGTTGGCTTTCGTTCCGTTCTGCAAAAATCATTTCGCATACTGCTGTTTTCTTTTTTTTTTCTTTTTACATGCCGATGAGTAAAACAATTTACGTCACAACCGTTATTTCATCACGTTGCGAGCGTAAATTTTCCTCAATCGTCCACCGTACGCTGTAAGATCGTGTTGTTTTTAATGCATTACCAATGTCAAGAAATTTTAATTCCGTGACTGGTCTGAGAATCTCGGAGCGCTCTGAAGCCAGCAGTTGTGATCGGCTGAAAAGGATCCCGAGTAGCTCTCGGGGCGAGGAGGGGGCGCTCTGCTGAATCGAGGTCAGAGGAGAGAGGCGACCACCCGAATTCACCATGAGATGGCGCACTGGGGCAGTTTTGTGCCCCTTTCCTCTTAGTTTTCTTTTCGCGAGATTTGCCGAAATGTCTTAAAACACGCGACCTTTGGGCACTTTTTCGAGGCTTCTTCTGCTAGCAAAAACACGCACCACTCCCGAAAGCCGTCTCGCGTCTTTCGCGGTACCACGAAAGGAGCTTCTGGCGCACTTTTGCATGAATAGGTCTTTCCCCGCCCCCCTTTTCCCCTCTTCAAATGGCAACGCTCTTTTGCAGTTGCGCGAATTCGTCCAAGATGGAAAGTTTAAAATGGAAACATCCAACCTAAAAAAAGAAAACCGAGGGGGGGGGGGGGAAGGTTTATACCCAGTGACATGACGAGCCTACGACGAACCGCTTTTTCCGATGACGTTGTTGCAATTCTTCTTTTCCTTTTCTTCCTTGTGTTGCAGTTCATTTTCCCTTTTTCTTTTTCCGCTTTATTCCCGTACCGGAGTTCGGAGGCTGTTAGCGAGGCCTCAAGCGGCTGCGGCTTGGCTCGGCTAAAGGCCTCCTCCGTCTATACCGCACCTCAAATACAAAACCGAACGAAGCCAGGTGGCCCAGGCAACAATGAGAGACGAGTTTGTCGTCCTAACCACGTGATCATCGATCCGCGCTTTGGAATCCGGTCCAATAACAGGTTGAGGTGAGGAGGGGGAAGCTGCGGCCAGGCTGGCCAGACACGCCGGGAGGGAAAGGGAACCAAAGATGGAAGGAGAGGGCAATGAAAAAGAGATTGGGTGCAGGAACGTGGGGTCGGTTTCGGCCTGGCGTGCACCATTGCTTTTTTGTTTTTCTTGTCGTGTTTGTTCTGGCTTTGGTTCCTGTCTCTGTCCGTTCGGTCGGCTTTCGCTTTTAAAAGGGGTATTACGGGTTCTGTTTTGAGTTGGTTTCAGAAGCAGACAACTTTGACGACACCGTTTGCCCCTATGTTGTTTTTGTTTTCACTTGTTTTATCCTCTTCGTGCGTGTTTGTGGTCGCGGTTAGCTTTTCTGTTTTTTTTTTTTTTAAAGCATCTTTTCAATTTAATTTTTCATTGCTTTTCATATCACCGTGTTTGATTTTAATTCGAACAAACTTATTGAACGAAAGCCGCGAAAGGTACACTAATATGCTGTCTGTGCAGATGAGTTATACCCTTACAAAAAATTTTAATGAATTTCATTTGAACGTTTATGGAGTCTACTCATCGTATCTTTTCGAGTCTCAATAGAAATGCAAATGAGTTTTGTAACAAATCCGTAAGGAGTTTACGAAAACTATTGGCCACCGCTTTCCAATTGAAGTTTCGACGTGCTACCGTATAAAGTTTCTAATATATTTCATATGAATATAATTTGAAAGTCTATTGACACCGATTCGAGTCTGTGTTGAAAAACAATTGATTTTTTGTAACGAGTCCCTAAGGAGTTTACGAAAACTATTGGCCACCGCGTTTCAATTAAGGTTTTGCCGTGCGACCTCATAAGAATTTCTAATACATTTCATTTGAAAGTCTAGATACACTGCTTTGAGCCTCTGTTGAAAATCAAATATTTTTTTTTCTACCGCGTTGTAATTGAGGTTTTGACGTGCCATCTCATTAGGTGTATTCCGACGAATCGGAATGTACCTAATGAGATGGCCCATCAAAACCTCAATTGCAACACGGTAGAACAAAACATTTGATTTTCAACAGAGACTCAAAGCAGTGTATCTAGACTTTCAAATGAAATGTATTAGAAATTATACTCCTAGCATGGGTTTCTAGATAGAGAGCTCTAAGAGGGAAGACGGTCAATAGGTTGCATGACATGTGGTCCGGATGTAACCGCTGTTTTGAGGGAAGGGGAAAATGAGTGCAAGTGTCACTTATATGTTTGCCTACATACGCATGAAGGGTTCAGAAAATGCCTGCATAAAACCGTGGGAAGGAGTAATAACTAGTTTATTAAAAATGCGAAATTCGAGTATAGGGTACACTGCCTTCGTGTCCATGGGGGACCTTGTACTGCCTTCGTGTCCACAGGAGTACTGGTAACCTATAAAGAAAAAGGATGCGCAGTTACACATTGATCTGCTTATCTAAACTTCAATGTCCGAGCAAGGTATCCTGTTCACAGCGCAGCACTACCTCAGCGCTGAATTAGTATTACAAACCGGGACATCAGTCCTTTGTATGAAAGGAGGCAACTCAGAACACACGATACAAGCCATGGAGGTAGCAGTGACGCGCTGCCTTAACAGGGCTGAGTTAGCACTGCACTTTATGTGTGAACCAGCCTTAAATGCCGTAAAGTCACATTTAAAATTCCTACATTTTTGCTTACCCAGGCACTTAATTTACACACTACCTTGACAGTTTAATGAGTGGCACTAATAACATTGTCAGGGGCACCATGGTGCAAAAGTATATTTTGCCCCGAGTCTGTGAGAATCAATCTTACTGTTTTTGCCGCCGCATTGCAGTCTTTTATTTTGACTTCTGACAAGGTCTACCAAAGATAAGTGAGCAGATGTTGTCGCTTATGAAGTTTACCAAATTTGGACATAGAGAAGCTATGACTTATTAGCATCTCAAAGAATTAATATGGCAATTCGGGCCAAATGGTTTATGATCGTAGACAAGCGCCGCAAAAAACACATGGACAATAAGTGGTGGTAAGCACTGACGCCATTGTTTTATGTCCACTTCTTGTCCCAGTGTTTTTTTTTGTGTGTGTTTGTTTACTATCTTGAACAATTATTTTTAATCACAACGGACAGGAAGGAAACGGTAATAGGGTTCTATGCGGATCATAAAGCCATGCTCCGAATGGGTGTGTGCCAACTGCAGCTTTCACAATCGATGCAATACACGAAGTTTGAATTATTGGGAGGATCGAGACATCCGAGGCTGAATTCAAAAAGCAAACTTGCGATAAAAAATTGCGTATGACAAAACCCGAGAATAAATCCGTATTAACGAAACATAATTGTCGCAACTTTTGTGTGGCTTGCAACGTAATATTATGACATCATCCAAAGTGTCTTGCAAACTTCTTAGGGCAAACATGGCCGCACGTCACTTGGCTATTTCATCGCGACCAGCAATGAAGTTAGAAGCGTGGGCAAGAGGCATGTGTTTTGCGCACTGTTCGCATGCATCCCTACTTGAAGCAGCACAAGGTCAACGCTAAACTACACACGCAGGATTCAGCCGACGAGTCTGTCGAGCTGTCCATTCTGCCGGTTAGAGCTAACGAGGTACAGGACTGCAATCAACGGCGAGACGCGCCAATGAATCAACGAAAGAAAATGCCCGCACAAATCTTCAGTGCACCCAAATGCATCCTTCACTTACGAATGGCGTGAACCTGGTTCGGTGATTACTAGGATTCCCTTATAGTTCAGTTGTGATTTTCGGAGTGGTGGGCAGCTGTGCGACTCTACCACACGAAAAGGCACATTCCTGACTCGATGTGCCTTTTGAATGCGAAAGCATTATATGTCCATGGAGCGGAAAATCCGGTGGCGTTAACCGAGTGGTACCAAATGCCAACAGAGGGAATAAAAGAAAGAATAAAATGTGCTTCCACGGCTGAGATTCGAACACGGTGCTGTTGTGTGAGAGCCGGGCATGCCGGAATGCTGCATTACTCTCCCCTCAAAAAGAAGCTTGTCTCATTACGGCAAACGACGGCGTAGGCGTTGATGTGCCCGAAAGATGGTCATAAACATATGTCCTCGGTTCGATGACATCACTTCACATGATGACATGACGTACCATGATGTGTGACGCCATATTATGTGACGTAAAAAAATATTACAGAGGCACTTAGGTATCCCTACGTGGATTGAATGCGAAAGCATTGCCATTCCTAACAATAGAGGGAAAAAAAAAAGAAAGTGTCGTTAGGAATGGCAATGCTTTCGCATTCAATCCACGTAGGGATACATAAGTGCCCCTGTAATTTTTTGTGAGGAGTAGAGCACAAATAAACGCCGTACATATATCCAGGATTAAGTTGCTGCTAGTCGTGAGGCTTAATGTTTTGCACCAACAATACCGTAGTTTTTCCTCGGTTGCGACGAAGCGCCACTGCGCTCCGAACTTGCTAGAAATTTCTGCATATGCGACCGCTTTCTTCTGGAAACCTATGGCGACCTGCCACTCACTTCTGGCGAAATAACAGTGAAAATACCAGATGTGAAAACAGCCATAACAAGCATTAAAAAAAATCAAGATGGGGGATAGCATTAGCTTCCCAACGTGGCGAGACTAGCACAGGATTTCTGTTACTCGCTGTTTATAAGACAGGAGTCGACTTTTTCCGGTCTGACCTTGAAAACAAAGTTTGGTCCGGTTAATTTTGTAGCAGAAGGCCCGTGCTTTCCCGTTCGTAGGGTCATTTTCTTGGTTCAAAATATGATGCAGAGTCCTTCCTATAAAACTGCATAGGTGCCTGCTAGGACTCTTCGAAATGATTAAATTAACCGAGGTCGCGCTATACTCTGTTGCAACTCTAGAATAGCAGAAGCCACTCCCACAAAGCCCTTCACTCTTTTTAATAAGCAAACACTAGAGAGGAGGAGAGCCGAGAGGACACCGCCAATCATGGCGAGCAAAGGGAATTGTGGGAGGGGCTTCTGCTATTCTATAGCTGCAACCGACTATAACAAAATTTTACAGTACTATGAAAACAAAAAGACCAAGCATGCAGAGAAATTCGCAGGACTCATGTGTAGCAGGGACAGAATAGAAAAAAACTGCAACTGCAATATTTACCCCTTTAAATTTTCCTCGACAACACAGCAGAGACGACAAGCTGGTCGTCAGCGCCTGGTGGGCCACCCCCTTGTATGGGGAGCACATGTAGTCTGAAACAAACAACAAAAAAATTAAATGCATGGACAATCTGCACATGCTGTTATTTCGCTTCATTGGCCGCTTGGGAGAAAGCAAGCATGAACACCGTTGTCCAACCATGTCAACTGCACGCCGAAACTTCCTGCCGCCAGGATTAAGATATTGCTTGCGCTATAAAAACACAATTACACACTACCCAGCTGGCACGCTGAAAGTTCAAACATTGAAGAAACTAGCTCATAAAACTTCAATGTAAGAGCTACACCTTGTGGACGCTACACACAAATATGTTCAGTCTAAACCTTGGTGCACTGCAAGGCTGCTTTACATCAGCCAGTTTGGAACATCTGCGCGCGTAGGGAAGTTTGGGAGCAGATGCTGTATATTGAGTCATTATGTCTATCGCTGTGTCATTTTGATCGCCCGAAACAGTGTGCTAGTCGCGAATGGGAATAGTAATTGAATATGTTTTGATTTCATAGAAGGGTTAATAAATGTGAGAAGTTATTGGATTGCAATTTTGAACATTACTTTATTAGAGGAAAATGTCTTCTGAATAGCAGGCAATCTGCATTCATGATTATCTTCACCTTTGCCTTTATCGAATTCCTCCGCTGTGGATCAGCTGATGTCTATTGGGTGCCTTATGGTAGCTCACTTGAGTGTCTATGGATAAACTCAAAAGAACGGATATTGCTTTCTTAATGATAATACTCATTTGCATGAGTAATCAGTACATTTATAAACTCAAAAAGAATGGATATTGAGTGAGTAACGATAAAACTCGTTGGAATTTGTAATGAGTAAACTCACAAGAATGGATATTGATTGGGTAACGATAAACCTCACTTGAATTTTTAATGAGTAAATTCACAAGAATATATATTGAGTGGGTAATGATAGCACTCATTTGGATGTGTATTGAGTAAATTCAAAATAATAAATATTAGTTTTGTCATAATAAAACTCATTTAACGTTGAGTTTCATTTGACTCTATAAAAACACATTAGAAGCTCAATCGAAACTCATTGTTCATTTTTGTAAGGGGACATAATCTAGAAGGTTAACCGTCGCGATAAGTCGAAATATTAACTAAAATGTTTTAATGAACTTTTTAACTAGTGAAAATAAACATGTGGTTTTAATTGGAAACTTGTCGAGCGTCATCTAAAACCACTAAATCAGTCAATTTGAGAACGCGAATGATAATCTTTCCATCCAGGTTTTTTTGAACCGCCAGCGTTGTCTCCGCTGCATCAGTCAAAACTTCAGCGCACACCCGCGTTTTCCATGTGCTTCAAATATTTCTTAAATTGTCTGATTGAGTGGCTTTAGAGATGATACTCAGCGAGTTTCTAGTTGGAACCATATGTTTATTTTCAGTGCTTAAAAAGTTAACACATTTTAGTAATAATTCTACTTATTGGGATTTTCACAATAAGTAGAAATATTACTAAAACGTGAAATCAGCGTCACCTTGTTTCAGATATAATTTTCTGACAAGAAATCCTTCCTTTCGAGTTGATATGATCAATATTTTATGGTAAAGCTTTCAGTGATGTGATTGGATTGAATCGTTTTGAATCACCTTTGTTTGCAACAAAAGTTCCTTTTGAAGGAATAAAGAAGTAAAATTCGTAGCACAAGCTTATATTTCATTCTAATTCGTTGCACTGTATATATTAGAAGAAGATTAGCTATTTTCCTATTAAATGAACGATGCCTTTTTCGCTTTTCCACTCCTCCGAAACAACTGGTTAACTTTCATTGCAAGACAGACAATTTAATTTGCCCAAACTGCCAATCAGCTGTTAATTTATGCTTCAAAGCACCAGACACGGCAACAAGAATGTAGTGACAAGTACCATTTTTGCTCGCGACATTTTGTTATGTTTTGCTCTGAAGCGCGGGAAAGAACGGGTCCCGGCACGAGTTCTTGGTATTAACAGTGGTACGGAGTCTTGTTTCCAAGTTTTCCCCCTCATAATAATTCAGGTGCCAGTTTTTTTTCTTTTTAATCCAAGCGTCCCTGAATTTCATCTAGCTGTTTTCCAATTTAATCCGAGAGCAACGGAATTTCATCCAAGTTATCCCCAATTTAATCCCAACGCCATCCATTTTAATCGCAGAGCCACGCAATTTAATCCCTTTATATCTGCGAATTAACCAGGACTGCTGCGCATCTGTCAGAATTGCTTTGAGAGGTCTGAGGTGATTGCGAGTCATTAATGAATTTTTAATCTATTTGCAAGTTTCATGATTGCTTTCTTATATTATGCCTTCGCGGCATTCTTGCGCCGTGCCGCACTTTCAACAACAAGCGTTCACTGCTCCTTTAAATCGTCTGGAAAAACTTGGCAGTATGCGTGCGCCGTGCCGCGGTTGCCGACATCGCGTGTCGACTAAACTATCTTTCGATGCAGC
Organism: Ixodes persulcatus; assembly: GCA_013358835.2. Taxonomy (NCBI): domain Eukaryota; kingdom Metazoa; phylum Arthropoda; class Arachnida; order Ixodida; family Ixodidae; genus Ixodes; species Ixodes persulcatus. The sequence continues at coordinate 171,713 of JABSTQ010009379.1, forward strand.
AGTCGTTCGACGAGCTGATTGGCCACCGGAGTTGTTGTGCCTTTGGGTTCGCGCAAAGAGAAGGTCAATACATCCGATGCGTGCATCGAGCCGTGGTACAGAGTGCAAGTGACTTGGGGTCAGTAGCCACCGGGTAATCTTTTGGGTTAAAGCTCTTTGATAGGCCGAAGAGGGGTTCGGGCGTCTTCGAGATGATCGAGGACCATGCCGAGCTTCCCTGGGCAAAGACGTAACCAGGGGACAGGCTTATGCAACCCCCCCCCCCCCCCCCACACACACACACACACACCAAAAAAAAAAAACATTAAGTAGATTTTGGGCTGTTTGTTGCCTGTTGAGCTTAGATCGGCAGCTAGGCGTTCGGCGTGGTGGAGCGTAAGAGCCCCAAACGGAAACAAATTGGGATGGAGTCCCCGAAAAACTTACTGGGGTAACCGATGAACTTTCTGTATCGGGTGGTATCCAAGATGCGGGTGTTAGTGGTAACAAAATGTCAAAAGGGTGATTTGACGGAGCCTAATGGCAGCTGTTGTTTTGCGGAGCGAGCGCGTGAGCATTCGCTCGCTCTGCAGAAGAGAGGTGCAGATGCAGGAGTGGTGCACATGCACAGTGCGGTTGGGGTGGGCTGGAGTTTATACAGGGTGAAGCAAGGAGACGGCAGGCTCTTTAAATCGACCGGAAAATTCGGTTTCTTAACCTATCGCGCTACGACTTTGTGCAGCGTTGCCCACAGATGGTGCATTTTTTTTGTAAAATTTGCAAAGAACGAACTTACCTGAGGGAAAAGTAAATAAAGAAAAAGGCTTAGCTCCTATGGAAACGCAGCGACGCCACCGGTCTTCAAACAACACGGCGCCGTTTCGCACGGAAGACAAGAGATGGCGCAAGCGGTCGCGACGCCAACTGCCGCCAACGAACGAGCAGACGACGCCGAGAGCCGGCGCTTTTAGCAGACAAGGAACTGCAGTTCCTTGTTGTTGCCGCGCCTGTTTTTGTTTCTGCGACTGTCGCCGCCTGCGGAACGCGCGCCGCTTTTGAGTCGAAAAGTTCGTCTGCTATAAAGAGGCCGGCTCTCGGCGCCCGTATGCTCGTTCGTTGGCGGCGTTCGTTGCGCCATCTCTTGTCTCCGGTGCGAACCGGCGCCGTGTTGTTTGCAGACCGGTGGCGTCGCTAAGTTTCCATAGGACCTAAGCCTTTTTTCTTTCTTTACTTTTTCCTCAGGCAAGTTCGTTCTTTGCAAATTTTACAAATAAAAAATGCACCATCTGTGGGCAACGCTGCACAAAGTCGTAGCGCGATAGGTTAAGAAACCGAATTTTCCGGTCGATTTAAAGAGCCTGCCGTCTCCTTGTTTCACCCTGTACTTCATTCGTACCGCCAGCATAAAGGTACCTTTATCATAAGTTCCTTTGCAATCGGCGAATCAGCCAGCGCTCTTGGGTCGCGAGCACGTCCCACGCGCGGAGAATCGCGAACTGATTCGAGGCGGAACATAAATTTATTTTAGGCTAAAGGTGCGTTTATGATCGTGTGAATGGGGTAAGCCCCTCGATGTGTTTGCGTTCGTCTTGCAAGTAGCGTCAAGTGCGACAGTGCACGATTCCTGTGTCTCGAGCGGCCCTTGGAAGCAAATGGCGGCGCTGCACTCAAAGGACTGGCCCTTCGAAGCGAATGGCGGCGGAGCACCTGCTCGTGGCACGTGTTTTAAGCGTTTCGACAACAATAATTGGCGGTACTTGTAAAAAAAAAAAAAAAAAAAAAAAAAGCCTTTATTAAAGGGGCCATCAAACGAATTTTGGGCTGGGATAAATGATTTTAAATTGGGACTTTACTATACTTCGTTTCACCTTATGTTGTACCGCAGCAAAGGCTAGAAGCGCAAGCTCATAGCGTTTGCAGCTGCTCTTAAGTCACGAGAGCTTGTGCCGCCGAGATGTGCCCCAGAGCAAGCAGCTCGCGCTTGTAGCCTTTCCTGCGGTACATCATAAGGTGAAACAGAGTATAATCGCATATCGTTTAGTTGACCAAAAGAAAGAGGGTAGAAAGGCAAAAGCCAGCTTTTCGGTACGAACATTTGGAAATATAGCAGACTATTTTGTACCTTCTTTCCTTCGAAAGCTTTCTGCTTTTTCACTATGATACATCCGCGGTTCCCAAAGCGCGCCAGCGGTGTCAACCTGGCGTCAGTCGAGCCCAGCTCACGCATTGATACGAGAACTGCGTCGCTCGGACGTATGCGCTCGTCAACAATAAATCCGTCGACGAATATTCGGATTCGCGTTCGTGGCCAATGAGTGCCCAGATGGAACTCATTGTCACTGGGGAATGACAAGTTCTATGGTGTTCATAAAAAGCACGGTGGAAGCTAGGAGTCATCGCACCGGTGCCGAAAAATGTCACGACGACGTGATTTCACAATTCGCATTTCAGTTGAGGATTAGAGCTAAGGAGGAAGAAGTAGGAAAATCGTTTCATGACCCCTTTAAGGGCTTTTTATCCTCTAAGGAAGGTGGGCTCACTGCCTGGTTGGGCATAGTAGGCTAGAAGGGATGGTGTGGGTGTTCTTGACTCCTTTGCATTCTGGCAGGAAACGCCACCTTTGCATGATCCGCGTGGCGGACGCTGATGCTATCAGTCAAGTCACACGTGGCACACGGCACCTTGTTCTAGCCAATTAGGGAATTTGTTGTCTAGGATCATGAAGAAAAGAATAAGTTGAAGTTGTTTTGATATCCAGTGATCTCCAGATATGTTTAGTTTCTTGGCACCCATATGCACTTTCAGAACCTTTGTAGGCGTGTAGTCCTCGTCGCATGAACATAAGGAGCATCTCAATACTGTTGAGTTAAACCCGTCGCATTGGGGAAGGGCCTGGCATATCATGAATCGACTGACGAACAGCTATGATTGCACGCTTACGCCTAGCCCTCTTTAATTTCGGCATATTGAGACAAATGATCCAGGGCTCGGGACAAGCGTGGGGGTGCTGAGATCGAATCTGATGCAAGCGTCATAGATCTGCTCAGCCAATCATCCACCCGAGCAGACCCCCTGTTTGTTTTGATTCCGACTCAGAATGCGTTTTGAGTGCCGCAAAAACAAGGGAAAGGTAAGGGCGTATGCCGAATGACATCTTCGTCTGAGCACGTGGCACTAGGAGAGAGGATGAGGGAGAAGAGGTTCTGCACATACACGTCCAGCTTCGCTTCTAGCACGCAGTTGAGGACATTACGCTGGCCGTTTTCTTTGTCTGGTGACTTCTTCGAGTGAAGCCAGTCATCCAGGTTCTGGGCATAATTCGGTTTGAACTTGGTCCCAATTTGTTGGTAGTAGGGGCATCTCCATAAGGGGTGAGCCATGCCTCCTTTCATGTTGGTCGTGCATTTGTTGCACGTGCCAGAGCGTCTCCCTTCGCTCCATGCGGCCACGCGTGCCGGGGAGTGGGTGGCGCCTGCCATGACGCGGGGGGAGGACCCTGCCCCTTCTTCCCAGCGCTCTCGGTAGAGGGTCGGGCGTCTGGGGCAGGCTTTCCCACAATATTGGTCCGTACCTCTCCTTGATTAGGGTCTTCTTCTCGTCAGGATCATATTCTTCATCATCACATGACGTCTTCCCCTCACTGGGGCCGGCGTATCCGCGGTCGAGTGGTTGTGAGAATGTGGGTGCTCCCCCTTGCTCGCGAAAAGAAACGAGCGCCACGCGATCGAGTTGTTGCACATTTTCGTTGCCGGAGATCTCTGCATGGCCCGGTAGCCAACCTTTTGACATGGGCAGGCGTCGTACAGGTATGTGGCTGCGTAATCACAGCAGCGTGGAGCACGTTACAGACCCCGGGTCAAGTCTTAGACCGCACTGGATAGGTTACCCCTCCACAACGTCGGACCGTGCCACCGAATCTCGGAGGCAGATTGACCTCTCGCTTTTTAGACGTTGACGAAGCCCGATTTGTTGTTCCCTCATTCAATACTAAAGTGAAACACGAGGAAAGTTATGGAGGGCTCTATACGAGTACGTGTGTTTATAGAGAGTATTCACTCGTAGACTGTACGTTGTATAATGTAGTTGCAGTTTGTCCGCAGCTTTAGAGTCATACCTGGTGGCCAGGCCTCTATAAGAGCCGTTCCACGCGTTTCAACATCTTGTCCTGTCTTCTCTACTGCTGACCCGATTATCAGAACACACTGAAAAATATAATTATTTAACCTTACTTCTTCGTCGGCGGACGTCATGAAAAATGGTATACCTACCTTCCCAACACGCAACAACTCTAACAGGGACCAGCCAAAAAAAAAAAAGAAAAAAACTTCTGTATATTTTTTTGTTGTTGTTTTTGTCATCTGTTCACAGCAGTAACGGCGGAAGGCCAGACGATGGAAATGGCCGGCACGCTTCCGTATTCAGCGGCCATACTGCTCGGCCGCCATCGATCAAAGCACGCTTGCTGCTTTCCGCGAGTCACCGTAATGATTGCCAGGGACATGCCTGGTGCGCGGTGGTTCGAGTCTATATAAAACCGATGACCGCGGTGCTTTAATCTCGATGCTCGCTGCTTTCGTCGACCTCGTCTCCTGCGGACTTCCTTTTTCCGCGGTTGGCCACTCTGCCCGCTCGGAAGACGGGCCTGTCCGCCTTTGTTCTGGCGGCTTGTAAGAAATCCAGCGCGTAGGCTCTAATACCCTTCCGCTTCGTGATTCGCTCTGCGTCGTCGTGATCCGCTAGTGCAAAAATCGCATTGGTTTCTGCGCGATAATTAGATGTGCTGGAAACGCCACACCCTACGTTTTTTTTATGCTCTTGGTGTCTAATGGGCCAGTAAGTTCTTATAAAAAAAAAGGCTTTCTCTTCTTTTTATTTTTTGTTTTCGATATGAAAACGTAGAAGGATAGATAACAAAATATCCACAAACCGCTATTTGGACAGGTTACGGGACTGCTACCGGTAAGGCTAACAATGCACTAAAAATATTTTTTTTTATTATTATTTGTTCATTTATCGATGCCCTTTGGAGAGAGAAAATCGATTAAAAGTGAACTGATTGAAAACGCATCGTGTAGCACTAACCGAGAGTCAGGAATGGCGTCGTCTTCCTTCTTCCCCCAAAACCTACGGTGGCGGACAAGCGAAAGCACTAGAAAGATTTGTTTTCCTAGAACCTCATCGGTGATGTTATTGTTGCTACAGCTCCGGCTCAAGTAGCTTCCTGTCTTCTTTTTTCTTTTTTTTTTCCAAGGCGATTTTTTTTCTTTTTTTTTTCTTTCTCACTTTTTTATATTTCTCTCTCTCTCTCTCTCTCTCTCTCTCTCTCTCTCTCTCGCGTTCTGTCGCCCACACAACAAGAGATCGAATCAGTTCCGATTCAATTTCGCGCCAGCAACTTATTTGTCATCCTGGTGGTTTCCACCCATAATCCCTTTTGTATCATTTTTTTTTTTTTTCAAACGTACCTCGAAGACCGTTTTTCATCGTGGTTATACCGGCTGGCTCTTGCGTCTAAAAATGGGTCTTAGCTGACGCCAGATTTTCGGTAATATCGATTTCTTTCTTTATTTTGTTCTCCGTTTACCTTCTCTTCGAGATAATCCCCGTTACGATCGCCATTTGTTTCTCCTCCTTCGAACCTCGATACGATCCGATCCGGCAGTGAATCGGCAGGCGTCGCCTTTTCATATCTTCTTTACTCTTTCCCGGATCTCGATGACGTGTTTGCCACAGCCAAGCTCGCTTGGCGACAAACACCTTCTCCAATATTTAGTATTTTTCACTTTTACTTTTTCAGGGGGGGGGGGGGGGGGGGGAGGGGGGAGGGGGGAGGGCATCATTATCTTTTTTTTTGTTGCAACGAATAACTCGGATGCCATTTTATTTATATTAAAGAAAAACGCTAGATCAATAAAAGCCGAAAGAGGCGATGACGTATTTATACGAATGCCCAGATGCTCAAACTACGAGCGCTAAATTCTTCAGGTGGAGGCGATTTTTTTTTTTCTTTGTGCGTTTACGCTTAGTCTTGTTTTTCTCGTTACAAAACAACGAATACAAAGTTGGCGCAAACGGTATTTAAAAAAAAAATAAAAACGAAAATAACGAGAAAATATCCGCGTTTTTTTGTTTTTTTTCATTTTTCGCGTGTTGTTTGCATCTTTTCTGGGACACTCTCAAAATGGGGGGGCCCGTTTATTTTATTATCGTGCCCGTCGCTATTTGTTCTTATAGTATCTTTCCTCGCTCGCCCGTATACGTGGGCACGTAGCCTGCATAATAGATGCGCTCCGTCTCAACCGCTCTGCTCCGCTTCAACCTATTTCGCGGCGCTTTTTTCTCTTCTTGTTTTTCTTTTGTTTTTGTTTTCGTGCGTTTTATTTTGTCCTTTTGTATGTGCAGCACTTGTGGAAAGGGGGGGGGGCGGACACGTTTCTGTGCGTCAGTTCTACGCGTGGTACCAAAGCGTTCTCTGGTGGTTTATGTGGGTGAGCGATCGCGGACCTTCACGCCATCTGCGGAGAGAAGTCGTGGTACTGCTTCCAAAGCAAAGAGGGCGCGGCGCGATGCAGGTCGACACGTTCTCTCGCCGCCAGTCTATCATAGGTATACGGAGAAGGCGTCTATTGTACTATGAGATACCTATAGTACAACAGAGCTTTCGCTCTATTGTACTATGGGTACCGAGGATCTTCTCTTCTTTTTATTCTTAAGTGTTTTCTAGAACGATCGGTGACTTCAGTTTTTATCCGTTTGTATTTACTTTTCTACTTCGATAATATATGTTTAAAAGATAATTTCTCGCATTTGGCACCTTCGGGTTATGAAAAGAATGGATCGTGTAAAAAGCTATGCACGCTTTAAACACGCGCCAGATTGAGCCGCCATTACCGATTTTCTCCGGTCTCGCTGAGATGCCGAGCCACTGAAGCGGGCGTTGACGAGCCTCTGCAAAGGCCTATACTAGGGAGAAGGACGCAGTAGCAGCTGAAGTGGCGATAGCCTGTCCTACCGTGCTAATGATGAAGTGAAGCGAACGGAATAACAGGAAACAAAACCTGAAGGTTGGTTATGGCGGCGCCCATGGCACAGCCCCCTGAAAGCGTCTATAGTGAATAATATTGATACAAACCGGCGACTCTTGGGTCTTCATCAGAGTTTAAAATAAACAATCTACTGCTACAACCGATTACGGTATTGCCAAATCTCAACTGTGCTTACGCACGCATCTACCGCCCCGCAAAATACACGGAAAGCCGAAGGGGCGAATTGGTGGCCGAGCGTGTTGGCTCACCGAAGCTCGGAGCACGCGGAGCGAAAGCTCGCGCTGCAGAACCCAGGGAGTCCTGGGTTCGACCCCCGACTCCTGTCCGTTTCGATCTGTACGAGCATCGTGCCGGTGTGCGGTCGTGTATCACTACTGCGCGGTGCACTTTAAAGGCTCCAGGATAGCGTCGGTACGGCACTGTCTAAATTTCTAGTCTACAGCGTAAAGCAGTGTCGTCGCACCTCTAAGGCAGACCGACCTTACGCTCTATAAACACACGCGTCATGTTTACAGCAACGCTGTATGTGACTGGTTGGTCGGGTTTTTTCGTGTCCGTCGACAGAAAACCCACTCGCGCCTTATCTCTTACCATTTGGTTTTGACACTTGTTTCAATAAGAAAACCACAAAACAAGTGTCAAAACCCCGTGATCGATGATAAGCACGTAGCGCTCCTCGCATGCGTTTGGCGGTATAGATTGCGGTTGCGTAAGCTGCCGCGGCGACGGCAGAGTAGGAAGTGGGGGGTGACGTCGCTAGCCCCGCTAACAATGCGAAGCACATAGTGCTCCCCGCATGCGTTTCGCGGTAAAGATTGCGGTTGCCTATGCTGCTGCGGCAACAGCAGCGTACGAAGTTTTTCATATATAAAAAAGTTTTGGTACAGTGCATTTACTTTTCTTTCGTCAATCATCTGGTACAGACCCTTTTGCTGCTTGTAAATATGAACTACCACTTGCGTCCCAAGCGACTTCCGGTCGCACCGTATTTGCAAGCCTCTTGGGCTTGCTTATGTCACCGGTGCTAGAAAGCATCAATGCAACGCGAACAACAAAGTTGGAGATTTAACGAGAGCCTTCGGCTGTACAATATTACATCTTGGAGGAGGCAAGTTGGTTTACAAGAATACCCTAAACAATTTAACAGATATCGCATTCCTTCGTTCTTTTGGCGGTTAGCTGGAGAATTGGTGGTTAGATGTTTCATCTACATCTCAAACAGCTCTGTTGAGCTGACCTTTGTCCATTCTTTTTATAAACCGGACGTTCTCTGGGACATCACAGAGGGGCGTCAAAGACTGGAGCACCGCCTGGGGGCGTTTGCCATAAAAAGGGTCCATAGTGTAGTGGGCAATTGTTTCAGGTGATTCCACAGCTTCGCTGTCCAACCACCTTCACAGCGGGGATTATAGCCTTCATTTCTTTTTTATTCACTATAGCACATAATTGTGATTTAATAAAAAGCACATAAATTCAAGTAAATTCCTCTCTGGGACACAATGATGTCTCTTATGCTGCAGTGTCCCAACTCATATCTGTATGAAAAAAAAAAAATTAAAAACAATTTTCCCGGGTTGTTTTCGGTATGCTTTGTTTCACCTAACGATGGACCGCACAGCACGCTATTAGCGGCGAGATGTTTTGGTGGCGCCCTCCTATGGTTCCCTCACGTGAAGTCATTACCCCGCGAAACAACAAGTTCGATGGTGTTTGTAAAGAGCACGATGGAAGCTTAAAATCAGCTCTCTGAAACCAACACTGCCAACAGCGTCAAAATCAAAGTTCTTCCATTCCTCTTATTTCTGTCGATGAAAAATCCTATGCTGTCCTCATAGTCAACATTCGGCCAATCGTGGCAGGCCGACCACAGCGACGCTTTCGATCGCACACATTGCCAAAACGAGCCATCAAACTCAACCCGTATAAGTGTCACGTGATCAGCGCGACCAGCGACACACGGCACGCGTAGTCACGTGACTAGTTCACAGTGCTGGATTGGCTGGCAAGGGTCGTAGCATCTGCTGTGGTCTCTAACAAGGTGAAATTGAGCATTCAAACGGCTGCTTTAAAAAGAAAAATAAACGCGACAGAAGAAGATGTATATTCACTGAACTTACAGCTTGAAGGATCGCGGGATCATTGAGTACGGTAGGACTTTGTACGCTGGCATGGTTTGTGTAAACAACGTAACGTCCTCTCCGGAATTGTTTAAAATTGCGTGTTTTTTTTTTGTTTGTTTTTTTTTTGCTTTTAAGAAGTTAAGCAGGCTTGATGGAATGGATAGTACAGGAAGCTCCCGCAAAAAGGAAATTGTGTTTTTCGGCCGGGATAAATAAACATATGCATCGCAGAAAGCTCAAACTCCGTGAGAATGTGACGCTAGCGGTCGGGACAGAACGCGAAAGTTTGAGAACATATTACGTTACCTGGATCAAGAGATAATTGAGAAAAACGGAATTTCTCTTCGAGTCGACCTTCACCTAAGCCTAATATTGTCAAAAGGAAACAAAAATTGCATCGTCGGCGCCTGTAGCGTAGATTTCAAAGAAACAAAGACATGAACGCTTGTCGGCACGAAATAAAATAATGTCTTCTTTCTCGCCGACAAGCATTTATAAATTCCACAAGCGTGCACAATGCCGAGCTCTGTTTTGGCGATATTAGGTTTAGGTGGACGTGGGCTCATCGAGAAATTTCATTTTTCTCAATTATTTTTTGATCCAGGTAGGGTCATGTTCTCAGACGTTCGCGTTATATCCCAACCGCTTGATTCATATTCTCGCAGAGTTTGGGCTCTTTGCGATGCATAGTTTATCCACGTGGGCAGAAAAATGCCCTTCTCTTTTCTCGGGAAGTTCTCGTATATGTGTCAACGTAGAGCAATGTGGCGATGCCCCTCTGTAGCACTGTGTTCCTGGCAGTTTTGTGCATATTCATTTTTAGGGGCGAAGCTCCTTAGGGTCTAGCCTTGTCCATGCGTCCGGCGTCCGTGGTCACATCGACTGCCATCCCATCTGTCTTCTTAAAAAAAAAAAAAAGAAAAACATGTTTGCGCAGTCGACAGGATTCGAACCTGTGCGGGGAGTTTCCAATCGATTTTTAGTCCATCGCCTTAACCACTCGGCCACGACTGCGGAACGAGTAGGGGGCTCTAAGATGTGGTAGTAACTCAAGAGCTGGGGTTACCGCTCAACGTCTATACAGCAGAGGATGCTGCGGTCAAATGCGTATATAATCGCGTTAAACTTTGCATGCATTGGCTCAACGTTTATGGACGAGAGAGCGCTGCGGTCAAATGCTCAAATGCGTATATAACCACGTTCCATACCACACATTCTCTTTCTGACATGGACGGTTGACTTAAGCGGTGGAGATGCGTTCCCACGGCTTCTAGCAGATCCAAGCTGATCCGCTAGAACCACTGGCTCTGCATTTTACCGACCATAAAGCAGTAATAATGAAGTCGAAACGCAACCCGGAACTCAGCACTACCTATGAGCAATAAAAAAAAAATCAGCACCATCAGCACTATACCCATGAACAATAAAATCAGTATCATCAGCACCACCAGAGCTTCGCCCCAATCAACATCATTCACCACGTGGAGATGCGGCCTCTTTTTTAGTCATAGTTTTGTCGCTTTTTTTTTTAATATCCAGAGTTGTGAACTACGAAACGCTACGAAATGTGATGGAACGTTACGAGTCTATGGCCCGATTCGCGAATTTCCAGACTTTTTGCGCAACGCACGTCGCAGCAAAGTAAACGTGCTGAGTCAAAAGTGATCGGCTTAAACTGCGCCCCGGCGTTCGAACGTTCGCTTTTGCGCATGGCGCGCAACAACCACTTTTCTAACATCACGCTCAGAGTTATACCTGCCAAGTCGAGCTCGTCGCTTTTTGTTGTTGTTTCACAGCGTATTTGCTTTATAGAGCTCGGCGTTTGTTTCTTTTTGTTATTTGCTTTCTGTAGCTTCGTTATTATGTCAGTTGATAAAACCATGTTTTATCATTATGTTCAATTTTATGACAATGTTCTATACGCTATAAACACTTTTTAACCAACCATCATAATGGAAATGGAATACGGTTTGCTTACGCCGGGGCCACACTGCTTATACATCATACCATAGCCTCCTCTGTACTCACAAAGTCTGGCAGTTCGCCGACGGAGCCATAGAGTGCCCGCTCGCAGATTTGGAGCGCGAGGATCTGGTAGCAGAGAGCATTTAGGGCGGAACCTAGTATTTGGCGTACAGCTTTTGCAGTGGCGAGGACCCGAAACGTGGTTTTCAAACCCGACGAGAAACGAAGCGGTAGCGTGAGGAACGCGAGGAGCACGAGCGGATCCCATTACATCGCTCGTGAGAAGTCTGTTCCGGCGTCTCGCCGCAGCGGGGCGCCCGTTACATGACTCCCCTCTCATCCGTTGTTTGCTCCTCTACCTTTTTACTTTCGACGGCCGCGTCTCGTGGCGATCTGCCAGGCTTTGTCAGTTTAGAGGAGGCCATGACCACACAAAAGCCAGTCTGCATACAGATTCGAACGTGAGTCACCGCGAGATCCGCGCTTCGAATGCCGAATGGCGATGAGTCCAAGGATAAAGATTGGCACGCGGCATCCGAACCACGGATATTGCGCTGACTCGTGTTTTGCAGACTGTCGTTTGAATGATATATAAGCAGCGTGACCTTGGCAGCAGTGGCCTAGAATGGGGTAGTGGGCTCACCGCGCCCGCCTGCTGAAGCAGTTCTTGTCTAAATGGACTTCTTTCAAAACCGACGCGCCCCATCGCGACAAAATACCACGCAGTGCACTCTGGGAACTAGTTGGCCACTCAGTTTCGGTTTCGACTGAGCAGCTTCATCTCATGCTATCACGCTGCGATCGAGCGCGCTGCTTGCGTTTTCGATTATCTGACTTTTCACGAACGTACTGTACATTACACTCATTTTCGAGCGATACAAAACGAAGACCGGGGCATTTTCCTTGGTTCCCGAAACACCGGGTATTATGAGTGCGTATGCAAACGTAGTAAGAGGAGGTGACTTAGTCACCTGACCCCACGAGTGCATCTTTGAGTTCAATTTCAATAATCCCGTCTAGGGGGGTGGGAGGAGGAAGGAAGGGGGGTACCAGTGAACTACAACTGAAATTGGTCACCTGAAGCCTTACACGTATTTTATTTGTCAAACGTCCGCTTCTTGTTACTTCATTGGGCGAAAAGCAAGCCGCATTCTCACAGGAATATCAAAGTTGAGCCCAGCGTTGAGGCATGAACTTTTAAGGAAACGCAGTTAATTCGACTTCACTACTGCACAAAGGTTACTATGATGTCTTCCTCGTGTCATCATATATCTCCCACTCAAATTTATTCTGATAGAAGATTGAGTTTTCGCAAACGCTAAGATCGGCTAGCTACGACGGATGCCCGAACAAGCGTTCCCTACTCCTCGCGAAGCCTGTTTGGAGGAGCTTTTACTGACACCCAAGATCTGTACCTGAAAGGTGTGTCTGGAATTATCTCGGCATACTCAGGCAGGAAAAAAGCAAACACATAACAAATATTATGGCCATTAGCAACCGTCAAACGCGCTTTGAATAATTTCGTTCGTTTGGCGCACCGCAGGGGTTCATGCCCGTCCGGAGCACTTCCGGCGAACGGTGCGACATTCTTCACACAAGTGCTCGACCTTTGCTTTCTTAAAACGGTTTGTATGTGCGAATGTGCCTATATCATTGCAGGATAACTTTATGCGCATACGCGATGTTGAATATTAGTGGAATGCAAGCGGGTGGGGAATTCACTTCGTGCAGTGCTGCGGGTCAGTACAGATTAGAGATAAGTGTGTTAAAATTGAGCTTTTGCGCCTCCGAGTTTTACCTCGCGTACTCAGGCGCATTAAGAAAAACGGTACTTGCAAAAAGTAATATTTCGTCAATGTACGCACGAAACAAACAAACTTCCTGACGAACAACACTAATGTAAAGGCGCGAGCTCGATGTATGCATACTTATTGGTTGCTACAGCTTGTTGATTCGTACAGAAGCAATATCCCCGAGCTTCGCAGCGTCGAGATTCCCAGCACTGGCTCGTCCACATACCTCGATCGGAACGCTAACAGAAAGGCTCAAGTACAAAAATACAACAAGCATGTGTTAACACAAGCTATACGTCTCGGGCTTGTGCTAAAGCTTCGAGGTCTGGCCATTTAGGTTAGTTTAGGGACCACAAGTGACGCTCTCGGGACCTGAAAACATGAGATAACGGCCGTTAATAGTCCACGCTCTGTGTATAATCTCTTGTCGACGTGTCGATCGAAACCGAAACCATGCCACTCTCCTCCCTGGCCAACTAGTTCCCAGAGTGCAACGCGCGCCGCGTTGCATGCAGGGCTTTATGGAACTAGTCTATTGAGAGATGGCGGTCCGTCTAAATTGAGAAATGGGGGATCTGAGAGAGTTTGGCCAATAGGCTCCTTGTTGCCCGCTAGAACCAGCGGATTTCGCGATAACACATAATGGCGTCACTTCTTTGTCTTCTTTATTACTGAGGAATCGCATAGACTTCCTATGAGTCAGAGCCCCGAAATGGCGGACGGAAGCAGTCATCCCCCGGTTGTCAGACTACACTGCTGTGGTTTCCAGGCTAAACGGCTACGCCGTTTAGCCTGATACGCACTCGATCGCAGAAGGCTACGCGCTTCTGCGATCGAGTGCGTATCAGCGCGTGTGTGCGTCGGTGTTTTCTTCGTCAGATAGCTGGCAAGGTTCGGAAGAATCATAAAAACTGCGTCGGCCGAAAACATTAATTTCCCCCGCTGAGCGCGTACCTCTTCACCGTTGATGACGTGTACGTAATCTGTAATTGCGTGCTCTGGTTCAAAATGTAATTCGGACACAGCAGAGGTCTCATCCCCCGTCTTGTACGCTCGATGCAAGTTGTTATCCCACAGTTTTCGCCGCTCCTTGTCTTTGGGTACACCGAACAAAGACAGCTTTGGCGGTCCTTCACGCGAGTGTAACCTGTTCTACAGCCAAGAGCAAAACTATAGTTTTGCCGTCGATTAGGCATTCTTGCATTTGAGTCGAAGAAACAAAAACCGCGAAACAACAGGAATCACAGTGACCACACGGCAAGACGACCACACGCGAACTGCGGTCACTCGGCGACCTCCTCTCCTCGAAGCATGAGCGCTAGAGGGTGGTAAGCTGACTGCCGCATTCTAGGTCACTGTACCTTGGCTTTATTTAGGCCTTCGAGCAACGAAAGCTTTCCTTAAACGCTTGAAACGTGCCCTGACGACAACTTGTTGTTGTGGTTTTTAGACTCACGAAGATGCCATAGATGAGTAGATTTATGAACACACAGTGCTGGCGGAGATTTCTCGGACCCCAGGACAGCTGATCTCGCTTTGTCGCAGGAGAGCAACCGGCATTTTGTCATCAGAGTCACTGAGAGTTCACCAAACGCAGTGCGTGGCGTATACCACCGGGCATCATATTATCGCAGCCGGAGCGCAAGTTTCTCCGCTTCTTGTGCAGGGGTTGCGGTGACATCAGAACGCAGTGCTCTAATGGACTCCGATTGGAAGGATAGCGGGAAGACCTACAAGGGGGGGGGGGGGGGGGGGTGGGGGGGGGGCTAGCATCGAAGTCTATACCCACTGTCTCTCCATCAGAGCCAATCAGAGCTTAGCGTTTTGTGCAAGGCCTGCGCAAGAAGCAGATGAGCTTGCGCTCCGGGTAAGATCTCAACATAAGCCGATAAGAGCACCGAATCACAAAGAAAACGCGCAGACATATTAATCGCCAGGCCCAGTGACGTCAGAACGACACCGAGCTCTGATTGGCTTTAATTGAAAGTATAGTGGGTAGACCTCAATGCTAAACGCCTTGAGGTCTGCCCACTATTTTCTTTTTTTTTTTTTTTTCAGTCAGCCAATAAGAGTTTGACTTTCTGACGTCATCGCAACCCCTGTGCAAGAAGCAGACGAACTTGCGCTCATCATAGGGGGCGCGCCCTCCGCCTTGGCAGCTGCTTGGCAGCGCCACCTGTGTCCGCTTTACGTCGCGTAGTGGCGCTCTACCCGCTCGGACGTTTTCCAGCGCGCCCCCAGAGGTCTTGGCCGCGTCTGCGCCCTCTCGCGGCCGTGATTCTCGATCTTGCTCCGGAGTAAAGATTTTGACACCCTGACATTCGAAATATTCCCTCGTCCAGGTGTTGCTCTGGTTGTGGTTTCACGTCATTAAACCCGCTGAAGCTGCTCGGAGCTTGAGTTCAACCGTTTGTTCCACAGCTGTAAGCGGCAATAACGACAACCCTTCACCATGTGTTTTGTTTGTCGTTGTTGTTGTTGTTTTTTTTGCGCGCGCTGGAAGAAGTTTTTATGAAGCACTCGTGTGTTCGATAGTCTGGAAGTCACTACGGGACGACGTTCACCAGCGTCAGCAATCGATAAAATCTACGTGAGAAGTATTTTTCGCTCCTCTTATTATCAGACTGCTCTTCGCTCTCCGAAGGATCTGTTAGACATTCTGAGATTGAGATGATCGCGGCTCTTTTCGCCGGCGCATTAAGGTGGATCTGTTTACTCAATATAAAGGTCTTGCGTAAATAAAAACACAACAGCTTTGATTGTTATCTGCTCAGAATTAAGCTGCCATTGATTAGGAAGTATAAGTTGGCTGCTACACGTGGTGTCTATATGGTAGTCCCGCGGTGGTCTATGCGAAATGCTTCTGCTAAGAGCCGAGCCGCACCGTGGCACCACCGTCTTGTCGCACGATGCTTCAAATAGCAAGACTCAGTGCCCAGGAGGCACAATGCCGAGGAGTCTAATCACACACGCGTAATTTCAATCGATTATCCTTTCACGCTCGCGTCTATATGCAAAAGGGCTTACTCCCTGCGCCAACGCGTTCTAAAGAAGTCTGCCCATTTCTTCGCTTACCTCCAAAGGATGCCAGCACCAAAAATAAAACAAAAAGACGAAGTAAAAAAAAAAAAAAACGAATATACCACGAATTAGGAAACGAATCTGCGACTACGACCCATCGCCGCAGGAACGCGAATCCGACGTCAGAGAGACGGACGTCTACTAATTGAATCACAGAATCTGCGCACCCGTCGACGAAGCGTGCAGTCGGTATACGCTATCGCGGTGCGCACAGCTTGAACGGGGACTCGGAAAGGGACAAACATAATTACACGCGTTGGGTGACAAAAAGAAACGAGTGCTGCCGGAGAGGAGGGAGAGCCGCGTGGTGAAAACGCGCACGGTAATTGCATTTAATCAAGCTCATTCGAGTGGGCGGTAAAGAAGGAGTCGCGTCTACCTAATTAGGACACATCCGCGGCACGTTCCTTGTCTCTGCTGAAGTTTTTTCCCCGGGTATGGCGGATTAATAGGAGGAAGTAC
This sequence comes from Ixodes persulcatus, assembly GCA_013358835.2. Classification (NCBI taxonomy): domain Eukaryota; kingdom Metazoa; phylum Arthropoda; class Arachnida; order Ixodida; family Ixodidae; genus Ixodes; species Ixodes persulcatus. The sequence goes on from JABSTQ010009379.1 coordinate 188,159, forward strand.
TCGACTCGGAAATTCGGAAAAAGACGACAACATTTTTCCTTTTCTTTTTTTTTTTTTTTGAGGGGAGGGGGGCAGGTGGGGGGGGGGGGGTTGAGGGGAGGGAGAGGAGGGGGAAGGTAGGATGAAGTATCGACGATTTAAAGAAATCCGGCATCACCATATCATATTTAGGTTTCTCGGCGCCATCGAAGGACAGCCTTGTCGGGTCGTTGCCGTCATCCGGACGTAATATCAGAGAGTTTTAATGGATCTTACGCTATGGAAAGTGGGCCCAGCGGTCGCGTGCTCGATCTATGCTTCGATGTGACGGCATGAGCTCCCGCTAGCAAGGCGTACTCTTGAATTCGGTCTACTAAAAGTCCCTATTATGTGGCGATATATCCGTTATACGGTAACTTGGCAAAGCAGCGAACTCGACAGCCTTCAAGAGCCAATCAGATTGACGGTGGCGAAGCAAGTGACTGCTCTGACCAGAGGTGCAGCGGCTTGAACGAACTTACGAAGTTTGAGCGGAGGGGAAGGAGGAACTCCCTTTTCCCGGACCCCTCTTTTTTGTGTGCCCAGAGGCCGCTTTTGTCCCCCTCCGAGATTCGCCCGCCACTCGAAATTCGTACGAAAAGCGGCTTTCCCTTCCGACCGTGGCTTTGACAGCATTGCGCGCAACTAGTGAGATAGACTATAGTCACGTGTTTCAGTCCGACACGCTGATTGGCTCACTGTAACCGTAGTCGTCGCCGTTTGCCAAGTTGACCCGCAATCGCACCGCTTATACATCGTACAAAAGACAGTCTGCGTACAGATTCGAACTCGAGTCACCGCGAGATCCGAGCTTCGAATGCCGCATGACAATAATGAGTTCAAGGATAAAGATTAACACGCGGCATTCGAACCACGGATATTGCGGTGACTGGCGTTTGCAGACTGTCTTTCGGTTTGATGTACGAGCAGTACCGCGGGTTCACACTGCGGGACTTGAATCTTGACGTCATCCCAGCGGGACCGAGCGCAGACGCTGATTGGCCACGAGCGCTGCGTCGGCGTTCGGCTGGGCCTCGTTGTCCAATCAACGCGTCCGGAGGACGCTCCGCCCCTGGCTCGGGTTTAATCGCCGAGTTGACGCCATCCGAATGTGATTAGGTTACGTGGAGCAAGCGGAGGGTGCTCGCAAGCCTCGGTGGTGCTGGCTCTTTTCCCCCACTGGAAATGATGTTGATGAAGGGCGTCTTGCATCGCTTTACCAATCGCTTGGAAAAGAAAATCCCCTAATCTGGCAGCGGTTTTTTTCTTTTTTTCTTTTTTTTTGATTCGATTCCGGGTTTGCCTATTTTGAAGCGAGAGCGCTACCACAGTGACGGCGCAGGCAAACCAGTTTAAATATACCTTTTTTTTTTCCTTTTTCTTTCTTTAACCGTTTGAGACTGTGTGGAGATCGAGAAGAATCCAAAGTGAGAAACAAGGTGACAAAAGCGACGTCCGTCGAATGTCTCTTATCCGAAATTCGGTAGAAACGAAGTAAGGAATCGCCTCCTTGCGGAACAATTACTTATATCATGTGACTTTTTCTTTTCCTGATGTAGATTACTTTTTTTTCTTTATTAGTGTCTACGGATTTCTCCGCAGATTGGACTTGAGGCGGATGGCGGATTCGCCTGACGGGGTCTTAGCCCCTCGGTGCTTATCGAGCAACATACAAACTGAAAGAAAAAAACGTAAATAGAAAATTGTATAGAATGCCAGATTTACAGAACACTTACATGACCCAATAAATACAAAAATACTTTGGCGAGAACACGCATTTCGATTATGATGAAACAGCAGATAGAATAGAAAATTTTCAAAATTACAGAGGGTATATTTAATTGTACTAATTGTTCAGGAAGAAAAAAAAAAAAGAACACAATAGTAAATGCTACAAAGGGGCGTTCTAGTTCACAGAAGAGGGCTTGATAAGTAATATTTCTTGTAACATGAAGCTCCTGTTCAGAGGTACTGCCACATTTGAGATGTCCACACATCACTTTGGTGATATTCGATAAACCGACTTAATAGCCAACGTTCTTTGTTTGTTTGTTTGTTTTTTTTTTTGGGGGGGGGGGGGATTGTATTTGTTATTTTGGCTGAGTCATTCAAAAACTCACAGCTCTGTTTACATCAAACGGTAACCTAAGTTCTTAAGTAGACCCATTTGGAAATTATGCACAGAGCATGTGCGGTCCTCATTAGTTGGTCATGCACTGTGAGCGCGCATTGGACGCGAGCGCTCCGTCAGCATTCGGACTGAACTCGGATCGAAACGCATTCCAGACTGAGTGCTGCGTCAATGCTCGGCGCGAGCTCGGAACCGATCATGGGCTTCCCGGCGGAAGCGATGAGACCAACCAATATGGCGGCTGCGCATAATCTATGCTTCATGTCACAATGTCGGAAAGGGTCTGTTGAAATGAAAAAATCGACGAGTCGAAGAATACGGAAGAAACAAAATGAAGAATGATATGGCGTGTAAGTTGCGGTTCCTTAGATTGGATAAAGAACGAAACCATCACGTTTGGTTTATTATAAAGTTGGCGGCTGAAACCTCCTCGGGTCGCTTTGTATGTTCTGCGTCTGCTCGCAACTTTTTTCGTGTCATTTGCCCGAATAGTTTTTTTTTTTTTTTTCACGTGTCGCTTTCGCACGATTTTATATTCGTTTGCATGTCCTCGCCTGTGTGTCTTGCGTGACTTGCTTGTATTCCCTGTCTTTCTCACGTGAGTTGACGTGTGCATGGTTGTATTCCAAGTGCTGCAACAGGTTTGAGGTGCGTCTTTTTTTTTTGTACTTTTTGAAGGAGTGTGATCTCGTAGTGGCCACCTTCGAGCTGCGGTTTTCTGAATCCAAGGATGCAGAGGCAATATTTCTGCACATTTATTTGTAATATTTATTTCACTAAAACGCTATTATTCAGCGTGGTAACAAAAAAAAAAAAAAAGTCAGTTTTTTTTTTTTTTTTTTTTACGGTGACGAAGTATCTTTGATATAGAACTAATATCAAATAATCAATATAAGTTTCGGCATCACTCTGTCATTTCCCTTTTTATTGTACCATTTTCTTAATTATTTTATTTCAAATAATGAATGCCTCCATTAACTTTATTTTTGTTTTCTTCTTACCGCTTTAGATGTTAAAAAATAGTTTCAAAATGAAAACGTATTTTTGAGGGGCAACGCTGTATTTACCCTCAGGGAAAAACCAGTATGGCTACGCAAGGTTGTGTAAAGCAGGTATCGCTGTCCCTCATGAGCGAAAACATTCGAAATCATCGACTTATTATCAAGCTGAAAAATGTTGAACACCGTGTAATTTTAAGAAAAAAAAAAATTACAGGTTTAGTTTACTTAATAAACTTCGTTAATATCCTCTCTGACATGCCGACAAATACTGAATTTTATTTTATTCCTTTAAATATAAACTTGCAAAAACTACATGCCTCGTTTCGGGTGGCCACCGCAGGTACGCTTCCTTCAGTTCGTTGCATCACTTCAACTGTGCGTCTGTACTGCTTCTCACCTTACGATGGATCGCAGCTGACGCTATGAGCCAACCCTGGCCAATCCAGTACTACAAACGTATCACGTGACGTTTTTGAAGGTCACGTGACCCTCTCACTACGGTGCCTGGAACGCGTCTCCGACTGGTGTGTTATTTAGCCAATGTGGTATATGTCTAGCGTGTGCAAAAAAAAAAAAAAAAAAAAAAAAGATTAAAAAAAACTGGTCCTTTGAAGTTTCGCCCGATGACGTCTTAGAAGTGTCGGGCTGTCGCCGGTCGCGATCCTGGCGGCGTAACAGTAGCGGTGGTGGATGTGGCGGATGTCTGTTCTGGTGCCGGTCTTTATCCAGCTTGACAGTTCAAGGAAGCTTCTGCAGCCAGGTGTCGGGACGCCGGGACGACAGTGACACTCGCGCCTGCTGGCGCCTTTTGCCGGTACTTGTACCACCAACCGCCAGGATCGCGTCATCCGTCAGCGTAACACTTGGGCTTTTTATGAGGTCGTTTGTTGCCTCTTCGTGACCACTTTGGACGCACGGGCGGAATAGGACGATAGACAGACCAGTCGCACCCGCGCGTTGCTGTGCATGCCCCCTTTCTTTGGAAGGTCGGGTGACAGCCTCACGACGTGGTACTGGCTTCGATGGCTCGACGGCCGTTGTCTACGATGCATCGCGGGGTGAAAGCGGAGTGTGATCGAGTGCATCCGTTTTGTGATCATGTTCCCTCCGTTCGCATCTTCCCCTTCTCCATCTTCCACGTGTGTCCTCTCTTTCATCTTGCAGAATTTCAGAAGAGACAAAAAAAACCGAACTTACTTGGATTCTGAAACCACTCGAAATCAGTGCTCTTCCGAGTATCGCAACGACAACTGCGTACGACAGGTAGGTACCGCACGCCTTTCGTCGCTTCCGTTTCCTTCCTAGGGGCGTCGCTTCGCTTGCCTTAATTGTGGCGTCACTTCCGTTTCCTCACTAGGGACTTCACTTCCGTTTCCTCCTATTCAAATGTAAATCTCGTAAGGCAAAAAAAAAAAGACATTCGCTTGCTTTTATTTTGTTTTGAAACTCGATGATTGCAAATACCGTTTTCTCGTGTATTTTTTATGTTTAGCATTATGGTATGTTAATAATATACTTATAATGAAATTTGATATTAACTAATTCATTCTCACTCATTGCCACTTATTATAAACCTTTTCATTGATAAGAATATTGCATTTAATAATTATTTGTATTCGCGCAACAAATTTAAACATCTAAGATATATGAGGGGGGGGGGACTTAAAAGTAACCGGAATGAATTTCTGGAGGGCGGGCAGTTCGTAGCACAGTACCAGCTTCCGCCGCTGGAAGCGCTTGGCGGCACCTCTTCCGAGTCCGTTTGCAGACCGGCATCGTCTGCTAAAGTTCTAGTGGCATGTTGTGACTTTTTTCTCCAAGCGCTTCAACATCATGTCTTGTTTTTTGCAATGTTTGATTTGAAGGACCTTTCACATTCACAAAACAATTTTATTTTAATACTTTTTTTATACGGGCGAACAGAAGAAAGTTACACGGGTTAGGTCTTGTGAATAAGGGGGATGAAGAAGCGGTGTCACGCCTATGTTCCCAAAAATGTGTTGCACTGACAGGGCAGCGTGTACCGGGGCAGGATGGAACCTCCACTCCCCCTTCTGCCTTACTGAATCGCGGCAAGCGTCGCAAAATTCCCAGGTAAAACACCCGATTAACAGTTTTACCAGGAGAAACAAACCAGGGTCGCTAAACTCGTCAAACTCAAAGTTGGGGCCGAAGTTCGCGGAGTGTGCTGATTGGACTCTCGCGCCGATGGCGTCACGCGGGACGAGATGTCAATCATCCAAGCTCTCTTGGTGCTCGAATTCCAGTGAGAATGTGAAACACAAAGTTCGAGCGAGCTTCATCGGAGCGCGCGCGAGCAACACCGTGGGGCCAGGCGATTGAACGGCTGCACTGATGACGTCACTCCCGAGTGTCCCTATATCCCTACGCCGCGTTATAATTAATAATACGTAATTGTACCTAGGCGGGCTGTAAATGCTCTGAACTTTCTCGTCGGAAGATTGTTGTTTGTGGAAGTTATTGGTGACGACAAAGTGACGTTTCACAACTTTGGGAAGTAGTTATTTGAGGCCGTGATATTGTGGAGCCTGGAGTGAACAGTGCCATCATTGTTCTATGTTTTCTTCAGCTGACGAGGTTGAGGGTTGCCCTGAACGAGGTTGGTCGTCGATCAATAATTCACCGTCCTTGAAGCGAGAAAGCCACTCGTAGACCTGCAATTTTTTAATACTAACATCTTCTTTGTAAGCTGTCTGAAGCATTACAAAAGTTTCCGCTGCCGTTTTCCCTAAAAGAAAACAGAATTTCACGGCCGCACGCTTTCCTTCCAATCAGACATTGCAACAAAAAAAAAAAAATATGAGGAATGATTTTTAAGCGTTTGGAGGAAAACACTATTATGACATGCCGCTAGAACTTTACCAGACGATGTCGGCCGGCAAACTGACTCGGAAGAGATGCCGCTAAGCGCTTCTAGCGGCGGAAGGTGGTACTGTGCTAGGAAATGCTTGTCCTCCAGAAATTCATTCGGGTTACTTTTTGGTCCCCCCTCGTAGTCGCCCTCTTAAGAAATAGAAAAAAAAAGTATGTATATATTCTGACCGGGAAGAAATATTACTTCAAATCGAGCTCTCCGAAAAACTAGATGAGCTTGAATGATTTAGATATCAAGACACATTTCCTATCGCAAAACCGCAAACGTAAACAACCGCTCCATACAGAAGCATTGTTTGTTAATCGATTGGGGGGGGGGGGGGGGAGGAAGGAGGGACAAGTACTTTCGGAGACGCTATCTGTTTAAACAGAAGTAGAGTGCTATACATTAGACCATGTTGCAATCACTTGCTACTCCCATATGTATGTCGGGGCCATGGTACTTGAATATTTACGCGGAAAATTCTTAGCCTTCATATATGTGTATTTTAGCTTCTTTTTTTCTGTGGAGGGAGGCTATTTGAATACAATATAAACAAGCGTCTTTACTCAGTTACTTTAATCACCTTTATTTATAAGCTCTGGTATAAAATATACAGCGACGGCGTTTGCAGTGTGCGTCCCAAAAGCGAGCGTATTTATTCAATTGCCATCTTAATAATACGCCGTCTTTTGTTTCCCCCTTCGAGTCTTGTTTCAGTGTTGCTTTAAAAATGCATTTTCACTGCCGCTTTCACGAACATACACACGTTCAAACAGATGTACACAAAACAAACACACACGCACATTTACGTATCTATATACAGGGTGTTTCTCCGAGAGCTTTCAAATATCCCCCAAAACTATGTGTTCGAGATAAAAAGAAACTCTTCGCGGGAACAAGCTACCAGCCTTGGCGGCCGTCAAGGGTTGCAGAAACATACGAATTGGTGAGATGATTGACTAAAATTTACTGATTAATTTTTAATTAGTGAAAATAAGAATACGGTTCCATAGAGAAAGTTGCTAAGCATCGTCGAAAACCATTAGATCCACTCTTTTTTAGAAATATATAAAGCAAAAACAACATTTTACGGCGTTCAAAAAAAAAAAATTACACCATCTTCCCGAGGGGAACCATGGGGTGATGCGGAGCATCGTGTTGGTTCCGAGGAAAGAGTCAGTTGCGTGCTGACGTCGAGAGATGGCGCCACCGACTGCCCTAGCGTTACCCCCTACGCGAGCCTTCGTCGCGGCTCGCGGCAGAGAAACTTGGAACGCTCGCCGCTCGCCGTTTATTTTTTTCACACTTGAAGGAGACGAGACTAGAGGAAGAGAGTTGCGCGTGCCCGCGCGCGGTGTGAGGAGAAGCGAACGCACGCGCAGTTGGCGCAGTGCACGCAGCTGGTAGAGAGAGAGAGCGGAGAGAGTAACGCGCAGCTGTTGGAGAGAGGGAAGGAGGAGAGTTGCGCGTGCGTAGTTCGAGTGCCGACTACAACGCCGACGCCGCGGGACATAGACCCGAGCAAGAGATGCTCCGCATCTAAAAAAACGCTCAGCTTGGACGCGTTTCCAGGTTTCGGTTTCTTATCGGAGCGCATCTTTGCGCCCGCGGTCCTGCTCCCCGGTGGTCGCGGCGTGAAGCCTCCCTCGTAGGATGGAGGGAAATATATGGCGTATGTGTGTTGCGCGTCTCGGTCACTGTGGAGCCGGACCGCGAGCGCACAGATGAGCTCCGACAAGAAACCGAAACTTAGAAACCCGTTCAAATCGAGTTTTTTTTTTTTTTTTTTTTTTTTTACGGAACGCAGTGGAATGCTGTTTCTGTCTTATATGTTTCTTTAAAAAAAAGCCAGTTGATTTAGTGGTTTTTAGTTATGCTCAGCAAGTTTCTCAATAGAACCATATAGGTTTATCTTCGATAATTATAAAAATTAATTCGTAAATTTCAGATAATTATATCGCTAATTAGTATGTTTTTAAAATCCTTGACGTCCGCCAAGGCTGGTACTTTTTTTTTCCCATACAGAGTTTATTTTTATCTCGAACAGTATATTTTAGGGATTAATAAGGCTTTCGCAGAAACACCCTGTATATAAATACGCACATACGTCCAACGCATACATGCACAAAGACATATACTCACAAACACGTATGCGCAAGTCACAGCCGCACTCACACGCGCCTCGTACAAATAAACGCAGATGTGCAGAAAACACGAATACGCCAGTGCACACGCGTCCACAGTCCCTCACACGCGCGCGCGCAAGCACATACACGCATACACACGCACTGACAAAGTTTAAAAAAAAAGAGCGGGGGGGGGGGGGCATAAGCCAATTCAGCGTTAAAGGTGTTCTGCGGGCAGATGCGGATACTCGTGCGAGGACAATGAAGGAAGGAGTAAGAAAAAATAGAGCAGAAACGAAAAAAAGAAGGAGGACAAAAAAACGGCGCTTGGACTAAGGGGTTACACAGGCAGAACAAAACGTCAGGAATAATTCATGAGTTTGAGGAGGGAGTCCGTCCGGCCATTTCGGCAAGTGTGTGAACGAAAAAGCCGCGTAGCGTTGTATCTCTCCAGCGTTCCTCGCGCGTTCACCGACGTCGGACTGGGTGAGGGTGCCGAGATGTTCGAGTGTTCCCAACTGCTGGATCGGAATCACGTGGTTTGTTGGGCCATGTTGTGCTGCGAGGAGAATAGGAGGAGGAGGAGGAGGAGGAGACGAAACCGGTGATCGTCTGCCAGCCTGTCCGCTTGTCCGTCCGCTTTCTTTCTCGCTCCGCGACAACACAACGCATGCGCGCGCTTCAATTTAATTTTTTTTTTATTTTTATTTAAGTAGAAAACGCGGGGAAGCGAACGAGGGAAAAGGCTGCAATAATGCAGCGTCACGGGGCCCCCTACATTTCTCAACATGGCGGGCAGAAAAAAAAAGGAAAAATACCCTAATATTTAAACACGAATTAACGGGCTAAATACGGGAGAAACAATACGCAGTTAAAAAAGAAAAAAACAATCGGTACACCGTCTTTCAGTTTGCAAGCTTAATGTGAGCGCCTTGCTCGTCTACGAAATTCGATAGCGTGGCCAGGTTGCGACAAAATCTCGGAAGGCGTCCGCCATTAACTTGAAAACGCTCTCGGTGGTTTCAGTTGTTCCCTCTCTAAAATCTAGGTTCTCTCGACTGGGTCGTCGGTTCGCGTTTGATTAAAAATTCTCTAAGCCGGCAGTTCGCAAACCCCCCGCTCTCCCCCCACTTCCCTTTGTGTGTCGCCGTTAGTTTCTAAATCCGCGAAACTGGTTTGAAACGCGATGTACGCCTAGGCAACGAGGCTTAAAAAAACACGAGTCTTTCGGTAGAATGAGGTTGCTTTCTTGATGCCTATGAAAGGGCTAGGAACATAGATGACGCGAAACGGCTGGGTCACGAGATGCCCCTCAGCCCTCTGTGGCTTGGCCAAATTCGTCACTCGGACAGCGCTGTTCTCTGCTTCCTCAGATTTGTACATTTTTGATTGCATCATTTTTATCAGTTTGAGAGAAAAAAAAAAAAAAAACTTTTGCGCAATGTTCATACGCCGCGCGAAGTAGTTTTTACAATGTTTGGTTCTCGGAGGAGGAAGCGATATGCTTTTGGAATTTCAAACGTGTACGTCTTGATAAGATAGCATATATCTAATCTAAAATGCATCTATGCATGCATCTTAATTATATACATAAAAGGGGAAATTAGTAATGCTCCGCGAGGAGCCGAACTTTTTTTGTTTTCTTTTATTATTATTACGGTTCTTGAGGTGAGAAGGAGTCTAGCTTAGGGGGACATTCCGGCAAACACAATGAAGGCGCACTGGCACTTGATAGGGTTTCTAAGGAGCAGCACTTTCTGTTGACATTTAGCGGAGATATTTCTCCGCTAAATTTAAACGAAACTTTTTGACGTCACGCGACACTGTGACGTCACGTGATATCGTGACGCTGCGTGACGTTTTGCGGTGCGACCAACACGAACACGAGAAGGGAAGGTCCACGAAGTGTTTTTTTTTTTTTTAAGTTGAAAAATGAAAGGAGGCTGAGTGCTTACGAGAAATAGCCGGAAAGAGGGAAGAGATGTGTGGGCCTGCGTTCCGCAGACGCGGTTATCGTCATAAAGCGGCACGCTTATTACATCTTGCGTCGCGTTTTAATTCTGGAGAAATGGCGATGCCTTGCGGTGTAGTAACGCTGTGAGCGCGGATCTGAATAATTCACTGCCCTCAGACGCGCGCGGCGAGCTCGCAGTCATTATGTAGCTTCTATAATGGAAAGGTATCAAGTATTTCCACCCCTTCAACTCCTCGTCCTTTAATGGTGTCTTCCTCTCTTTCTCTCTCTCTCTCGGCTTTACGGCGCCATTTTCGAGTAAAGCCTGCGCGGCTAGTCTCTGCATCACTAATGCGCCTAGTTTTGAGAGTGAAATTCGAACTGCTCGATCGAGGTCAGGTGGTTTTATGGGCCGCGTTTGCAGTACAAGCTGCGAGCAGGAGTTGAAAGCGTCATTCATGCCCAAGCTTTGCTCAGTCTCTTTACCCGCTATCCTTCTGCCCAGGGTTACAACGCACGCATGCAGATTTGCACCCAATCTACGCGGGAAGCGTCCGCCATTAAATTGCAAACGTTCTCCCATGATTTATGTTGTTCCCTCTCTTGAGTCTTGGCTCTCTACGTCCCGGACTTTCTCAATGACGTGTTTTGTCACATGATCCTCCGTACACTGCTTCAGTAGATGGAAGGGACACTATCCTGGCGGGGATGGGAATGGGGAGGAAAATGCTCAACGACGAATTGCCTTGCCTGTTTCGTGCACGTGGGCTTTCCGCAGCTTCCGTTTCGTGAAGGTGTCTTCCCCGCAAGCGTCGTCTTAATGCGGTGAAGCACGCTCTGCAGAGCGCACTCGTCGTGGCTCTGCTTGGTTTCGAGGTTTTTTACAGGGCCCTTGCCCCGACTCGAATTCATCTAGGGCGTTCTTTGTCGCTGTTTCTCGTGGCATCACAGTATCACGTGACATAATAATGTCACGTGAATTCACGTGGCATTATATGTCGCGTCAATTCTCGCACAAGCACGGACTCTCGTGCTTGTGGCATTTGCCGCAGTCTCAGCTCAAGGGTGATCTTTCAAAAACAAGTAAACAAAATGAGGAAGAAAAAAAAAAGGAAGTGAGTGGAGGACGAGGCCATTCCGCGATGCTTTGAAAAGGCGTTGCCAGCTGCTACAAATTTTTGGAAACAAGAAAAAAAAAAAGCGGTAGTAGAAGAAGACGAGGCGGCATTTTTAAAAGACACGTCGGCGCCTGCTAGAAAGGCTGATACTAAATATTGGCGTCTACGAATTTCTCGTTAAACAGGTCTGCCCATGACGGTTTGATGATTAGATCGAACAATAGCTTCAATTTATTTTCTTCTCGGAAATCTATATTTAATAATCTCCAAAGCGCTGGCTTACTAGCGTGTGCCTCCATTTTTCATATAAACATTTTATGCAATGTTTGTTTTCTGTCGGGTACGTGCAGGAATTATTTGTGGCTGTTGGGATGGTTTGCAGTGTCTAACTCCGTTTAAGTTTCCATTCCTCCGAAAGCAGAGCTCGCGACTACAGTGCTTTAAGTGCGCACGCAGCCAAACAAGGAAATTACCCACATTTTGATACTGAGCACTTTCATGACCATAGCACAGGCCTAGGGCTAACCTTTTTCAACTCGACGCCATTTGTTTTCTTTTGTGCACAGCTTGCATTTTAAAGACACTTATTTGAGACAAGTTTTATGTTACACGCAATAAAAAGATTAAAATATACTAGAAACGTGACTATTAAAACAAATTTGTCGCATATTAATGCATGCTGTATTAGCTTTATTAATATATTCGTTTTTGTTTTGCACTTACGCGTATACTCATTATGTTGCGCTCAAAAGAAATAAAGGTACCATTCCTTTTTTTTCGTAGCCCGCAATCAAGCTTTCGCTTCATCTGTGGGCTCAAATTACTCATCAGCTTCCCTGCTCACATCCGTCTCTACGGGAAGATAAAAGACCAGTTTTGAATTACGTGCAAAAAAAAAAAGAGTGACCAGAAAGGTCTGTAGAAAATAATTATAATCTCGCCCTTGTTCTTTCAAAACCCTGTGAAACGTACGCGGCTGAATCGGGAACTTTGACATTTGTGATTACGCTGGCGAAACGCATTTCTAGCTTCGGGTTTGATTGCTACTTCATCCGTTGTAATTGAATACACCTGCTCCGAACGCGCCGTCGTTTCGTTGATTTTAGTCCGTACGTTAAAACCCATCCTTTGGGGTTTGGTATCCGAAGGTTGTATGCGCAGCAAATCTGGTTTCTTCTTACACAGACTCTTGATGTTTTGAAATCAAAATCGCTATACTTTGTTTTACCCGCTACGAGCTGGTGGGAGCAACCAGACAGCGTCAGAAGGGCACCATCATGACCTTCGTCATCTTTCTGTCCGTGTTCTATCAACGCCGAGCCAATCATAAACGGAAAAAGGCCCAATCAATTGTGCTTTTTTTTACGCTCCTTGATTGGTCGCATTAAGCCCGATTCACATGGTGCGATTTTACTTGCGATTTCGCAGTTACGACATCGCTCGTGCGGCAGAAAAAGCGTGGCGGAGGCTGTGGTGCTCAACGACGCAGTTGCGAAATCGCACGACAATTCGCACCATGTGAATCCGGCTTTAGCTCGTACCGTCGGCTGCGTCTGGATTTAAGCTGAAACGAAGTTTATGATTCCACTGATACTTTCATAACCCTGTCTACTTTTTTTTTTTCTACAAGATGTGTCGGAATGCATATTTTTGACCAAACTAGCTCAAGTTTTGTTGGTTTTGTTTTCGAGGGGAGGGGGGGGGGGGGGGATTGCTTATCCGATCACCCTCGTTTGAATTGAGTTTCTTTCAGCTAGTTCTTTTTCATTGAGTAGGGCGTGATATAGCCTGATTTTTGAATATTCCTCTTTCGTCGATTCAATTTTTTGTGCGCAATTCTTTGGTTGCGGATTGGTTTCAATTTCAACATCTATAGAACCCCCGGCAGCGGGCCGGAGAAGAGCGTATAACATGGCCCACGTTTGGCAATTCTGGAGGGGTCTGACTTGGGCGGCCTGTCACGGTTTTGCTCCAGGGCGTTTTAATTCATGCCCAAATACTTTTCCTTGGTCCTAACTAGCCGTGGAAATGCCAAAGTATGGCTTTTTCTCTGGTTTGCCACAGTGTCGTGCGTTAGACACCCGGTAGTGAAGCCTGATTCTGGCGCTTGCACGGGAATCGAGGCCCGAAGACGACAGCCGAACAAGCCGGCAAGTAAGCGTAACTGTGGCCCTCGTTCTGGCGATTTAGGGCTACAATAGCCAATGACGGATTACATTAAGGAAATGGGGAGCATGGCTTATTATTTTCGCGGTTCTTGCATCGGGATTCGCTCTTTGGCGTTCACGTATGCTTGCACTGCAGTATCATTGAACGCGAAGTGATATTGAAGTGCTCGGAACTCAGCCGCCCTCCGCTTTTTTTTTATTATTTATTATTAGTGAGTATGCTAAAAAATACAAAGTGCTTAAAGGGCTTCTCCAGCCTAAAATGGGGGTTGTTAGTTTTCTTAGAAACCCTGTTGCAGCTACCAGGACCTCATCGTGAAAGCGTGCACGGAATGTCAGCTCGCGATTTAAAAAACAGGGCGTATAAAACGCCTCTGGAAATTCCCATATTGCAACTCACTCGATCAACGAGCCGTGACGTAACAGGCTCAGGACAGGAGGCCGTTCTCCGTGGCGCGGATCCTTCCACCGCCCTCCTCGGACCCGTCTGTTGTCGTCGCGTCGGTCGCGTCGCGTCGCTCGACGCTTCTCGGGTTTATATTGGCACCAGCAGCGCGGACAAAAAGACAAGACTCATAGAAGGAAAAACGCAGCACTATACTTCGTTTCACCTTCGGTCCGAGCGCGGACGATGGTATGCGCCGAAGGGCCAATCAAACAGCGCAAAATGCGCAGCGTCATGGCGTGCTCTGTGCGCTTGATAGGACTAGCCGGCGTAGGAGCACGCACAGAGAGACGGCGAATACCGGCTGTTCCTATCAACTGCAGAGAGCACGCCATGACGTTGTGCCTCTTTCGCTGTTTGATTGGCCCTTTGGCTCATAACATCGGCCGCGCTCGGACCGAAGCTGAAACGAAGTATAACTTTCAAGTCACGTTTCTTCTTCTTCTACTTTGTATAAAATGGGCCATGATACAAAAAAAAAAAAAAACAACGAAAAAGCACCCTGAATATATGTGCTTATCACATGAACTAGTTCGCCAAGTAGTGCCATTATCTTGCGGATAAAGAAACGGAAGGGGCTCCGATACACTTCTCATCGAGTCGCGCAATCTTCTGCCTCGATATTTTTTTTTTTTTTTTTAATTAGAGGGTCGCCACTCCGCGCCAAATACATTACGCTTTGTGAACTGAGGAGCACAACCACACTGTCGGTAGTCCATCTTTACGTGTCCAGAGACAGTCTCGTTCGTGTTGTTTTGATGCTCTGTCAGCCGATCGTTGAGACATCTGCCAGTTTGTTTGACCAGAGCCTCCTATATAAGCTTATAGAGGAGGCTTTGGTCCGACATAGATCTCGGCTGTCTCGGGAGAGCGGCTCGATGCTGGTAAAAAGAGGGGAAACCGAAAAAGGTGTGACCTCACGAATTGTGACTCTAGTATCGTGTTACGTCACAAGTTTCGTCGAGTGACGGAACGAAAATTTGTGTATTGAAATCTGAGCTTTGTCGAATTAACGTTCTGGTGAAATCTTAGTTATTTTGGTTTAATAATTTAGCGGCGTAATTGAAAGTACAGTGCTCAACGAAACGAAATGGACCAGCGCGGAGCGTGTGGCCTCGCGTACCTGTGGCGCCGTCTGCCAGGAGAAGCGGTCTCTCTGGTGTCGCGAGTTGCACATGCGCAGAGCCGAGCCAAGCACTCAGCAGCTGTTCCTGCTCTGTGCACAACCCCCGAGAGCTGATGAACGCTGGCCGTGAGTTTGCAACATGACAACGTTTCTGTGTGTGTTTTTATTTTTTTTTATTTTCAGTAGCGTACACATATTTATCTGTTTCCAAAGGTTAAAGCTGAAAAAAAAGTGAGCACAACATCTCGATGTTCATACGAAATAAATGTGTGGCGTCATGACACGCGTGTTTTTTTTTTTTTTTTTTTGTAAAGTGAATAAATGAAATCTCTTCCTTCTTCGCTATTTTTTTTTGTATATTTGGGGCGATATAACTTGACATCTTGAAGGGCAGATAGAAATTGCGAAGGTCACGCGATGATAAAAAAGTGGTTAAGCTTGAGATTCATGCTTTGTAGTAACCACTTATCGGGGGTTGCGCCCCGATAGGTTTCTTCCGCTCTCGGCGACGAGCTGAAACCGACGGGCCCCTTTTCTATCATTAAAACTTTATACCAAAACTTGCGGGTTTTTTTTTTTTTTTCGTGCAATGACGTACGTTAATTTCTATTTTCTGACGCACTCGTTTGTTCGATGAGGCCGCATACTAAGGTCCTGCAGGCATTAACAGCTAAAAGCGATTAGTTCGTTTTTAAGAAAGCAAAAGGGCATCTAAAATAGAACTGAGAACGAAGCACCCAAGGGAGCTCGAAAAAAGCACGCCGAGTGCGAATCCAATTGTCCCATTCGCAGCGCGGTGTTATTTGGGCCTTTCTCTTTCTCTGACGCTGATTTAGTTGCGTAACACGGCCTGCAACCTGGTTTTGTCCAATTGTTACTCATCCGTTTAGGCTTCGCCCGGGGATTTCGGACGCGAACGTATCGATGGTTTACGCCTGGCAAAGCGATTTTTATCCGAGATTTAGAGTGAAAATGAAATGTTGACGTTGTTTTTTTTTCTGTTTATTTTTATTGCTTTTCAGTGAGCGTGTTTCGATGGTTTCTAGATGTATAATGTGGTCGATCGTTATTAGTTTTGTTTGCTTACGATATACTATGCCGGATTGGTGGCTATCCAACGGTGGGTCTGTCGCTTTTCGTCTTTTTTTTTTTTTTTACATTTATTTGTGTCGCTGCTTTTTGTTTGATGTTTGTTTATTTGTTTGTGTGCTTGCTTGCTCGTTTATTTTGTTTGCTTAAACGGTCGCGAAAAAGGAGGGGTGCTTCAACCCAAAATTGGATTCCGACCCTAAACTACCTTTCCGGAAGCTCCAGTCGCTTTTCGGCCCATTGCCTTTCGAAATCGAGTTGGAGCAGATGCTCAAGATTATTTTTTCTCATTCTTTTCTTTTTTGTTTTTGTTTTGTTTTGTTGAGTATATATATCTTACAGAGATTTGTATTTATTTCTTCTCGTGCGCGGAGATGGCGGCAATCATCTACCACGGACAAAACTGCCGAACCGTTTTAGAAAGAGTGAAAATAATAAGTCGAAATATGTTTCTGAACGTGAAAGCTTAAAACAGCACTCGTCGCCTTGTTTTTATGTTTCTTTGATCGCGCGTCTGCTACAGACGCACGGACCGAAATGTCCTTCACTGAGTTGTAGTACGTGCTGCGAATAAGCTTCGACCTAAAAATGCTAGTACGTTTCGTGTGGCTATTTCTACCTTAGTGAAAATTGACTTCGTATAGACCTTTCGTGCAGACCGGCGATTTGGTCAGTGCAGTCCGACAGCTAAGCCGGGGTCTTGAACGCGCTCCACGCCGCAATTATTACGTGAGCGCACACCCGTCCATTGTGTGTACGGTATACGCTATCATTTCTACAGTGGGAACTTTTTTTTCTCGCGCACTGTCGAGCTGCCCAGTCTCGTTAGAGAGCTTTGGAATAGGTGGGCCCGACGTTATGAGTCCCCATACAGCTCGGGAAGTCGTCGTTCTGCGCAAGCGTAGTACGACGCACGCTGGAACGATACCCGACAACGAAACGATGCGACGCATGCGCATAGGTGTAGGCGGCGGCGGAATATCGGGTATCGTTGTCGGAGTCGTAGTTCCTTCAGTCGGTGGTACTGTAACTCGAGATTGCTTGTTTCTGTGGTTAACTTAACCAATTCGTCCTCCACATTACGATACTTCCCAAGAGATATCAAAGCTTTCTCCAAATCATGGTTGTCTTCAATCCGACCTTTTGGATATGCCACTTCACCAAATATCCAGTCCTTTAACTCTCCGCCCTCCAATCCTAACGCATTTCCTGCAGCAATGAGCCTACTTAACTCATTCATTTTCCTATTTATTCTCTTTACAACCGTCTAGTTGAATTTCCCAATTATGTTTCCAGCTTCAAAAGCGGTATCTCGCTTCCTGTTAGATCAGAACATCCTTTCGTCCTTCAGTTCTAGATGTCATTATTTTTCCGTCTCAATATCAGATCAGATCTTAAGCTTTCAATCGTGCAAGCATTTCTTCATCCTGTGGTTGGATCCTGGCAGGCTCGCCAAATGTCACGGTTCAGAGTCCAACCGTTGGAGAAGAAAAATGAGTGTACTATGATGAAAGGAATGAAGCTATATTACACACAGAAAGACGAAGGAAGAGCACTAAGAGACCAATATACAAATATACAAAAGTTATCAATAGTCTCACGTATTCGTATGACTCGACGATCTGGTGCTCGGCCTCTTTTCGTGTCACTGCCGGAATTCGCTGCCACTGGTTTTGGTCACCATCGAATCTGTCACTCGTAAGTTCATCGGCACCCTTGTGGTTGCTCGGGTCGCTGCCGAGAATCCCACGCCAGCTTCGAGTCAATGTCGATGTCTCCTTCCCTATTCTTCGGTGGTCGCCGAGCCTTCCCCGGGTCGTCGCCGGGTTGCTTTCAGTGTCTTCGGGGCACCATTTCGAAGCTGTGCCTCTCTTCGGGTCGTCGCCGAAATCTGGGTTCCGCTGCTTCGGATGATCCCTTTTCCTCCCGTCCCTTGTCCGCTTCTTTCTCCTTTATCTTTAGGACTAGCAGTCCAAACAGCAATGGCACCGGCGACAATCTGAGCGGCAGGATGGAGTGTCCCAGCGGTACTGGAGCGAGGCCAGCCGCTGGTGCACTTGACCCGGAGCGGCGCCGAGCTCCAATCCCTGCGCAGAATGACCGCCTCCCGTTCTTTGATGCTCGCGCTTTTCTTCTTCTTTTTCTTCGTCGTGAAACGTGACATATATATATATATATATATATATATATATATATATATATATATATATATATATATATATATATATATATATATATATGGGTGATTTCATCTCAAATCGTGCAGGCAAAATGGGTCGAATTTTTAATTTCGCTGAAAAAAATATATGTTATGGCGTCGTCTCTAAAAACGCAGTAGCCACAAACCTCAAGTTCGTCGGATTTTTGATTCTCGACTTACGAATTTTAAAACAGGCCGTGGCGCACAGCAGTGTTTTTCACATCCGTCGTGGGTCGGATGTTTCGCTTGATCTCCCACCGTGGATTTTCAGTCCACATTATATTAACTTTTTTCAAGCACTCTGTGAGCACAGGTAAAAGGCTCTATTACCATAAAATAAATTTAGACGTTTTGCTTTATTTTTTTTTTTGTAAAAATGTCAAAAACGCCCTCTCGGTTAATTGTTGACGAACTTTAACAATTAAATACTGGCGATCTACTTGGGTTACGTCGATAATTTTTATGTCTATGGAGAGCCCCAAACACGCTCTTTATATATATTATTAAATCACTCAGCTGTATGAAATTCCATTTGTGGTACGTTTACGTTAATGTTATGCGAAAACCAAAATGTACCAATTTTAAATTGATTTTCTAAAAAAAAACATTTTTTTATTTTTTTTTATTTTTAGTTAAAATGTAGATATGATAGTTGTCTACTCGAAAAGCAAGTCGAGAAAGTGTGTATTTTGTTTGTATGTTCTATATTTAAGCCTCAATATTGTAAAATGGCGTCAGCTGTTGCTGGCTTCACGCGGCGGTACCGTGCGTGCTTCCATTCATTCGGCGTTCGTTGCCATGGTGACGGCGAGGAAAGCAGACGCACTTTATGTTGCGGAAGAACGCTGCGGCGCAGCGATACCAGGTGCGTTCTAAGGCCCTTCCTGCATGCTTTTTAATGAGCGGATGGCGAACAAAAAGAGTTCAAAATAAAGACTTAACCCAGAAGGCTGCATTTCTCCAGCGCCTCATAATTTGACGAGCCTTACACGAAAAACGCGTTTTTTTGTTTTTTGGCCATCCCGCGTCCTGTTGTTTTTATCCGTAACATGGGTCTAAAGTATCAAACTGTCAAGGTATTTTGCTGCAATCTACGGAGGGCGCTCGCCGGACGGCGAGGCTGAAGTTACGTTTATTCCAGAAAGAAAAAGAAAAAAAAAACGGGTAGTGTGCCCTGTGATGCTCGAGTCGCACTAGAGTGACAAACAAAAAACAGCCGACACCAACAAGCCTCAAAAATATATGCTGCACGCTCGCGAACGTCCACGTGGTATTCACTGGCGGCCATAGTTGAGTCCGCTGCTGCAGAGCGCGAGCTCACGACGAGCCTCCACAACGCTTCCGCAACGTGCACTTCGCACTACTGAGATTGTAAGTCTCTTTGGAAGATAATTGCGGAGTCTTTCTTAGCGTGCGCTGTGAACGCTGCACTCAAGTGCAGCGTTCACAGCGCATGTTGACTTGACGCCATATCTGGGGGCGATGTTTAGAGCGCATGCTCAGAAAACGAGCTCAAATGAATAGCCTGCTAAGACCGGCAATCTCGATGGTGCTGAAGGCACGTTGCGAAAGAAGTGCAGAAGCTCGCCGTCAGCACGTGCTCAGAAATCGCGCACACAGCTATGGCCGCCAGTGAATACCCCCCCCTTACATTTTGGCAAAGCTTGCAATCACTCGCGCTTACTTCACGACCACCGGGAGATTGCAAGTCTGCCAAAGCTACTTTCGGGTGCAAGTTGCGCGTGCTTGAGGCTGGTCGGTGTAGCGCACCATCGAGGCACCCTAAAGTTCGCTGTCGGTTGTTCTGCTAGTCGCTCTAGTAGTGGAACTCCTGCATGACGTCAGCACGTGCTCAGTATCACAACGCAGACTGGTAGACGGACTTGTTTTTATACCTAAATGCATTTTCAGCACGTCATTCGCCTGACCGCCTCCGTAGGCTGAAGCGATTTGGCTCTCCCGATTGCTTTGCGGGAAAGTGGACGTCCAGATTTCTTAAAGTCTAAAAAAAATGTGTAGGGAAATGGTTTCAAAAGTTTGTCCTTTTAGTTGATTTTTTTCTTTTTCGGGGGTGGCAGAATTTAAGTTCGGCTTTCTGTGGAGTATAGGAACTTCCATTCCTAGGCCTTTTCCTTTTTTAGATTAGGTGGTGGTACATATACACCATTTTTTATATATTTAACATTTCTGTATTTAACATTTCTATACTACGGCAAGTACTAACTACTTTTCTCTAGAAAAAGAAAAAAAGCGTATCTTTTTTCACAAGAACACAAAACATAAAATTGATTTTTTTTTCCTTTTTGGTGGGACTGTTTTTACCTTGAATCACCTTATCTTTCTATAAAGACCTACACTTGGAAAGGAAATAATAACCACAAAAAAGACAAGTGCGTATCTCATCGATTTTTCACCGGGCACAATAGTATTATTTGTTGATTTCTTTATTTTGGTTCCTACGTTGCTACTTTAATTTCTCTTTTAACCTTTCAAATGGCTTTTAACATCGACCGCGAGCTTGGAAATATTTGAAAACGAGCGAATAGGAACGAGAGAGACCGCTTTAGAAAACCCATATTCGAATAACAAACCAAAGAACGGGGAGACGAGAACTGTGTTAGAAACTGCCACTTCCGGCACTCCAGACGGACACTTGAAGCGCAGAGCCGCTTAAGTTTGAACGTCGGTGTACAGTGAACAGTCGACTCCGGTTTATGTAACGCCTTGGCTCAATCTCCTCGCAGTCTCCATTGTCCCGGTTCCCCACGTGGGACACTAACGAAAGTGGTGTTCTAACCGGCGTAACGACTCTCTCCGATGAGAAAAAAAGAAGAAAAAGAAAGAGAGCGCTTGCGAACGTAATATTGCAAAGGCTGTGTGAGCTCGCAGTTATTTTTTTAATTTATTTATTTATCTTTTTTTAAGGTTATAAACACTGCCATCCCGCATTCTAAAAAAAAAAAAAAAAGAAAGAAACGTCTGGAAGCGCTTTTTCCTGCAGGACACATAGGCAGCCAATCATCACAGCGAACAACATTCCCGCGAATCAGAAAGCTCGGCTAGAATACGATCGATCACCTTATAGAGCCAATCACGCCGCACCAAAAGTGCATTGTCACGGCCCTCGTTGTCTTTGCGGGTTTGCGCCCAATCACGTCTTTGTTGTTGTTTTTCTGGCCAATCACACGCACAGAAAGGAAGAAAACTATTTCTAGCCCATTTTGAAATTAAACGAAGACGCTTAAGACTGCTTACTTGTAGGAATGCGAAAGCATTCCTACACGCAGCGCATTCCTACAAGCAGAGCGCCACGTCTTCCTTTTTCACGCGGCGCTCCGGCGATGACATCACGCTCCCCCACTGCGCAGGTGCGGCGAACTCCGCCGGCTCCACGGCTTCCGTGACGATGCATCTGCGTTGCTGCGCTTTTCTTTGTGTTTTTATTTCTGAGGCGCGTCTGCTTTGACCTTGAGCGCCCCGCCGTTTTCCGTGACGAAGCATCTGCGTTGCTGTGCTTTTTGGCCAATGAGAATTCGGGTGCCGTTTTTTGCTGCTACAGACGTGATTGGTCGCTGATCGCAAACGTGTAAAGCGGCGATGAATGCGGTGACAATGGGATGTTGGTGCTGCTTCATTGACTCCATCGGGTACTAGCCTTGGCCGCGGTCGGACGCACGTAAAAGTGAAACGGAGTGATTCCCGCGTGCATGACCGACATGAACGCTTTTTCCGTACTTGTAGAAGATTCGCGGTCACTCGGGGTTAGAGTAAACAAACTGTTTCTTTGAGTTGAAAACATAATCTCGCCTATCGCCATTGGCCGGGCTCCCTGCCTAGATTGCAGTGGCAGGCTAACCCAACTGCTTTGCGGGAAAGTGGACGGTCCAGATTTCCCAGGGCGTGAAGTACGGTACTCCTACGCGCATTTTAAAGGTCGGCCTATAGAATCCGTCTTCTGGCGGGCAGAAAACCGGTTCCCAGTTTCCTTCTCTCCGTTCCTCTCGTCCTCTTGTCCCCTCCTCTCCCCGCAGGAGCGGGTGTCTGAGCTGCTCCTCGCCGGAAGGAAGAGGGTCCCCCTCTTTCTCGAATGAAAAATAGGAATTGAGGAAGAGTTTCCTCATTTCTGACTCCTCGTCGGCCTTTTAAGATCAGTTCATTGTTTTTCATCGTATCGAAACGTATACGTTTGAAGCACAAAAAAGCATCGTGTTGCATTTTTTTAACACCTACATTTTTTTTTTTTTTTTTTAAGGACGACTTACATCACTGTATGAACTATGCGCAATATTTTTAAGGCTACAACGAGCATATACACAAACTCAATAATCTCACGGGCAGTGCACACACACACCTGATTTTGGGTTAACACGACGAGATTGTTTGTAAACCGCGTGCTAGCTGGTGCGTACATAAAGCCGAGAATTGGTTACTCTACCCGGCCTGAGGAAAGTAAGTGACATCGGGTTATAGCCACATCACTATGCGGCCCTTCCCATCCACTTAGAGTTACGCTTCCTCTTTTCGTCTCGGCTGGGGTTCGCGCGCGCGACACCGCAGTCCTCCCCCCCCCCCCCCCCCCCCCCTCCCTGCCACTCAAGAGCACAATCGTGGACAGAGCGCTTGTACTCGCGGTACGGTGTAGCCCCTCTCTTTTTGACAAATGCGTCTCGGAATGCCTCTTGACAATGCCTCGAAAGATTTGTTTCCAACTTCGACTTTGAAAGGGCGCGTACGCTGCCAAGTGAAATTTAAAAAAAAAAAAAATAAAAAATAGAAAAAAGAAGTGCGTGTAAAAGCGGTACATAAACAGAGAAAAATGGATAACGAGGGAAAAGGGCGAAACAAAGGGACCCCGTTTCGTTTCCGCTAACGGTCTTCGTTTATTGTGCTGCCGCTTTGGAATTTTCTTTTTTATATTTTTTTTTTTTCTTCTTTAAAGCCCGATTTGTTGTCGGGGTTTCGGAGGATGGTCCGTTCCCCTCCGCTTTTTATTAGGATGATTGTTTCGGGGGGTCCTTCGCTTCGTGGGAGTCCAGAGCCAAACGTTCCGTGCGGGTATTTGCATTGGAGTTATTTATTATTCCGCGCGCCGAAACGCGGATTCAATCTGTTGTCCCTCGTGCCGTGCGTCATCGGTGACTCGCAAAAGCGCAGCCACTCTCTGCTGATTTGGTTCGTTTCCTCGTTTTCAGGTTTCTTTCTTTCTTTCTTTTGTGCGTTTTTGTATGCGTGTGCGCGTGTGGGTTTATGCGTACGTGTGTGTGTTCTTTGATGAAGGATTGTCGTTCGAGAACAAAACCCTTGTTTTCGTCGCCGACGAAAACCTTGCGCTTTTATGCGTTCCGCGACGTTCTTTTAACTCGGTGAAGCGTGCATTAAAATGGTCGAAATATAGACAACGAGCATTCGATACGCGTCGGAAAACGCGCAGGAATTGTTTGTTTAGAAGCCGGCTTCTATGGTGCTTCGCAAAAGTCGGTGATTGATGTTCTATCAAACTCTCGTCTTTTTTTTTTTTTTGTCTTTTTTTTTTCCCCGCGTTGCGATTCGGGCGGCTCACGCCTGAGTGTGCTTTATGAACATGACTACGGAAGAAACGGAGCATTCCTTGAACCATACACTCAATACCCCTGTTTTTGCGAGCATGCCCCTAGAACAAAATTCCCTCGAAGAATCGGCAAATGGGCTCGCGATCTCGGCTCTGCGCGTGTTCCTCAACGGCATGCGCTGGTTCGCCGGTTCTATCAAACACTTTGTTTCGAAGGTCTCTAACGTTCCCGTCCAACAGGGTTATTAGAAGTCTGGAGAGTGTACTTTCCCGCAAAGCACTTGGGAGAGCCAATGACAAAGCTAATAAATAAATTCACACCTAAAAAAAAAAATGACACTGAGCATGGCGAAAAAAAGTCATGTTCAGTGTCACAGCACATGCTGTTTTATTAGGTCTAAACTTTCTTTTTACTCTTCGTTAAGCCTTGCCATTCCCCCGAGTCTCTTCCGTAGAGTGCAGCAGTTTGCTCTCCTAGGTGCTTTGCGGGAGAGTGAACGCACCAGATTTTTTGGAGTTTTTGACAGCTTAAGAGTCCCGAACGTGTTATACTCTCTCTCTCTCTCTCTCAGCAGCCAATCAGGTATCGGAACTAGCTGATAAGAAGGCGGAAGAACCAATCACAAGGCGAGCTGCGTGAAGATAATGAGCCGTGCGTTTCTTGTTGTCGGCGACGATAGAGACGTCGCTGCTGGACACTCTCGAAAGAAATGTCCTCATGTCCGCTTTCCTGTGGAGCACGCTGTGAACCATCGCTGTGATCCAAGGAACGCGTCCGGCAAATGACGAGGTGCTAAATGTTGTCCGAGTCGTCTTGAGATGGAGGATCGGGCGAGTTTGGCTATTCCTGCTCGTAATTTACGGCGCGCAAGAACAATTCGCACGGAAACACGCACACCGTTAAAAAAGGAACCAAACATTCGGCGATTAAAGCGCTGAACGTGTAGTTCTTTTTTAGAGAGCAGCTCTTAGGCGCCCGTTTCCGGCTTGAGCGGCGACGCCCGTCGCCGTCGGCGTAACCGCGCGTTGCATTATGGGACGTTTCCCATAATGACGTCATGTGTGACGTCACGAGGGCAAAATTTTCCCGCTAAATTTGGCCAGGAAATATTCCCGCTAATGCTAAATTTAGCGGGGAAATTTTTTCTATAAATTTAGCGGGAAAACTTTACCCCCGTGACGTCACACGTCACTTTCCCCTCCGTACCCCCGCCTCCTCCTCCTCACGACCTTCAGTCTAACTGGGCATTACAGAGAATTGTGAACGTTTTTCATTTTTTTTTTACTGCGTGTTTCACTCTAAATTGGTCTTGTGCGCTTTAAATTGTCCGTGTATGTCTGACTCGAAATCGGGTGTCTGCGTAGGGACGAAGAGCCAGCGAGGCGCCGCCTTCATATTGTCCCTGCGCAGACTGCGTTAAGTCCCTATTAGGAACATGTAGTCCCTAACAGGGACTACAATTCCCTATTATGGACTTTTAGTAGACCTTTATGCCCGTGTCCCACTAGAGCGACACACAGAAACAAAATACAACGACAAGCCTCAAACCAGAGCCTTTCGCGATTTGAGAGGCTTTGTAGAATAAGGAAGGCTATGCTCAAACACGAGCATCATGCACGCGAGGGTATCTTTGGCAGGCTCGCAATCGCTCGTGCTTACTTCACGAGCACCGGAACAACTAAACGCCTGCCAAAGGTACCATCGCGAGCATGCTCCATGGGTTTGAGGCTTGTCGCTGTCTTTTGTCTCTGTCTGTTGCTCTAGTGGGACACGGGCATTACGAACGTCGCGAGACACATTTTGAGTATGGACTCCCGATTCAAATTGTGCCTCGTGACTTAAACGGTGCATTGTTCAACAGACATGATGACAGAATTTTCTGCACGCCTCATGCGTGTTTGAAGCATGTTTTGCTTCGTACATATGCATGCTTTTAACATTTCTGCAGGCATATTTTGTACGATTAACGTGACAATGTGGTAATACAAGGAACAAACACGCTTCAGCCAGTGCATGTCTGCAGACTGTATGTTTTTACGATGAATTGGTGGCGTGACCGCGGCTGAGAAGTACCTCAACACACGTGCGAGACTGTGTCGCAGACAAGCCTGTCGTACGTGTACATACATGTGTCGCGATGATTGCGTGTTTTGTACGATGCCTGTAGGCAGTGTAACTCCGGGGCTTTGTGCTCGTCATCGCTCGTTCGTTTCACCGCGTGAGCAGAGGCAGGACAGGTGACTGTATCTTTCCTTTTATTTTCTTTTTTACAGCGGAGTAAGGGCTAGTTTCCCCAGGATGGTGTCCCCCGCAAAGATATGAAGACACCGAACTCTGGACACCTACCGCTATCTGTGAGCGACGGCGGCAAGCCACGTATCTGGTTGCCGCCGTCGCTCCTAGATGGCGACAGCCTTTCCACTCTGGCTTGCCGACCTGCGGCCGGCCATTACTTTCCATTGTACAGCTCCGCTGGTCTTCCTTTTCACTAGAGTGGAAAGGCTGAAAGCTTTTTCTTTTACTCTCCACGAAGTGCGCTGCTAATCATCGACGACGTTCATTGCCTTTTCTTTTAGTGTTGTTATTGTTATTATCTGTCGAGCGTGCATGCCCGCCGTACCTTTTCCCCACGTCAAGCGTCGCGTCCCGTTTGTTACTTAAACGAAGTTAGCCCCGCAACTTCCTTCCTCGTTTAATTTCTTTTTGATTATGCTTGCGTGCTCGGTTGCCACCTTTGATCTTCAGCTACAGACGCTGCCTGGACTCCGCCATGTTTAATCCCCGAGGCAAGCGCCCTCCTTCGACGAACGCCCGAAGCGCGATATTGGGAGCCGAATTACAGAAGAAAGGCGGCCCGTCTTCTAACCTCCGCTGACGTCTGGAGTGAATTTAATTAATTCCGGTGGCGGAGACACACGGGCTCGATTCTACTCTTCACTTTTTCCTCCTTCCTCCTCTGATCTTGTCTGAGTCTCTCTCGCTTTTTCTCTCTCACTCTCCCTTTATTTTTTGCGTACGAGATGCAACAAGGCGAGCTTGTGCTGCTACACGTATGCCTGACGGAATTATGAGGCCCGGCTGTGCACGCAGCGCATGAAGATTGCAGAACGCGCATAGTCTCGTGTTACGCTTTATGTAGAGCGCTTTCTGGAAATTTACGAAGCCATAAACTTCATTTTTTTAAATACGTTAATGGATAATAGCACTTGAAAATAAAGACAATGACTAGGTAGCGCGAGCCACCGCCCGATGCAAAGGGTCCAGCCGTATCCATCCATCCATCCATCTATTCATGAAGGCGTCGCGCGCTTTAATGTATTTGCCTCTTTCATTGTCACACGAAGCAAGCAGCCGCAGCCCGAACCCCTACGCCACGCACTTCTTTTCTTAATCCCTCACTGACTATACAGACAAACTGTCTAGGACAATGTCAGGGCTGGGGTACGAGGTTCTGCAGGGAGGATCTTCAATCGTCCCTCTTCCAGCCCGAGTTTCCTATCTTTTTTAACGTGTGACTGTTTTCTGGATTTTCTTTTTATTTATTAAAAATACGACATAATAAAGTGATAAATGTTTCCAAACCTTTTTTCTTTTTTTCTTTTTGTGCGACGTTTTAATTATTTGTGCCATAGCCTCCTGTATACTGACAAAGCCTCGCAGATCTCCACGAGACGTGGCCGCCTAAAGCGAAACGATAAAGCGGCAGACAACGGATGAGAGGAGAGCCACGTGACGGGCGCCCCGCTGCGGCGAGACGCAGAAACACACTTCTCCCGAGCGATGAAAGGTCCGCTCATGCTCCTCGCGTTCCTCGCGCTACCGCTTCTTTTCTCGTTGGGTTTGAAGACCATGTTCCGGGTCCTCGCCGCTGCGAAAGCTGTGCGCTGACGTCCAGGTTCCCCGAGAAGTGCTCTGTGCTACCAGATCCTCGCGCCCCAAATCTGCGGCCGGGTACCCTATGGCTCCGTCGTCGAACTGCCAGGCTTTGTGAGTATAGAGGAGGACATATGCCACTGCGCTCGTCGAACGCTTTACAACACGAAACACCGGTGCCCGGCGCATGGCTCTCGCATTCGAACGCGCTCGACGAGTGCAGTGGAGAGCTTTAAATGTACCCAGCAATCATTTCAGAGTGCACCGTCGGTGGGCTACCACATTCCCCTTCCCCTTTTGAGAAAATAAAATCTTCAATCTCTCTTGCGGTCTTATTTTTGTTACGCGCCAGGATCGTCAAGTCATTGAACAAAGGCGCACAGCCGCACCTACTGCAACGTACCGCTAAGTGGCCAGCGGGGAAGGAACGGAGAGCAAGGGAATGCTCCCTCGCCGTCACGTGTCCGGCAGCGTGCCTTTGTTCAAGGACTTGACGATCCTGGCGCCGTAACAAAAATAAGACCGCCATAGAGATTGAAGTTTTGATTTTATCAAAAGGGGCTAGGGGGAATGTGTTAGCGCACCTTTGGTGCACTTGGGGGTTGACGAAGTCCTTTTTATCAATGACAGTGGCAAGCACGTGTGAAAGAGATATGACGTAGTAATACGTCATATCTCTTTTAATTTGTAATTGTTCAGCTGACCCTATTCACGTAGTAGAAGTCTTGTTTATCGGGTTGTATTTTTGTGTCTTGTGTGGTTCTTTCCTCTGCTTCCGGTGTTTATTTTCCGGTTAGCTCGAAAATTAAACTTTCAGTTGATAGCCAGCGCTGTGTCCGTGCACTTGTTTTACTTGTCCTTTGTCAATTTTTGGCGTTGTTTCCACTTTTGAAGGTGATCAACCAACTCGCCCAACTAACCCCCTTGTTAATACAATTCTCCGTAATGCTGATTTAAAGCGCAGCTATTGAGGAGGAGGAGGGGAGGGTACGGAGGAGAATGCTTCCCTCCTCCTCTCCTCCTCCACTCCCATTTAGCGGAAAAGTTTCGCTACATTTCCCGCAAAATTTAGCGGAGAAGTATTCTCGCTAAATTTAGCGGAAAATTTACTAACATTTTCCCACTATATTTAGCGGGAAATTTAGCGAAAATTTTCCCGGTAAATTAAGCGGGGAAACTGAATTGGTGTTGAGGTCACATGACGTCAATTTCCCCGCTAAATTTAGCGGGAAAATTTTTCGCTATATTTAGCGAAAATATTTCTCTACTAAATTTTGCGGAAAAATTTCCCCGCTAAATTTCGCGGAAAAATTTTACCCTAGTGACGTAACACGTGACGTCACGCCTGACGTCATTATGGGAAACGTCTTATAATGCAACGCGCGGTTACGCCGACGCTGACGCCGCTGAACTCGGAAACGGGCACCTAAGAGCTGCGCTCTAAAGACTATTAACAAAAAATGGCGGATTCGGCCGTTTGTTCTGGATGCGAATGAGAGGGTTGAATCTAGCTCGCTTTTCACCAATTTCTTACGAATTCGCGTGTCGTGTATTACAAACAACCAAAAATCATTTTGCGTAAAAAAAAAAATTCAGTGCGTCTATTTTTTTACAATGCACTTGGGAGGACCGCGCGCTGCAATATTTATTCTATAAGAGCGGCGAAGAGGCTGAAAATACGTGTAGAACTAGAAAGACAGTCTGCGCAGCGGGCACTGAGCATGGTGAACCGCCATGCCCAGTGTCATAGCTAGGATTCCGTGTTTTAGGAGTTTATTTCTCGTGAAATTCGGAGGGTGTTTTTCGGAGTTTATTTTTCGCTGGGGATTCGGGGTTTATCAGAGTTTATTTTTGTTAGATTCCCAATTCGTTGAAATTCAGAGTTTATTTTACTGCGTAAAATTTAGAAATTCGAAAACAAAATAAACAAGGTCCGGGTACCATGACCGTTGATCCGAAGGAACCTCGACGTGCTAAGCAAACCCCTTTTTGTCAGTATATAGTTCCAAATTTCAAAGGAAACTTAAGTGGAATCTCTTCAGGACCACTCACCTTGTGCTCTTATGAATTGGATTAATCCGTATGGACGGAAAATTTACCGGCGAGTGTTTTTTGGATTTTTTTTTCGGGTTTATTCGAAAACACGGAACCCTAGTCATAACGTAGGCAGCTTTCTAGGTCTCAACACATATTCAGCCTCGATTCGCCAAGATCCCTCCGCAGGTTGCGCCGATTCGCCTCCAAGTGTTTTCGGGAAAGTTGACATTGCAGATTGCTCATATGCTGTATGACTCACTAGTAGGTAATATCGGGAATACTCTGTGGAAACTCAAAAGGTTGTGTTCGTCCCTTCGATCGATTACATCATTCTGTCGAATTTCGTAGCGTTTCTGATCAGCGGTAAGTTACGCAAACGGCCTAAGCGCTTCTTCCCCGAGTTGCGTAACACGGTCGAAATCGGCCGCAAGTGGCGTGAGCGAGACGCATTTTTGCTGACGTAAGTAAGCCAACATTATAACAATGACGTCGTTACAATGACGTCACAGCCATTGACGGACCGCGCGGACCAAAAATAAAATTTCTGATTGGAACTCTCGCACACGGGACGCGCTGAGCACCGACTTGCGAATTCGATGTATTCGGGTCCCGGACATCGTCGGTGCTTAAGGTTAAATGGGGCCGTGCAACAATAAACGCTTAAAATGGTCTTGTTTTTTGTGTTTTTTTTTTTTTTTTTCAATTTTCACGAGTTTATTGGCACTAGTGCGACCCAGGTATAGTCGCACGCAGCACCACAGTTCAAGATGCTCCTTGGTCCCGGTGTAATTTCAAGAACAAAAGCGAGCGTTTCCTTTCAACTTTTGCTTCGTAAAATTTGAAGACGTTAAAATAAATTGGTGTGTGTATGTTTCTACAGCCTTAAGTTAGTGTGCCTCAAGGGGCGACTTGTTTCTCAGCTGTAGATGAGCAATTTAGCCAGTGCGGTACAACCGCTAGCCTGGTGTCTTTAAAGGAACAATGAAGACGGTTTTAATTAACTTTTTAAATAGTGTTTTTAGGCCACTTGGGAACCTAGCACACTGCCCAATTTATTATATACATTTGTGACGCGTATTTTTGTGACTACAAAAGAACTGAAGAAACCGAAACTGTACTATTTCCATTCTCATTTCTGGGCCTCCGAAAACGGAAGTGACGTAGGGACACTTGACGTCACGTCAAGTGTGAATAGTCGGTATATCGGTAGCATTTAGGAGATCGAGACTCTGGTTACCGCGGTGGGTTATAACAGCGCGGTGGCACGGTCGTTTCGTCGTACGTGTCAACATGTACGACAATGCCGCTCTCGCGAGCGAGCTCGGGCTCCCGTTCAGTGACCTAACGCCAACGGAATGGGAGTACGAGAAAACTATAGCGTCGCCCGAACGATTAGGGGTCTTCGGTAGACCGTTTAAACAGCCATCTACAGCGCACAAAGTTGGCGTGATTATAGCGCTTTGCAGAATCCTTCGAGTGCCGTGTTCCCAAAGTATACACTACACCGACATCTGGAACCAAAACCAAACGTCTCCGGCGTGTCCCGCGCTGTTCTTTTTTTTTTATTATTATTATTTATTTTGTTTGCCTATAGTTGCTCTTTGCCCGTTTCGCGTCTAGCGTAGCAGAGAAAAAAATAATTATGCTGTTTTCTTTACGGTTTAGTAATCATTTCCGATCGATTTATATTTCTCATTGTGATTCAAGTGGAAATTAGAACAGTGTTCCTAAAAATTGCGAACCAAAACGTTACCGAGGGCACGTCTCTAGTTTCGACAAATCGTTGGCGCGTCTCTTCTGACGTCGCGCTTCAAGGCCCCGCAGCGCCACGCGAACTCCGCTTCTCCTGGCTTCTCCCGCAACCCTCGGGGCGTCGCCGCAATCGTTCCCGGTGCGATTATTACCGCGACTGTTTAATTGATTTGCGCGGCACACAAGCGCCGGTTTCGGCTGAAATTTGGGCAACGTTTCCTGGGACGTGTCTGGAACCCAGCTCAATCGCCCCCCAAAAAAATATCCGAAATTGCCTTCATTGTCTCTTTAACGTGCACCACGTTGTAGTGATGCACGACCGCACGCCGGTACGATGCTCATCCAGTGTCGCAAAGCCCGTCAAACACAAAGTCAGGGCCGAACTTCGTAGAGCGTGCTGATTGGACTGTCGCGACGATTGCGTCACGCGGGACGAGATGTCAATCATCCGAACTCTCGGTGCTCACATTCCAGCGAGATTGTGAAACTCAAAGTCGTAGCGAGCTTCATCGGAGCGCGTGCGAGCAAAACTGTGGTGCCAGCCGATTGAACGGCCGCACTGATGACGTTGCGCCCGCGTGTCCCTATACATCCCTCAGTCTGTGCTGCGTAGATTGTCCCTAGGCGGGCTGTAAATACTACTTCCTCGACGCAAGATCGTCGTTTATGGAAGTTATTGGTGACGACAAAGTGACGTTTCGCAACTTTTGGAAGGAGTCATTTGAGACCAAAATCTTCGCTTCGGAAGCGACGCGAAGATTGAACTGTGTGATATTGTGGAGCCGTACGCGGTGTACGCGGTATCAGAGCTCATCTTCCGCCACTGTCAACAACGCTACCGGGGGTCACCCACAGGAGGTGTGTGTAGAGACGCCGGTAATGTCTGACAGATGAGGAGGCCACGGGGGATGGCGAGATAAAACCGGGGAAAGGAATATAAAAATAAACACGACCAACATACACGCACCAAAAAAAAAAATATGGGAGTCAGAAAGTGTCGTAGAAATTGTTCGGGAGGGAGAGAGAGGAGCGTGGGGAGGGGGGGGGGGGTGGTTGTAAAGAAGGGGGATATCTTTTCCCCCGATTTTTTATTATTACTTTGAAATGTGGTCCGGGGCTGGGGTGATCGCCTCCCCGCTTTACACCTTTATGCCCCTTGCCTCCTCTTTCGCCTCCACTGGGGTGGATGAATCGCCCTCCTCCCCGTCCTCCTGTTTCGGCGCCATTTCTTTCCTTCCACGACGAGGAACAGCACAGTGTGCAAGTTTCGAAATAAGGCTTCTAGAGGTTCGGGAATCAAGGCGGTTCGGCAACAACGGCAACGCGGCAACAACAACAGTCCCGCAATATGTTGCTGCCGCCCGGTAAACGTGTTGGCCGATTCGCTGTCACACCGCGTTGACGGCGGGGACAACACGGGGACCACTCCGCCATCTTGATTGTTTACCTTCGTTCGTGTGCGGCGCGGCGTCTCTGCAATTGTGACTCTACCAAGTGCTAGTGCGTTCGAAGGGCCGGAAATTACCACGGGACGACATCAACCAGTGACTGTGATTAGAAAACTTGACACGGAGAGTATTTTCTACCCTTTATTTTATCAAAATGATCTTCATTCGCTGACAAAGCAGATAGCCCTAACCGAAGAAAGTGACATCGCTGATATATATTCGGAATTTACGCCACCGTATGAAGTATTTCTATCCGGTTGGTTTATGCAATTCCTATTTCTACCGTAAAATTGAGTTAGCACCGGCAGTACCCCAAAGCGTCTTTTGTGGTATGGTGTTGAGCTGAACTGGTAGTGCTTTAAGACTGCGACACCGACACGATCGGCCTTCATAAAAATCGGAGGGATAAATATTTTTCAACGCTATCTATTTGCCTACCGCCTGCTATGTAATCGCTTCATTCCCCAAGACGTCCTGGGTATTTTTGAAACAAATGAGGTGTCAGGTAGAGGTTGTATATAAGTTCAAAACATCAACAATCAGGATCAGTGTGGTCGTTTTAATGCTTCGATGTTTTAATCTTTGCTTTTCTAGAATATTTTTATTATACTTTGTCAGCGGGAGAGTAGGCATGCCATTTTATTTCACTAGCGTTAATGCGAGGTGGTCCCTCGGTGGTTCTAATTTCAACGCAAGTCTCAACGTTCACGACCTTAGCTGTGACCATTTCGACAATCGCTTTCCGTATTTACGCAGTGGAAATTGTTGTTGTTGTTGCCGCGATGTGACAGGGTCACCGGCAACACGACTTTCCCGTGTTGCCGGATAGAGTTGTCCAACTGCTGCCTCAGTGTTACAGGGCCTTTAGGGTGTTGGAAGGGAGATACAAAAAGTGGAACAAATCTCAGAGTCGCCAACCTCGGGGGCATTAAGATCGACGGGGTTTGGGTAAGGGTAAGGGTAAGGTTGAAATTAGCAAACCCCAAACAGCTTGTTTTCTCGGTGTCAGGGTAAACCCCCCCTCCCCGGACGTGTGAGCGGACGACTGTTGCGGGAAGGCACATGTCGCCCTAATCCGACAGGCAAGGCTTAGCGCGCGCCGCTGGCGGTGTTGAGCAGTTGAGCCGGCCAGCGCACGGTGGAAAGCCTGTGCGCTCTCGGCACGTTGACGTCAGCCGCAACGCGTGAACGATTAAACCGGCCGGACCCTTCGCAGCGTCGAAATAGAGAGCGAGAGAGAAAGAGAGAGGAGGAACCAGGGAGAGAAGGCTCGGACCCTGGGGCCGCTTCCAACATGGCCGCTCTCCGTTTGAGCCGTATCGACCCGGCGGACTTTGCATCGATGGGGCCCCCCCACCCCAAAATAGAGACGCCCGCTTTTTCGGGGTATTATTGCTCGTGAGACGTGAGCCTGTGCATTTGCGGCGCTTTTTTTTCATGCGCACCGCGTCCACCGGGTGTACAGCGCCATCCTGGCCAGGGGCGAAAGGAAATGCCCCGTAATCTATAATGCACACCGCACTCGGATGGTCGTACACCGTCCTATGGGAGACAATCGTCACGGCATTCGTCGTCTTTTAGGCGTTTTCTATCCACCACGACTCAACCGATCCCGCTCAATGAATTCCCCTGGAGCCTCCGCTCTTTTTTTCTTTGCGTGGCTGGTTCTGGTCGGTGACGGCGAACGTACAAAAGACGACGAGCGGCGTGACGGTGCACTTTTGCCGCTGCCTGCTTGGCTGCATCGGATGGTAGGCGTCGTGTGCGGTAGGACTCGATGTGAAGCGGCTCCCGGAATGCACTGTGGGAAAGCCAATCGCTAACTGCTATTTACGAAGGCAGCTATACGGAGTGCAAGTTCGTCTGCTTCCTTTGCGGGGGGTGTGGTGACGTCAGAAAGACGCCGAGCTCTGATTGGCTCTGATTGAAAGGAGAGTGGGTAGACCTCAAGGCAGCTTGCTTTGAGGTCTACCCACTATCCTTCATTCAGAGCCAATCAGAGCCCGGCGTCTCTCTGACGTCATCAAAACTTCTTGAAGCGAAGCAGACAAGCTTGCACTCCGCACACTCGTTTTCACCTCAAAAACCATAGTAAAAAAAAAAAAAAAAGTCCGGCTTTTTGTAGAACGTTACTAACACATTGACAATATTTCTTTTTTAACGTGAAACTTTTTGGTTAGTTTTTCCGGATTTTGTGCAGCCGTATTTCGTGAAGCCGTCGCTTGTGACCTCCCATAATGCAACGCGCGCAGTGTTGCATTATGGGACGTCACAGGCCGAAACGCCAGCTGAGTTTCTCCGCTAAATTTAGCGGGGAAACTGAATTGTTGTATAGGTCACGTGACATCAGGTCACGTAACGTCAATTTTACCGTTAAATTTAGCGGGAAAATTAATCTCGCGCGACCTACAGACCAATACAGTTTCCCCACTAAATTTAGCGGGGAGACTGAATTGGTTTCCCCGAAACTGAGTTGGTTTCCCCGAAATGCACCTATCTTTTTTTTCTTCGGGTGAAAACGGTTATAGGCGAATGACGAGGCTGGAATTATGTTTTGACCTAAATAAGCAGTCCGCGCTGGGACACCAGCAAGATGAAACGCTCAATGTCAACGTAGGCTGTTTTGTTTTTTTTTTTTTTTTTCAGTCTAATTATATTTTTAGCCTTGTCATTCGTCGATCTCCCGCCGCTGTTGGCAGCGAGCGACTATTCCAAGCGCTTTGTGTAAAAGTAGACGCCGCAGATCTGTTAGAGTACTTGCTCGCGAGTCATAAGCCTGTGGATTTGCAGCGTTTTCTTTCAATTTCCCTGCATCCACTTAGCCACGGTACACTGTGAGCAAAAATCTACACCTCTAGATGTGTAAAACGTTGTCCCAGGGCGGACACCCCAAATGGTTTTCGTTTTACACTCAAACCTCGGTGTAATATATATATATATATATATATATATATTTATATAATTTTTTTTTTTACACGCGAGGGGTCGTGTAGGTTAAGCACTTTTGAACTTGTACTTCGTTCCGCGATCACACGTCTTGGGGTGTCGTTTAGCAACGGCAGCATAAAACGAAATTGTGGCCGCTTGACGTGCACGACGGGATCAACGGGTGAGGTTCATAGCGTTACAGGGCGTTTTGCCGGCGTGAAATTGTAGGTCGCACGTACCCATTCGTCGTCTTTCATACAAGCTAAACCATCGCAGGCATCCGTCCCCATGCCCCGACACCGTGTCAATTAACGTCGATTACGCGACAGTGGGAGTGACTGTATCCAGCCAAGTCATTCCCCGTCTACCACCTGGTCCCGTTCAGTCGACCTGCGGGGCCTCATGCCGGCCGCATTTTCACCGAGACGAGATAATTTTCAAAGAAGGAATCTCCTAGCGACCACAGGCACGAAAATTTAATGAATATACGCAGCATCTGTTTACCCTGAGTGACGACGAATTGCTCCGACACCGATCCCGCCGGCGTGTCAGACTCTCCCGCTCACCTCTTTCTCGCGAGCAGCCTTGGACGCGAGGTCGAAGTTTCGGCGTATCTAGTCGTATAATCTCGTGTGTGCGCAAACTTCACGGCTTTCCGCGTAGGAAACGGTCATTCAAAGAGCCGGCAAAAGAAATGAGCGACTGCGTCAGCAGCGCCAGTTCAGTACGCGGTTACTTTCGTACTAGATAGTTATAGTGGTTAGAGCTCCCTACACATTAAGTGGACGTATAAACGAAGTTAAAATAAAATTGGCTGGCTCCGCCAGAGACTTTGTCTTTCGGCGACTTCGTAGACTCTGATTCACTCGATCAAGTACGGTTATTTCATCTTCATATTTTCGATTATTTCCACTTTGGAGACCACGCACGATGATAAAGTGCCCGTAAGATATCAACATACAAGCATACCCAGACACAAACAGCTAACACAGGCACAGACAACCCGACGCTCCTATACTCAACTGCTGGGCAGACGCTTTGTTTCGGACCAAGGGCCGGTGGCCCCCACTGTATCTTTCACGAATACAACGATACTGCTCGATTATTACTTATATAATACGGTGATATGAGTTGGATACGAGAAGGTCTCGTTGCACTCGCTTCCGTTTAGTAGGGTTTAGTGCGTGGCGTTGCCGAGACCAAGATGGGGCTCCGCGGTGTGAAGGGCTGCAGAAACCTTTCGCGGGGAGTTTCGTTGACCGGCATGCCCCTGTTGGGTTACGCCCTGAACTTCGCGGTAACGTGCACTTATAAGCGGTTCTCTTAGTTTTCCGAGAACCACCGAGCTGCCCAAGCGATGGATTTCGGCCCTTTATTGAAACACTGACTGGACTTCATCGAAGTGGAGTTTCGTTCGCTTCAAATCTGATGACTTCGACAGTCGTGCCAGGTATATTTGTGCTCCGCCAAGTCGTATTGAGTTGGTCGAACGTTAGTCACGATACATATTAAGAAAAAAAACACCATAGTCACGCTCAACTGCAGGGTTTAATGTTGATTGCGATGCCAACTAAGAAGACCCCCCAAACGTATTGTGAAGTTGTGTGAGCGCTCCACAATACCTACCATACGGGTGTGTAGAAAATAACCGCTGCCAAAATTCGTATTTCGATTTCTATCGACGCAAAACAGATTTCTCCAGCTGAACAAAGTTGCGCACATTGTTCGAACGGTGGAATTGCACTTGCACGATGGAAACGCAGTGTAAAATACATAACTTCTCGGATGTATTGTGGTTACACGACCAAATAAAAAGCGGCAGGCGCAGTCAGCTGCCGCGATCATGAGTAGAGAAAGAACCACGGGAGAGCCGCGTGCCACTCAGTTCGTAGACGCAACCACGTACCGTTCATTGCTCACGCGTGGTTCACATGTGAGAGAGGAATGGGCGAGGTGGATGAGAAAGGGGCGGCGCTCAAGGGAAGCTCTGGTATACGGCATCCGAAAGCGCCGACGCAAGGGAAAACAAACTGGTTCTCCGGATCGTTGCCGGGTTGGAATTCCCATCCCTCGCCGATTTGGAACCCCCCACATTAAATGCTAACCAAAGCAGCGAATTCGGCATATTTTGTTTTATGTCTAACATATTTTAGACACAAAATGAAAAAAAAAATGCCGAGTTTGCTGCTTTTTTTGTGCTTACTCCGTAGATTGCAGCGATTGGCTGTCCGAAGTGCCCTGCGGGAAAGTTGACGCTCCAAACTTTTTTCGAGTGTGGGCACCTCCCGAAGGTCGCCTGATACGTTGTGTTCGAAGGGCTTCGATGGCTGGTAACGTTCTCAGCGATCCATCCCAAGTTGAAACGGAGTAAGGATCGTTTTGGTTCTGCGTTTCCTATCAAACGAGACATTCCAGGTGCAATCAGAGTGCGAGCGTTCGCGCGTAACTCGGTTTCCGTGTGTGTTACAGTAATGTCTAGTTAATAGAGAGTTTTAGTAGATCGTTCCGATACCTCCGATAGCCCCGATAACGATACTATGCATGCGCAAAAGAGGCAGTGGCGGAGTATCGTGATCGGCAGTATCGGAGGTATCGGAACGATCTACTAAAACTCTCTAATATGGACCCCGTTAATATCGATACCCCCCGCTATATGGGCACCATTTTTGTGGACAAACTGGGAAAATGCGTGCATTTTTGTCTCGGTATTACGTCCAACTCACGTTATGGACGATTTTTGGGGGGAATCGGAGGTGTCCATATTAACGAGACATCGCTGCATTGCACGTGCTACTGTATAAGCTTACTTTTCAGCTTGTCTCTGTTGATGAGGACTGCAAGGAAACAAGAAAAAACAGAAGTGGGAAAAGCACGCGCAGAGCGCGCGACAAAAGTCAAGACGGCATTCGAAAAAAAGACAACGTAAGATGAAAAAAAAAAGATATATAGATATATATAAGGGGCGTTTGAAAAGTGCTATCATCGGACGACGTTCGAAAAGGCTTGGATCGAGGCATTAGAAAAGGGCTTCGATCGGGCTCGGTCGGCCTAAAGGTTAGGTCGGCAGGCTTTGCGTTCCCCCTAGCAAAGATTGTCCGGGACAAAGTACTGGGTCCTTTGGCGGACGCTCAACCCCTTCGTTGCATAACCCACACGTCATCCAGAATCTTCCGAAATGCTCGTCCACACTGGCAATCAAGAGGGCCCTAGAGCAGTGTCTGAGCGGTAGCGACCACCGACCGTCCGTTCGGTCTACCTTGACAGTTATGAGTGTGAATTTCTTTCATTTCTTAAAAGGGCGGTGGAATGAAATCTAGTTGGAATGTTTTTCACTTTACACGAGCTTACTAGCACAAGTGGGGCTCAAGGATACTCGCACGCAACGCCACTGGCCAAGAAACTCTTTTGTTGCGGTGTAATTCCAAGGACAAAAGGGAGCGTTGTCATTCAATCTTTCCTTCGCAATTGGCAAAACTTGATGACGTAGCTGGGCAGTCGAAGTACCTCCCAGTGACGATATTTGAATACGGCTCATAGATTGGATCCGAGTATTGCGTGAGCACTCGATTTGGGCTCGTGATAATCGATAGCTCGAGAGGAATTCGGGTAGTGGCCCCTGTCCAATCGCTGCAATGACGACAATAGCCGAACCATAACAATGTCTGGGACTCAGCGTGTGTCCTGTGCCTTGCCAACCCCAGCGCGTGTCTATGATCAACGTTGGCGGCATATAATCGGCTCCAGATCACGTGGACGCTTGTTCTGGCTGCGAGTTAAGGGGGTGAACGCTGCTCGTTTTCCTTTAATTTTTTCTGCGACTTCGATTGCGTGTGGTAAAAAACCAACGGGTGTTTCACAGGTCAATAACGTCAGGGATCCGTTCTAAGCGGTATTTGCGCAAAGTACAAGAATCGTTGCATCGCCCCTTTAACTAAGCCAAGCCTCCTACTTTTTTTTTGTTTTTTTGTGCGAAAACTTATTATTTTGTTTGACTCGTTTTGCTTGTAAACACAATCTGGTTTCCAGAAAATTAGGAAAGCACAAAACGAAGTATTTTCGGTTGTTTTAGAACCGTAAAGAACCTGACGGCCTGATACTGTTAAACTGGTGTTTTTATTTTTTTTTTTTTTCGCGGATCGATATATGTTGATGTTCCTGCCTGCATTATGGGATCTGCGTTCTACTTCGTACGCACCTGTTTATCTGTGTGTTGGCGTTTATGCGGGCTTTCACATATTGTGGGTTGCTCTGGCAGGTGCCATTTTCAGCGTTCGTGCGTATGGCGCGAGATTTTCTCACTCCTCTAATCGATAAACAACCCGCTTTTTGGACTGTTGAGATGGCATGCTGGGATTTCGATTTCAAAATATTGAAAGTTTTTTTTAGAGTCAACATTGCAGCGTCTGCGTTTTTTTTTTTTTTTTTCTTTTTCCTGCGACTGTATTTCGTCAGCTCCTATACTTATATGCATCTGTCGTGCAACACCAGCAGCAATAACAAATCCTTTGGGAAGTTTGGCTCTCGTAGTATCACTGTCGACATCGGCATCTCCATATCCGCGAAAGTTTTGATTGACAGATTTTTTTCATCTATGTGAACGGATAAACGAAGGGCGTCTGTTTTGTATATATGTGCACGGCGTCTGGATAATACGACGGCTTCTGCGCTTGTGTGTTTGGTCGATTACTGTCAACGTCCTGTTTTCGACGTAGGATTCGAATTCAGCGTATGCAGGTGTTTGCCTGTGTATGTTTATTTTATGTATATTATGTTTTTGATTTAGACATATCAGATGCACTGGTGCGGAGACTTTGTGGTTGGATAGTTGGCTCTGTACCAACTAAGAATGCGGTTCTTTCTCTACGCGGCGGAACTTCTTTCTGGAAAAGAATTTCCAAATGTGCGTGCGTACGTACGTACGTGCGTGCGTGCGTGCGTGCGTGTGTGCGTGTGTGTGTGCGTGTGTGTGTGTGTGTGTGTGTGTGTGTGTGTGTGTGTGTGTGTGTGTGTGTGTGTGTGTGTGTGTGTTTCTTTTCACAACGTCCTTTGGGCTCGCTTTTTGTACAGCTCTTTTCAATAAAAAAAAACTTACTTTTTTTTCTTTAGTTGTCAACTTCAAATCAACTTCAATGCCTCTTCTAAACTTTTGCGCAGTGGTAAAGTTTCGACTCCAGAAATGCAACATGAAGGGGTGTGCGAGGAGTGGCATGGGGAACGAACAACTTCGCATCATTCATAGCCTTTACAGTGCCAAACGAAAGCCACGGCACACTGGTTCTCTTTCGCACTGTCGAAATCAGAGAGGATATAGTACACTATTTAAATCGAAGGTTTGCTATCCATATTTCAGCGCCGCCGATGCTATTACAGCCTGATGGGGCCTACCAAGAAAGCTCCGTAGGGCTACCTAAGAACGGTCTTCCTTCTTCTGTGCGTACGCTCTACCAACTGCTACACATATCACGTATATATACACCACGATGTATATATTCCCTATGCACCCCTTTTGGAAATACTGCCCTCGGTTGGCAGCTGTGGAATCCCTGCACAATGGCGGACTAAAACCTCAACGTCACGGCACACTGGAAAACAAACACTCCCAAGAAAAGAGTGATGAGCGCAGTGACACTGCACTTTTGACGCTGTTTGATGGGCTCGTCGACTCGTAGAGTTGGCCGCGCTCTGACATTCGCTATCTTAGGGAATGATTTGCACGTTCCTTGATGCAGTTGTTCCACCATTGTGCAGTGGTTCCGACCTTCTAATAATCGGTACACGAGTTTCGAAAGGGGTATATATCCTTCGAATGCCCTCTGACTTATAACGAAACCAAGCAGAGACCGTAATCGCCTTCTGCGCGCCGCCATCTTCCTCTGTTGGGCTGTTGTGGGACGCGTTCCGGGCACGCGTAGTGCACAGCCCAATGACTCATCATTTTACGCCAGGGTGACTAAGCGCCGGAGAAGTGTGATTAGGCACTTCTGCCGACACCATGCCCTCCTCGTGTCGGCTTTCGTAGCGGCCGATGCCACAACCCGGTTCGCCGCAGAGCGATCATAAGACGCTGAGGCCTGGCCATGCCCGACGGTTGCGGGGCATGTCTTTGGCTATATACGGCGAGCAAGTGTGGGCCAAAATGCGTCTTTAGCTTGTGGGAACGCTAGGTGAGCACACCGATCAAAGGGCAAAACAGCGGACACGCAGGGAATCCGGAGTGACGAGGGGGCAGAACTCGTGTGGTCGTTGGTTGACGTTGGGGGTAAACGAAAGCACGTGGGCGCATTCGGCTGCTAAACAAACGCACGAAGTTCGCGCTAGGAGTAAACAAATTTGCACACCAAAGACACTGAAAAAAAAAGTTTGTAATTTTGCTTCTCTGCGGAACACCAGACAGCCAATCACTGCGAACAATGCCAGAGTAGCAGCGGATGACGAAACTCAAAATACTATTATTCAAAAAAAGCGATGTGCGTAGGGACACTAAAAGCATGACGTTGCTCATTTTCCCTATACTCACATCGCATCTTTCAGATCTAGTCTTATCTGAGCTTTGTCATAATCGCTAGTATCCTTCTAGCTTTTGCTGTGTTTGCTGTCTCCGTGCTCTGCAGGAAGAT
The DNA here is from genome assembly GCA_013358835.2 of Ixodes persulcatus. Taxonomy (NCBI): domain Eukaryota; kingdom Metazoa; phylum Arthropoda; class Arachnida; order Ixodida; family Ixodidae; genus Ixodes; species Ixodes persulcatus. Next base: position 230,617 of record JABSTQ010009379.1, read on the forward strand.
GAACTCACAGATATTTTTAATGCGCAAGCATCAACTGTCCCATGGAGCGAAGCCGGCGTTGTCTGTAGTTGCAAAACGAGCCTTAAATTCCCATTGGCTGTGGCGCATCATATCAGATGCTTCGTCACGGAAGCCGGCGGCGCCGCTCAAGGTCAAAGCGGGCGCGGCTCAGAAATAAAACACAAAGAAAAGCGCAGCAACGCAGATACCTCGCCGTCACGGAAGCCGTGGAGCCGGCGGCGGGCGCCGCGCCTGCGCAGTGGGGGAGCGTGATGTCATCGCCGGAGTGCCGTGTGAAAAAGGAACACGTACGGCGCGCTGCTTGTAGGAATGCGCTGCGTGTAGGATTGCTTTCGCATTCCTACACGTAAGCAGTCTTAAGTGTCTTTCCGAGCTTTTTTTTTATCTCAGAGTGTAGGACGTGGTACTCCTTCCGGATGGTTGAGGGACTTGACCGGCAGCGTGCAGTCGCGGCAGCTGATTGGTTCCCATTATTCGAAGTGCGCACTGATGGAGCCGATTCGTGACGCACGATCGTCTAACGCAGCTTACGGCCTCAGCTGCGGACCCTTTCTAGAAATCCGAATTCTGTCCGCGTGCGCGCTGTCATCAATAATTTCGGGCAAGATTTGTCTTCCTATACTCGCCGGATTTCCTTTTGTTTATATCCTTATTTCTTGTTCATTGTGTTCACGCTGTTTGTTTTGTTTTTGTTTTAAACTCTATCTTTAAAAGATCTGTCATGACGGCGTGAAAGAATTGGACTAGTCCCCCTTTTTGTTCCGCGGAATATACCCATATATTTTTTCCCTTTTTTTTTTTTTTATTCTGCCCGGAGGACGTTTTCCGTCCTCTGGGTACGCGTTTTTGCATAATGCAAAGTCCGATGACGGACCCCGAATTCCAACGAGATGGAAAGAAAGGAATCTTTGGAACGGACCAGAACACACGTCACTTTCCCCGATGCAGAACCCTTCCTTCTTTTTTTTTCTTTGCCCCGTTCTTTTCTGTCTTCGCCGGCTTTCGCCGACTCCCGGGGTTGTCTGAGTGTCATTCTTCCCGCGGTCTGTCTACTTTTTGTTAGATTTATCTGGAGTTATAAACACGCGGTGAATTATTTCGCGCCGTTAAAGGGATACTGAACCAAGGAATTTAGTGTCCATAATAAGTGGCGCACGTTCTTTCCGCGAGCCAGCAGCCGCCGGTGTGCGCGAGCACACGCAACGAAAATGACGTCAAAGACCTCCATTTGTGGTTAAGATGACAGTGAAATGTATAGGCTTCTGGCCAAAGAAAAATAAAAACAAGACAAAGACGTTTGCAAGTACGGCCTCTGGATGCCGCCATCTTGCTGCTGGTGTGGATAGATCGTCCGATAGTCGAGTATTGCTCAGGCCCTGGCTACGCCTCAGCAATGCTTGACTATCAGACGATCTACCCACACCAGCAGACAAGGTGGTGGCGCCCAGAGGCAATATACTTGCAAACGTATTTAGACCGACTCGCTGTCCTACACACTGGCCCGCGTTTCCCCGGATCAGGTGAGGGAACTGTGCACGCTCACAAAACAGATGCGGAAAGTGTGATTCGTCTGCGCATGTGGAATGGCGACAGCAGCGCCACCACTCTGGCGTGAAGTCAGATAGTTGAGTTAGTCGTATAGACCAACACGCGGCCCTGACGTCACGCAGCTTCGGTGGCGCTGTCAACGGCACTACGCATGCGCAGACGCTTCGCTTCACGCGAATTCGGTTTCTGCGCACGCGCAGTGCCCACACCTGGTTTGGGCAAACGCGGGTTTGTTTGTAAACAGCGTGTCGGTCTATAGTGTAATCCTTAATGCAATTAAAAAAATTAGTGGTTGTGCATTTGAGAGTAGGTTCGCCAGCAGAGCGTTCGCTCTGCTAACGTGGAAAAGGGTGGTAGTAGCTTCCCCTGAACTTCTAACTTGTCACCGACCATAGACAGCCCAACTTCACCATAAAAATAACTCGGTCCAGTTGTCATCATAATCTGATGCCTGAGACAAGGAGAAATGAAATAATTCGTTATATCAGGGTTTAAAGTATGAAGTTTCCCAAGCAGATCGGCCTGCATAATTTCGCTCTTTGCCTTTCTACTAGAATTTAGTTGTGTGAATGCCAACAACAGCTGTGGCATATTTGTACGACCAGGGGAACACATTTCTCATTGCAATTGGCCAACTAAGGCAAATGTTTCAAAAGATAATATGGACATCCTCAATCGTTGGAGAAAAACACTTGGTATATTAAATCACGAATGGCAACCGAAAGTTCGAATATCTACTAGCCAACAAAGCCCGCGAACCCGATTGCTATCTTTGCTCCAAGCAGACTGTGAATGAAGAGCGTAGTTGATGTTTGTAAAGTGTTTCTGGGGACATGAAGCGTCACGTCCATCATCGGATTGTTTCACAGATATCATTTTCTGCATGAAAATGCCCCCCCCCCCCCCCCCCCCCCCGACGTTCTCCGTTCCAGAGCCTTCCTTTGAACTTCGTAATTGCTAATTCATGTGCTCTGCGGGAAAGCAGAACGCGCAGTCTCCTCCATAAACAGTTTGCGGACCGAGTTGCTTGAGTAAATACCAGCACCTCGTTGGCGCTTGCAGCTGTTATGTACACACACTGTCATTCGGATATCATGAGGGTTCTCTTCTGCTTACGTGATCAAATACTTCGAAAGCACCCTTTTCGCAAACGGATTCGGACCTTCATCGAAGGGGGGAATTCACTGTTTCTTTGGAATTTTCTGAGGGAGTTCAAACTTTTTTCTATTGTTCTGCCTACACCATGCCTAGGCCTTCAGACGTTGGCCGGCAGTATATTTGAAATAATATAAATAAAATAAACGCGTAGCATATTCTTTTTCGGGCACAGTAAGGAGGCCGCCGAGGGACTAGCTCATTGCGAGGATTTTCTGCGAATATAGACAGCGGTTAGGAATACGTCACGAACCACACGTCAGGGTCTCGCGTGACGTCGAGTGACACCGTGGCGTCTAGGCGTCAACCGACGTCATGATGCCACGATGTCATTCGACGTCCTGTTGTCCCGTGACGCGACGTCCCGGTATTATGTCGTGGCGTCACCTAACGTTACGCGACCGCCACACGTCGACTGACATCACGCCGACGTCGGAGGACCCATAAATGCTACGCACGTAGAGCATCATTGCGATGGCGTCACGGCGTCACGTGACACCATGACGTCATCGACTACTCCATCCGCGCACGAGCACTGCTAATACATCATACAGGAGACTGTTTGCCGACACTGTTTAGGCTAGGTGGCGCAAGCTACCGCCCGTTACAAAGGGTATGGCCATTAACATCCGTCCATTCATCCATCTATCCATAACAAAATAGTTCGCTATATTTTCGAAACTTCCGTAGCGAAAAGCAGGCTTTTAGGCTTTCTACGCTCGTGTACTGCTTGTTTCGGCGCTCGAAACCGATATGCGATTAGTAAAATCCCAGTTTATCTCGGCCGAAAATTAATTTCATGCTCCCGTTAAGGGGTGGCATTATAAATGCTTTATGTACATTTAAAACGAGTCTCCATATTGCGTTTCTAAATGAGGCGTGGAATGAAAAAGAGCGGGGCCGGTGTACGCCGCCTTTCGCTGCGATGCCAGCATTTGCGTATGAATCGCGCATCTGGCTCCGAACTCGAGGCTCGAAGGATCTGTCTCGAACGGATGCAAATTGCGAAGCGAAGCGTTCGCATTGCGACTGTCGGGGACGCGAGAACATGTGCCGTCTCCAGTGCCCCCATTTTTGTCGAGCGTCATGCACATGCCTCAGTGTGAGATTTGTTTCTGGCCGTCTGGCGTTCTGAATTCCCCCTCCCTCCTTCCCCCCCCCCCCCCCCCCCCCGGGCCTTTTTTTTTTTTATACGTTTGTGACCGTTTACAAAGGTAAAAGCTCGTATGAGTGTGAGGCACGTGTCGATTCATGTAACGTTGCTGTCCGGTCGATTCTATTTTCGTTTTCCTTTTTTTTTCGTTCTATTTCTGTCTTTCCTCAGAAATATTTTTAGCAGAATACTTAGGTCGGATGGAGAAATAGGGACGTCGCGTGTGATTTTCTGTTCTATTGGCGACGTGAGCGATCGAAAGCGTCGCTTGGGTCGGCCTGCCACGATTGGCCGAATGCTGACTATGACATCAGCAAAGGATGTCTCATTGATGGAAATAAGAGGAATGTAAGAACTTCAATTTTGACGGTGTTGGCAGTGTTGCTTTGAGAGCGCTATGATTTCAGGCTCCCGCCATGCCCATTACAAACACCATCGAACTTGTTGTTCACAAGGTAATGACGTCACGAAAGGTAAACGAGCGAGGGCGCCACCGAAATACCTCGCCGCTAATAGCGCAATGAATATTGACGTCAGACGCGGCCGTCCATTCCTATCCCCAAGAGGACGTTTGTGAACTTGACTACAATGATAGCCTCCTCTATACTCACAAAGCCCGGCACTTCGACGACGGAGCCATAGAGTGGCCGGTAGCAGGTTTGAAGCGCGAGGATCTGATAGCACAGAGCATCAAAGAGTCATTTCTCGAGGAATCTGGACGTCATCGCACAGCGTTTGCAGCGGCGAGGACCCGAAACACACTTGTTCGCTCGGAAGAAGGGTATTTCAGCGTCTCGCCGCAGCGGGGCGCCAGTCACGTGGCTCTCCTCTCATCCGTTGTCTGCCGCTCCACCTTTTTCATTTCGGCGGCCACTCCTCGTGACGATCTGCCAGTCTTTGTCAGCATGGAGGAGGCTATGATACAACCTATGTATACCACCCCACGCCAAATGTTGCGTGAGTATATACCTTAAAGGGGCTGTGCAACGATATTCAATTGGAATGTCTTTCACTTTACACAAGCTTACTGGCACTAGTGGGACTCAAGGTTACTCGCACGCAACGCCACGGGCCAAGAAACTCCTTTGTTGCGGTGTATAGTTTGAGAGACAAAAGCGATCATTTTCATTCAATCTCTCCTTTGCAAAATTTGATGACGTAAAGTGGGGATCGCAGTACACACATATGATGATATTTGAATGCTGTTCATAGATTGGACCCGAGCATTGCGTGGGCACTCGATTTGAGCTCGTTATAAGTACTAGCTCGAGAAGCATTCAGGTAGTGGCCCGTGTCCAATCGCTGCAACGACGACAATAGCCGAGCCATAACAATGTCTGGAACTCAGCGCGTGTCCTGTGCTTTGCCAACCCCAGCGCGTGGCTATGATCAACATTGGCGGCATATAATCGGCTCCAGATCACGTGGTCGCTTGTTCTGGCTGCAAGTTGAGGGGGTGAACGCCGCTCGTTTTTCTTTAATTTTTTACTGGGACTTCTATTGCGTGGGGTGAAAAACGAACGCGTGTTTCGTAGGTCATTAACGTCAGGGATCCGTTCTAAGCGGTATTTGCGCAAAGTACAAAAATTGTTGCATCGCCCCTTTAAAGACCGACCTACGGAACCATTTTCCGCAAGGTAGGAAAATGCCCCTCGCGCCTCTCCTCTTCTCACCCTCTCCCAAAAGTCACGTGATGGCAGGGGCTTAAGCCGACACGAAAGAAGCCCCTGCCATCACGTGACTTTTGGGAGAGGGTGAGAAGAGGAGGGGCGCGAGGGGCATTTTCCTACCTTGCGGAAAATGGTTCCGTAGGTCGGTCTTGGCAAAACTAGCACATTTTGGCTATATCTCTCTAAACAAAAACGAACACAAAAACTTTTTCGCGCATTTTATTTATTTTTATTTTTATTTTTGCGGGGAGCATCTTCAAGCGAATCACCGTGACGCTAAAAATAATAATAATAAGTCCGCTAATTACAAACAAAATAAAAAAAATCATGGAATATGATATTTATTACTATGCGACTCTGAACATGCCCTGAACATCTGAAACGTCGGGCTCTGTTTCACTGCCGGTGTTCTTGCTCCGTGATTTGTTTTTCGGCATTTTTGTTTTATCTAATGCCGCAATCTCCCAAACGGTACCACGATCCTCGAGACGCCTGGTCACGCCATCTGTTTCTATAAGCTACCAGCGACTCTAGGTGGTATAGAGGGCGATACGACGTGGAGGGCACTAAAGTCCCTTGAGATTTCTTTTCACCTAGTAGCGACAACCAATACAAATGACAAAGAACATTCCACTGGACCAAAATGGCGTCATTTATTTCAGGTCTCTGCTGTGCGCCGCCATTCGCTTCCCTAAAAGCTGCACCGTCACGCAGTCGGCGCTTCAAAGAATGTCGCTACTTTTAGAAAGCTTTTATCTAGGGACTTGAGAGGGCGCTACGACAAAAAGACCCTCCTCCCCCCCCCCCCCCCAAACCAAACAAAAAAAAAAAGAAAAAGAAACGCTGACTTGTCGCCACAAATCCGCGGAAGGTTTTTTTTTTTCTTTTCTTTTTTTGAGGGGGGGGGGGGGTTATTGTGGTAAGCTTTCTGCGACAATCCGTGGAATAAAAAAATGTTTCTAGGAAACATCAAAAGTTTAATGGGTTTGCGTTCTATGACACCCAGGCAATTACAGTCCTCGGAGCCTTCCGCGATCTTTTTGTCAAGAAAAGCAGAAATTGAAGATTTTGTTAGTGTAACCCATAAATATCAATGCAAAAAAAAAAAAAATTAAAATTGTGGAGCCGTAGAATGATAACTATACGCATTCAAAAGTTTAATTACTGCTCACTGATATTTTATGACTGCCATCTAAAAATATTCCCGGGGAACATTGCGATATTTGTTGTTCAGTCGAAATTCTCATTTTAGTTCATGCACCGAGGCGTTCAAGTCCAAGAACGTTGGGGATGGCTTCGATGTTGCGGCCGCCGAAGCGTGCCCTGCTATTTTTTGCATGGTGCGGATGAGACAGAACCGCACGCGAGTGGTGAAAACCATCAGGAAACCGGTACAAAAAAAAAAAAATCAATTGGCGAATGGGTGCTCGTAATTCAGTATGAAGTTGTTTGGAGAATGAAAACCCAACCGACGTATAAAGGCCGGTTCAGACACTTGCGTTTGAGTGCGTTTGACTGCGTTGCGGCGAGAACCGAAAGCGAGTCACCGGCACATCTGTGCTTCGTATGAAGCGTGGAATCCGATTCAAGGAATCTTCTTGGCACGCGATATAAGCAGCAGGGATGTCCTGATGTCTCCCTGCCGCAACGCAGTCAAACGCAGTCAAACGCAACTGTGTGAACCGGGCTTAAGGCTATTTAAGCCTATGTTCGGCACGTCTTGCACTTCTCTTGCACGCGGATAGATGGCGCCAGAAACGAGGAGGCCTGCTTTGGCCGAACATTAACTGGACACTCCGTGGAACAGTATCATCACCGAAATGCGTTTCTTGCACCGTAAACTATCAGTGCAGACCTTTTTTTCTTTTTTTTAGTTCTGGAGTTTGCGAGGTTTTTGCTGTACTTCACTGTAATTGGCCCTCCGATCGCCCCGTAAAAAAAAAAAAAAAATAGACGCTGCAGCATTTCTTTTCCTTGAATGTATGAAATATGTTTTGGCGATGTCTATGTTTCTTGCCTAATTTTAAGAACGATAACCTATATAATTTCCCTGCGGACGTATTACTCTTTTCTCGTAAACGTTTAAACGCTGAAGGTAATTTGAAGGGGCCGTGCAACGATATTCGCTTCGAATATTTATCACTTTACACGAGCTTACTGTCACTAGCGGAACCCGAGTATACTCGCACGCAACACCACTGACCAAGAAACTCCTTTGTTGGGGTGTAATTTCGAGGACAAACGCGAGCGTCTTATTTCAATCTTCCCTTCGCAAAACTTGATGACGTGGCTGGGGGATCGCAGTAAACCCTAGTGACGATATTGGAATGCGGCTCATAGATTGGACCCGATCATTGCGTGGGCACTCGATTTGGGCTGGTGATAATCGATAGCTCGAGAAGCATTCGGGTAGTGGCCCGTGTCCAATCTCTGCAATGACGGCAATAGCGGGATCATAACAATGTCTGGACCTCGGCGCGTGTCCTGTGCTTTGCAAACCTCAGCGCGTGGCTATGATCAATATGGTGGCATGTAATCGGCTCCAGATCACGTTGCCTGTTGTTCTGGCTGCGAGCGGAAGGGGATAACCTTTTTCGACGCATTTCACTTGGTGGCATCGGCTTACCACACCCCTTTGTTAGACAACTTGTGTCACGGTTTTTCTTTCTACGGGATCAGGAACAACCATTTGTGCGTACAATGATACAAACAAAATTAGCATGTCACTTTCCATCATTTCTGGTCTCATCCGTTACTTTGAAACCTATGGCAACCATAGGTTTTCTAAAAGAAGTAATCGAATCGTTTTACTTTTTATCCGCACGGTTTTTACGAGAATACCCCTCCGGTGTAACCAGAAAGGAACTTACAAGAGCACTTTTGGACACACTTTTCCCGGTCCCGCTCTATAGGGCACTCTTTGGTGCTGGTCCGGGTCAAGATGTGCTATGTCGAGTTAAAAAGATGTATATTCCACCTGCAGTGAAAACTTTCTTTTTTAAGCCACACACTAATACGTTGCCCGTGAAGGTATGGATGCAACAAAAAGGAATGTTTGTTCCGTGGTCAGTCGACTGCTTGCTGTGTAAACAACCAGAGAGTATAGAACATGTTTTCATTAACTGTTGGGATGCTATTTTGTTTTGGGATATCTTAAAGCGGACTTTGCAAAAAAGATTTGCCTATCACACCACACTCCATTCGTTTCCTTCCTGTCGACAAACAAGATTTGATTCCATACGACCTTTTTATGGTCATCGGGCTTTTTAGTATTTGGAAATCACGCATGGCATTGAGACATGCAGACATTAACCCTCAGCCTGTAAATGTGTATTTCAGTGAAATTATCACCCAGATTAAGAGCATTTATGCTCCCGCAGAGCGGGCCCCAGAGTGGGCGCCAATACTGGATAACATCATCCAGATGAAGCAATTGTAACAGCTGTTTATGCTTTAACCATATACAACTACTGTTTACCAGGATTAGAAAAAAAAACATAGAACTCTATTTGAAACGTTCTCGAGGTTTTTATCTGCTAGCTAGCGACTTGCGTATGCGGAAATATCAATACCGGTGACAAGATAGCATGTTCCATGCATCCAAAAAGTGTGGGTGTCTTTTGTGTAAAAGTGAAATACGTGTAACCAATGAGTAAAATGAATGACTTTATTGTAACTGTTCAAACTGAAATTAAAGGATATAAAGAAAAAAAAAGGAATCGGTGGCCGAGTGGGCTAGCGCATACCAGCTCGGAGCACGTGGAGCGAAAGCTCGCGCTGCAGAACCCAGCGTCCTGGGTTCGAGCCCCACCCCTGCCCGTTTCGATCAGGATGAGCATCGTACCGGTGTGCGGTCGTGTATCACTACTGAGTGGTGCACGTCAAAGACCCCAGGTGAGCGGTTGTACCGCACTGGCTAAATTGCTCATCTACAGCGAGTGACCCGTCGCAACTTTGAAATGGCTGACCAACTACACGCTGTATAAATATCCACACAACCCCAATTATTGCTGCGAGTAAGGGGGTGAACGCTGTTCGTTGTTCTTTCATTGTGTTCTGCTACCTCTATTGCGTGTGGTGAAAAACAAACGCGTGTTGCATGGGTCATTAACGTCAGGGATTCAAGCGGTGTTTGCGCAAAGTACAAAAATTGTTGCATTGCCCCTTTATGCCCGAGTCGTACTAGAGCCACAAACAGAAAAAAACGACAGCGACAAGCCTCCAACACATGCAGCGTGCTCGCGATGGTACATTTGGCAGGCGTTCAGTAGTTCGGTGCTCGCAAAGTAAGCACGAGTGATCGCAAGCTTGTTAAAAATAACCTCGCGTGCACGATGCTCGTGTTTGAGCATAGCCTCCTTTATTTTACAAAGCGTGTCAAATCGCGAAAGGCTCTGGTTTGAGGCTTGTCGCTGTCGTTTGTTTCTATTTGCCGCACTAGTGGGACTCGGGGATTAGGATTACGGCGCAACGAACAACAGCGTCGCGCATTCCTCGTCGGTAGCGTCGCTCTGGGACCCGTTTGCCGGCGCATCGACGTTGTCGGAGCCAACAATTCACTCAAACTGCTGGACTTCTGCCCACCTTCTAAATCATTCAGGCCCTGCGCGCGGCGCGCCAGCGCCGGTGGCATGCTAAAGGCACATGCCTCACGGCCCGACAGAGCACAACACTCCGTTCCAATTCAAGACGGACCGAACCGGAGGCCAGGGCGCCGCATCACGTTTCATTCCCCAAACCACCTGATTGGTCCAGCTGGACCGAACGTGGCGTGCTACCAACAGCCGGTTGGTTGATTCGAAACGAAGAGGTCATTGACGTGTCGCGTTCCAGCCACGCGATTGGACGGACGCTTAAGCGAGCCCCCGCTTCGGTCCACCGTCAAGAACGAACCGAGCTCCGCAGTCAGAGCGCAGGCTTTGTTTCACGTTACAACTGACCGTAGATGACGCTGCGCGCCATCAATCGGGCGCTGCGAACGCGTCACATGACCGCGCGTCGCTTGGCCCCTCCCGAATGTCACGTGACACTCACGTGGCATTGGATTGGCTGGAAAGGCTCCTAGTGTTCTCTGCGGTCCATCATAGGGTGATGTGTCGTGTGTAGCTTTGTGCCCGGAGTCGTGCCTCCGTTTGGGTTCCCGCTTGACTCTCAAAGCACGTCCGGGCCATTTCCGTCGCCGCCTTCTTCTCCGCCCCCCTTGACATTAGGGGGCCGGCTAATTTCCCCGCCCAGCCGCTAGACGTCGCGTTGAGGGTGGGAGGGAGCGCTCGTTACCATAAATCCCGACTTTCCCCGTCTTGTTCGGGAGGGAAGTTTCCATTAGGCCTAACGCCGCTCGGACAATGGCCGGAACGGCGGGGATCTCGTTGACGCGCGGCCTCTCTTGCACGCCTCGAGGTGTCTCTTTGTTAGTGAGAGGAGCCGGGACAGGAAGCAGAAAGCTGATGGGAGTCGGTATACTGCGAACGTTTTTTTCGGTAAGATGTGCGAACTTCAATGACACTAAGACGGGAACCTCTTGTGGGTGCTCAGAATTTCAGCAGCTAAACTTTCACTGAGACCGTCTCAGATTAATGTAGCCCGCTGAAATTCTGAGGCTCTAGTTTTGAGACAGACTCTACTCACGTCTTACTTACTCACCAACCGTACTTAAGTATGGTCGGTGACAGGTAATGAGCCCAATAGTTGCTCCGCGTTGAGCGCGGCCAATGCCGTGCGGAAGGCAGGGAGCGCGTGCTGGAGGCACAACTCCTACTGAATTCTTAACCTGCCAGCGACCAGGCGCAGCCGACGCTACGAGCTCATGGGACCAACCAGACACCGCCACAAACGCACCGTCATGGTGTATCGTCATGTCTCTGGTCGTTTTCTATTATTGCTGGACCAATCATAGAGAGAAAAGGCCCAGTGAGTTGCGCTTTTGACGATGCTTGATTAATCCACTTCCGGTATGTGTATTGAGATACGACCGGATGTACACTGCCCTGCACTTTTCTGCACCGGTGCAGGAGGTGCAAGGAAATCAAACGCAGCTATTATGTCCACTGCACCGCGGTGCAGCCGTAACACCGGCTCTGATTGGTCTTCCTTTCGTCAACATATAAACCATTCCCATAATCGCATTTTGCGAGCAGCCATTTTAGTCTGTGCGGAACGCATTCTGAGAGTGCGCAATAGGTCTTTTCTGTTGATATATATATATCAAACGCCGCGCATGCGGCCACAGCCCGGGGACACGGCATTTTTTTTTTTTTTTTTGGGGGGGGGGGGGGGGGTCGGCTGATAAGCGCCAGAAATGTGTATAGTCACGGACAGATGAAGAAACGCAGGGCGTGGTTTAGTCTCGAGCATCGTATTATGCGGAGCGCGGAAAGTTCGTCTGCTTCTTTTGCAGGGGTTGTGGTGACGTCAGAACGCCGAGCTCTGATTGACTCTGATTGGGAGGATAGTGGGTAGACGAAGATAGCATCGAGATCTACCCACTATCCTTCCAATCAAAGCCAATCAGAGCTCGGCGTCGTTCTGACGTCTCGTCGTCGTGCACCATTCTACGACGCAGTGTGGGCTCCCGGACACGCGCACTGTGCATTGTGCAAACACCGCCTAGTTCAGACAGTTGCGTTTGACTGCGTTTGACTGCGTTGCGGCTGCGAGACACCAGGACATCCCTGCTGCGTATATCGCGTGCCAAGATGATTGCTTGAATTGGATTCCACGCTTCATACGAAGCACAGATGTGCCGGTGACTCGCTTGCGGTTCTCGACGCAACGCATTCAAACGCACTCAAACGCAAGTGTCTGAACCGGCCTTAATGCAAACGCAGGGTGCTTGCGTTTGCTCTTATACCCAAAACTAAAACTCGCCATTATCGCTACGCAGTCAGTTAGCTTGCGGTATTGGCGGAGAAGAACGCCACGAAGCGAAACACTAAGCAAGGAGCGCGACAGAGTCGTGCACCCTTCTTCGCCGTTGCGTCTGGTGGTCATTAAAACATCGTAGCGATTGATTTTCTTTTTAAATTTTTATTGGCCTATGTGATTAGTATAGGAAAGACCAGTTATTGGTGTTCCAAGTGCACTGCTGTGAAGTATTCACTCCGAGACATCCTTCGAGAGGTTATACACTCCTCAAGGCCGAAGCAGCCGGGATCTCTTGACTCCTGTGGGTGAGCCTGGGTCGCCGTAGCGCGCGAAGACGTATCATTAACGAGTAGCTCGTTCCTTCCAATACCTCCAATAACCGTACCCGATAACGTTACGATGCATGCCCAAATGCGCCGGTGGGGTATCTGCTAAAACTCTCTCTTGAGTGGGAGCACAACCGACGGTGGTCACACATTTAGTGCCGGATTTTCTACATCAGTCCTCGGAGTTCGGGACACGGATTGAACGGGCGTCGATTCGTTCGGCCGGGATTGGCGTTCTCCCCATTAAAAAAGACACGAGCCCAGTCCAAACCCTGACGTACCACTGCCGTTCAATCCGCCCCCTGAACTCCGATAATCGACGTAGAAATAATTCCAGCAGCCTTAGGTTATCAGGAGGTGTAGGTGTGAGCTGCCTGCTTTTTCCCAGGGTACATATGCTCCGAGAAGACGTCCAATAGACCCTTTCTTTTTCATTTTTTTTTTTTTCAAAACACCATCGAGCCTCATTGCCGATTGCCATTTCTTGGAACCTATATAAGCGCCTGATTCGATACGAGTCATCACCGAGCGCTGACGAAGCCCTTGTGTCCAATACTGGCTCAGGGAGCGTGCCCGAACAACGGCCGACTCGGAGAAGTGGCGCGGCAGTTCCTATAGATGGTGCGCACATTTGAAAAGGGTTTATCAAAAAGCCCTCTTTGTTTTTTTTGTGTTTTTCTTGTAAATGTTTTTTAGTAATGGCGCATTTCTTCTTTTTTTTTTTGACGATTTATTTTCTGAAACTTATTCGGCGAAGACTGCGTATTGTTTCCGGCGAGCGAAAAATCATCAAGAGTCCACTCGCTTCGTTTCGTGAAAAAGCTGCACAGTCAGTAGTGCACAACTTCGCAAAAACTCTAGATTTACCGCAAAACTTTTTTTATGCTGTTTTTTTTTTTTTTTTTTCTTGCGGCGATGGGGTTTAGGTGTGTAACCGGACGCCTTTTCAATTTTGAATCCTTCCCCCCCCCCTCCCCCTCTATTTTTTTCCCCACCCCGCTTTGTGCCGCATGCGCGTTGATGTAATTGGTTGCCTGCTGGCCGCGCAGAAACCGAATCTTCTCTCATACTTTCTTTCTTTCTTCCTTTCTTTCTTTTTTTACCCTTAATAATGTTTTATTCTGCTTTAGAGCATCGCTGCTTCCTTCGGAATCAAAATTGGCTTCGGAAAAGAAAAGAAAAAAAAAAAAAGCTAAATGCGGTTCGAGTTTATTCACGTGCGTCGGATGTGTGTTCGAACTGCACTTCCGCGAGGCGTACGGGCGTACTGTTCGCAGATGCGGAACTATTGGCCTCGACGATATTCAATCACCCCTAGCGCTTCGACGAACATCGCGACTGGTGTTCCGTTTCTGTCACGCTACAAGAAAAGAAAGAAATTGTGTGTCTCATTTTGCTGCGGTGCAATCGGAGAGCCAATCACTGCAATCTACGAAGCCAATCATTTCTCTCTACGAAGCCAATCGCTGCGATCTCGCTAATCACAATCCGGAAAAAAAAAATGGCCTGTCTCTCCAGTAGATATCGCAAAGGCGCTCTAAATACATAGTATTTATTGGTACTCTTCGACGTCAGGGTGTCACGTCACGGTGTCAAATGACGTTAGGTGGTCATGAGGAAAGAACGCGGTTACGTGACCTTATGTCATGCGACCACTTGACTGACGTCAAGTCACGTGACACCGTGGTGTCACGTGACGTGGCGTCACCATATCATGTCATGGTGGCACCGGCCATCAGGGTGTCACGTAAGAAACGATGACCTGAGAGTTTCCTCTTTTCTGGGTCGTCTCCCTGGAACAGACAACCATTAAGTAACGTAGCGATGCAGGCAAGTTGGTTAGGCATGTTGAAGAGTAGTGAAAGCGCACAAAAAATACGAAGACGGAGAGGCACCGCTCGTCCTGTTTGCCTCTCCGTCTTTGTATTCGTCTTTATTGTGCGCTTTCACTACTTTTCAACAAGTAACTGTAGTGGAAACCGTGACATCATCTGCGTGAAGTCACCATCGATGTATCAAAAAGGGCACGAGAGGACCACACGAAAGGTCGCGCTTGGTCTCGCATTGTTTTTGCGGGAAAGCAGATCACTCGAGCAATCAATCAAGTGGTCGCACGATCAATTAATCACCTTTAATTTTTTGTTCTCAAGTCATCAGCTTGGCTCCTTGCAGATCTGGAGAGTCCTTACGGGAATGTTACCATGGAGCACTCTTAAATTATGTCCGCGGGTCTGTTTTCCCACAAAGCACTGGGAGAGCCAATCACTGCGGTATACGAAGCTAATCCCTGCTATCTCGCAAATGACAATCTGGAGGCGAAAAAAAAAAAAAAAAAAAGTCTTCGACCCAGAACTGAGGTCTCTGATGTGACAGTGGCCATTTCTTGAGTACGCGAAAACTCATGCTCAGTCTCACAATATTTTCCGGGAAAACAGATTAGTGAACAATCAATCAATCAATCAGTCAATCATCCAACTAACAAATCACTCTTATCCCTATCAAAAAATTGGAAATAAGCCGAATATGTCAGCTTGACTGCTCCTAGCGCATCTAGGATCATTTCCGGTAAGCCGCATTTTTTGGTGCTTTGTCAAATAATTTCGAAAAGTAAGCTTAATATTAATTTAGATTTTAAATTTGGAAACACTTCTAAACGCCCGTGTTGTCTACTTTCCCGCGGAGACTATCGGAAAGCAAATCACAGCGATATACGAAGCCAATCACTGCACGCCACCCAGGATCCCATTTTAGAGCGCAGCTTTTAGGCGCCCGTTTCCGGGTTGAGCGACGTCGGCGTCGGCGTAACCGCACAAGTTGCATTATGAAATAATGCAACCGGGCGTAACCGCGCGTTGCATTATGAAAACATTTCCCCGCTAGATTTTTCACTAAACGTAGCGGTAAAATGTTTCCGCTAAGTTTAACGGGGAAGTTTTCGCTTAATTTAGCCGGAAATTTAGCGAAAATTTCCCGCTAAATCGGAGGGCAAGAGGAGGGGGAGGAGGGGGCATACCCTCCCCTCCTCCTCCTCAAGAGCTGCTCTCTAATTTCGCATTACAGAGAATCGTAAACGTCTTTCCTTTTTGGCTTGCAAATAATAATAATTATTATTATTATTATTATTATTATGATTATTATTATTATTATTATTATTATTATTCACTAAAACGGGTTTTTTTTAGACAAACCAGTTTTTCTTCACACGTCAGACCGTGTTTCTTGCGAATGTGCGCCAATTGTCTATGTGAACAGTACGAAATATCTAGGACTTTATTTTGATTGCGACCTGTCATGGAACTCTCACTTCTTCTATATTTTCAAAAAATTACGAGCCGCTTCGTGCACCTTATATAATCTTCGCAAACTCCTTCCCATCACAACAAAAAGACTTCTGACGCATGCCCTTGTTTATAGTATTCTCCGTTACGGAATAACTGTATTCGGACAGTGTACAGCCCTATTAGAGTCTAAAGTGAACTCCTTACTGAATGGCATCCTGCGTAGTGTAGCTTACGGTTCTAGTCTCCAAAGATCTGATAACCTCTTTAACGGCCTCTCGCTACCAACTTTTAAATCACTATTTTTGGAAACAGTAGTGCTGAGGCACTACTGGGATAACATTTTTAAGACCCCCAACACTGCTTGTCGCGCCCTTCGAGATGTGAGACCATATCAAACGCCGCGCATCAAAACACATATTGGAAAATGCGTTCGCCTTTATTATGTATCCTATATTTTTAACAACCTCCCCTCTGTTCTCCTCGACGTAAGTTCTCGAGGAGCTTTGAAACGTAAATTGAAGGCTATTTGCCTTAGACATAATTTTTTAAAGTGCCGATTAATTTTTTGTTTTCATTTTGTTTTCGACTTGATGTGACTTCTGTACGCTGTGCACTACTCCCCTGTTTGTATATACTTCTCTCTGTCACGCGTTCTAGATCTCTAAAAGGATTATACTAACTTGCTTTGAGTGTGCCCTAAGTGATTTGTAGGGGACTATAGTCCTACAAGCCTTTAGGGCTTTGACGGTTCCGATAGTGTATATAGTTGTATTTGAAGCACCTGCATTAAATATTATTATTATTGCGTGTTTGTCAATCGGAGCTTACAGCGATACCAAACTGCGCAAACCGTCAGCCAGTTTCTTTTCTTTTTTCTTTTTTTTTTTTTACACTTTTGGTTAAACGCTTTTTTAATTTTGCTCGGCAGCAACTTTCATACATATGTTGCCCAAGTAGATTGGGGAGGGGGTGGTAGAAAAACGGTCAATTTCTCCGGCGGCCTCTCGAAGCAGCGTGCGCGTTTTTAGGTTGTTTTAAGAAGAGTGCAAACAGTACCACGGTCCAGTGCGAGCCTGGCGCTCGGTGGTGCATCAATAATAAAAAGGGGCCGTGTTCACAATAACACGAGCCTTTTATTTATTTTATTTTATTCTTTAGGAGGCGTATCAACTGACCTCGCTCCGCCAAACTTACCACAATGACCAGACTGCATGCTTTAGGATAAGGTTGGAGGGTTTGTACTGTTCCCCTATAATTTTTTTCTCTCGATTTTTATGCATTGCAGCAACGGTTGCTTCTTCGTCTAGAGCCAAAAAAAGAAAAAAACGGGGGAGGGAAAAAGAGGGGGGGGGGGGGTTCCTTGGTTTCCGCAAAGTGTCCGAGTCTGCTCTTTCAAGGCTGATGCGTGCTTTGCTGCTCTTTGAACAAACCTTGAGCGTTGGGACTTCCACTTGTCTTTATTCATATTTGAGCTGTCCGATTGCTTTCTCTAGAAAAGTTCCCTAAAAAAAATTCTTCAGAAATGAAGCGTTTTTCTTTCAAGGATCAAGATCATGTTTCCACTGGGGAAAAAAAATAAAATTAGCTGCCTGGTGTAGGACGCTTATATAGCGTCAAATTCAGTAGTTTCTGGGTCATTTAAATCTCTCCGAATTATTTTCTCTCAATATTTTTAACACACTTGAAAGGACTTTGGAATAGGTGCCGTATTCGCTAATGCAAAGCGAGAATCGGCTTTAGTTCTAATCCGATCTCTAATCAGGTTAAATTTTTCCGAGTTTATCCGAACACCTGTGTCCCCCCAGGTGTATGTCCGTGCCTTCCCGCAGACCTGTTCTTCGACCTCAAGCCGGAGTGAAGGTTTCGAACCTTGATATTCGAAAGCCTAACTGCGTCCAGCGTTGCCCTGTTTGCGTTTTCAACTGATTCGACCCGCAGGACTGGATAGAAGCTTTGATTCAATCTTCTCCTCGCAGTGAAAGCTGTAGCGAGGGTAACTTACCGCCATGCTTTAATGCGAAAGCATTAACAGTCTCATTGAGCGAGCCGACGTCATCAGCTTTGAAACCGCGCCAAACGGCACCTTAAATCCTTAGCCAAGTGAAGCCAGCTCCCAGCTATGAAACCGCGCGAAAAGCCTAGGCAAACGGCACCTAGTTTCCCCGATCCCAAAGGAGCGGAGTAAAGCTGATGGATTTCGGCTTCGGTCCCATTGGCTGGCGCGCGTCGACAAGGCTCCCATTGGCCGCTGCGCGTCAGTTTTAACGACGGCCGCTTGGAGTTTCGTGGCTAACACGAAACTCCAAGGTCAGAGCGGCGAGGAGAGGGCCGCTCTGCCGTCGACGCAAATACGCCGCAGACGAAGTAAGGGAGCGGAAGAATGACGTACATGCTTTCGCATTCACAACTCATAAGAAGTGATTAGGTGTACCTCGAGCCTTTTTTCGTGTATCTGTGCTGCAACGGGCTTCTACAGCGTGTTGCACTAACGCTTGGATCCCACTCTGGAAGGTCCCCGTAAATAGGGTTCTTAACGTACCGCGCTAGGATTTACTGAAGACGTGCCCAAAGGTGGTGGAAGCTTTTGCTAAAATTGTGGAAAGATTGGCTCATCCGACTAAATCACGAAACACTAAAAAAAACTCTGTTTTCCCTATACTTCGCATGTACAGTTAAAGAATGTTTTGTGTCACCGTGGCGCATATTTGGGGCAAAGGAAGTGATGAGTAGGTAAGCCAGTTGTATTTTCTTTACATTTCACCGATTTGTCAGTCGTAATAAACACTAGAATAGCCCAAAACAATTTTCTGAGGATTAAAAAAAAAACGTTTAGGAAAAAACTTTTTTTAAACAAAACAGGTTTTTTTTTTTTTCCTTTCTTCTGATTGGAAGTTTCATATATTCATATTCTCAATTATTGAATGCACCACCTTCGGGCACCTCTGTGTCCGACGGTCCGGTAATTACCACGGGGTGACATTCACCAGGGTTACTGAATAATAAAATTACATAAAAAGCGTTTTTCGCTCCTCGCTTTATCAGACTGATTTTCGACCGCTGCACTACCGAGTAATCAAGTGGGAATGAGACGATCGCGGCTCTTTTCCCCGGCACATAAAGAAGGGATCTGTGCTTTCAATGTCCACCTCTTGTGAGGCATATGTACCAACTGTGGCCACGAGCGTTTTGCTTAACGCGAGGCTGAGGAGAGCTGGCATTGATTGGAAACTACGATTGACGCAGTGTTCCCGTCGGCTACCACTCTCGATATATACGCAAAATGTTTCTGTCATAGAAGCCGCACCGCTGCGCGACTGTCTTGTCGCGCACCTCCCATAACGTTTTACAGCGGAGCTGTAAAGGGCTAGGTTCCCCAGGATCGTGTCCGTGTATGTCGACACAAACCTACCTGGACAGCTACCGCCATCTATAAACGACGGCGGCAAGCACACAACTTGTATGCTTTCCGCCGTCGCTCGTAGATGGCGCCGTCGTTCGTAGAAGAATGGATAGTTGGGCGCGTTGGTGGGAATTCATCGTAGGAAACAGCGCGAAAAACAGACGACGACGAAGAAGCACACAGTGTATCGAGTACAGCTCCGCTGGTCTTCCTTCTTCACGAGAGTGAAAAGGCTGATCGTTTTTTTTTTCTTGTTTTTTTTTAAGGTTAATAAGCAGCCAGGAATGAGGAAACTCTCTTAATTAATCCTCTCCATTTGAAAAAGAGGAACCCGCTCAGAGACCCGCTCATGTGGGGAGATTAAAGAGAAAATTGCGAGAAGGAACGAAGAGAAGGAAACTGGGAACCGATTTTCTGCCTAGCA
Organism: Ixodes persulcatus; assembly: GCA_013358835.2. NCBI lineage: Eukaryota > Metazoa > Arthropoda > Arachnida > Ixodida > Ixodidae > Ixodes > Ixodes persulcatus. The sequence goes on from JABSTQ010009379.1 coordinate 250,459, forward strand.
GAAGACGATTCCCTGGGTCGGCCTTTAACTGATTCTAGAAGCACGTAATCTTGCATCGCTCTTTCAGCTTAACAGTAAACGTACGCTCTACAAAAAAAAATATGTTTTTCTTTTTTTTTTTAACATGAGACGACGAATGACGGCGATCAATAACAGTATTCTAGCGAATGACAAAACTCATAATACGATTAGATCTAAAAAACTAAATACATTCTGCGCAGAGAGAATTGTCCCAGAGCAGATCGTGCGGTTTTTGGTCTAATCGTATTCTAAACTTTGCCGTTCATTGGGATCCTGGTATTGCTCGCCGTGATTCGTTGTCTCGTGCTCTGTAGGAAAGTTGTCTCACAGAGGTAATGAGGGGAAGGGAAGGCGCGTGTTTTTGTTTGCTTGGTGGCATTGGCTGAGCGCTCCGCGACAGTGACAGCGCGAGGCGTGTGCTCACGCCGCGGGCCCGCCGTCGAACCCTCGACGTGTGAGCGCTTCCGGTGCCGCCGGAGCCTTTGTCCGCGTCCTCGACCGGCCCGTAATGAACGGTTCGGCGCGCCCCGCGAATCGATCGTCGCCTGTTTAGACTCCTCTTCGCTGCCGCTCCTTTCTCCCCGGCTTCTTTCGAGCCGCTCGTAAATTCGTCGGCCTGTGATGCTGTTGACCCCTCCGGTAAGAGGAGGCACCCCCCCCCCCCCCCCCCTTCGAAGTTTGTCACGCGGCTCCTTTCGTCACGGCTCAGCGCGTCGCTGCATGGGTGGCCGGAATCTCCGGACCCAGGCCGTGGTTCGCCCGAACCCTGCGGAGGGGATTCCCGCTTCTTGTTCGGACCCCTTCGTGTTGCATTGACGTCATATCCGGCGACCATTGTGGCGGCCTTGCTGCCGGCCGCGCTTGGACTGACGTCAGATCCGCTGGTGTTGTGGTGCCTTGCTGTTCTGCACGTACCTTCTGCAGCACACATTTCGCTTCGTCGAATTTGATTTTCTTGAGAAGATCGTGTAAAAGGAGAACTCCATGCCGCGAATATGTGACGAATAGCTGACGAACTTCGCCCGGCGGCACGCTCGCTTTGCGCGCGACGCAGCAGCCACTGTGCTGATGCCACGCACATGAGCGAAAACCGCCGTTCGAAATTCGTCGATTTTTCGCAGCATATTGGCCCCATGAAGGAGTGACCAGAAGTACTCTGAAGCGCAGTGCGATGACGTCACATGCAAGCCATCGCATAGTCTGATGCAAGATAAAAACTTCAGGAAAAATCTCCCTGACTTCAAAGTCCCTGAGGGCAATGGCTTTACTCCGTCACTCAGTATGACTCACCATTTTGCTGACGCCACTTGTTAGCGTCCTTCATTTTTTCTTTTCTTTTTTTTCCCAAGATTTTTTGCCCAGAGAAGCAAACCTGCACTTAATGCTCCTTGACACATCGGGCATTGAGCGGGAGTTTGTCTCCTGTTTGGCGGAACTTCTCCAGTTTGTGTGTTGATAGCTCGTTGCGCTTTTTTTTTTTTTTTGCACTAAACGGTATTTACACGAAAAAGAAATCCGCGCTAATGGACGGCAAAGGGGAGGAAAGGGGGGGGGGGGGGGGGGGGGGGGGGGTCGACAAGGTGTTGGTGGGGTAAATTTCAGCTGTGGCAGTTGAATTTAGCAGCTTTAACTCTATGCTCGGCGTCAAGTATTTTGTCCTTCGTTGTCAAAGCAGCTTCCGCACTGCTCCAACACCGTGAACAGATAATAAGTGCCACGTATAATTCATCCAAAGCGTCTTTCATAAGGCGGATTGTTCTTAGCCCATTTATCCGTGCATCCTGAGGCAATATTGCGTACCTTTATATACCTTTTATTTCTACAACATCTGTTTTCCGTTGGGTTCTCCGTGCCTCGTCACCATACGCCATTGCCGTGTGTCGTTCAGCCCCTACCAACATCATCATGTCTCAGGAAACTCCAATTTCTTATTTCACGTTCAAAAAGTGACTCGTAGAAGAGCTCATGAAAAGTTCTTCTCTCAATGTCCGTAAAATACGCGCCAAAAATACAATAAACCGTCCGCTCCAAGTAACAAAACAACAAAACAAAAACATACCTGGTTTAGGATCTCCGCCTTCATTCATTCATACGTGAAGCGAAATTCGCCGACTATACCTGTTTTCACCTCAAGAAAAAAGTACGTTTTGCGCATTGTTCCTACGCGGCGCGAAATTGTTCTTACAAGATTCGGTTGTCGGAGGATAAAGCGATGCTTTTGGCGTTTGGAACGTGTACGTCTTGATAAGATAACATATATCTAATCTAAAATTCACCTACATATGTCTTCATTATCCACACAAAGGGGGACATTAGTAATGTTCCGCGAGGAGCCGGACTTGTTTTACTTCGGTTCTTGAGGTGAAAACAGGTATAGAAGTTGCATCGTTGTCGTCATAAGCGGCTTTAATGTAAACTTCTTCTAAAACCCTCTAGAAGCTTATCAGACCGCGTAAAACGGAAAACTTTCCTGCCCGCCGCTTTAGCTTGCTTTTTGGTGAGTCGTCGCGTCCCGCAAATAGCCAACACTACTTCGTTCACCTCTAGGGTGGCAGCGCGGGGGAAGCTACGTGCTCGTTGGAACAGTCACGTGGGCAACTCCCCCGCCTCTATCCACGCGGAGAGAGCGCGGTCGGGTGATCAAAGGGAGCCGGTTGGTTGGACTGTCGAGCTCGTGTTAGCTCTCGCCGCACTCTCGGCTTAGCGGCGAATGGAGTACGACAGCGCGTGTGCCCGGCGTGCGGAGGTCGCGCGCTTTTTGACTGGTCACCCAGAACGAAACGTGATCCGATCAGCGCAGTTGAGGCTCCTCGTTAAATAGAAAACGCTCCGATGGACGTAATCGTCGGACCTATAGCGAGCACCTGGGTCAGGAAAGATGAAGAGCAAAAAACGTTCATACTATCTTTTCTTTTTTTTTTTTTCTCTACTTTTTTTACGTTTTTGAACGGATCAAGTATTTGCTGTGTCCGAGTAATACCTGGGTAGCCGCGCATGCCTCTTTTCGACTCGCGTTTTTCGCTTACTTTCGTCCCCGGCCACCTGGTAGGCATATCCGCTATGGGCGACGAAAAAATAATACATTTCAACCTGCAAATAGTAAAAACAAAAAAAAAAAAAAAGATTAAGGGGTGACGAAACGAGAATGGGTTACGGTCACGCTTATATCCTAAATGGATTCTGTTTGCGAGGCGACGGCAACACAATGCTTTCGCCCACACTGGAAGTGACGATATTTCAAGATGGCGACGCCCTTGTGAAATAGGTCTATACCTAAGGCCAAAAATTCGAGAACAGCCGTGTTTCTCAAATATTCCGGCCGAAATCGTGTCAAAAAACTTCCCCTGACTCCCTATTTTTTTTTTTTTTTTTAAGGTGCGTTAGAGGTTAAGGATTGGTTTGTATGCGGCTGCATCTTCAGTACTTTCCCGCGAAGCAATCGGAAGAGCTTATCGCTGCAATCTAAGGAAGAAACTCGGCAAATGACGAGGCTGATTATATATATATATTTTTTTATATTTACCATTTAAAATTTTACATATTATTATATGAAACGCCATATTCAAAAACTCACTGCAGTCTTTTTTTTTTTTGTCTAAACTACGGTGTAAGATATACCTAGGTGCGAACAACGCGCGCGTCACAGCTGCCAGATGAAGTCCTCTCCTCCCCTTAGTTCCAAGCGGCACCACCAGAAAGCTCCTCGATATGCGGCTAATGGCAGCCTCTCGCGTGCCTGGTTTTCCATGCTTCCATGAGATACACGCTTGTCTTTAAAGTCTTTTTTTTTATGAATGCGCCACGTTATGTGGGACTTGTCACTTGCGCTACGCGTGAGACACTTCTCCGTCATTAACCCTACTTTCGTGCCTACGGTTTATGGACGCTTTGAAGCGGAAAGATCTCTTGTGCAGTGTTCAAGCCAGTTTCCGTCAAGGTCAGAGTATGGCGCTCCGAAATTTTAAAGAGTGCGCACCCGAATGCCATAAAAACGGGACACTTTTTTATTTATTTTTTTTTTCTTCTCAGTTGCGCCGTTTGAACGGAGGAGGCGCTGTCGGCTGAGGCTACTCGGGCGCGCACCAAGAGGACTTTATCTGGTCGATCGCGCCGCAGTGTTCGCCGTTATGTGTGTCCTTCTTCATATATATATATATATATATATATATATATAATATGTCAAAGTGGTGAGCTTCCATCTTCCACTCTAACATTAGGACCTGATGGAGAGCGGTTTCCGCTCGGAATGATGTCCAATAAATACGTTTTAAAGCATTTTACCTCCTTTGTATGATATATATATATACGTATATATAGTAGACGAAAGTAGACACTTCAGTTTTCTTAGAATGTAGTATTAATTGCATCTTGATTACGTCAGTAACGTATATCGACCATTCCTGCAACGGGTTGATGGGATTTGGGCGTTAAAAGAGGATAGAAACATATCCAACCGAGAGGGAACGAGCGAGAAAGAAAAAGAGAGATTGAGAGAGATGGATGAATTCCGAGCGAAACCAAAAGGGGGAGGTGAGGTGAGAATAAAAAGGAACAACGACCCGAGCCGTGAAAGGGCGAGCGAGGAAGGACGCCCTGGAGTAGGGACGACCCAGTGACTCGGGGGGCCCCCCCAATCCAGTCCCGTTAACGTGACCCATGGGAAAGTAACGTCGTCGCGTCGCCTCCGTCTGTCTCCTCCGTGCGCCAAAGCGGCCCCGCTGACCTTGCACCGAACGAACGATCACGCAGACGGTTGTCGAACCGTGCCGTGCAGCCGGGGCGTCGGTAGAGAGCCCGGATCTAAGAGAGAGAGAGAGAGAGAGCAACTGAAATCGTGCAGAGCGTCTGCCATTTAAACCTTTGGTCGCGCATACAGCACAGCGCTACCTCGACGTATTACACATGGCGCGTTAAGTCCGCGCTCCTTTGCTCCTACTCCGAGCCCAACAACTAAACGGAGCACGGCGTACAGGAGCGCGACACACCGGAGCTATCGACGAACCGTGTGAGCCACTTCCGATCGCACTGTTATGACGAACCCGGCATCTCGTGGATACGGGTGGCAGGAGCCGAGATGATTTCCAAGATAAACTAATTAAGGCCTTTGTGAAACGGCAAAGTGTAATAAAAAAAGACGGTGACGTTAGCAAGTTTCTACGAATGTTTTACTATTCGTGATAGGTTTGAAGTCTCGCTTGGAGCACATACGCGGAAAGTTACCTTGACCGATCCATTTATTGACCATGCATGCCGTTCGGATTTACATGAGAGACAACATTCCTGAATTCGCTTGCCGACGCAAGAAACTGTCAAACTTGTCAGATGCTTCGTGCTTCCGTCTTGCAGCGCGAGACGGAACCCGTTGGTGTGCTACGCCGACACCGGCATGCCAGCGTTTAATAGATAGCACGTTAATTCGTTTTCAGGCGAGATGCACGAACAATTCCTTCTCTGCAACGCTAAATGATGTTTCGGCTTTCCAATCGTACTACCTTTATTTGCTGAGCTATGCATCTCAATATGGGCAGCGATCCGACTATCTCCTCATCTCGACAACTTTTCTGTCGCTGTGCTGTCGGCAGGCTACCGTTCGTATAGATGAATTCGTTTTGAGGCGAGATGCATGAAGAAACCTTTTCCGCAATGCTCTGATATTTCGGCTTTCCAATCGAAGCATCTTTATTTGCTGGGGCTGGGCTAAGCATTCTAAAAAGGCCAGCGGTCTGACTGTCTTTTCATCTCGACAACTTTTCTGTCGCTGAGCTATCGGCAGGCTACCGTTCGTATAGATGAATTCGTTTTGAGGCGAAATGCATGAACAAACCTTTTCCGCAACGCTAACTGATATTTCGGCTTTCCAATCGAAGTATCTTTATTTGCTGGGGCTGGGCTAAGCATTATAAAAAGGGCAGCGGTTTGACTGTCTTTTCATCTCGACATCCTTTCTGTCGCTGAGCTATCGGCAGGCTACCGTTCGTATAGAATAGATGAATTCGTTTTGAGACGAGATAATGAAGAAACCTTTTCCGCAACGCTAACTGATATTTCGGCTTTCCAATCGCAGTATCTTATTTGCTGGGCGGTCTAAGCATTATAAAAATGGCAGACGTTTGACCTGTCTTTTGCATCTCACGACATCCTTCTGTCCGCTGGCTTCGCAGGCTACCGTTCGTAGGATAATCGTTTTGAGGCGAGATAATGAAGAAACATTTTCCGCAACGCCTAAACTTGATATTTCGGCTTCCAATCGAAGTATCTTTAATTTGCTGGGAATGTAGTATTAATTGCATCTTGATTACGTCAGTAACGTATATCGACCATTCCTGCAACGGGTTAATGGGATTTGGGCGTTAAAAGAGGATAGAAACATATCCAACCGAGAGGGAAAGAGCGAGAAAGAAAAAGAGAGATTGAGAGAGATGGATGAATTCCGAGCGAAACCAAAAGGGGGAGGTGAGGTGAGAATAAAAAGGAACAACGACCCGAGCCGTGAAAGGGCGAGCGAGGAAGGACGCCCTGGAGTAGGGACGACCCAGTGACTCGGGGGGCCCCCCCAATCCAGTCCCGTTAACGTGACCCATGGGAAATTAACGTCGTCGCGTCGCCTCCGTCTGTCTCCTCCGTGCGCCAAAGCGGCCCCGCTGACCTTGCACCGAACGAACGATCACGCAGACGGTTGTCGAACCGTGCCGCGCAGCCGGGGCGTCGGTAGAGAGCCCGGATCTAAGAGAGAGAGAGAGAGAGCAACTGAAATCGTGCAGAGCGTCTGCCATTTAAACCTTTGGTCGCGCATACAGCACAGCGCTACCTCGACGTATTACACATGGCGCGTTAAGTCCGCGCTCCTTTGCTCCTATACTCCGAGCCCAACAACTAAACGGAGCACGGCGTACAGGAGCGCGACACACCAGAGCTATCGACGAACCGTGTGAGCCACTTCCGATCGCACTGTTATGACGAACCCGGCATCTCGTGGATACGGGTGGCAGGAGCCGAGATGATTTCCAAGATAAACTAATTAAGGCCTTTGTGAAACGGCAAAGTGTAATAAAAAAAAGACGTTGACGTTAGCAAGTTTCTACGAATGTTTTACTATTCGTGATAGGTTTGAAGTCTCGCTTGGAGCACATACGCGGAAAGTTACCTTGACCGATCCATTTATTGACCATGCATGCTGTTCGGGTTTACATGAAAGACAACATTCCTGAATTCGCTTGCCGACGGAAGAAACTGTCAAACTTGTCAGATGCTTCGTGCTTCCGTCTTGCAGCGCGAGACGGAACCCGTTGGTGTGCTACGCCGACACCGGCATGCCAGCGTTTAATAGATATCACGTTAATTCGTTTTCAGGCGAGATGCACGAACAATTCCTTCTCCGCAACGCTAAATGATGTTTCGGCTTTCCAATCGTACTACCTTTATTTGCTGAGCTATGCATCTCAATATGGGCAGCGATCAGACTATCTCCTCATCTCGACAACTTTTCTGTCGCTGTGCTGTCGGCAGGCTACCGTTCGTATAGATGAATTCGTTTTGAGGCGAGATGCATGAAGAAACCTTTTCCGCAACGCTCTGATATTTCGGCTTTCCAATCGAAGCATCTTTATTTGCTGGGGCTGGGCTAAGCATTCTAAAAAGGCCAGCGGTCTGACTGTCTTTTCATCTCGACAACTTTTCTGTCGCTGAGCTATCGGCAGGCTACCGTTCGTATAGATGAATTCGTTTTGAGGCGAAATGCATGAACAAACCTTTTCCGCAACGCTAACTGATATTTCGGCTTTCCAATCGAAGTATCTTTATTTGCTGGGGCTGGGCTAAGCATTATAAAAAGGGCAGCGGTTTGACTGTCTTTTCATCTCGACATCCTTTGTATGATATATATATATATATATAGTAGACGAAAGTAGACGCTTCAGTTTTCTTGGAATGTAGTATTAATTGCATCTTGATTACGTCAGTAACGTATATCGACCATTCCTGCAACGGGTTAATGGGATTTGGGCGTTAAAAGAGGATAGAAACATATCCAACCGAGAGGGAAAGAGCGAGAAAGAAAAAGAGAGATTGAGAGAGATGGATGAATTCCGAGCGAAACCAAAAGGGGGAGGTGAGGTGAGAATAAAAAGGAACAACGACCCGAGCCGTGAAAGGGCGAGCGAGGAAGGACGCCCTGGAGTAGGGACGACCCAGTGACTCGGGGGGCCCCCCCAATCCAGTCCCGTTAACGTGACCCATGGGAAATTAACGTCGTCGCGTCGCCTCCGTCTGTCTCCTCCGTGCGCCAAAGCGGCCCCGCTGACCTTGCACCGAACGAACGATCACGCAGACGGTTGTCGAACCGTGCCGCGCAGCCGGGGCGTCGGTAGAGAGCCCGGATCTAAGAGAGAGAGAGAGAGAGCAACTGAAATCGTGCAGAGCGTCTGCCATTTAAACCTTTGGTCGCGCATACAGCACAGCGCTACCTCGACGTATTACACATGGCGCGTTAAGTCCGCGCTCCTTTGCTCCTATACTCCGAGCCCAACAACTAAACGGAGCACGGCGTACAGGAGCGCGACACACCAGAGCTATCGACGAACCGTGTGAGCCACTTCCGATCGCACTGTTATGACGAACCCGGCATCTCGTGGATACGGGTGGCAGGAGCCGAGATGATTTCCAAGATAAACTAATTAAGGCCTTTGTGAAACGGCAAAGTGTAATAAAAAAAAGACGTTGACGTTAGCAAGTTTCTACGAATGTTTTACTATTCGTGATAGGTTTGAAGTCTCGTTTGAGGCGAGGAATAATTAAGAAACCTTTTTCCGCAAACGCTAACTGATATTCGGCTTTCCAATCGAAGTATCTTTATTTGCTGGGGCTGGGCTAAGCATTCTAAAAAGGGCAGTGGTCTGAATGCCTTCTCATCTCGACATCCTTTCTGTCGCTGAGCTATCGGCAGGCTACCGTTCGTATAGATGAATTCGTTTTGAGGCGAGATAATGAAGAAACCTTTTCCGCAACGCTAACTGATATTTCGGCTTTCCAATCGAGTATCTTTATTTGCTGGGGCTGGGCTAAGCATTATAAAAAGGGCAGCGGTTGACTGTCCTTTCATCTCGACATCCTTTCTGTCGCTGAGCTATCGGCAGGCTACCGTTCGTATAGATGAATTCGTTTTGAGGCGAGATAATGAAGAAACCTTTTCCGCAACGCTAACTGATATTTCGGCTTTCCAATCGAAGTATCTTTATTTGCTGGGGCTGGGCTAAGCATTCTAAAAAGGGCAGTGGTCTGAATGCCTTCTCATCTCGACATCCTTTCTGTCGCTGAGCTATCGGCAGGCTACCGTTCGTATAGATGAATTCGTTTTGAGGCGAGATAATGAAGAAACCTTTTCCGCAACGCTAACTGATATTTCGGCTTTCCAATCGAAGTATCTTTATTTGCTGGGGCTGGGCTAAGCATTATAAAAAGGGCAGCGGTTTGACTGTCTTTTCATCTCGACATCCTTTCTGTCGCTGAGCTATCGGCAGGCTACCGTTCGTATAGATGAATTCGTTTTGAGGCGAGATAATGAAGAAACCTTTTCCGCAACGCTAACTGATATTTCGGCTTTCCAATCGAAGTATCTTTATTTGCTGGGGCTGGGCTAAGCATTATAAAAAGGGCAGCGGTTTGACTGTCTTTTCATCTCGACATCCTTTCTGTCGCTGAGCTATCGGCAGGCTACCGTTCGTATAGATGAATTCGTTTTGAGGCGAGATAATTAAGAAACCTTTTCCGCAACGCTAACTGATATTTCGGCTTTCCAATCGAAGTATCTTTATTTGCTGGGGCTGGGCTAAGCATTATAAAAAGGGCAGCGGTTTGACTGTCTTTTCATCTCGACATCCTTTCTGTCGCTGAGCTATCGGCAGGCTACCGTTCGTATAGATGAATTCGTTTTGAGGCGAGATAATTAAGAAACCTTTTCCGCAACGCTAACTGATATTTCGGCTTTCCAATCGAAGTATCTTTATTTGCTGGGGCTGGGCTAAGCATTCTAAAAAGGGCAGTGGTCTGAATGCCTTCTCATCTCTACAACGTTTCTGTCGCTGTGCTCTCGGCACGCTATCGTTTGATAGATGATTTCGTTTTCAGGCGAGATGCACGAACAAGCCTTTTCCGAAACGCTAATTGCTGTCTTGGCTTTCAAATGAAATCTTTTTTACCTGCTGGATTAACCACTATTAAACTGAAAAGGGGTAGCGGTCCGTGAGCGTCCTTAATCTCGAAAACGTTTCGGTCAGCGCAAACATCCTGTTTGTGGGCGTGGCGTCACGGAGCGCGAAGAAGTAACTCGCACTCTGAGATATACTCGGTGCACGAAGAGCGCTCTATACTATATAGTGTCAGTCTCCGGCGGCGCTCCTCCGTTTAGTGAACGGAGCGCCAAACTCTCGCGCTCCGGAGCACGGACTTAACGCGCCCACTGTCACAACCCGGGCTGTGGAAGCGCGGGTCGCAACGGGAGTTCGGACGCTCGTTATTCCACGAGGCTTGGACGCGGGGGACAAAGACAAGAACACCGAGGCGACCTGGATAATAAACACATTTAATAACAAAATGTTAATAAAGAAAACAGGACACAAAAATAAAAAAAAACAGTTACAAAACGCCTATTTAAACGACGGGCCGTTAATAATACGAAAAGCTCGAGGTACACCTAAGCACTTTTATGAGTTGTGAATGCGAAAGCATGCAAGCCGCTCGTCCGCTCCCTTTTTCGTCTGCTGCGTACTTTTCGTCGCCGGTCAGCGCGCGTGCTCCCCTGGGCACGCTGACCTTGAACACTCCGTGTTAACGACGCGCTGATGGACGCGCAGCGCCATGGGGTGAGCGGTCGTGGAAACTGACGAGCGCAGCGGCCAATGGGAGCCCCGTCGACGCGCGCCAGCCAATGGAACCGAAGGCGAAATCCATCAGCTTTACTTCGCTCCTTCGGGATCGGGGAAAGTAGGTTCCGTTTTTGCGCTTCAAACTGATGACGTCAGCTCGCTCCATGGGACAGTTAATGCTTTCGCATTATTAACTAACAGTACGAAGTCTACGAGCGGGTGGTAAGATGTGAGAATACAGCAACCAAACAAATAAAAGTCGGACGCGACGTGACCTGCACAGAGGGCTCTTGGAGTCGGGACGTCCAGTGACCCTGGGACACTGCTGCGTGTCCCGTCGCGATGCGGCACTTCAGGTGCGGTGGACGAATTTCGATCGGCACGTTGCACTGGGGCACTCCGAAGAGAACGGTCTTGGAGGACTGGAGCACGGAGGTCCAATCCACTCGGCGCCCGGACTGAGCCTTCCTCGGTACCCGAGCTTCAACGCCCGGAGTTGATAGGTCTGGCGACCGTTTGTGGTCAGTACACCGTGTCGACTCGGCTGATGATGGCACGTCGCTCCGGGGGCTGTGCGGCAGAGGAAGAACACGCAGGGCTGGCGCGCGGAGGTCAGCCGCTGGGTGTACTCCAGACGGAGTCTTCCTCGTGCCACGGTGCCCACGGGGCGATATCGGGAGGAGTAGAAGGTTCGAGCAGCTGGTTGCGGCTGGTTCTCCACATTGACTGGCATGCCGTTGAACACAAAGCGGCGCGCACAGGCCGTCGAAAAACAATGTAACAAAAATAAAACCAGCGTCTTCCCTTCATACCGAATGGCGAAAACACGAAAAAAAAAAAAAAAGGCAAGAAACAAGACACATCTTACTTAACAGCTGCAGATTATTCCCGAATTCCGAGGATCGAGTACTCTATAGTAACCCGATTCCGGACGTCCGGAACTTCGGCCAGGCACGCTCGCGGTTCGAAAATCCAGGGGGTCATAAAAATGTCAATCCAGTGTCCCCTTCGACGGGTAAGACAGAGACCCCGCAATAACCAACCCCGCCGCCTACCACCTAAGAAAAAAAGTCGGAGAAGCCCCGTGTCAATGTAACCGTTGCCTGGCTCGCCCGTTAGACGTGGCCAACTTCCTTGGACATCCCGTGGAATAAAACGTTTTCGAGGAAATATCAAAATTCTTACTTAATTTGCGTTCTCTGATACCCAAACAATTACAGTCCTCGGGAACATTGCAATCTTTTGACGAAAAAAGCATATTTGTTTTGTGCAATTTATAAAATTTAATGCGAAAACAAAAATTAGAGTTATGAAGAAAAAAAAAACGTATACGCTTCAAAAAATTCTTTACTGCTTATTGATGTTCTATGACTGTCATCTAACATATTCCCGGGAAACATTGCGATGTTTGTTTTTGTTCTTTTGAAATTCTCGTTTTAGTGCGCCGGGGCGTTTATGTCCTAGAGAGTTGGGGACGGACCAGGCCGGTTTTTGTGACATATATACAGCGTACACAAATTTCTTCTGTGGCTATGTGCAGCCAAAGGTACGGGGGCGCGTGCACGAACGCCGATGAAAACTGTACATGCGCGCTCCTCCGCTCTTCGAGAATGCCCAAGAAACACATTCACGGGTATAGAGTGTCACCTCCGTTTTTGCGCCATATTAGTAGTGCAGCGTTCATATAGCGCTGCGTCGGTGCTAGGCTGTACATTCAAGTCGGCGCCGCACATCAGAGATGTTCGTAGCGTTGATTTACCGTCGAACCAGAGAGTGAAAGTATATAGAAGGTATGCGGAGGTCAAGTCGTCTGCTTCTTTTGCAGGGGTTGTGGTGACGTCATGAAAGACGCCGAGCTCTGATTGGCTCTGATTGAAGGAGTGTGGGTAGACCTCAAAGCGAGCTGTTTTGAGGTCTACCCACTATTCTTCATTAAGAACCAATCAGAGCTTGGCGTTCTGACGTCATCACAACCCACGCAAAGGAAGCAGACGATTTTGTGCTCCGCATAGCCACAGAGATCACTTCATTCGTCTGCACCGGTCCTATTTTAGTGCTTTGGTTTGAGACACGAAAACAAAAGTTGACTAAATATCTAACAGTTGTTTTGAGGCATTCAACGAGGACTCTGCCATCTGGATCATCAGGAAGTCTAGACACTGATTACCGAGTGCAATCCATCGATTTTGCCAAAGAGGCTGATAAAGATGGTGGTCCGTTTGCTCTGTCCTTCCCGCTCATTACCACACATGAAAGTCTGCCAGGGGCCACCTAGCAGTACGCCATCATTGTCGCGGAGAACCAAACACTGTTGAGCTCACTGACTGCACTGGCAAAGGGGTTAGATCGGCACTTTTAACCGAGAGCGCTTAGTTCGGCACTTCCCTAACCCATGGAGCGCTCAGCTGGAAAGCGAGTCGTGGCAATCATGAGATTGCCGCGTTTCGTTCGCCTAGAAATAGTAATGTACTCGAAGTGATCACAGATTCTGACTCCCCATTTTGAGGGATAACATCGCTCGAGAAGATACGAACGCAATTTGTTTTTAAATAACTCTTGCTTTCCAAAATGGACCGTGTTAACCATGCCATATCATCATCACCGTTGTTGTCGTCATCATCATTATCACAAGGGCTTCAGAAGCAACCTAGCCTAGGGCCCCGAAATCTCTTAATCCAACTCTTATTTCCCCCAATTTTTTTTTTTTTTTTTTTTTTTAGTTAATACCGTTTTAGGGACGCTACGAAACGATTTTGAAATGCTCTTTCTCGAAGTGCGCCTCTTTGTCGCCACGGTGACGCAAGCTGAACCATGACGGGATTTCGTGCGTGCATGAATTTATTCCGTTCGCGTTCTTCGAAAGCGCAGAACGCGACCATGCAGTCGCGTGGCCTAAGCCGTCCTCTCCGTCGAATAGCACCTAGAAGACAAGGGCTGCGCATGACATCATCGTTGGTGGAGCCCCACGCGGCAAACACGATGTTGACGCAAGTGAGGTGCCACCTTCGTCCCGAACCAAGTATAGATCCGTAATCTGGAGGAGACTGGGATGGATTCGGACGTTGCGTAAGTGAGATTTCGGACGCGCCTGGAAAGATGCGGATCCAAATAATTCGTATTTACCGAAAAAAAAAAAGAGACGAAAGTTTGTTCTGCCATCTTGTTTTCTTACACCTTCGTCGTGATATCGCAATGCACCGCTCTGACTCAAACTCTCCCAACGTTAATTTCATTTTGAAGTCCCATCTTCTACCACGAAGCACCCTACTCTGTACTATTTTTCTCTCATCAGTAAACCGTTACTCCCCGCACTCTCTGCTTTAATATATTTTTGCTTTTCACGCGTATCATCCTGTGGAAGCATGTGTACATGTTTTTCTGCGCGACAAACATCCTCGTATTCATAAAAAAAAAAAGTATATGCTTCGATTATATCTTATACAAACTCGGAGACGCCAAGGACGTGTTGCGAATGATCTGGACACATTGTAAGCGTGTGTGACGCCACGTGATGTCACAGTAACGTGACACCGTAACGTCACAGAAGCGACCTCGCTCTCTTACGTGACGTCAACGTGTCGGTCGAGAGCATAGCGTGTGGCTGTTCTCGTGAAACCCAGCCCGATAAAACATGCTGCGTTCGAACGCGGACCGCCCGCCCCATTGTTCTCCCACATCCGCACATCCTAGCGGGCAGTACGTACACATCGCGACACTGTTAGCGCGAACACCACATCGGCGCATTTATGCGTTTTACTTCTAAATGGTATTAGCGAGCACGAACGTTTATCGCTTACATTATAGAACTAAATGAGCTCTTTCCGTAGCAATACTAACTTCGATGACATCCCTTGGTTTCAAAGAGAAAAACTGGAAAAACCGGCGATCGCTTGTTCGCGCTAACAGTGTCGTGCTCTGTACGTACGTCGATCTCGCCCTTTGTTGCGTTCACGTCGTTCCAGAATCGTATTCAATCGGAATCGCCCACCACATACCCCGCGAGAGGATCTGACCGGCGGAACTCCCCACCCTGTCGCCGCTCTTCCAAGTCGAGCGGCGCGTCCGTTTTGCCAAGGGAAAGAGGGAGGGGCAGGCCTACTTTACGAGCGGCGTTTCCCCCCTCTCTGTTTATTTAGGGTGTCCCAGACCCTTTACGATCACGACCGCGCTCCCAAACCAACTTTTTTTACAGTCCTCCGCCCGCCATCAACGGGTCTTCGCCGCGTACCGTGGTTCACGCTACGTTGGCGTCGATCGCGGTTCCGCTCAGTGTCGCGCCCTTTATTGCCGACACCGTCCACTTATTGGGAACGACGCGTCCGATGTGCGTGCTGTAATGCGGTTACTTCGATGAAAATGTTTAGTGCTAACAAAAAAAAAATAAAGCAATACTATAAATATTTTTTACGATTATTATTTAATGTTTTGGAAAGCGTTAAACGTCAAAATTGTGATGCTCCAAAAAATAACTTTGGTGTTTTTGTATTACGGCATTAATACACACGGACATTTAAGCGTACTTCACGTGTTTCAGCTCTTCCCCCAAAGTCGAAATCCTTGTCCATTCTTTGTTTTTTTCTCGAACCTGGGTTGCGAAGGGCAATGTTTAAAGTGATATACCACTAGAAACAAAATGCGTGTAGGTTAGACAGGTTATTGTCGCCTACAGTTTAAGAAACGCCGCGGCTAGGCTTATTATCTTCACGCTACGTGATTGGTTCTTCGGCCTTCTTATCGGATAATGCTGCAATCTGATTGGCCGGGGAGCGATAACGAGACGCACGGGACTCGCGCCACACCCTGCCATTGTCAGGATGTCCGCGACAACAGCTGTATAGCACTGCATTTTTTTTTCTTCTATTCCTGTACAAACTGTGGCGCTCATTTTTATACTGCCATTTCACGACCATGTAAATAAACGCCGATAAACCCCGTTCGTTTTTGTTTTGTTTTTAAGGTGGTTGAAACTGAGGGAGAGGAGGAGACGAGAGAGCGCGAGGACGACAAGAACGACGAGCTCTGATTGGACTGGTTAGGGGGTAGACGCAGAGCTAGCTGCCGTTGTCTCCACTGCGCTCGTCGAAAGCGGATCGCCGGCGTCTGGCGTCCGCGTTCGAATGCGTTGAACTAGTGCAGTGGACACAACGGCAGCTAGCTTTGCGTCTACACCCTAGTCATTCCAACCAGAGCTCGGCATCCCCGCTTCTCCCCCACTCTCTGCTTTATTAGGGATGGGGAGGCGGTGGGAGTTGAGCACGGAGCTACTTCGTCGAACCTTGATTCAGAATGCGAAAACCCCTAAACTTTCCACCTCATAACATACTTTTAGAATAGGGGGCACCCCGCGCTTTTGCCCCCTCTCCCCAAAACAGCTTGGGGCATCGCAGTGCGCATGCGCGGTGCGACGCCGCCGAGCCGCTTGGGGGATCCCGAAGCGTTGGTATCCCCTATTCCAAAACTCCCTCCTAGATACCGCACCCACCCTCGGGGACGTGTCTGAAACGGCTCTTCGGTCGCTATAAGTGCTCGATAAACGGTCAGATTTACGACTTCGACGGTTGTCAAAACTCGGCTGCCGTGCCTTCCGCAAAAAGCTCAGACGTCTCGGAAAGACCTTCTCTCCGTCGGGTCGTTGAACATCGGAGCACATCTAAGACAGCAAACGAGCGAAATAAGGGAACCCTAAAATGCGGGCGAAATTGGGGCTTGGAGGAGCATCATCCGCCTAACCTCGTGTGGCATCTATTTTGCTTATCGCTCCCGTCCTACGCCTTTTTCTCTTCTCCTTTTTTTTTTTTATTATCAGTGGCCGTCGTCCGGTCGTTTGCTTGGTAAAATCTCCCCGCAAGAGGCCGTCTTAACGCCCCAAATCCTCTCGGATTGCCGAGAGTACTCGGACTCCTTCTTATTGGTCGCAGGAAAGTTTGCGGACGGAAGAGAACGCCGACGAACCGGAAAGAGAAAAGCAAACAAACGGCTTGAATTTAGTCTTTTAACGACATCTCGCTGACGACTTACGACTCACGGTGCGTGCGTGAGACCATTGGCTCGTGTCCGTTCGGGCCACTGGAGGATGCCGCGGCGCGGGTGTTTCCGCTGATCCGCTTATGTCGGTCCAGGATCTCGCTCCGATGGTCCAGGGGGGATGGCCGCCTTTTTGGCCCCCGAGATGATCGCTTTCTGCGGGCTGCCGTTGTGGAACGCGCTTTGGGCATGCGCTGTAGGCATGCAGTCTCACTGTGGCCAAATAACGTCCGCTGCTTTGACCCCCTATGGACCGCGTAAACATACATTCGGGGCGATCAATTAGAGCCACTAAATGAGCTACGATCATAGTATCGTCACTCTGTTCCCCGACATTGTTGTGGGCGCCGCCATCTTGGTGCTTGTGCAGAGCAGACGCAGCTGGCGATCGTCATGATTCAAAAGTGCGACTTCCTCAGCATTAGATCCGGTGTTAGGAAGCGAACTCTTTAAACCATTTTGAGGAGGGAAAAGCGTTTCCTGTGACTTTAAATAAAGCTTCATGATAAATTTCAACCAGAATTTTAAGCCACAAGATGGGTAAGTGTCGTTACTCTGAAGCGTAGCTTATTTAGCGGTACCAGTTCCAATAGTTCAGTCATTTTGAATCAATGAAAACGGTGATCAGTGTCGTGTTTTAGGCACGTAGTTTCACTGTGGCGAAATGGCGTCCGCTGCTTTGAACCCCTGGATCGCATAAACATGCATACATGATAACTTTTATTTTTTATATACAAGGTTTTCTTCTCTTTATTTGTTTTAAGCTCTGAAAGTACACTAATGCGAACTGTGCACGTGAGCTCTATACGGCCAGAGGGGCAACATTTAGAACGCTAATCGTCACGATAAGTCGGATACCTAACTAAAATTTGTTAATTAACTTTTTTTTAATTAGTGAAAACGAATTTTTTGTGATGCAAAGCTATCAGACAACGACAGCGATGGTCAGCGTACCATACTGCAGCTGGTGTATAAAACAGGACTTCTAGACGCAAACTCCCGTTATTTTAATAATACGTTACCTTCTTTGTTCAATAACCCGCGTCAATTTTGGAATGTTATTAATACTTTTTCTCTTCCAATATAACGCTTAGTTATGCTGACGAAGATGATTTATCCAATGAACAGTGTTCCTTTGTTTTTAAGGAAGTGTCTAGTAAATCTTTCCTCGATTCCAGTTAGTTCTTATTGCCCTGTATCTATACCGCCTGTGATTTTTTGCCTATGTATCCTGTTGTTGTAGATAGTGAAGGAAGTGCTAAGATTATTGATAACCTAAAAATGTTTTCTGTAGTAGGTACAGATAACATCAACACTATTTTTTTAAACACTAAAATGCATTCTAGCATTATTCTCTCCAAGGTTTTTTCCCGGTCACTTTCAACATGGATTCAAACTCTTTCTTAACACATCACAACGTGGTTTTCTGAAGTTCTACTCATGCGAAACCCAACTCTTTACCTTTACTCATAATCTCTATCTCACACTTGACCAGGGTCCCTGAACTGACTGTATATTCCTTGATTTCTCCAAAGCTTATGACAAAGTGCGTCACGCCCTTTTTTCTTCATAAACTTAGCAGCCTTAGCGTATGCATGCCCATACGTTATTGCTTCTATAGAAGCCTTACTGACTAACCGTCTAAAGTGTGTCCACGCCAACGGAACTAATTCTTCATACTCGACTGTGAACTCTGTTGTCCCACAATGTTCAGTACTCGGTCCACTACTACATTTTTTTTTATTTATATTAACGATCTCTCTACACGTTTCTCCTCTTCTATTAGCCTTTCTGCTGACGACTGTGTTATTTACAAACAAATCCTGAACGACTCTGACATCTCTGCTCTTCAAACCGATATTAACAGTGTTACCCAATTAATGTTAATGTCTCTAAATGTAAATGTAGGAGTCTATCTCGTCAAAATAACATTTGCCCTTCCTACTTCATCTGTAACTCTACAATCCTTCCTGTGTCCTCCTATAAGTACCTCGGTGTTTACATTTCAAATGAACTATCCTGGAATATTCATGTCGACTATTTCACTAAAAACGCTGATCAATTATCGGGTTACATCAAAATAATTTTTTTCTTGCTCCTGTTTCATTAAAACTTTTTATTGATAAAACCTTCATTCGTCCTAAACTTGACTATGCCTCCCCAATCTGGAACCCTGGGCCGGTTTGCTCATCTTGCGGCCGCGGCTGCGGCTGCGGCCAAGAGGGATTTTTCTGTCACGTGACCAGCTCCATGGGGACAAGGAAGTACCTAGCGTCCCTGCCTAATGGCGGAGAAATTCGTATCGCTTCGAGCACAAAAACCTAATTTCGCTCGCAGAAACGGACTGCAGGAACTTTCAACTGGAGTCCAATTGACCGCCCCTTTATACTGTAGGAGCGGTAGGTAAAGTTACGGCCAGGGAGGGTAAACATGAGCCAAAATAAAGAAAAACCACGCGAGATAAAAGCGGTGGCAGTATATTTATATACCTCCGCCAGCGCCGGCGGCTCGCGTTCTGTGCTGTGGTCGAGAGGTTAGAGCGTCGGTACTTCGCGTCGCGGCGGGAGAGTTGCGGGTTCAAATCGCGCTAGCAACTTTTTTTGTGTGTGTATTTTGCGCGTGTCTCACTTTTTAATTGTGATCTGTTTTTACGAATCATCCACTTGCACTACTGCACCTCACTCTATTTTTTACTGTTTCTCCCGCCTGTTCAATTGAAACACCGGGAAGAAAAAAAATAAAGATGAAGGCAAGTTAACGCGCTAATCCAATCGCTTCATAATGTTCATTAAAAGAAAACCGAGGTTACAACATCGGTATGGCTTTCACACAAACGGAGCCGAAACAAGCATACTTTCCCCAGCAACTGCAATTTTATGTTTTTAAATATGCAACGCTCATGCTACGACTCCTTTCAATAACAGGAAAAGCCTATTTAGTACTAATAAAAACTGCAGTTGTGACAATTAAAAACAAAACAAAAAAACTTCCACAAAATAAGCAAAAAGAAAAAAAGACTAGCAGCTCTGGATGCATTGATTGAGCAAAATCCTACAGGCAAGGCAGCAAGTCAAACGTCTGAGAAAGTAGTAAAACCGAAATAAAAGAGATGATACTTTTACTTGCATGGAATGTGATAAAAGGTATATTTTTACTCTTTACTTTTTGGTGTGGCAATCGTTTTGTAATATTAACACATTACTTGTTGAATTTTAGTTAGAATAGCAGACGATCACAACCGAATTCAAAAATAAATCAGGCGTCGACATCGCAAACCATCTCTTGAACGCAAACACCTAAAAAGAATTTGGATCAACAAATGGAATTGATGAGAGCAGTTCGAAAACGGAAACGCAAATTCTAGAGGAATTCAGCAGCACAGGTACTTGGCGAATGAAGAGACGGGCATGGAAAGATATTGTCAGCTTTCCGCGGCGTGTACGGCAGACGCAGGAGGCGTGGCGGAAATTGGTAAAGAAAGCCAGAGACATGTATGCGCTCTGCCGAGGCCATGAACAACGAACTGGTGAGTCAGAACTACCCGCCCAATGATTTTATAGAGCTCATAGGGCCTTGTCTACATTCTTAGTGAGAGTGCAGTCACATACAAAACAAAAGAACGAGAACGTTTCTGGCGCGATTTGAACCCGGGCTTTTCACGCCGCGACGTAATGTACCGGCGCTTTAACCTCTCGACCACAGCAGGAAGTGGGAGCTGCCGGCGCTGGCGCCAGTATATAAATATAATGCCAGCGCTTTTATCTCGCGTGTTTTTTCAATTTATTTTGGCTCATATTTAGCCTCCTTGGCCGTAACTTTACCTGCCGCTCCTACGGTATAAAAGGGCGGTCAATTGGACTCCAGTTGAAAGTTCCTGCAGTCAGTTTCTGCGAGCGAAATTAGGTTTTTGTGCTCGAAGCGATACGGATTTCTCCGCCATTAGGCAGGGACGCTAGGTACTTCCTTGTCCCCATGGAGCTGGTCACGTGACAGAAAAATCCCTCTTGGCCGCAGCCGCAGCCGCGGCCGCAAGGTGAGCAAACCGGCCCTGGTATCACCCTTGCATCTGCCATAGAATCCATCCGAAATCGCTCCGCCCGTATTATACTTTCTAATTATCACCGCACAGCTGGCACCACTTTAATGAAAGCATCCCTATCCTTGCCTATTCTTTCTCTTCGTCAAAAAAAAATATCTTGTCTACGTTAGTTCCATAAGATTTATCTAACCCTACTCTCTGCCAAGCGCTATTTTCTGAGCCATATTACACGTCATGGCGCACCGACCATCGACTAAAAATTGGGATCCCCCATTGCAGCACATCCACCTTTATTGCCTCTGTCTTGCCTCGAACCTCGATTGACTGGAACGGCCTTCCCGCAGCTATATGGCACAATCACTGTCTCGGGTAATTTTAATATTGCCATTACTAACCCTGTTAAATGATGTTTCATGGTAATTGTCGTGTATTGTTTTCCCCCTTTTTCGTTGTGATTTGCTTTATTTCTACATACTGTGCCCCACTCCTCTCTAATGCCTTGAAGCTCTGAGAGGTATGATAAATGAAATGAAATATGCTTCCTGTGAGAAGATTGCGGAGCGTCCTCAAAAACCCACTAAATTAGTAAATTACACGAATACTTGGAGCGCATGATGCGCTTAGACAAACCGACAAGTTCGCGCTTTCCACTTTCCCTCCGCTTCCTCCTCTCCCCCTTCTACTCTGTCCACCGTTGCCTGTTTCCTCCTCCCCCAGGGTGAGAAGGATCTTCTGCCTCGCAGAATCTTGTATCTGGTTGTCGGCCTTTAAGTTACCTACCCGTGCGAAACGCGCGTGGCTGACGGTGAGAAAAGGCGGATGATGTCACAACCGCGCGCTTGTCATCCGAGTTTCCGCACCGCCAGCCGTGAGCCTCTCCGCATGCTACCCTTTCTCGTCACGCGGCAAAGCCATTTGCGCAGGAGGTGTCCGCCATTAAATTGCAAACGCACTTCAGGGCTCGACCTGCTCCCTTTCTCAAATCTGTGCTCTCTAAAGTGCACAGTAGAAAGTGGCGCGCCCTGGCCGCTTTTGTTCGAAGTACGAAACAGAGCGTGGGGGAGGCACACCGTTGTGGATCTACGATAACTCTCTAAAAGGGAGTTTTAGTAGATCGTTTCGATACCGCCGATGACGACACCCGATACCAAATGATGCACGCGAAAAGGCGTGGGCGGGGCATCGGGTACCGTTATCGGAGCCGTCGAGGCGATCTAGTACTAAAACTCCCCTTGTTTCTTGGCCAGGACGCAGTGCACGGCTGTCGCTGGGAGAAGCACGCGCCCCGTAGGTGTTTACGGAAGAAGGCGCGAACGTTGTGGACACGGGCCGGCCCCGCGGGGTTCTCCGTTTAATCTGGACGCGTCTTTGTGTCCGCTTAAAGGGGCCAGGGCCATTCGTGTAAATCGGTGCCTGGGACAACAACACGGGAACACTCGGAGCAGCACACGTACTCTGCCGTGGTCCTCCCGCTCCGCACGCGTCCAATTTCCGCCCTTGTAATTGCGACTGGCAACTGTGGGTTTTAAGGGCGGGTTCGGGGATGTGCTTCTTCTGCATCTTTTCTTTCTTGTTATTCTCGTTGGATTGGAACTTGTTTTTTTTTTTTCCTCGTTGTTCGTTTCCTTTTCTCCTCTTTACATTCGCAGTCTCGGCGAACGTTGTAACCTGTTCGTCCCGTCGCTACCTTTAAGCTCGAAATATCCCAGCCAATGAAGAGCCGGAAGCCTGTCACGTGTCATTTCCGACCCCGCGTCTGACTGCGCAATAGTCACGTGGTTGTCGGGTCCGAGTTCTCGATTGGTCTGTTGGATATCTCGTAGAACCTGTAACTTTGAGCACCCCTTTATTCTGTAATGAAATCTAATACTTTTACAAACACTCACCCTGAAGTGAGACCCTCACTCTATCACTCTCTGCTTCTCTATTGAATCTGTGTTAGTTGTATATGTTTCTGGATATTCATAATATTGCGCGGGGTGTTGGATTTAGTTCGAACACATTTATTGTACAAAATCCGTGGAAGGTACGATGCGCTCTGTGCGGGCGAGTTATACGGCCAGGGGGACATAAAACAGTGGGCTAATCCTCACGACAAATCGGATAAGTAACTAAGATTTTTAGCGTTTTAATTTGGGAAAATAAACATATGGTTTCAATTAGAAACTTGCTGAAACTTTAGCGCATCCCCGCACTTACCGTATGCTTCAAATATTTGCCAAAAACGGATTTAGTGGTTTTATATGACGATCAGCAAGTATCTAGCTGGAACCATACGTTTATTTTCACTAAATAAAAAGTTAATCAACAAACGTTGTTAATTATTCGACTTATCGTGAGGAATGGCCCGCTATGTTGTTCCCCTGGTGGTATATGGCGCACCTGAACAGACCGCATTATTCTCTTTTACGGCTTTTTTTTTTTTGTAATAAATGTGTTCGGAATAAAATTGTACAACCTATATATATATTAGTTGTGTGTGTGTGTATGTGTGTGTGCGTGCGTGCGTGCGTGCGTACGTGTGTGTGTGTGTGCGTGCGTGCGCGCACGCGCGCGCTCCACAGCTTGACAACTTTTCAGCTGTTGTACCGGTGGTTCTATGGTGGAAAGTCACTTACCGTCGCTGACTCTGCACCGTGCTGTCTTGAAGCGTGTTCCTGGATCTCGTGGTTTTGTCGTTTAACACTTCGGTTGGGAGGTCGGGGTCGTTCAATCGAAACTCGCCGTGAATCGCGCGAAGGTCGGCGGATTTTATTGGTGTGGGTGATGCCGTTGCTGACTCGTCCTCATTACACAGTCAGCCGCAGTCTTGCGATTTGTTTTATAGTTTTATATTCCCGTTAATTTGGATTTGTACTAGCGAAGACGGCAAAGAAATATTGAAGGAGTCAATGTATAAATAAACTTGGTGATGGTACGCGCTCGAGTTGTAACTCTGTGTTATCGTCGGCTTTGCAAACGGGGGAAATGCTGCAGTCTTGAGAGGCTTGGGGAGCGAAGGCAGGTTCTGGGATACAAACCAACGTCTCCTATGGAACAAAGTCGTAATGCTGAATAATTGAGCACTGTGGCTTCGTTATCCAAGTGTTGTTGCGCGAGCCGGTGTCTTCCAAAACAATAAGAATGCGATATGGGGAGTAAAAAAGAACCAGCGAAACGTGCACGTCGTTTCAAGGACACAAAATTATGCTACGGAGTCGGCTTATTATCATGTCGCCAGCCTGACAATGCGTTTTACGCTTGCTCGTGTCCTAAGCGCGGTTTAGTTATACCATTTTAGATGCTGAAGGAACAGGGGTTGTATTCATACTCGTTGATGAATCTTAATGCTTATGTCTGATTTTCTCTTTGCTTCTGGACACATACATGCATTAGTCTTTATAGATTCCGCGTTTGTGTGTTTGTATGTTTAGACAGCGCGAATATTAGTGAACCATTCAAGTGCGTTGCCTTGTCTCTCCGCTGTGGTCGAGCGAGTTGGTCAGTGCAGTGCTACTGCTAACCTGCGGTCTTTCACGTGCTCGCGCCGGTACCATGACCACCCAGATCGACAAAGGCGTGGGTAGGGATTGAACAGGAGGTTCTGCAACGCGAGCTTTCTCTCCACGTGCTCTGAGCTGCGATGCGTAAAGCCCCTTCATGTTTCAAATGTAGCGCAAGGTGCATCGATGCACGAGGCGCGTGCAACGTGCAGCCCTTGTGAAGATCATGGCGGCACAGCGCAGCACGGAGCTAGATTCCAGACGCCACGTTTCACCTTGTTTTGTACCGCAGGAAAGGCTACAAGCGCGAGCTCCTTGCTCTAGGGCACATTTCGGAGGCACAAGCTCTCGTGCACCAAGGGCAGCTGCCAACGCTATGCGCTCGCGCTTCTAGCCTTCGCTTCGGTACAACATAAGGTGAAACGGAGTATAGAAGGGGCCTGCGGCACGTGTCTCGAACATGTCCACAACAATGAATGGCGCCACTTTTCCCGGGATAGAGGGGCTTTAGCGGTGCGAGTTAACACACTCGGCCATGGATCCCCGGCCTACTCGAGCCCGCGTTTACTCCGCTAATACGACATCAGATACCATTCGTAGATGGCGCGCCGGGGATGGCTAGGGTAGAGTTCCTGTATAGGCTCCCTACGGGAGCCAGAGTTGCGCGTTCACGCATGGCATGTGGATACAGCTCCTCACGTGACTGAATTCGGCGAATAGCAGCGCCGCGCGTTCGAGGCGCGCGGCGGGCTCAAAAGCCTGGGAACGTACGCCGGGGCGCGTGCAACGTCTACTTTGCTGCACGACACTTGATACGGCTCCTCACGTGATCGGATCTCGGCGAATAGCGGCGAGGGCGGCGTGCGGCATGTGGAATCAAACGCGCAACTCTGGCTCCCGTAGGGAGCCTATACAGGAAGTCTAGGCTAGGGTAGGGTTCCTGTATAGGCTCCCTACGGGAGCCAGAGTTGCGCATTCATGTGATGAGCCGGATCAAGTGCCGTGCAGGAAAGTAGACGTTGCGCGCGCCCCGCCGAACGTTAGCCTGCTTTTGAGCTCGCCGCGCGCCTCGAACGCGCGGCGCTGCTATTCGCCAAATTCAGTCACGTGAGGAGCTGGATCAACATGCCATGCAGGAAAGACGGCGCTACGAGGATGAACGCGCAACTCTGGCTCCCGTAGGGAGCCTATACAGGAACTCTAGGCTAGGGATATGGCAAGCCCTCTCGGCGCGTGCTCAAGTCGAGCTCAGCATGGTGGCACGGGCTCCCGCTAACAACGCAGAGCTCTCCCGAACGATGTTCGAAACGTTCCTATTAGGGACTTTTCGTAGGTTGTACGCAAGTGTTTTGCGTTGCTAGCGGATGCTCGTTCCTTCACTATGACCACGAAACGCGAGCACGCGTCCGCAGAGTCCTCAATGCGCAGCGTATGGGGTCTACGAAAACTCCCTAATTACCAGCCTCTCTGAATGGAGTGGATGTTGCGGCCACTCGTGATATCCCTTTCACCGGTTTACCGTGTTTACCCTACCTGTGCGAATGTGCGTCGGGATCATGTTCCAAATTTCCCAGCTCGCGCTTTTTAGGAGTGTTCATTAGGGGAGATCCACAACTCTACAGACATGACTAGCGGCGCGCATGCGCAATAGTGGAGTCGTTGTCGCGGAGAGCGAGGCGGGGGAAAAAAGGCGGCCTACAAAAACATCCTACTGCCTTCCACAGCTCTGTACGTTTCTATTAGCTAGGGTGCCTCAATGCCCTTCTGTTTAGGGTGATGCCATCGTTTGTAGTACCCGATGCCGACAGCACGCGCTCACAGGGAAAATACAAAGAAATCGCAGGAAACAAAATGTCGCCGTAGCACAGTCAGCGCCACGAGCGCGTGCAGGGACACGCCCTTTCACGCGCTTCAGAACAAAAAATAAAAATAAGCGTTCGAAACAAAATGGCCAGATGTCATCACCCCAAGCAAAGCGCACATGAAGACACCCTACTATTAGCTGACTCCGAGCTTTCGCGAGGTTCATTTCGTACCGTCAAACCTGTTTCCCTAGACAGACGATAACTTGCTATCTCTCCCTCAGCTTTGCTGGTGTTTTCGTGTGAATATATCTGTTAGCCATCAGACAGCGGGCTGATTATTTGCATGGAGATTCGACCTCCATGCTCTCTGCGGTGAAGAGCGGAAACTGTGTGCCATTTCACCTTAGTACCACGCGCGGAGATAACTGCGCAGTGCGGACACAAGCTCCAACTTCTGGAAAGCGATTATAGCGCACGAAACTGCAACCACCAACTCCTGCTCCTGGCATTCCCGTTGGGGCACATATGGACCGGCTTGTTCAAAACAGAGTATAAGGAGTATTCACTGGGCGCCATATTTGTGGGTGCTGCCTAGAGCGCATGCTCAGAACGAGCCCCCGTTAATAGGCTGCTAAGACCGGCCATTTTGACGGTGTGGAATGCACGTTGCAAAAGAACCCTGGAAGCTAGCCATCAGCACGCGCTCAGCAGTCGCGCACACTACTATGGCCGTCAGTGAATACTTCCTATAAGGAGTATTCACTGGGCGCCATATATGTGGGTGATGTCTAGAGCGCATGCTCTGAACGAGCCAACATTAATAGGCTGCTAAAACCGGCAATCTTGAGGGTGCGGAATGCACGTTACAAAAGAACTGTGGAAGCTCGCCATCACCACGCGCTCAGCAGTCGTGCACACAGCTATGGCCGCCAGTGAATACTTCCTATAGGAAGTATTCACTGGCGGCCATAGCTGTGTGCGCGACTGCTGAGCGAGAAAGTATTCACTGGCGGCCATAGCTGTGTGCGCGACTGCTGAGCGCGTGCTGATGGCTAGCTTCCAGGGTTCTTTTGCAACGTGCATTCCACACCGTCAAAATGGCCGGTCTTAGCAGCCTATTGATGGGAGCTCGTTCTGAGCATGCGCTCTAGACAGCACCCACAAATATGGCGCCCAGTGAATACTCCTTATTAGCTAACCCATACGAAAATGGTCTATGGACGTTTATGAAAAATCCTATGGTGAGCTATAACCTTCTATAGCCCTCTATGGTCAGCCATAAGAAACCATAAAACACGCTATAGACATCTATAGAAATATCTATGTCTTTAAAGCTATAGAATCTTGACCATTCTGATTTCTATAGCTGGCTAAAGAATAATTTATGGCTATGCAGCTATAGACTCGCGACTATTCAATATCCTTTAGCGAGCTATAGAAATATGTATGTCATTGATGCTATAGATTCGTGACTATTGAATGTGCTTTAGCCGGCTATAGAGCGGTGTATAGCCTTAAATCTATAGACTCGCGACCATTGAATTTTCTTTAGCCGATTCTATAGTGTTTTATGTCACCAAAGCTATAGGCCTCCGACCTTTCAATGTGCTTTAGCCGGCTATAGAGCGGTGTATGTCCCTAAATCTATAGACTCGCGACCATTCAATTTTCTTTAGCCGCCTCTATAGTGTTTTATGTCACCAAAGCTATAGGCCTCCGACCTTTCAATGTGCTTTAGCCGCCTATGAGTGGTGTATGTCCCTAAACCTATAGAATCGCGACCATTGAATTTTCTTTAGCCGACTCAATAGTGGTCTATGTCACCAAAGCCATAGCCTCCAACCTTTCAATGTGCTTTAGCCGGCTATAGAGGGATGTATGTCTCTCGAGCTATAGACTCGTGACCATTAAATTTTTGTTAGCCGGCTCAATGGTGTTTTATATTGCTTAGGCTATAGGCCCGCGACCTTTTCTCTTTTACTGCAGATGTAGGAAAGTGGAAGACAGTCATTCATGCACTCGATCGGGGCGAGAATTTGCCTTTAAGCCAGGTTAACGGGCCGTACGTCGCCGCGGCTATAAGCCCGCGATCACAATAGCGTCCTTAGCTGCCTATAGGACTATTGCAGTTTTGCCGGCTGCTTTACCTGCGCATTGCCTTATTTCGGCGTCGACGTCATGTCAATGTTCCGTTTTTTTAGCTCTAATTAATTGTCTTTTCCAGTGTATTTTGTAAGTATATGTATTTATTAGCGCGCCTTCTACTTTGTCCGTGTCCCTGCCATGTTTGTATTTCTTTCTGCCTGCTGTATTAAATATTTTTAATGCTTTTGTGTATATTTCGTCGTTCTCGACGCGGCGTCAACGAACATAAACCCTCTACTTACGCCACTACAGAGGTGAGCTCTACTCTTGTCACAACGGTCTATCGCGCTATAAAGTCGTCTACTGGACTCGAATAAAGTCTCGAGAGGGCTGTTTCGAATGCCAGTGCACATGTCATCAGGGTAGGTAGAGCAACGACGGTGTAATCGCGACGCGACAGCCAACTGCGCCTCGATCTGGCCGGCCACGCTCGCTCTGTGGAAATGTAAGCTTGGGACTCTCGAGCAGTGTTAGCTTACTGAAGATGCAAGACGCTACTTTGTCGTCGCGAATCCTTTGCCCTTCGAATGGCGGCGAAGCCGTTCCAGCTCCCGGCGTACACTACGCAGCGTCATGATCATTCCAACAACCGTTCGCACAGCATCGGAACCTTCCGTATGCGAGCGCCGGCGGTTTGCCGTCGCGGGGATCATGTTCGCGGGAGTTCATGTTCGCGGGGGTGCATAAAATGCTCCAATTCAAGTCGCGACGATAAATCGTCGGCGCTCGCAGATTGCCATTAGGCTCCAGAAAGATTGCGATGCTGCGCGGGCGGTCGCTGACAGGCGCTGCTGCCTAGGGTACGCCGAGTACTGGAACTTTTTCGCCGGCGTTCGCAGGGCAAAGATTCTCAACGACAAAGCAGCGTCCTGCATCATCAGCAAGCTAACGCTGCTCGAGAGTCCGACGCTCACATTTTACCAGAGCGAACGCGGGCAGCCAGATCGAGGCGCAGTCGTCTCTCGCTTCGGGATTGCTGCGTCGTTGCTCTGACTAAACAATTGACACAGTTCTCTCGAGACTTCATGAGCGTTAAATAGACGCGTCTATAGCGCGATAGAGTGTCGTGAAAACAGAAGAGCTCACCCCGGCAGGGGCGTAAGCAGCGGTGCAATGTCCGTCGACGCCCGTGTCGAGAACGGCGAAATATACAAAAAAACACAAGTTAACAGCCAAAAAAAAAAAAATTAATATCGTTAGGCCCGCGCTACCTTAGGTGCGTCCTATGTTCTCTATGGTCTGCGAATTCCACAAATCAGCAAGCGCTGTGGCTAATTTTTCTTCTTTTTCTTTAAATTATGAGACATTCAAGTCGTTGGAGCTTCTTGGAGCACACAGCCCCACCATGTGTCATCGTGGTTCGCAGAGATTGTAATTGATGAAGAACGCATAACGGATGAAGAACGCATTACGGCAATTTTTTTTTTTTTTTTAACCATGCAATCAGAAATGCCACAACGATGCAAAGATTCCCAAAATTGAAGTTCAAAAATGCAAAAAGGACAGCGAAGAAAAAAAAAATATATATTTA
The DNA here is from genome assembly GCA_013358835.2 of Ixodes persulcatus. Taxonomy (NCBI): domain Eukaryota; kingdom Metazoa; phylum Arthropoda; class Arachnida; order Ixodida; family Ixodidae; genus Ixodes; species Ixodes persulcatus. Next base: position 280,365 of record JABSTQ010009379.1, read on the forward strand.
TTTATTTACTTGTGGACATCCTGCGCAAAAAAAAAAAAAGCATTCGCCATTAATTCTTCATTTTAAATTATAATGTAGGTTACACGACGTAAAATATGGTTTCTTCACACCTGCCCCGTTTTGGGTTACTTCTGGGAAGTGCAGCTTTGGAAGTCCAAAAGCTGGCCTTCATGGAGCTGTCCTCTTCAGTCGGTAGTGACAGCAGAGTAGACGCTATGCGTGGTTGAGGCCAATCGAGTCTCCGGTTAGGGTCACGTGACAACAGTCTCGAAGCTGGTGATAACGCTGATCACGGCACCTGCCTTAAGCCCAAGGCCACACATAGCATCCACTGCACTATCAACCTTGGGTCGAACTGTCAACAGGATATAAGTGACACATTCTCTCGTTGTGTTCATTGTTGGTATGCCCCTGAAGATTAGTCTTTGTGGTCGCACCCCCATTCTGGCCTTGAAAGAGCTCTGCTTTTCAACTCCTCTGTTTTCTCTCTCTCCCTAAGCTGAAAGCATTTTAGAAGGTGCGCACTCGGCGGACCAATAAACGGTAGACTTTTCATCGCTTAACTACGCTCTCTGTGCGCGTGTAACGGAAGGAGCGTGATCACGTGGTTTGACGAATGACGCATTAGCCGTCGCCAATCCCGGAATGCCTGCTTGCTGACCTAGTTTTGCGTGTCGTGCGGTCCGCGGGGCTGCGGTGAATTTCGCTTCTGTGGTAAAGGGTATCTCGGTCGAAACGTTCTTCCCGTATGTCGGTAACAAGCGATTTCTTCAAAGAAGCCCAAGACATTCTTGTGATACGTTCAGTGTTCGGAATCGGTTCGGCAAATGACAGCTTGTGCTACATTGTGGTGAATCTTCACGGACCCCTTCCTTCTCGGTTTTGTGTTTGAGTGGTTTTTCTGCTGCGCCCGTGTCGACAATCTCGGATTACATCTTTCAAGTTCGGTATTTTCAACGTAAGTGCGCTGCAACCTACTCGCCGACAATTGACCGCTCTGTAGTGTCTATCTCCTGGCAGTGCCTATCTTCTGACAGCTGGGAGAATATAATTTCCCCAAAATTCTACCGCCGTCGCCTGCCTTTAGCTGTCTGAAATCATGTGAGAATTGCAGTTAGAATACTGACTTTCTTATTCTCCCTGCGTTTTGTGAAACCACGTTTCATGGACACCTTTTCGTGGGTACACGTTTCCTGGACACACGTTTAGTCGAAACTCGTTACGCGAATTGCCCGCTGCAGGGACATTTTGTCGCACCTGTTTTCTTGAGGCGCGTGCTCACCGATTCAGCCCACCCGTTCACGCCACTTCTTGGCGTGTCTGCAGCAACTCATTACCAAAAAACAAAAGACATTTTGAGTTGTTTATAAACGTCACGTGTTGGATGAAACGATCTGTCGATGAAACGTCATTCGATGAACTGATGGCAGCGACAATGAGTTGCGACTGGCAGTAGAATTTCGGGGGGGGGGGGGGGGGGGGGAATTCGGACGGCTGCCGGAAACTAGACACTACTCAGGAATTGCCTTCGGTTCTTGTTTGCTTTGCAACATTCTCAGTTGTATAACAGCTTAGTAGTACCTCTTTACATATTACAGATTGCTTTGTTTGTGCTTGTCTACAGGATGGCCTGTGTTTAATAAACTTCTAGGAGATTTGAAAACAATTCCTTTTGTCTGTTTACCCGTGCTTTTGCAAACACCTCGGTGAGTGCATATAGCACGGTGTCTAAAAAGATCCATAGAGTGAGCCATACAGATCTCTATAGCAGACCATACAAGAAGCTATAGGCGGCTAAAGGAACCATAGGAAATGCCGTAGGCAGCTATAGCCCGATGGGTATAGAGAACCATAGGACGAGCTATAGAATGAGCTATAGCGGACTATACAAAGAGTAATAGGCGGCTAAAGAAACCATAGGAAAAGCCATAGGCAGCTATAGCACGGTGTCTAAAAAGATCCATAGAGTAAGCCATAGAGATCTCTATAACACACCATACAAGTAGCTATAGGCGGCTAAAGGAACCATAGGAAATACCATAGGCAGCTGTAGCACGATGGGCATAGAGAACCATAGGACAAACTATAGAATGAGCTATAGCGGACCTTACAAAGAGCAATAGGCAGCTAAAGAAACCATAGGAAAAGCCATAGGCAGCTATAGCACGGTGTCTAAAGAGATCCATAAAGTAAGCCATAGAGATCTCTATAGCAGACCTTACAAGAAGCTATAAACGGCCAAAGGAACCAAAAGAAAAGCCATAGGCGGCTATAGCATCCTTTCTAAAGAGACCCATAGATTAAACCATACAAAATTTGATGGCGAAATTTCTATTGAAAAAGCTATAGACAACCATAGGGGAGACCATAGGAAAAGCTTTAGACAGCCATAGAAGCGGCTATAGCTAATTGGGCCAATTTGCTATAGCCGGCTGTACAAAGGATTTTCTATAGCCAACCATAGACCATTTTTGTATGGGAAGGCTGTGTGAAAGAAAGCACTGCTAAAGCTAGAGCACGAGCGGAGTGGCATGTGAAGTCAACGCGCACCACAGTCTTGTCTGGCTTTCTTTCACACAGACTTGGCTAAGGCGCTGTTTCTAGCGAGCCCGCTTCGTAGTGAGGATCACCCGGCCTTGCAAATGGGCCACGACGTAAACGTCGTGGCCCATTTGCTTCATCTGGTTTGACATGAAGAAACCGCAAAGGCTACAAACGCCAGTGGGCAGCTTTACCGGTCTGCCGATTTTACGAGCGCTAGCTTGTTTAGTCAATGCACATACTTAAGGAGCTCGGGCTTGTAGCCTTTGTGGTTAGTCCATGTTAAAGACTGGTTCAGACATTGGTGTCGGTCGTGTCGACAACGAACCAAACGACAGTAACAGCGGAATAACCGTGACTGATGATTGGTTCACTAAACTCCTTCTTGCATTGCTCGTCACGTTGTGTACGGTCAAACACTTGAGGCTAGTTCAGATATTTGCTTCGGTTGCGTTCAAGGCAACCGAATCACGTCTACGACAGGGACACCGGAACGCCCATGACTCGTGATTGCCTCGTGAAAGTACGTCTGGCATTGCTTGCCGCGTTGTGTATACGGCGAACGTCTGTCCCGCGGTGACTTTGTCGTTGCTGACTTCGTGCAGCTCCCGGTAGCACTACCGCTCTGGGCAGTAGCAGACAATGGCCAGCACTAAAGAGACTTTAGCCTGCACTCTAAAGAATCCAGTGCGCCTACCTTCTTGCAAAGCACTTGGGATAGTCAACAGTTGCAATCTACAGAGGGGAGCTTAGTGGGTGTTGAGGAGGTATGTTTTGGCCCATTCTGGGTGCATTGCCCACCCTTGCCCGTTTTGATCTGGATGAGCATCGTACCGGCACACGGTCGTGCATCACTACCGCGTGATGCACGTTAAAGATTCCAGGCTTGAAGCTGGTACTGCTCTGGCTACCTTTCTTATCTATAGCGGAGCCACCACATTGGGGCTCACTGACCTCCCGCTAAACGTACAAAGAGTGTTTGTGCAGTAGTATATGTTTCTCTGGCGAGCGTGTGTTCTGAGCGTGGCCTTTCTTTTCTGCTCGTTCAGGGCTCTAGCTCCACGGTGGACGTGGCCCTGCTGGCTGAAGCCCACGGTCTGGTCACCGACATGTTGCTCGACCCGAGTCTGCCGCCGCACGTGGTGAGCGGCCTGCGGGCGCTGGCGGCGCTGCTATCGCCGCCGAGCCACGGGCCGCCGCAACCGAGGCCCCGGCCAGGGGGCGCCTCGGTCTCGCTGGCGGACTTCAACTGCGGCTCGGACACCGAGGAGATCCCCTACACCGGAGAAAGACCGTCGGCACTGCCCAAGGTGCGGGACCCCGTCTCGCTCTCCCTCCAGTGCACGATCTGATATGACTTGTCAAATGTTTAGTCGTCTATAATTCCGGTTTTTTTTTTTTTCATTATAAACTGTAGCTACATAGTTTGGGGAACTACTACAAGCTCAAATTTCAGCGAAATACTTGTTTTACAAAAAGAAAACACGATAATACGAATAATCCGCAGCGTTATATATGACCGGAATATTGGGCCTCTTTTTTCAAGTTTAAATTTGCTGCATGCACGTAAGCGTCTTAAATAAATATCGTAATGCATAAGCTATAAATGTTGCTATAAACTATAGATGTTACAGAAAAATGTTGGCAACCTTATTGAATTAGCGTCCCTAATGACCAAGTTGCCGATATACTCAACCCGAAGCACTAAAACCTGGAAGGTTCATACTTCCAAAACAAGGTGTGGTGAACAGATCTTATCATACAAACTTGCCAAAGTGATAAATTGTTATATGATTCCAAATTACAATCTCTGACGTCATCAGTAAAATAAATCTGAGCATTTTACATGAGTTGATTTTTCGAAAATGTAGCCATCGTATTTAGATTGAAGGTTTAGTCATTATTTTTCTCCTTACAGGTGTTACTCATCTGTATTTTTTTTTAATTAGAGGTGATATTTATGTGGGGCTCCCAAATAATTGTTACATATTTTTGTGTAAAAGCTTTTGAATGGGCTTGCTATTTTTAGGCGTTTTAAACCGGTAGCAGTGCTCCTAAATACCTTGCAAAATTTTCTCGTTTTGTTTACAGAATTCGTGATATTTTTTTTTTCCTTTTGTGTTTTTTTTTTCGTAAGACCCTGCTGCCATTTGGATGGATTTGTGTGTGTGGGGGGGGGGGGGGAGGGAGAGGGGGGAGGGACTCAGTCGTCAAGTTGCATCTGCGCAACTTTGCAACTTGTTTCATAGGTCTCCCTCCGTCATTCACTTTGACGTAAAATAAACATTATTATTATTATTTACTTTATTAATTATTATTATTATTACTGTTTATTTTTACTATTATGTTATTATTATTCCTTGCTTCGCATTATGCAATTCATTTTTTTTCTGTAATGCTGGACTTGGTCTTACAAGCCTTAGCTGGCTTTGACCAGTCAGACACTAACACTGCCACATCCGTATGCTGAATAAATATATTATTATTATTATTATTATTATTATTATTATTATTATTATTATTATTATTATTATTATTATTATTATTATTATTATTATCATCATCCCCAATGATTTACTTGGGGAATACATCTCACTCCGCTAAAATCCACTGGCGCGGAGAGGCTTTGCGTAGTTGGAACGGCTGGACGAACCACAGCCTCGGGGTTTCCCCCCATTGAATTGGGACGGGTGGCTGCCGCCATCTATTGTCAGTCGTGGACACTCGAGCATTGGCCGAGACGGCGATCTCTGCTGTCGCGGGGGGTCCCGTTATATCTCGGTGCGCCGCCCGCAGCCCTCTTCTATGACACTCTAAAAGAAAAAAAAAAATTGCTTTTACTTTTTTGCACAACACTTGGAGAGCCAATCACCGCAACTTACGGAGGCAGCTCGGCGAATAGCGATGCCGAAACATATGTTGAGACCAAAAAACGCAGTCTGAGTTGTGACATTAAGCAATGCAAGCGAGACATTTTGCATTGCTTAGTGTCACAAATCAGACTGCGTTTTTTGGTCTGGACATATGTTTTGGCATCGTCATTTGCTGAGCTGCCTCTGTACGTTGCGGTGATTGGCTCTCCGAGTGTTGTGAAGGAAAGTAGACACACGGGCCTTTTTTTTTTTTAGAGCGATACTCGACTGCGCGACAGCATGGCCAGCACGATGCACATGAGTTCTCATGGACGGGACGTGTCCACACCGCCAGGAGAGAATTAGGCTCTGTACGCACGCTGTCTAAAGCATTTGATCGGAGTGGAATGGATTCTCCTTTGTAAGGTACGTAGATTGTACTCTCGCGCCGCCAGGAGAGAATCAGGCTCTGTAGGCACGCTGTCTAAAGCATTTGATCGGAGTGGAATGGATTCTCCTTTGTAAGGTACGTAGATTGTACTCTCGCGCCGCCAGGAGAGAATCAGGCTCTGTAGGCACGCTGTCTAAAGCATTTGATCGGAGTGGAATGGATTCTCCTTTGTAAGGTACGTAGATTGTACTCTCGCGCTCCTCCGGAAGCAACGCGTTGCTTTGAGGGTTGGGTAGCCAGTAGATTGCACAGCTGAGCACACATTGTGCTAATGAGCGGCACGAGTTTGGGCAGTGGCCGTGCGTTGTATTGGTTCAAAGATTGGCCACCCAAACGTCTGCCGATTATCTGCGGACATTTCTTGACTTTTCAACTTCATTGTTCTCTGCCATCGAGAGGAGTATGGAGAAAAAGGCTCTCCGACGTCTCATGACGAGACTTCTCCTACATCAGCTAAGGTCGGCCCCTGCAACGCGTGAAAATATTACAAAGAGTAGAATGTTATTGTTCCTGGACGCCAAGGGGTTATATAGCCTAATAGAAGCTCTTCATAACCATACTCGATCATTTTCCTTGATGGTACCGCCAACCCTCTTGCGTCCACAATAAAAAGGTTATGGCTTGGGGAGGGGCGCGGCGGGCCTCGGAAAATATTGTATTCATGCACTCATATGCGCGATTGTGCCGACGGGGTCCAGTGACGTCATCCCAAGACGATTCGCCCTAGGACTGTTCATCCTGGACACTTCGTGCCAGAGATGTTTTATCCCTAAATGTTTAGAAAACCTCCGGATACTCTATAAGCTTTTCTGGTATGAAGTGTAAAGGGCTGTTTATACTCCAACGTCGACGAACGCAACGCGCGCCGCCGCAGACCGACGTTTGTCGGCCGCCGCGCCGCGTTACTCCGCGCAGAGAAGCGCCCGAACGATGGGGTTTACAGTCCAGCGTAGACCAGCGCGGTCCAGCGCGCTCCGACGAACTGCCCCATCTTTGCGCATGCGCGTCTCCGTGGCAACCGCATTGTCTCTAGGGCCGGTAGCTTGCGCCACCTAGCCTAGATGCAGTTGGTCGGTGTGGTTCGTCCTCGTCGTATTTTCACGCTTCAAAACAATTCCATTCGAGGTAGTGCTTAGCAGTTCGAAAAGAGGCAAATGATGGTGATAGCGAGTGAAAACCGGCGTTATTTTCTCCAAAATGTCATGCAAATGTCAGCAAAAAACAAAAGAAAAAAAAGACCGATATCGCGTTTGTTGGATTTAGCTGCTTCACAGGTTCGCCGGAGTTGTGCCCTGCGACTCCGGCGATTCCGCCGGAATGCATCGATGAAATCGATGCACTCCATATTCTACAGAGACCTCTTTCTGACAGATAGCCGGTGTGTTATCGTCATAGTAGACTTTCACGCTGACACAAGAAATGGACACCGAAGAGAGCGAGCGATGCCTAAATTACGCTATGTACGCGTCCGAAATTGTAGGGCACTTTACAGAGCCTTTACAAACAATACAGGATTCAGTCCAATTTCATCGAGTACCGCTACTATCGTTTACAAGCTGAGACAGCCCAATTGAAAATTTCTGGCCGGCTAAACAGTTCAGAAGGTTTCACTGGGTCCGCCGTTCCCATACATTCGACGGCACTTTTTTTCGATCGGGAACGGCTGCCGGTGAGTGCGACTAGCACATGATCACATTGCACACAGATGAGGTCATCCTTAATTCTAATTAACCCTACCTTCGGCGCGTCATCGAGCTTTCAGCTTTTGCCGGCACCCCAACACCACGGCCTACCACCACCGGCTCGTTGGGTCGATAGGCCTAACGATAGTCGAGGGTACCGCATCCTCGAAACGGTTCACGTCCACGCACGCACTCGCCCAGTCGAGCGCACGGACGTCAAATGCACACCAACACGGGAACACTACAACAGCACACGACACACGGCAAGAACGACAGGTTCAGATCCCAGAAATTAGCATCTCGCTCTCTCCGACTGGCCCCGACGACCCCGACGCCCCAACAACCGGATTCCCGAATGAGGCACTCGCGCGAGGGCTTCTGGGATAGTCATCGTCGTCGGACTGCGCTCGTCGCCGTCGTGAGCTACGCCGACGGTCGCCGAGGTACATACGTTACGTTCGACCTGTCGTCGGAGTATACGACGCTCCAGGGCTGTTTATACTCCGTCGTAACGTCAATGAGCGCGCGCGCTCGTTCACGCTCGCTGACGCTGTCTGCGAACGGGGTGTCTATACTCCAACGTCACGTTCAACGCGGCGCCGCGCTGAGCAGCTCGACGCGCGCCAGCGCAGCTTGCGACGGACTTGGACATGCTCTACGTTCAACGTTGGAGGTCGACGGCGACGACGGAGGCTATCCCAGAAGCCCTCGCGCTAGTGCCTAGCTCATTCGGGAATACGGTTGTCGGGGCCAGTCGGAGTGTGCGAGATGCTCACTTCTGCGATCTGAACCTGTCGTTCTTGCTGTGTGTCGTGTGTTGTTGTCGTGTTTCCGTGTTGGTCTGCGTATTTAGCGTTCGTGTGCTTGACTGGGCGAGTGTGTGCGTGGACGTGGACTGCTTCGAAGATGCGCTACCCTCGATTCTCGACAGGCCTATCGACCTAACGAGGCGGTGGTGGTAGGCCGTGGTGTTGGGGTGCCGGCAAAAGCTGGAGCTCAATGACGCGCCAAAGGTAGGGTTAATTAGAATTAAGGATGACCTAATGTGTCTGCTATTTATAATCATGTGCTAGTCGCACTCACCGGCAGTGGTTCCCGATCGAAAAAGCGTCGTCGAACTCGAATGTACGGGAACGGCGGACACAGTGAAACCTCTGAACTATTTAGCCGGCCAGAAATTTTCAATTGGGCTGTCTCAGCTTGTAAACGATAGTAGCGGTACGCGATGACAATTGGACTGCATCCTGTATTGTTTGAATAGGCTTTGTAAAGTGCGTCTCAATTTCGAACGATTCCGGCGATTCCGGCGGAATCGCCGGAGTCGCTTGGCACGATTCCGGCGAACCTGCGAAACAGCTAGGTTCAACAAACGCAATATCGGGTTTTTGTTTTTTTTTGGTTTTTTTTTTGACATTTGTGTGACATTTATGAGAAAATAAATGCTGGTTTCCACTCGTTATCACCATCATTTGCTTGTTTTTTGAACTGCTAACCGCAACCCCGAATGGTCGTTTTGAAGCGTGACATGACAACACGAGGACGAACCACACTGACCGATCGCATCTAAGCTAGGTGGCGCAAGCTACCGCCCATAGATAACCCGTACAGACGATGCGGTTGCCATGAAGACGCGCATGCGCAAAGTGCGGCAGTTCGTCGGGTCGCGCTGGACCAGCGTTGATCTACGCTGGACTGTAAACACCATCGTTCGGGCGCTTCTCGACGCGGCGTAGTGGCCGGCGAACGTCGATCTGCGCCGGCGCGCCTTGCGTTCGTCGACGTTGGAGTATAAACAGCCCTTCCATTCGCAGCAACGTCGCGCAGAGCGGTCGGGCGCGCGCGCCCATCGGCGTTACGTTGGAGTATAAACGCACCTTAATTGTATAGAATGTCCTTCTGATGAAACGTCTTGTGATTAAAGATATGGGCCATCCCAGGTTCGAATTACTTGGAATGTGGTACCGTAGATCCACATAACCTATCTGTTTCGTCTGCGCAAAGAAGCACTATCCAAAAAAGCAGGTGACTTCACCACACCATGTTGGTTGGTGATCATTCTTACATGTTCTTTCGTAGAATAACGGATTCGGTGGTGCAAAATATCTGCAGCTGAAGGTACGCACTCAGCAGCAAGGCCACCGAAATGGCTTCTTATGTGACGTCAATGCAAGCCATGCATACAAGGCTTGCAAGTGACGTCATCACATCTTGCTGATAGTCATTCCTACCCGTTCTTCTTGTGTAAAGCATATTTAAAAATTTGTGTTGGAGAAGATACGCGTTCAGCAGCCAAGGCCACCACAATGGCTGCAGATGTGACGTCAATGCGAGTCACGCATACAAGGCTTGTGGATGACGTCACCGCACCTCGTTGATTGTCATTCTTACGTCTTCTTCCCGAGTAGAACAAACTTGTAGGCGCGAAACGCACGCTGCACATTGTACGCGCTCAGTTGCGAGGAATGGCCGCTGGTGTGACGATAAGGTGCGCCGTCTGGCTGACACGCTCGTGCTTTTTCTGGCCTTGCGCAGCGTCTGCGCCGCAATCTTCCTCCGAGCCTACTCCGGCGGATGTCCACGAGCACCTGGACGACGACCACGTCTGCCACGGGCATGCCCACGCTGGAGCCAGAGCCCAGCCGCAAGAGGAGCACTAGTTTCAGGCACGGGGGCGCTGCCGCAACCGCCGCCGGCGACGCAACCGGACAGCACCCGCACGGCCTGCTCGCCAATCATGCGGCTGCCTCGGGGTAACTGCGGCTGCTTTTCTCTCTAGTATCGTCGACGCCTCTAGTCGGGGACAGCTAAAGGGGTACTCCGGCGATTTTTTCATGGTCGCTGATTTGCTTTAAAATTGGCTCAACACACCGATAGACATGGCTCTACGAGTTCCCCAAGTATTGTGTGAAAAGAAAAAAAATTCGCGAAGTTATTGAATTTTCAAATTTCGTTTTCATCGTGTTTCTCAAAGTGGGAGCCCCTACTGGCAACATTGATGTGTGACGACAGATATGGTACAAAGGGGGCAGTAAGCCATGTTCCCAACTGATTACAAGACGTTTGATGGTGGGAAAAGAATGTTTGGTAACTGATTCACTGAGAAGCACGCAAAAAGCACTTAACATACTCTGTTTAAGACTACACGCACGACCTGAAAGTCTGTACCATATGTGACGTCACACCCCTGAAGAGCGCGCGAAAATTTGAATGCTGGTTTCGGCATCAACTTCATTTACGGTTTTCTCAATTGCTATTTTGAATTTGGAGAAAATAAATAGCATACCGTGACGACTGAAGTCCGGGTAGTCAGAAAATGCAATTTGTTTAGGTAGCTCAAAAAACGGCCGGAACACCCCTTAAAAGGGCAACACCGCTCAATTCCGGAAAATTTAGGCTTACATGTGATTTCGTTTCACAAAGCATTACTAAACAGCTCTACGTCTTCGGATTTGCGAAATGTGGAATATTATTTGTGTAATCTTAATTTAAACATCAGCTGATACTGAAACCGAAACTTCGTTTGCGTCAGGCAACATCGGCCTTGTGTCGTCAGAGGCATGGCCACGTCACGTCGAACCACGTGGTCTTTTGACGTTCGTTGGGGCGAGGTACAGGACACGCGACGCGGGCAGGTCGCTTCGCATGGCGTGGACGGTGATGGCCCGGGGGAGAGGAGGAAGGGGAGAAGCCGGAAAGAGGAGAGGGGGAGCGGAGAAACAGACCGATAAGCGCGCAGGGCAGCGCAAACTAGCGTACCCCCGTTATGGTGATCACGTGTACGCCGTTGAGCCAACACCGGGAGGAGAACCTCATGACGTCATCGTTCAATTTCGCCCTGAGAAGTAAAAACAAACAAAACGTGAGAATGACGTAGACATGCCTCTGACGTAGTGGCTCAACGTTGGCCGCTCCAACTCCGTCGCATTGACTGCGCTGACGATTGCGCCTCGCGTCGCACGCTAGAGTTGGCAGATTTCGGCGACTTGGCTCTTTTGAAAGTTTGCTGGCCAGTTTATTAAATATATAGACGGAATTAGATTGTAATATTTGGCATGGGATCTTCCTATATGATACTGAACAGGGCTGCATAGTTTTCTAAATATCAAAAATGAAGCGGAGTTGCCCTCTAAGAAACTCGGGGCTTATTACGTTCACGCATTGCTTCCTCTATACTCACAAAGCCTGGTAGTTCGACGACGGAGCCAAAGAGTGCCCGGTCGTAGATTTGAAGCGCGAGGATCTGGCAGTAAAGAGCATCAAAAAGCCATTTCTTGGGGAACCTGGACGTCAGCGCACAGCTTTTGCAGCGGCGAGGAACCGAAACACACTTGTTCGCTCGGGGGAAGTGTGTTTCGGCGTCTCGCCGCAGCGGGGCGCCAGTCACGTGACTCTCCTCTCATCCGTTGACTGCCGCTCCACCTTTTCCATTTCGGCGGCCGCTTCTCGTGACGATCTGCCAGGCTTTGTCAGTATAAAGGAGGCTATGGTTCAGGCTTCTTGCTTCGTAGTTTGATCTTTGGCATTCTTGCTGGCTATTGCCGAAATCTCATCGGCTACGGAGCTGTGACAAGACGTTCGGAACTTGCCACGCCCCGCGCTTCTCGAGGTGTCAGTGAGGCAAAGCCGGCGCGTTTACTTCGCCGTAGAGCACGTGTTGAACCAATCACTGGGGTCTACGAATGCGTCTAGCGCATGGCCGGGCGCAAAAGACAATGTGGCCGGAAAACGCCATCTGATCTGGGACACGAGCACATGACGTCTCGCTTTCCCAGTTGTTCGTGCGCAGGTAGCATTTTCGAGTCAAACCGCTTTTGGAACGTCGTGATTCGCTGGACATGATCCTTAGCTTGCCGTGATTGGCCCACCGTATAGTCGCGGGTGGTATATGGCCACTGAGAGCATGAGAGCGGCAGGACGTCTCTTTCGGATACCCGACCTTTAAGACGCGCTCGCCGCCTTCCCTTCGGGTTTTTGGCTACGTGTGCACTCGAACCTCACGAGACACCACAGTGGTGTCGAAGTTACGAAGCTCGTGCTGGAGGCGTGACCACTCAGAGACCTTCCTGCCTTTCTCATTTTGTCAGTGGTTATAAGTTTGAAAGGAACCTCCTGGTAGCCTCGGGAGTGGCAGAGCGAGACCTTCAGATTCTTCGTCAAGAGGCGTAGTGTCGGATAGTAACTGTCGTAGTGAAACGCCAAGAACTTTTGTTTCTTCGGGACTGAAGAAGCGATAAAAATATGCGTTCTGATCAGTGCTGAATAAGCTCAGGCTCTTACTGAGACTCTCAGTATACGGTCTCCGATGAGTGCTGAAGTAGCGCTGAAAGAATCTCTGAGCTCACGAGACACCGAAGTGGTATCGAGGGTTGGGAGCTTGTGCTGGAGGCGTGACGGCTCAGAGACCTCCCTACCGTTCCCATTCTTCGTGCGCTGAGAATCTTCGCTTCTTCGGGGCTCAAGAAGCTCTAAAAACTTTAGCTTCTTCGCGGCTGAAGAAGCTAAGTCTCTTAGCAGTACACTAAGAACCTTCGCCTCTTCGAGGCTGAAGAAGCTCTAAAAACCTTCGCTGCTAAACTATTTTCTGGACGGAAGAAGTCTCTTGGCAGAACGGCTGCTGCCACTGATATGCTTCCATGGAGTTCCTTTCTGAGTACTTGGCATACTCATCAATCACGTCGAGGTGCCGAAGATATGCACTCGTTAATTTGTTCCGAGCCCGAGAGAAGCCCTGGTCCCGTCGTCGTTGGCGACCCGCGCAGTTCTGGCCGGTCCTGCTCTACGTCGGGCTCCTCAGGGGTGGCGGTGCTGCAGCCGAAGGGGCGGTCCTTCTCGACGACGGCGATCCCGTCGTCGGCGCTGTGCCGTCGCGGCGTGCGCGAGCGCAAGACCGTCTGCAGCCTTCACCCGCTCACGCTGGGAGCCCAGGCCGCCGACGATCGGGACGACGAGGACCCGGCCCCGCTGCTGCCCCCGCCGCTGCCCTCTCTCCGGCGCCTGCACACCTCCGACTACGACTCGAGCAACGACTCGCCCAGCGGCTCGGAGACCAACGACCCCGCCGCGGCAACCGCCACGCAGCAGGGTAATTCCACGTGCCGCCATTCCTCAGCCGATACCACCTGTACTCTGTCTCACTCCGACCGCGGCCGCTATTCGTCGCGGCCAATCAAGCAGAGTTGTGTTTGTACGTTTGTTATCAGCTAGTAAACTAACAGCAAAAACGTCTTAATACTTCTTTTTTTCCACTACTGTTGACGTTTGGAGGGGGGAGGGAGGAGGGGGTGAAGGGCGAGGAGGCGCAGGTCTTGTCTTTTAGTTGGTATTGTCTCAACAGATTTGGGGAGTAATCCAAATATTTACTCTTTTTCGCCTCTGTTCTTTCAAATAAGGGGACAATCTGTCCTGAGCCGATCCGGTTAATCCAGATGCTCCCCCCGCGTCAGCGGCTGCTCCTAGCGCACTGGTGCGAAGCGGTGAAGCCGGGCGCAAGCGCACAGTGTGAAGTTGGGGAGTTTGACGCGAGCAGCGCAGCGCGAGTGCATTGGCGTGGAGTCGCGTGATTCGACATAATAATTATGTGATCTTGTCGGGACTAGGAGGCTCTGACTCTCTCCCTTAGCACAGTAAGAGCCATCCAACCGTTTTCCGAAATGTCTCATCGCACCTAAGCTCGTTATTCGCGACAACACGACGGTGGCGGTGTCGTTGCGTAGGAGTTGAGACGAGGAAGTGGTTAGCGCGTGCACAACGAGTGGGTTTTCACTGAAGGTGACTAGGGGCTCTACAAGATAAATGTTTGTGCGGCATCATAATCACCAATGGGCACAGACTCTGAACTTCACACGAATTAATCTAGCCAAACCAGGGGAACCGAACACCAAAATAAATGTGTGCAGATAGAAAGGTTAAAGGCCGACGACCAGACTCGATCCTCCTCACCATTGGGGAGGAGGAAATAGGCAACGGTGGACAGGATAGAAGGGGGAGAAAAGGAAGCGAGGGAAAAGTGGAAAGCGCAAACTGGTTGTCAATTTGTAACTTTTTTTTTGTTTTGTTTTTTACGAAGGCGTTTTTAAAGCCTAGTCCACGTTAATGCCCGCCTGGGCAAGAAGCACAGTGCAGAGAGGCAGAGAGGTGAGAATATTTGAGAGTAGAGCAAAAGAAAAAAAGTAGCCGCTTCCGGGAGGCTCCACGCGTTTGGAGGTAACAACCGGGAAGTCAGACACAACAGATGGGAAATTAAGACACATATTGCTGCAGGAGTTCAATAGAACCAGCGTTCGCAAGCGTAACAACCAGGAAAATGTATCAATGAGGATCTACTGCGTGCTCTGTCAAAACTGGCCTGCGGCAGCTGCTCAGTTTAGGGGACGGGCCGAGTGTCCAAACATTAAAGGTTGACAAAACGGCTGAATCAGACCGTTCAGAAACTGATCCCTTGAGTTCGGCAAACGTCTTATAGAGCGCATGAACACAGTATTGATCTGATCTCAGAAGCACGAGCGGCATGTCAAACGCGTGCGGATTGCAAAACACACCTGTGTAAGAAAACCCTTTAAGCTCTTTTTCTTCTTTTTTTTTTCATTTGACAGGTTTGTAAGAAGGGCCAGTGCAAAAGGTCAACAACTGACCTGACGAGGTACTGCTCTCTTACAGCTCAGATAAAAGTTCTTTAACTGAAACCAAGAAATACAAGTGAGATAATAATAAGTTGGTTGGTATATTACGATGCTCCTCATAGCATCATAGAAGTACGTTCATACACACACACAAAAAAAAAAAGCATTGGTTCGTAAGCCACGTTAAATGCGTGCATACATGCAGTTACCAGAAACAGCTTTTAATTCAGCAATGCACAGCATTGAACCCCGACAAATTAGACTTGGGACAACCTAAAAACCCTTTCGATTGTTGTTTTTTTGTTCGTTTTTTAGATATAGCGTCTTTTTTAGCATTACCTCCCGAGTTCTCGACCGAACCTGCGTAAAACGCTGGATGAATGTCATTAAGTTTACAGGTCCCGTTACAGGGCTTATGGGATTCGTTTGAACCAAAAATAGGGGAGCGTCGCCGAAAATGTGGTGCGCCGTCGGCAACCACTGCATACCAATAGGGGCGAGCGCCTTCTCATGAGTCAGAAATGGCGACGCGTCGCCGTCGCCCAATAGGAGTGCCAGCGGCACGATCAAGTGAACGGCGGTACCTGGGTAAACCGGTGTTTTCAACGCCGTTCCCATCTCCGCAGGTGAGGACGGCACACAGCGGTCGCCGCAGTCGGCAGCGGTGGCGGTTGCGGCGGCGGCGGCGGCAACGGCGGGTCCGGGACCCGCGCGCTGCGGACTCTGTGGGGCCCGGGTGGGCGCGACGCTAGCGGCAAGGCCCCGGGAGAAACGCCACGAGGACCCCAGCGGTGCAACGGAAGCGACGACACAGGAGGTACAGGACACGCCCCTTTCTTCTTTCTTTTTTTTTTTTTTGTGCACTTGTGAAATTGAAGTAAAGACACATCTTGGGGGGGGGGGGGGGGGGGGCAGCCTTTTTCTAACGCGAAAGCATTAACTATCCCGTGGAGCGAACCGGCGTTATCAGTTCTTGAAGCCGCGTCAAACGGCACCTAAATTCCCCTGTCCCATGGAGCGAAACCTGTAGTACGTAGCTGCGAATCGACGGATAAACTCACATTGGCTGGCGCGCGGCATAGTTCCAAGGAACGCCACCCCACAGAGAAGCCCTCTCCATGGCGCAGCGGCCCGGCCGCCGGTAAGAGGGAGAGAGTGGTCGTGGCGGCCGGCCGGGGCAGCCTACGCGGAGGTCGCTCGGCCGGGCTCAGCGTGGCGCACAGCTTGTAGGAATACGCTAAGTATACGAATGCTTTCACATTCCTACACGTTAGCAGTTTTAAGTGTCTTTGTGGCTTTCTTTTTTTGACTCCGCGTGACCACCGCCATAGTTGCGCTAATTGGTCTGCGATGTCATTCCGAGATTCCCGCTCCATGGAGTTCAGCCTTTGCTCTCCAGCACCAAGTCCACACGGAGCTAAGCTTATTGGTATCCGCCAAGTTTGCAATTGGCCCTATCACCCGTCTCGAGACTCTATGGCTCGCAGTTTTTCTCGACCATTCCAATAATCGCCTTCTGCACGCTGCCATCTTTTTCTACTAGGCTAAGAAATAGGTCCTGAGCATGCGTGGTAGCTCTCTTCCTCAAGGTATAGTCCGACGTGGAAAATGCTACACGAATTCTGAACTGAGAATAAACGTTTGATATTGCGATCTCGTGTTCTGAAGCGAACAGAAGGGGTACTGTAGGTACACCCTGCATGGGCGACGAAGGAGCGACTGGCTCGTGTTACTGCTGCTTTATACACAGGCGGAATGTTTAGGAACACTCTGAACCAGAACACACGATGACAGCCGAGAACGGGCTGAAAACTTTCCAGGTGGGCAAAGATTGACGAAAGTAAGAGCCAGGCTGAGCGGAGCTCGAGCCCAGTACCTTTGTGTCGCGGCCGCGTGCGTTTCCAACAGACGCCGCGCTCAAGTCCACAGCCGAGTGACGCACCATTTTTGTTGTTGTTGTTTTCGCTGAGGTGATATGCGTTGGGAAAGTGTACCGTATACATCGCGCAGCTTTTCTCAGCCTCTTGACGATTTCTCCTTCAGGACGCGGGTTCGGGAAACGAAGGAGACGGCGATCAGGAGAGTCTGGGTCGCCTGTACGTGGGCGAAACCCTCTTCCTCACGGAGGACATTGTGAGGGACCCCCTGTTGGGGCGCATTGCGGAGTGGGACTACCCCATCTTCGATCTCAACAGGCTAAGTCCCGAGACGATACTCAGCAAGGTGAGCGCGCATCAAGCGAGTCTGCTTCATGCCTACGTATGTGTCTAACGTTCCTGCAGACGGGAGGCATGTGCGAATGGCGTATTTTGAGTTCGAAGCGAATATAGTGGTTTCGGACAACTACTTTCGAATCGAATAGCGAATAATTTCTTGGAGCTTTTCACTACCGTGAACCGCGCTTAAACGTAACTTCGGCTGAACTCGCGAAGGTCCTTCTCAACCATCCACTTGTCCACTTCTAAGCTCAAGTAATTTTAATATGGCAATATTTACGAACCGTAGCATGTAAGCGACAAATTGGTCGCAGCTATCCTAGTCGAGAGGACTTATTAATCTGCTCGCGATATGCAAATATTCTTTCTTCAATTTCAAATTTTGCAAAGAAAAAACAAGCGCGAATGAAGGACGCTGGTTGTCAATATATAACAGCCTAACATAGCCTCGCGTAATTGCGGCGGGTTTGCACTGTTTAGTGCGCTTCTCACAGAGCAGCTCTGCACTGCGGGGAGGCAAGACCTACGAATCCCGCGAGCTCCGCGGGTATTGCTTCCCCACTGTGCACAGGTGCTCGATGAAAAGCGCACTTAATGGGGCAAACCCGCCGCGATCAACACTTCGAAAAGTATGAATATTACGGATCATCTCGAAGCGAGTGCCGAATACTAGCGTATTACTTGAAACTACTATTCGAAAATTCGAATATTCGCGCAACACTAGCCGACAGTTGTTGTGTGACTGACGTGACAGTACCATCATGCTAGAAAGATATATGCATCAGACAGTGTTTGCAGATTGTCTTTTATGATATATTATCAGTGTGACCCTGGCTTGAGGAAGAAGAAAAAGGGTAAGTTTTGCCTAACTTTCGGTTGATTATCCGGAGGTGTAAGATGATATTTCAAGCTCAAGGATTTGGTGGGGATGGAAGAATCATAGAACAATAGTACCCAAGCACCAAGGAGCATGCTCGCATAGTTACACACACCGCACTTGCTAGCGTCTGCAGTAGTAATTGTTCTAAAGCAAAAACCTACAAGAAAGGGCACTTGGCATGTGCATTCTTCAATGCCTTATTTTGCTTATTTACTTTTAATATTTTATACTATTGAGGTGAGCATGGGCAGCATGTGTACCTAGGTTCTCAGCATTATCCTTGGTGCCTGGGTAATTAGCAAAAGGTGTATTGAGTGCAGCTGGAAACACTGCCAACATTAGAGCATGAATCTGATGGCATGTTGGCACTTAAAAACTGGTTTCTTGACGTATCACGCTATGATTTACTGCATAAGTACCCGTAAGTGGTGCATTTATTATGTGAAGGTATGAAAATATGGGCCCTCTTGCATCTAAGAAAAAACAAGAATGCTTTTATCTATGGAAGAGCATTCAGCTAAACCTTTTATTCACAAAACCATCGAAGAACATTGAGGATAATTGTGATTCTCCACCACTATGACAGAAAATAGGTAAGAAAAAAGGAAGTAAAATTGGCCTACATTTTATTTCCTTAAATTTACCGAATTGGCCCACCATGTCATGCATTTGATGTCATTTGAACTGGTCTTAGCCCATAGGGAAATTGTGTTTTCTTTATCACTTTCAACTTAGGAGGGTGCATCCTTTCATATTTTCATTTAAGAAAATGGACCCTGTAATTTTCCCTCTATGCTAAATTACATTGCAATCTGTTAAAGAGCCGCTTTATGTGATCTCTTCGAAGGACCAATGTGTCATCAGGTCCACCTTCTATGTCAGAGTTCATATGCACTCATAATATTTTTGGTTTGTTAAATTTAGAGCTTTTAAACATTCATCTTACATTCTATTTTAGGTCATGCATGTGTGAAAATAAAGTTAGATCTTAGAGGTGGTGTTTTTTTGTACAATTAAACCTTAAGGGCGGTCATTTTTTAAAGATTTAAATATGGAAGTTTTTGCTCCTGTATGCTTTCATTGCCATGTGCTATTGTTTTCTGTGATGTGTCAATGCTTCATTACGCTTGTTCATGTCTTTCAGATGTGTTATCGGGTTTTCCTAGAAGTGGGCCTGTTTGAAGCATTCAAAATTCCTGAGCTCGAGTTTCTCCACTACTTCCATGCACTCGAGAGTGGTTACAGAGAAAAGCCATGTGAGGACCTTGACATTAATACTGTCAATATTTGTTGTCTCTCAAGCATTTTGTTTTCACATTTAGGCATGCCCTCTATTTCATTTCTCTTTGCCTCTATTGTTGCATGAAATTGTAAAACACCAAAGCATCAAATCTGATCAAACCTTGAGGAAAAAATGAAAAAGCACTAAACAGAAAACAAAACACAGCTTGTGCATGCCATGACGCATGGAGAGCGGTACTATCAAAGTGGCCTGTCACATTTATGTGCGAACTGTGACGCGCATTGAGGCCGAGACAACTCCCCCTTGCACTCGTCGCGCAACTTTGCACTTTTTTGTCGTCTGCTACTGAGATGGTAGTTCTAAACTGTGGCAGGACTGTCCAGGTGGATGCCTGGCTCACCAGCTTCTCTCGAAGCTCCCACTTCAGTTGGAAAGCGTTCACCAATGCAGCTGTGATGAGCCGGTGGTTTTTTTCGTTCCTTGTAGCTCGAGAACTCTTTTTTTTATGTTAGGAATCTACAGGTCGACCTTTGGCTTGTACTGAGCGATTCACTGTCAGTAGTGACCTATCCTATACTATCACCCTTTGCCAATACTCTTTAATGCGGATGTGTGTTGCATTTCGGTCGGCACTCCCGATGGTTTCGAATGTGTATCTGGAGAATACAGAGAAACATCTGTGTCCGAGCCAGTCAACTGGGATCTGATTGTTGCATAATCATAAGGTCGAGGCGCTGCGGAAATTTTTTCGATAAGATTCACAGTAGATTTACGCTGTGCTGTGAACAGGTTTTAGGGTTAGATTAAATGAAGGGATGTTGCCTCTACTTCCTCATTAGGTGACGACTTGAAAGGGTGGTGCCACAAGCGTAAGAGGGTATTTGTCTTGGCCACAGCGTGCCTCACAATTTCGAGGAAAATACTACATTCAGCCTTGATAGTGGCACGTGCTGTCTGTCGTTGCGTTTTGGCTCATATTGGCCGCAATAGTACCTCATTTGCTTTGCAGAATTATAGAAAGAACGCTGTAGGCCCTACCATCCCATCCAAACAGCAAGTTAAAAAAAAGGGGTGATCATTGTGATAGCGACTGGTTAATGATTACAGAAACATTAATCTTTCCATGTTGATTTACACCCGAGACTGGGGCAAAACAGGGAAATTTTTTTACAGTGGAAGAGGAAGTAACAGGGACAGACAGCATCTCTAATTTGGCTAATAATTTCATTCAACCAACCTCCTTATATACAGAACTACAACCACCACAAAACCACCGAACATTCTGTTTTTCAAGGTTGCACGCACAACCCTCTTTGAAAAACAGTATGTTCGGTACGGTCTTGTTGTGGTTGTAGTTCTGTATGTAAGGAGGTTGGTTGAATGAAATTATTAGCTGAGTTAGACATGCTGTCTGTCCCTGTTACTTTCTCTTCCACTCTAAAAAATTTCCTTCTTCTGCCCCAGTTTTGGGTTAAAATCATCATGGTAAACTTCCACCAGCTCGCCTGCGCACTAACCATAATTTCATTAATCTTTCTTTTTTAAATTGTTGTGGGGTTAAGTAAGTTAATTTTAAAGCGCAGCTCTTAGGCGCCCGTTTCCGTGTTTTGCGGCGCTGGTGTCAGCGTAAGCGCACTAAATTTAGCGGGAAAATTGAAGTCACGTGACCTCAACACCAATTCAATTCCCTGCTACATGACCTCAACACCAAGCCGATTCCTTGCTAAATTTAGCGGGAAAATTCAGCTTCCCCCGCTACATTTAGCGGAAAAATTGAAGTTACATGACCTCAACACCAATTCGAATTCCCGCTGGAATTGAATTGGTGTTGAGGTCACGTGACATCAATTTTCTTGCTAAATCTTGCGGAGAAACTGAATTTGTCTATAGGTGAAGTGAAAGTCATGTGACGTCATTTTCCCCGCTAAATTTAGCAGGGAAACTGAATTAGAGAAGGAGGGGAGAGGAGGGGAATGGAGGAGGAGGAGGAGAGGCTACGGAGGAGGAGGAGCATACCCTCCCCTCCGTACCCTCCTCTCCTCCTCCTCCTCAAGAGCTGCACTCTAATTTCACCTTACAGAGATTTGTAAACATCTTTCATTTTCTTATTAGCTCATTTATATAACTTGATTAGTGATTGATAATGCTAAAGAAAATAAAATAAAATTGAAATGACTACAAGTTGCCAGAATGATCTCCCTGAAGTGATGTATTTTAGTGGACTAGAGGAAATATGTTAAATCTGAAGCGATACACCCTGCATCAGGTATAAATCAGTAAACAACTGGCCATGATACTGACATACCGACAAAGCCAAATGCCCAGACATGTAACATCTCATGATAAGGGAGCTGCTCCAGGAATTCACTTCAAGCCAGTCTTTACAGCAGCAGTGTTGCATGAGATATTGTAAAGCGAAAGCAATTCAAAATCAAACTTTGGACAAATTCTTATGCACATTCAGAGAACCTTACTGCAAGGTGTGTTCTACAACTGTATAATGAATGTTGAGGCCCCTGTGCTATGAGCAAAACATGATATATGAGCAAAGGGCATATTTTTACAGCGGAGCTGTTAAGGGCTATTTTCCCCAGGATCGTGTCCGCGGGCAAACAAATGTCGACACAAAACTCCGGACAGCTACCGCCATCTATGAGCGACGGCGGCAACCAGACAACCGCTTGCCAGTTGTCTGGTTGCCACCGTCGCTCATAGATGGCGGCAACCTTTCCAGCCTTTTCACTCTGGTTTTCACCAGAGTGGAAAGGCTGAATTCCTCTAGGCGTCATCCTAGAAGTAGTCCTCAAGGTTGTCCTAAAAGTCATCCTTGAGGTTGTACTAAACATTGTTCTAGAGGTCGTCTTTGAGATCGTCCGAGAGGTTCCTTGAGGTTGTCCTAGAAGTCATTCTTGAGGTTGTTCTAGACGTTGTCCTCGAGGTCGTCCTAGAAGTCGTCCTAGGCATCATCCTTCGGGTCGTCCTCGAGGTTATCCTAGAAGTCATGCTTGAGGTCATCCTAGAAGTCATCCTTGAGGTCGTCCTAGACGTTGTCCTCGAGGTCGTCCTAGAATTCGTCCTTGAGGTCGTCAAAGAAGTCGTTCTTGAAGTCGTCCTAGACTTCATCCTCGTGATCGTGCTCTAGGCGTCGTCCTTGAAGTCGTCCAAGAAGTCGTCCTTGATGTCTTCCTAGACGTCGTCCTCTAGGCATCGTCCTAGGTGTCGTAAAGATAACAGCTTTGCTGGTCCTTCATGTTCACGTGAAGTGGAAGGGCTCTAAATGTTTTCTTTTTATTTGTGTTTGGCTCATTGTGCTTTTTTACTGAATTCTTTTTAGGTTCACTCAGATTGTTTTTACACTAAGCATGCTATAACTGCCTCAAAGACAGTACATATACCAACAGTTCCTTTACGTGTGTCCTAGTCTCTGTATCAAGCATCTTCTATTATTGCTCATAATGCATAAAATAATCTGGCTTTTTATACTGATTAGGTGTTTCTTTTGTGTGTTTTTTCCACTTTACTGTTGCCACGGTATATGAATTGTACATGACCCGAACGTTCCAGATCACAATCGAATGCACGCCGCGGACGTCCTCCACGGAGTTTTCTACCTGACTTCCCAGCCCATACCGGGATTCACGCAAGCGGTGCCGGACACCACGGACTCTCCGCTACACAAGACTGCCGGGAATTTTCTTGCAGGCACGTACCCAGCTTCGCGGAAAACAAACGGTTCTTGGCATATTGTCTTGTAGGGACTGGACGCACTGCTAGGTGCATCCAGTCTCGAGAATAGTGTAGCAGTGAATACGACCAGCGTCGGCCACCAACAAAGACGACGATGTTACTCATTGGCACGAGCCCGACGGTGCGTGAATTAAACAGGATGTTTATTTTTTCTAGTCTCGAGACTGAATGCGCCTAGCGGTGCGTCCAGTCCCTAGAGTTTCAGTCTAAAGCATGTGCGTACATCGAAGTTGGGGGGGAACAACAAATAGTTCTTGTATGCCGTATGAATGATTGATGTATATTTAATACCATTTCGAATTAAAGCACATGCAAACATCGAAATCGGGAAGGAACAACAAATAGTTCTTGTATGTCATGTATTTGCCTGATCCATATTTAATACCATTTAGAATTAAGGCACGTGCAAAAGATTGAAATCGGGAAGGAACAACAAATATTTCTTGTATGCCGCGTGTTTGCTTGATGCATATTTATTACCATTTCAAATTAAAGCGTGTCTGAGCATCGAAATCGAGAAGGAACAACAAATAGTTCTTGTATGTCATGTGTTCGCATTGTCTGATGCATATTTAATGCCATTTCGAATTAAAGCATGTGCAGACATTAAAATCGAGAAGGAACAACAAATAGTTCTTTTACGCCGTGTGTTTGCTTGATGCATATAGACCTTTGCAAAAAGAGGTCTCTGGCCACCGTCATTTTGCGACTCGAGCGACCCCTATCAGCCAGCAATTCCTGCCACCCGCCTGAGCTGTGGAAGCCCGATCAGGGCAAACTCCCCACCTGCATTGTGCATTCAGAGTTCTTGAGGGGCTTTTCTTGAAAGTTTTAACTTTATCTGCCTGTTCGGGATGCTTACCCTACGTGTGTTTTCTTCCATTTTGAGAACCAAAGAATACCAGGGCTCGTAGCCTGCTCAGCCTTCGCAGGAAACAAACAAAGAGAGCGAATGTCAAGCAGCCCGCAATGTGGGCCGTTCGACGTTCTTCAAGGATTATTTCCATTGAGATAATCTTCGAAAAGCCTTCCCGGCTATGTTCCCGGTCTTCGCGAAAAATAGCTGATGTAGCCAGACACGTTCGTTATTTGCTTTGATGCTGTGCAAAAAAAAAGCAGTTATTTTCAAAACATGCCCTAAAACAAGCCGGATTCCGTGCGATCGTCGTGAAGTGACTGTCGTCGACACGGTATATTGGATATGCTGTGTTTTTTTAGACCTTTCTTAAATCCTGTTCGGATGACGCGGCACCGTGGGGTACGTACAACATATGTTGTTCGATTGACGAGACTAGTTGAGCTCTATGTCGTGAGCGGGGAATACCCATGCATTTTGGCTATCCTGTGTGGTCAAATAATTTTTAACAGTTAAGACCTTTGTAGATTGATACGACTGAGTGTATGGTGTCGTAAAAAATCAACATAAAATTAAAAAAACATTCCAGTTTCATTTGTTCTGTCGCGCATGGACTCACCAAAAATAGCTTTCATTTGTTTTATGTTCCCACAAATAGTACAGTGCTTTCTTAAAAGACCTCGATAAATTCTATTGACCACAGAACACAAAAGAAAAAAGAAAATGCGGCCTTTCAGCCGCCACCAGCGTCCGGAATTGCATTTACGCAGGCTGCCACTGCCTACTCTTGAGAAAACCCATGGCCCAGCGCAGTCGGGCAATGCTGACACGCACTCTCAAAACCAGGGACGTGCACTGTAAATCGCTTCGTTTGAGACTGCTGCTGGAAAGGTCAATAAAATCGGAAGTATTAAACTATCTGTGCACGGAAAGGAAATAGGCGGTGGCATCATACACCCAATCGGGCTTCAAAACCTGACTCAAAGTTAACTGCTGTGCTAGTGGGATAAACATTGTGAAAACAATTAGCGGAAAGGACAAGGACAAGTGTTTGTCCTGTTCGTATCTTCGTCTTGTCCTTGTCCTTTGTGCTAATTGTTTTCACAAAACCTGACACAGCATCAAATTTAAACATTGCAACTGAACCAAGAAAAAGTGGCAGTATAAGTTGGGGATCTTAAATTTTCCTTGACAATTTAAATACAGTCAAACCCGACTATACGAACCAGTTTACATCGAATTATCCCATGTATTGAACAATTTTTGTGCACAGTAATGTTACAGTGATAATATTTAGCAAAAACTATGGTTACATCGAACAAAAGTAGCCCGCGCTACCGATATATCGAACTGCCAAGAGCGCCGTTTACTCCGCACGCGCAAGTGCAAAGCTGTGAACCTTGACGCGCACGCACCAGTGCAAAGCGGTGAAGTCCACCCTACCTTGCACCCCTTATGCATTTTTGCTCTCGAATCTAACAAGCTCCCCTTCCCCAGTTTTTTTAGATAAACTTTAAATTGGGGATGGGCACTTGCTTTGTAGGTATATTTTTAGTAAATACTCTGTGGTTGTTGCCAATGTGTGGAACTAACGCTGCGGTGTATCTGTTCGTGCAGAGGAGACGTACGGGATCATGGGTGCCAACTTCCCAGCACTAGAGTTGATGGCGCTCTACACGGCGGCAGCGATGCACGACTACGACCACCCGGGCAGAACAAATGCATTTCTGGTCTCGACATACGCACCACAGGTAGGCCTTCGTGATAGTCTGTTAGTCTTGTTTTAGGTGTTGTAGGCATGACATTATGCTCCGCTTCACCTTGCAATGGTAATTGGAGCCAATCAGAAGCAGAATGAATGTCACATGACCTCCTCGTGTGGCGCAGTGGCATGACGTCACGTAATATGCTTACCGTGTTGATTTGACTGAGATATGGCTCGTAGCGTAGGCCCCAGTCTATTGTTAGGTAAAACAGGATGTAGAGGGAAGCTGAAGAGGCTGTCGAATTCGAAAAGTTACGAGAGTGGCTGTAGGCCCCTTAAAATTCATGGGGGTAAAGAGTTTTCTTTTTTTACAAGGAACGTTGTAATTTTTCATTTAAAATTTTGCCTTAATTGCTTGCTGCGCACTGAGTCCAAGAAGGAAAGAGGGTGGAGAGGAAAACTAGCAAAAATGACGTTAGCAGTGGCGCCAGATGAGCCTGAAGAGGCTCTCAAATTCGAAAAGTTACGAGAGTTGATGTAGGCACCTTAAAATTCATGGGGGTAAAGAGTTTTTTCTTTTTTTTCTTACTAGGAATGGTGTAATTTTTCATTTAAAATCTTGCCTTAATTGCTTGCTGCGCACTGAATGCAAGAAGGAAAGAGGGTGGAGGGGAAAGCTAGCAAGAATGACGTCAGCAGTGGTGCCGGATGAGCCTTACTTGCCTTAAAACTTGTTTGAGATGCCGACAATTATATTACGATACCTTTTACCAATCACAGGGGCAGAGGGACTCTCCGCATGTGCTGTAGCAGTAGCTGCACATTTGTTCAAAATAAAATAATGTTGGTTTACATTTTTTATTTTGAACTTTTTAACTGTTTAGTTTCGCTCTGGTATTTAAATTCGGAGGACATAAGCTATAGAAGGTCATTACTGATTCATATTTTTTTTTTAAGTGCTCCAGCTTTCTTTAAGGATGTAGGGAGGCAGGGCTATGACTGCTACCAACAAGGAATACATGGTAGGAAAAAGCAGCCATTGCATATTTTGTTCAATCAAAGGACAAGATATGTGCAAAGTGGCATGTCAACAGGATGGGTCGTGCTTTGAGCGACATGCTGTGGGTGGTGCAGTGAGTGTCTATCGGTGACATGAAGCAACATTTGAT
This sequence comes from Ixodes persulcatus, assembly GCA_013358835.2. Lineage (NCBI taxonomy): Eukaryota > Metazoa > Arthropoda > Arachnida > Ixodida > Ixodidae > Ixodes > Ixodes persulcatus. The sequence continues at coordinate 307,326 of JABSTQ010009379.1, forward strand.
GAAGATCTCTGTTCATGAGATAATGAAATGTAGTTCAGTAGGATGCAGCCATAATATTCTAGTAACAGCTACATACATTTGATATTTGTTTCATTGCAGGTGGTCTTAATGTGTTGGTGCATCTGTTTCAATTCATTCATTGCTAATAAGTGAATGCCCAAAGCAACTAAACAAGAAGAAATATCAATAAAAATAATACTGGCTAGTGTATGTACAATGATATGTTTTTCGTTGTTTCCAGGCTGTGCTGTACAACGACCGATCGGTGCTGGAGAACTACCATGCGGCATCAGCGTGGACGCTGTTCCTCTCAGAGCCCAGGTTCAACTTCCTGATGCACTTGGACAAGGCCGAGTTCAAGCGTTTCCGCTTTCTCGTCATTGAGTGCATTCTCGCCACCGATCTCAAGAGGCATTTCGAGATTCTTGCCGAGTTCAACGCCAAGGTGAGCATGCTTGCCCCCTTCCATCACGACGTCGGGCTCCGCCACAGAGCACGGGGACTGGGCGGGGAAGGCGCATCGCTGCACATGAAGTCTGAAGCATTGCAGACGAAAAAGTTCCAAAATGATACGAACTGCTGCGGCTCGCGAGCCGCATGCGGCTCTTTGAGTGTGAAAGTGTGGCTCGCGGCTCCCTCCCATACCCCCCCCCCCCCCCCCCCCCCCCATGCACTTCCACAAAAAGAGAAATAGAATGCGTTTTAAATCCAAAGACAGGTTGCGGTTTGCTAGTCTTGTGCTACTGCTATCTTACGTACAGTTGGACTACTTTTGACTCGGATACATTGCAATTAGTTTCGAGTTTCGTTCATTCCTCTGGATAAAAGTTTACCCCCCCCCCCCCCCCACCCTGCGGCTTTTGGAAGTTTCGTGGTTATGTTTGCGGCTCTTAGGCTGGGTCAGCCTGGCCACCCCTGCTATAGAGTATCATGACATTCAAACTCACCTGGCTATTCAAGAGCAGGCTTTTCAGCAGAGCAATAGATGTTATTTTGCAGGTAAACTGCAACTCTGTTTCACAGAGCAGAAGTGTCACGAGGACTGTGCACTGCCAACAACCCTAAAAGTCTTCGAAATATGCGGCAGACAATCACCTTGTGTGTTGGTAGGAGAGAACTCTAAATGTAACAGCAAAATAAATCAAATCGTTTTTTCAAAAATAAAAATCTACTGATCTGAGCTAGGGATGACCAGTCAGGTGCTAAGATAAATTTGATCAACCTTTAGCTTCTAGTCTAAATCTCACAGTTGTTGCAGAAGGTTGGCTCTCAGAGAGTCCCAATTATTCACAGAATGTCCACCAATTGTTGTGCTCTTAACTCAATGTAGTTTGACATACATCGAGTTATAATATCCCTTTGTCTCGGTTGCTAGTTCGCCATGTATGTCTTCTGAATTATTCATTGACAGGGATCCTTATACAATTCGTTAGTTCCAAAAGCTCTTTGCTTTCTATTTGAAATACTGTATCCGAGTGGACAATACACTAGAGACTTGAAACCATCATGGCAGTCTTCCTGTCTCAGGCGAACGACGGAGATGCCCCAGGGATCGACTGGACCAACGAGACGGACCGTCTGCTCGTCATGGAGATGGCCATCAAGCTGGCAGACATCAATGGGCCCTGCAAGAGGCACGACATCCACGTCCAGTGGACCTACCGGATAGCCGAGGAGTTCTACGAGCAGGCAAGTGCGGGCTGCGCCCTACACGCCTCTTTTCTATGGTACGGTGCCTGGAGGGCAGGAAAGGATGCTCCGGTACTACAGTGATGTCTCCGTAATATGGACTTCATTATTATTGATACCCCGATATATATACAAACCTTTAAGGGACTAACTGGGTAAGGACAGGGTGTCACAAAAAAAAGTTTACAGTTTTTTTACCACAAAAATAAACTAGGCATCGCCGAACGCTCATTCTCCGCCCAAAGGTAGCGCTAGAGGTCACAACCAGATGCCAAAGTTTCAGCCCGATCCGATACTTTATTCAAAAGTTATAAGTGATTTTCTGAAAATTTCAATGGGAAAATGGCGGCCGACGGAGTTTTCGAATACATGAGGCTCTATGGTGCCAGAAACCGAAAACGGGCAAAAATGGGCTCCATTTTCCCATTGAACTTTTCAGAAAATCACTTATAACTTTTGAATAAGGTATCGGATCGGACTGAAACTTTGGCATCTGGTATTGACCTCTAGTGCTACCTTTGGGCGGAGAATGAGCGTTTGGCGATGCCTAGTTTATTTTTGCAGTAAAAAAAACCCTGTAAATTTTTTTTTTTGCGACACCCTGTACATGCATTTTTGTCTCGTTATTATGGACGTTATGAACGGTTTTGGGGAGTAACAGAGGTGTCCATGTTAAGGAGACATGACTGTGTTCAGTACAGCATACTAATGCAGATTGTTTCAAAGTCCTTTATTGAAGGTATGAGTGCCTTGTTTGCCATTTTTAAACGCTGTTCAAATGTTGACAAACCAGGCATGCCAAATTTAGTAATACAGGAAAAGTCTTTCGCACACACAACTCCACGAATACATTTTTCTGCCAGATTCAACAACGGAAAGAGATCAAAGTGTGCTGTATGGGAGGTAACATTTTCATAGTACTATATGTATGTTTATTTTTATAAACTATACACGAACTCAACTCTGTTACGTCACGGTGCAGTGGTGGCGCGTCGGGCGCACTTCCGGTCTGGGGCTGTGGGCGGATGTTCCCATTTGAGACGTGTAATCGTGCGTTGTTTTGAAAGGAACCAGACAAAAACCTGCATTCTCGTCAAAACGCCACGACTGGGGCTGTACCAAAAAAGTCGAGAAAGGTTTGAAGGTCAGTTTTCATGTGCTCGGTTCGTCCGAGAACGGGATATTTGCCGTGGAAAGGGAAAACCAGATGCTGTGAGACCACGATTGCTTGGGTGGGAAGCACTGTGGGTTGAATTCACAGATACTTGTGGTCATCAGATTTATTTCTTTTGTTCCAACATGAACGCCGGAAGACCGTCAAGTTGTACGGACCACCTGCGGACTATGTTTAGTGCGTCTTCAAGTTCAAATGGCTGCCTGATCGTTCGAACTGTCGTCTGCTCTTTCAAACGTTTCTGCTTGTCGTCTGCTCTTTTAGACGACACCGGCCCGTAGACCAAATGCTGCCCCGGTACTTGCAATAAGAAGTAAGTGCAGGCCTCAAAACACTTAAGTTTTGAGGGTGGTAAGCAGGCTCGATGTAAACAGTAGATGCAAGGAGATGTTGATCATTGTTACCAGTGGCCATCACCGACTTGTTATGCCTGATTCACTTGGTCCGTCTGATTCTGCTTGCGATTTTCAGTATTGACATCGACCATCTCAGCTACGGTTCACGCTTTTGCAGCCCGAGTGACGTCGCGACTGAAATTTGCGAGCGAAATCTCATCATGCGAATCAGGCTTTAGCGTACATACTGCGGCGTCCACGCGGAATGAATCGCCACATGTCACATTATTCACGCGAAGGTTTGCGGTGTAAGGAACCTCGTTAATTTCACTGAGGCCTCTGAAGTAGTCAGACATTGCCAGGAAGACGTAGAATCAACAATTCGAATGAAATAAAGGGCAGGGGGCTCACACCGACGCCAACAACATCGCATTTCAATGGTTTGTTTATGGGCGACGGCGAGCTTCTTGCCCACACTCCACCGCGCATGCGCGGCGCCGGTGGCATCCGCTAGGGGCGCTCCGGTTTGTTTGTAAACATGAGTTGGTGTATATGTGTCTGTAACAAGTAAACATATAGTGTTGGGTATTTTCCACTCGCTTAGTACTAATTTCGCTCGCAAAAACGGAACATGATTGGGGCTTCATTGAGACGGCCCCGGCCAGTTCAGTCTCGACGAGCACTGTACCGGCATTTGGTCATGTATCACATACTGTGTGATGCATGTTAAAGACCCCATGCTGGCAGAGGTACTGCACTGGCTAAATTTCTCTTTTATAGTAGAAACACCAGACAATAACCGAGGCTAGCTGATCTCCCGCTGTCTAAACAAACACAAAACACGTTTCTTTGTACTGTGGTGCTTGGAATGTGTCACTGTCTGGCGTGTTTGCCGCGACCTAAGAAGTGGTTCCTCCGTTTCTACCTGATGAAGTTATAGGTGTCATGTTGTCGCCCGCCGTGACCCCGGCGGTGCCACAGTAACGGTAGTAGATGTGGCAGATGACACCACGATAGAACAGCGCACGACACAACAGCACGGTCAAAACAGTACCGCATCAAAACTGCACAGTGACAAATAAGCATGCGTCAAGATGGCACGGCTTCAAAACAACGGAGCGACAGAAGAGCACGTGCCAAAACAGCATGTGACGATACAGCACAGTACCGAAAGAGCACGCACGTGAATGCTTGCTGTTTAGAGGGAGTCGTCTGACTCTATCAAGAATGGAATCTGGTGACTCTCATTGTGGGTTCGCATGATTCTAGTAAAACGAGTCCGCTGACCCTTTTTGACTTTGACTCCTTTTTTTTTTAGAGTGAAGCTGCCATGAGCATGTTGTGGATGAGCTTCCAAAGACCAACAACAGTGTAGAAGCATGGCACCGGAGTATTTAGTCTTCGCACGGTTTTCAACATCCTGACCCGTACCGGCCAAAGAGGATGCACCCCATTGGGTTCAAAGCCATACACGAGAATCTCGCAAAGACTACGAAAGGTCCTGTCCTAGCATGACACACAGGCCCTCATTGACACTCTTTTGGGCTGTTGCTTTTCTTACTGAATGGAAGCTATATGTAAAACAAGAGTGTGTGTCAAATAAACTATTTCTTTAGCAGTTCCACTAAACTAGTCAATTTTAAATTTAATTCTTCCATTAGAAAAATAAGGTTGCTGCTTTAGCATTGATATAAAACGTTAAAGATTAGCAATCAATCAGTCATTAAAAAGACGGTAAAAAATTTAACTCCATTGGCTTGCGGTGAAAAGGTTTTATATTACTGAACATGCACGAAACGCTATAAGTATGTAATATAACATACGGTGCACGTAATATTATAAAGTCTTGTAAAGATAGAAAATAAAATGCAACGGCAATGCACATGTTCTGCTGAACACCTTAGGTACAAGTACTGAATTTAGGCGCGTGCTCCTAGTAATCTGTTCTACAGCAAAAAAAAACCTTGCATTTACTTGCATGCTGTTTTGTTGCTGTGCCGATTTGTCGTGTGCTTTATTGGCACATGCTCTTCAGTCACTCTGCTGTTTTGTCGCCATGCTGTTTTGATGCATGCTATTTTGTCACTGTGCTGTTTTTACGCAATGCTGTTTTGATGCCTGTTGTTTTGTTGCAGGCTGTTTTGTCGTGTGCTGTTCTGTCACGTTTCCGTGGCAGACACCTGATCTGCTGCAGGTCGCTCTTTAGCATGACTGTCCGCGGAAGCTTTGGCATCCAGGAGTTGGGACGCCTCGACAATACTTTTGTCCTCCCCCGTTTTTTTTCACGACTTCTACGCCGAACCGCCAGGATTGCAACATCCAACAACATGACAAATCCGGCTTTTATGACGTTATTTGTTGCCACTTAGGGACCACTTTTGAAGCATGGGCAGAAAGGATGCTCAACACACCAATCAGACATGCGGTCCAGGCACCATACTTTTACTTCGATCATTAGCCACATTTTGTCCGCACTGCTCTTACTCTGACACCCCGAGCTTCATAGTCCGAGCGCAGCAACTGAATGGAGCATAGCATACGCGAGTGCAACACACCGACACCCTAGATGGGTTGTACAGCCTCTTCCGACTGCACAGTTATGATACGGACACAGAATGTTGTGGATACGGATGGCAGAAGCCAGGATTATTCACTCCTGCCTTGTATGTTTCAGGGTGACGAGGAAGCGACATTAGGGATGCAGGTGTCCCCGTTCATGGACCGGTGCAACCCGCAGCTAGCCAAACTCCAGGAGTCCTTCATCAACCACCTGGTGGCGCCACTGTGCAATGCCTACGGGGAAGCGGGGCTTCTGCCAGGACACTGGGTCGAGGCCTCGGACAGCGAGGACGAAGGTGGGCACCAGATGACGCCAGCACGGAAGCCTCAGGGCATGTGTCTAACACCGCGTATGCGGAGCACAAGTTCGTCTGCTCTTTGCGCAGGGGTTGCAGTGACGTCAGAACGACGCCGAGTTCTGATTGGCTTTGATTGAAAAATAGTGGGTAGACTTCAAGGCAGCTTGCTTTGAGGCCTACCCACTATTCTTCAATCAGAGCCAATCGGAGCTCGGCGTTTTGACGTCACCACAACCACTGCAAAAAAAGAGGCAGACGAGCTTGCGCTCCGCATAGTCACTGACAACATAAGAATTGCAGGGCATCTATTTCAAACGCCCGACCTTCGATATCGAAGGTAGGAAGCTTGCGCTGGAGGTGGGACAACTGAAACTCCAGCTGTTCTTATCCTGTCAGTGACCATGAAATAATCAAAGGCCATGCAGTAGAATCTTGACGTCATCGCAGCGAGATCGAGCACAGGCACAAATTGGGCACGAGTGTTGCATCAGCATTCAGCTGGTCCTCGAGTTCGTTCGGTGCTTCGAAGGACGCTCGGCGTCAGGCTCGGGCCCGATTGCCAAGCTGGCACCATTTGAGTGTGATGACGCTATGTGGAGGTAGAATTGGCTTTTCACTGGCTTTGATTATTCTAGGTGATGTTGGCTGCAGTCTCATGCACCAGCTTGAACTCGTGTTCTCATTTGACTGTAGTGTTCTCGTATTACAGTTAAGTGCAAGGACTTTCACTGTGCATCTCAGAATTAGGTGAGCAAAGAGCAGCGCTATGGGGTAATGCAACTGTCACAGTTGCTAAACTCTTCAAAAAAAAGGAAAATGAAATCGGCCCCTTTCTTTTAGTTTCACTTCATTTAGGCGAAACAGATATTCCTCAGCACCAAGGAAAAAGGCTCGCTAGCCTGACAAGGCTTTGGTGTAACTTTGTAAAAGCAGTACAATAATAGTTGCTGTATACTGTTGATGGGAGAATAAACAATGTATAAGGCTTCTATGAAAAACAATGTAACTGCAATAAAACAAAACCACGATAATAACAATGGTGCCATATAAAGAAAGGTAGCATAGAGTAAAGATCAGTTCAAGTTCTGTTTTTTCCTTAGTTATTTTTTTTTTTTTGGTATGTGTCATTAAAGTGTCTTTCAATACACACATGAACTAACTCAGTGGGATACTAGATGTGATGAGTGTGTGAAGGCATATCGCAGCAAGAGGCCTGGCTTATTATGGTTTTATGTTTACATGTATGCATGTATGTATACTTTCTACAATAGCCAGTTTAGAAAGTTCAAATCAAATGTCCGTTTCAAGGTGTTGTTTTTTTACTCTTCTGCTGTCCAACTGTAGATGTTAACAGTAAGTAGCAAACACGACTGCAGCAGTTTTCCTTAACTTCATTTTCAGGATCAGGCCATTAAATTTAGATTCCCAGGCGAAAATCAGTCCACTTCCAGCTGGATTATGGAACTGGAAATGAGGCGGTCCAGCCGGATTCCAGCTGGGTCCAGCTGGAATCCAGCTGGACCACCTCATTTCCAGTTCCATAATCCAGTAGGAAGTGGACTGATTTTAGCCTGGGTTATGATATAGATAGCTCATTCTATTATTATGGTCATCTAGCTTCTTCATTTGAAACGTTTTACTACATAGTTACTTTATATTTTACTAGTTTACAAGGGCTGGTCTTCTGTCATGAATGATGAGAGCAGAGGTTCTTAGATTTGGTCTAAACTGTTTTGTTTACCCCAAAACACCACCTTGAAATGAAACATCCATGCTGCACCATGAGAAAAGGTATTATTGCTCTTGTCATCTGCTTCCCCTCCTAGACAACACATTAGAAGTTGTCTTTATACTGCAGCAATTTAAGAACATAGTCTTCACTCTTGTTCATGACAGTGAGAAGACTTGCAGTCTGGTTGTTCTTTTCATCATAATGAACAAGAGTAAAAACTGTGTTCTCTAAACTGACTTTTTTTTTAAACTTTAGGTTTCGTTTTGATTGAGCATTGAAAAGCTAATGCATTGAGATACATAGCTACCCTCTCCACTTTAGCAGAGCAAGTGCTGGAGAGGAGGCAAGTGTAGAGGAGGAAACAACCAATCATAGCAAGCAGAGAATGTTGTTGGAAGAGCTTCTTCTGCTTTTCTAAACCTGCAACAGACTACAGATGCTAATTTCACAAATTGGGTACCTTTATCACTGAAAGTTTCTGATGACTGTTGATGCTTTTTCGAGACTTTGACGCGACCGGGCCGTCCTTGTTCAGGTGTTCCAGACAAGATGGAGTCTCAAACGGGCAGAGACACAGAAGACGACACAGAAGGCGAAACATCTGCAAGCGGTAAGTTTGGTCTTGGCAACCCTGTGCATAGGTCTCTTAATGCATTGGCTTTCAGTTTTTGTTAATGATGGCTTTCTGTGATGAGTCACAAATGCAAGAGCGAGGAGTGGAACGCAGCATGCATGCTTTCAAGGTGCGGCTAAAGCTAACGGTGCTGGCTTCAGGTCAAAATCTACCGGAAAAATGCCGAGCATGTGCCCATGTTGCAATGAGTGCCTACTTGCTACTTTTAAAATGTTTGAAAACTGGAAAGAGAGCATACCTAGCACCCACTCCAAACTTCCAAGCCCACCTCACTAACTGAAGTGCTCCTCCTTATCAACCGCTTCACCGAGTGCTCTTGTGCAAAGCGGTCGATCTCACCCCATCATGTGCCCCTTTTGCTTTTTTTTTTTTGGACCTAACAACTGCTCATTTCCCAGTCTTCCACAATTATTTCCAAATTTTCGGTAGCACTTGCTCGGTATTTTATGGTAAGTGTTTAAGAATCACTAAAGGTCTATTGGGTGAGCGTGAGAAAACATTTTGCAGTGTGTCAAGCAGTGAGCAAAAATTGTTACTTACTGTAGAAAGCTGGAACTGCAGCTGAATGTAAGGCTATTGCTGACAATAGGGTGCGAAAGGTTCAGTGTCTCCTCTAATATATTTTGAGAGCTCAAAGCAGTTCACAAGACCTGCCTATAAAATTTATTATGGGAGCCTGATTAGCCATATATTGTATATATACAGATGAATTCTCATTTATTTATTCTTTTTATTTAAAAATTTTTATTAAGATTTTAATATGATCTGGAACTTTCACACCTTATAATTACAGCTCGCATTACCTTTGGGGAGAGTCGGAGGTTTTCTAAACATATGATGGTTCATTTATACAATGATTAAACTCCTGTAAATTGCTTTTCTGATGTTTGGTGCATTGAGAAAACCATCTCACCACAACATGTTTCTGTAGTAGTAAATCAGTGTATGAGCACATCACCATATATATGGATGCATGCTAATATTGTAATTGATTCACATAGAGACTTTCTGAAAGGTCAACCTCCAGAAGCATTGCTTTCTGAAAAACTTAAATGACAGCACTTATCACTTTCAAAACTCAAGGCTACTCACTTCAAATCTCTAATGTAGTACTAAAATACTCGCAATATTATTGGGAGCTTCTTCAAATGCAATTTACTATCATTAGTAACAAGTTTTTGTACGGTTACTAGTACTATATTTTAATAGAACAAAGTGGCACTATGTTAGCCTATTACTATACAGTGATGTCTCGTTAGTAAAATGGACACCCCCGCTCCCCCCTAGAAATCCTCCATAATGTGAGTTGTCCTTTATGACAAGTAAAAAATGCCCATAATTTCCCAGTTTGTCCCCAAAAATGGTGTCCACATAGCGGGGTATCCATATTAACGGGGCCCATGTTGACAAGACATGACTGTATTAGTAATTGGTCAATAGGCTAATGTTTTCAGTAATTCAGAAACACATTTATTCAATTTTAGAAAGGCCAATTATTGATATCCAGTTCAATTAAATTATTGTCACTATAGTTCAATTAAAAAATTGGCACCAGTTCAATTTTACTTTTTCCAAAACGTCAAGCAGGCCCAGTCTCCGACGTAACACGTCAGGTAGCACTCGTCGGTACCGTGTTGTGCTGGCAGTGTTTTTTTGCAGCAGTAACATTCCCACGTTGCCCCTCCCTTCAAGTTGCTTCTCCAATCCCGCTGTGTCCAAATCTATGAATCTCTCTCTCTCTCTCTCTCTCTCTTTGAAATGTGCCCTGAGTGTCGTTGTAGTTGTTCTCTAGTTGCCCGTAGTCATTTTCATGTTGTGGCTTTCTCATCAGATGGTGGGGGTATGCGCTTCTACAGTTTGAAGGCAATAGCATGGTGTGGTACGTAAATGCCTCGCTACTTTACCAACGGTGGCACAGTAGCACTGCAGCTTTCTTCTCCCTTAATTATCCTCCTCCCCCTTTTTCCGCCATTTTTACTCCCAGCCGTCAGTGCTAACCCCAGCCCTCCCCCCCTCCCAACCCTCTTGGTACCTCCGTTATGACTGGTAATGAGCGTTCGTTATTCGGTGTTGACATTCCTTAATGACCGCATCTACACTGCAGCGCAGATGGAATCGGTGCACTGATTGCGTCGTCAAGCTCTGATGACATGACCTGTTCATCTTCCAGATACAGTTAGGAGCAAGGACAAAATTGTCCTAGAGTGAGTAAGAGGTGAAGTTTTAAAGACGTCTGGAAAAATTTAGGCCAGGTTTCTTTGCAAGATTGACACCAGTTTCTTCTAAAAATTGCACGCCCAGACTAGCGCTTTTGCCCAAAATGTGGAGTGACATTAGCATATATGCCTCTGCTAAAATTAGGGTATCATATTTGGCTACAGCTTAAGAAATTTCAGGGTCTCAGGTTACTTCTGACTTGCTCAAAGAGTCGGGATAAACGTGCTGCTGAGCTAATCGTAAACACTTCTTGCTCTTCAAAGATACTTGGTAGAATTCCATCCCTGATTCAGTCACTCGTGTCAGAGTCTTGCTCTGGCAGTTATCACTATATTTTCATAGCTGAAACGCTATTTTACGTTGCTTGTTTGTTGCAAATAACATGGTCAAGCAAATCTGGACAAATTAGCTCCTGGTTATGCGTCTTCTCTGCATCGAGTTGAGCATTTGGGTGAAGCGGGCCCTTCAGGAAGGCAAAAATGATGGCAACTCTTCTCCTTTCAATTGAAGGGAGTAACATTTCTTTAAAAACGTGTACATTATATGTGCCTTTTTGTTGTTGTGTTTTTCATAAAGTAGTAATTTTATAAGTTTTTTTTTTACATATTGAGCATTTTCTAACTTATCATTAATTGACAATGCCCACAGACAATCACCCTAAAATCACCTTGTATTCCACAAAAATGTGACTGAAGCGATTTTAGTTTCTGCGATGTCGCTATACAATTTCCTTTTGATTTCAGCTATATTCTTAAAATATACTTATCTTCAAACTGAGAATATTATTAGGCTTTGGTTTTGATGGTTTCTACTAGATTTGTCATGCTGTAGTTTTCAAAAGGAACATCCGTATAAAAAATAATAGGGCTAAGCAAAGTTGTAGAACTGTCTTCAGTGTTCCATTAGCATTTAAAAAGTGATTGAAAGGTATAATGTGCCTACTATTTGGTCCAAAGTTCCCCCCATCCCTTCCCCCAAGCTAGTGCAAAGGAAGCCTTGGCTGCCACCCTTTTACTTTGAGCTGTCTGTTTATCCAGCATATTAGACAGCTGTTAGGTTCCCCTTCTGCCTGACTGCACACCACACCACCTGCAAGCCTCACGCCCTTGCATAGAACACACAACACGGTGTGTCGCGGAGTTGATGCGATGCGTCCGTGGCACCAGTGTTTCTGCACTTCTGCACTGCATCTGTGTTCACTGTGTGTCATGCTTCATGAGCGTCGCCTTGGTCAGTAGGGACTATATCGAACTGGCTCATCACCAAGACTCTCAGAATAGTCGTTGCATAGTTACTATGGTGGCAGATTAGAGCGGCCTTGTTTGTATGATTGCTATTCAATCTGACTCCAAAATCGCATAAATATACCGTAATCTTGTATATCTATAGTAAGTGACATGATGATAACAGAAAGAAGGTGTTGGAGTTGCCCCACCTTTAGTGCGAGCTTCCTACCTTCTATAACACTTCGCTTCCCTGTGATCTTCGATTGTGCACGCGGAGCCAAAGCACAGCGGAGAGGGATGAGCGTGCGTTGGAGGCTGGTCATCTAAAAGAGCAGCCCTGCCATTCTCATTGTCAGTGATCACTATAGTCTTTGTAGAGTGAAAATGTCTCCTCCTCGGCTTAGCGGTGCAACAGAACAGAGCCACAATTTTATAAGAGCCGTTGTTTTGTTGTTGTGTTTTTTGTCTTTTAGGTATAATGAAATTGAATCGTCTTCCAAAGTTTCAACTTTTCTGAATTTGCACGCACGAACCTTCTTGGAAGGAGGGCTTTCTTTCTGTGCGCCGCCGCGTTGTGGGAAAGCGGCACGTACGACGCCGTCCTTGCGAGCGTTGCTTCCCCGCAGCTCTCATTCTCTGAAGGAGAAGCCCTCTTTATGGTGTTAGGGTTTTGAAAATTTCTAAATTGTTTTGTTTTTTTCTAGAAACACTCGAAATGATTTTAAAACGCCCCTACTCTTCCGACAATCAAAGGCAACCCTTTGTTTGATTGTTGTGTTATTTTATTTTGATCTAATTATAATTCAGAATGAATGGAAAAAGTAAAATATGTGGGAACAAATGCTCCAACATAAAGACATTCGAAGGACCTCTTAAATATGTTCCTTGCTGGAATGTGTCCGCGAGTCTCTGATCTTGCGGATTGTAGATTTTGTGAAAATGTTTGAGCCAAGCAACACACAGTTGAATAGGAGCATCATGTTTGTTTCTGTTGGAAAACTAACACCTATTGCAGTTTTTGACGTTGAATGTGCACGAGACATCCTTCATTGAATTCCTGTCTCTAACGTTTCTGAGCGCAGACACACCGCACTTTCGTAACCTGTTTTGTGACATCTAATTATGCCCCATAACAAAGATGTAAAATCGTCCCACTTCAACAGTCAAGGACGCACAACCCAGTTTTAGAACTTCTAGTGTTGTCACTTCTTGAAGGCAAACTTAAGCAACTGAAACTTGTTGCCATTGGGTAAATAATGTGCGAGTGTATGTGAAATCATGGCTGTGTTAAAACAAAGATTTTGGCATACATCGCCTCTCGAATATTTTAGTTAATTTCGACTGCAGCCTGAATAAAAAATAAACGGTGTTTGATTAGAGCAATGTCTCGTTAATATGTACACCTCCGTTACCCCCCCCCCCCCACACTTCAAAAAAAAAAAAGAAAAATCTTCAATATTTTAATTGTTTATAATACTGAGGAAAAAAATTCATGTATTCACCCAGTGCATCTCCAAATACTCTGTTTATGTTGCCAGGTATTCATATGAAAGGGGTCCAAATTGGCGAGACGTAATTGCGCCTCACGGTACAGGCTACACTACATGGCCCGATCGGGAAAATTAAACCTGGTTTTCCGCCCACTTTAATGTACTAAGCAAAGGCAAACTGCTGAAACTCTATAGTATGGGGACGCCAGCGGCGGCAATAGAATGCGAAATTTGAGGACACGATGGTACTTGAATCAAAAGGTGCGAAAAGAAAACAAAAGCACCTGCAGCATTTATTTCAGTGAAAAAGGATACTCATCAGCAAGAAAGAAAGCAGTGTCATCTTTCTTGCTGACAAATTTAGTTTTCACCGAATAAATGCTGCAGTTAAGGAGAATACGGCATCATACCGTAATTGCATTGGCTGCGGAGCGACAATAAGATGCTCACTCGGGCAAAAAATGCTGAGTGACTGCGCTAAAACTGCATGCGCGGCGTCTGGTATTTCACAAAAAAAAAAGAGCCAATGTTCATGCTTAGAAAGCATTCCACAGCCCTCTAGACAAAGCTGGAAGTGTGCAGGAGATGATTACTGAAATGACCCATAGATGTTTGCTAGCCTCTGGATCTTACTTGTGACGGGTGCAGATCGCCTGTTGCTGACAGCTTAGGAGATACAGGACGGGACCTAACGTGTTCATGTATCCTGCCTGCTCCAAGATTCATTCTTTGGCGTTCTTATCGGCGAATGGCGCGATCTGATTGGCTCTGGACTGATAATAATTGATGCTTGGGCTGTGCCACACCCTGCCTTTTTCAAGTTATCAGTGACTATGGATGGATGGATGGATGGATGCTGATAGCTGCATCCTTTGTAACGGGTGGTGGCTTGCGCCACCTAGACTGGGAACTAAAAACCAAAAGTTTGATTCCTTCTTTCGCCCTTCTAAGCCAATTTGCCTCCCTTCTGCAATTTTGTAACTATCACCAGGCGGTGTAGGATATCACCAGGATGACCTTTGGTTATATATAACCTCTATAACATAGGGCGTACCCACGGTTGCCACACTGGCGCCTAGACAAAGCCTCTGTTATTCATGGTGTCTCGCTTGTTTTCCCCAGAGCTCGATGTTTATCCAACAGAAGGCCTGTGAATTGGAGTCTTTCCGTGATGTTCTGCGATCAAGCGCGTGGCAAAGATTCGACACCAGTGCTGCGTCAGCCATTAGACTGACGCAGCGTTCAGCTATTTCAGCTGAGCGGTTCGTCAGAAACACAAACAAATAATTCATGTTGTTATAGTCCCCACGAGTTTAGTCCCCAAGTTAGCCGCTAGGGGCGCGACGACTGAATCTCGTCCCTGATAGGATGTGCTGGCCCGTGTGTGCATGCGTCGCCCACACTTGCCTCCCTCCCCGAAGGTCGACCGTGGAAGAGGCCCAGTCAGCAGCTTCAGCCACGGAAGGTGAGCTGCCTCCAGACCAAGCACCTCCAGGACAACTACGAGCACTGGGTGAACATCCTGAAGGAAGAGAACCGCCTCAAAGAGGCGGCCCAGCAGCAGGGGGCCACGTCGCCCAGGACGGCCGCCGTGGACGACGACGGACCCGACGACGCCGAGGATTCCGACGGCGCCGACGAGGACGACGACGACGACGAAGAAGACGACGACGACGACATCGTGGTCGCCGGCGGCGCCGACGACGCCCCGGGGTCCCCGCTGCAGGAAGAGATGGAGACCATCCAGGAGGTCGAGGAAGGGGGCGCTGCCGTCGCAGGGGGAGGAGGCACAGGCTCAACCAAGACGTCGCCATGCGTGAGTCCAGGTCGCGCTGACTCCCGCTCGGGCCGCGCATCGCAACCCCGGGTCACTTGCACTATGGTCGGTTGCAAGTTAAGAATACAGGACAATTGCCCCTCCTACAAAGCTCTGCTTGTCTCGATTGGTGGCTTTTCTCCTCTCTGCTGGCCTCCTCTCCAGCATTCGTTCTGCTAAGTGTGAAAAGAGTGGCGCTCTTCGCGGGAGCACCTTGTCCTGCTATTCTGAACCTGCTAGAGACTATATACTAGTTGAAAGGTCTTGTTTCTCTGTATCGTGGTTTAGCGAGGCATGAAGTTGGGCTAGTTATAAAATGTTGGTACACGTTCGTTTTTCCGCTGGTGTATCTTGTTAGAAAGTCGTGGTTTAGCCGCTAGACGGTTCTAGTTCGTGCCGCAGCTTTCGGCACGCACTGGGGAATTCCGCAGGCTTTTACACGCGTTTTAATTCGATATTTTGTATTGTTGCAAAAGACACTACGTGTTGATTTACTGTTGGTAATCTCTCACATCCGTCCCATATCTTTTCCTCTTTTCTCCCCTCTTTTCCTGAAAGTCACGATCGCCTTAGAGTAAATAAACATGTATGCAGTTGCGCCCTCAGCCAACATCGCGCAGATGAGATGAGGCCTCGGCACTCCTACCGATACGCCACAGTAAGTGGGTGACGTCACTGAAAGAGCGCTAAGGCCTTAAAAATAAAAATAATTATTCCCTTTTTTAAGTTTTATTTATTTTTTTTCGGCACGATGCGGAAATAAAATAGGACTTTAAGGCGTTGTGCGAACCGAGGCGCACTTCTTTTATGCTTAAATATAATTGAATCTCCATAGCAACAATGAACTTTGTTACTTTAGAAGTGTATGTACTCTAAAAAAAGCCGACGGACAAGCTAAAGGACGACGAACACCTTAGAGCGCTACTTGCAACTGCAGTTTAATATTATTCAACTTCATTTGCAAGTAGCACTTTATGGTGTTAGTCGTTCTTTAACTTGTCCGCCGTCTTTTAGCACTTTTTTTTTTTGTATACAATTTGTTACCTTACATTTTCTATTTTATGTGATCTTGGGGTATTTCTTTTGTGCCGCTTTTTTCCGGAATTTTTATCTACGAACTAAACTCTAAGAATGTCCTGTGCATCTAGTTTCCTGCCAATCAAGAACAGAGACAATCACTTCAATCTACAGGGGAACAGCGCGATTGACTAGGCCGGAGAAGAAAATATTACGACTGCGATACGACCACTGCGACATCGCAAGCATAATGCGGAGGTGTGAAACGCAATGCATTATACACGGCAAACTTTAAAGGGACACTAACACCCCCCCAAACATTTTTTTTCTTTTTTGCCAGTCGATTTTGTATAGTGTTCGAAGGCTACCCAATCAGTAATTTGCTACAGCGTCACGTATATTTTTAATAAAGTCAAAATACGCAAGTGCTCGAAACCGAAACCAGGAGGAGAAAGTTAGTGAAGTCACGTGACTGTGCAACTTTTTTTTTCTTTTCAATCAACGTATTTGTAGTTTTTAAAAGCCACAAAAAGTGGCTATCATTTTTTTGTATATTTTTAGTATTGAGATTGTGCCTTCGATGACTCATGACTTTGATTACGTATGGTGGTTGTGTCTAAACCATAGAAAACGGCACGTGACCACGGAGAAAAGAGTGAGCGCGACTGAAACCGGCCAGTTCTCGATCGGCGGTTTTCGGGTGGAAAATGTTGAGCCGAAAATTCCGTTCTGGGTAGTTGGGCTCCAATATGTCATGTACAAGTAAAAACCTTGGCCGCCATAAATACCCTGTCAGTGTCCCTTTAATGTTGTTTGGCAACTTTGACGGCTTTGTCATCCGCCGAGCTCTCTCTCTCTCTCTCTCTCTCTCTCTCTCTTTCTTTCCGCGACTTCAACACACTCTCAGAAATAGGGGATTTAGTGTTTACACCCCCCTTGTCCCGTATATAACACACCAAAAACTACAATTCGACCTTAGTTTGCTGACCTCGAGCGGCTTCATAGTTGAGTGATACAACTTATTAAAATAGCTATGTATGCATTAAAGATTTCAGAAAAACACTCAAAGTGTTATTAACCCTGCTGCAAAACCTCAATGTTTTTTTGTTTGTTTTTAGTTTGAGTAGTACATTAGTTATTTAGTAAGTTATACACACAGCCATCAAGCCGGTCATAAAAGTTGGTATCTTCAGTTTGAAATCAGTGGACTGAACGTCGAAACGTAACTTTCGGGTGTTACAGAATATGGGACAAGGGGTTCAAGTAGTGCACCCCCAT
The DNA here is from genome assembly GCA_013358835.2 of Ixodes persulcatus. Taxonomy (NCBI): domain Eukaryota; kingdom Metazoa; phylum Arthropoda; class Arachnida; order Ixodida; family Ixodidae; genus Ixodes; species Ixodes persulcatus. The sequence goes on from JABSTQ010009379.1 coordinate 324,792, forward strand.
TTCTGAGAGTGCGGTGCGCATTTAATCGGCACTTTCTCGTGGCAAGGCCGCACTACATAAAAGTTGGGACCAAAAGCCAGTGCGGTGCACAAATTGAACGCGAGTCAGCCGAACGCCGAAGCAGCACTCGTGTTCAATCAGTAACCCCCGTTGGCCTTTTTGAGGTGACGCCAAAAATTCAGTATTACGGCTTTGTTATCTCGGCGGTGTCGTTTAAGTTCCGTTGCTCCGTTTTACATTTTCGTCGCCAGGCTGCGCCAGTTTTCGTTGCACACTTGGATGGGCGCGCGAGCTCCCGCGCTTTCCTCCTTCACGTATTTTCCGCTGGACGGCGCCTCCTCCTATGGAGTTGCGAATGGACCGCAGGTATTCGAGAGTTTAAAAACAGGGGGCCGCAACACTTTCGATTCATCGAGCAGCTTGGGGTGTCGCACTGCGCATGCGGAAAAGTTATGCGCATGCTCTCTGCGATGTCGCCAAGCTCCTCGTGGGACCTAAAGTTTCGAGGCCCCCTGTTCTAAAGCTCTCTGTTGGCTCTTCGAGTGTATTGCGGGAAAAATATCGCGCTGACTTTCTTTTTCTTTTTTTTATGTTGTATTACTATTATTATTCGTTTTTTAGAGTGTAGCACCTTGGGGCACTTGTGTCCCTGTCTGTCCCGGGTGCCTTCCTTGCCGAGGACTTGCATGGTCCGGCTACTGTGCTTGGGACGCGTCTCCGACTGGCGTGTTTAGCGTCACATTCTGCCCATGCATCGAGAGTGGTCCCCAAGTGGCAACAGATGACGTCACAAAAGCTGGAGTGTTACGCTGTCGGATGTCGCGATCCTGGTGGTTGGTCGTAGAAGTCCCGGCAAAAAGCACGATCAAACGCGAGTGTCGCTGACGTCGCGGCGTCCCAACTCCTGGCTGCCGAAGCTTCCGCGAACTGTCAAGCGGGATAAAGACCTGCAGCAGAACAGGCGTCTGCCACATCCACTAGCCCTGCTGTGACGACAGCGCCAGGATAGCAGTCAGCAACAGCGTGATACTTTTATGATGTCATCGGGCAGAAATCGAGGGACCACTTCTTGGGCGTGGTGAAGAGACCAGTCGGAGACGCGTTCAGCGTATCCAGCGGCGGAGGTTTAACGTCCGGCCTTTGCCCTTGTCCCAGTCAGGAAGCTGCTAGCAGTGCTGCGAGGACGCAGGGCGGTGCGAAGACGCTTGCTGCCGTCGACGACGCTGTTGTTTCTGGTGCGTCACTTCCGCGTCCACTTCCGCCGTCACCGCTGCGAGAAGGGGCAGCGTCCCGGGGCGAACCACGGTCTAGCCGGGCGGGCCGGCCCCGGTACCTGACGCTGCGCTTCTGGAAACGAGGCAACAACACCTGAGCCCGGAGCCGGGGCTCTCGAAACAACAGCTTCTGGCGACAATCATCATATCAAGGGCAGCGGGGAACGCCTCCCCGCTTTGGGCCGCGCCCCGGCGGTGGCTCCACGGGCGCGTCTTCTGTGCAACGTGGCTCCGTCGGTCTGGGGCGGACGGGCGCGATCTCCAGCTCTGGCGACCAAGATGGCGGATGGGGGCTCGAAACAAAGATGGCCAAGGGGGCTGGAAACAAAGATGGCCGACAGAAGTTTGAATCAAAGATGGCAGAAGGGGATCCGAAAGAAAGATGGCGGAAGGGGCTCTAAACAAAGATGGCGGACAGGGACTTGAAGGAAAGATGGCATACGGGGGTTTGAAACAAAGATGGCAGGTGGTGGCTGGAAACAAACATGACTTACAAAGGTTTGAAACAAACGTTGCAGAGGGGGGCTCATAACAAAAATGGCGGAGGGGACTGGAGACAATGACGTCAGAATGTGACCCGAAAGAGATGGAAAGATGGCGGGCGGGAGCTCGGAACAAAGATGGCAGATGCTATTTTGATCATCACAAAATACGCGTGACTATAACGTGATGTAGGTTTTTATGCAACGCTTTAACTCCCTTTCAAGGTACTCATTTCCAGAGCTGGGTACCATGTACGCCCCGAGGGTATACAAATTTGCACACCGCTACTAGTACATTATTACGGGTGCATGACTCATGAGCACCTGTTTTGTCCTTTGAAATTATGCTCCATCATGTTCGCATGACAGTTATCTTCCGCCTTCAGAATTGAATTGCAGTTATCTCACGACACCCCTACATTCACAGTAGTTTACCTAACTACTCGTCTGGCCTAAAGTCACGGAATTAGGTACGCTTGGAGCACCTGCACTCCGTTCCTCTACTTTCTTGTTTACGCCGCCATTTTGGTACTTAGTGCAGAGGGGGCGCAATAGACCCTTTTCAAACGTCCATCAAGCAACATTGGCAGTCGCCATTGATCGGACACGAAGCGCGTGATTGGATCCGAGTCCTTGCCAAACGCTGACGTCACACTCGCGTCCAATACATGCTCAGAGTACGTGACCAAGCAATGACGGACAGGCGTTGCTTGATCTTTACGATTAGAACGGGTACATTGGGGATTTTTACGATTAGAAAATGGGATTTCTTGAGCTTTAGATGATGTGCCGGGAAGTTAAGGCGGTGGCGTTTTTGCTCCGCCGAGAACCGTTTCAGCATTTCTGGAGGACGCAAAACCGTTTCCTGCGATTCCATATAAGGCGTTAAACGAGTGTTTGCGCACGTTCCTCCAAAACAGGAACGAAAGCTCGTTCTAGCTCGTTCGCTCTCAATGTCAGAACGAATTCCCGTTAAAAGTTCCAGTGGCTCGAAAAAAGCGCGTTCCCTTTACATTCCTAATGTTAGAACGCGTCGTTACTTTAACCTTACATTTGCATGTTTTAAGGTAATATTGCGCCGCATATACCGTTAATATATAATAAATCGAGCAAGTGAAAATATTCCAACAAACTATATGTCTTGTCGCCACGATCATATTGGTTCCAGGTCTTTGATTTCGACTATCTGTCGGACACTTTCCCGTCCCTTGAAGTCGGTCGTTAAAATTGTCGTTGATAAAAAGTCTAAATGCATACTAAATTTGGGTAAAATTGCAGATATAGAGACAAAGAAAAAGAAACGCCGTTCCTTCTGCTGTTCCCTCAAAAACCTACCGAGATCTCTTTCCAGTTCCACCGACGCGAGATGGAACAGCGACGTTCCTCCGGTCCTTCTTAGAGGAACGCGTTCTACGAACGCCATTCCGTACAACACTGCTGGCAACAGTGATCTAAAGCAAGAGGATGGTTCAAGTGCCGTTACCCTGATGCCAGCTATTCAGTGACTCTAGTCTGTCCTAAATATTTTTGAAGGATATATAGCAAACGGCACTAGGATTTTGCCTAATAAAAGAGTCAGTTTAAAATAAGCCGTTTCCTGGAGGGGGTTACTCTAGGTAACCCGAGGGTGGACGTTTGAGATGTGGGTTATCATTTCATCTCATCTGTCGTTTAAACGTACGGCCAGCTTTGTGTCCCGCTTTCGCAGCCCTCTCTAGATCGATGGTTGAGACTGTGGAACATCGCTCTTCCAGCTAAGCCCAACACCCAGCCATGCACTAATTAAACTTAGAATGCACCGCCATAAACACCACGCATCACGTTCTTGTTTTCAAGCGGTATAGCCCCGGTATATCACGCTTGCAGCCTTCACCATTGTTGTTGTTGTTGCGAATTGTTAATGAAGCCGAACCTGAAGTATCGGTTCACCCACTATTTTTTTTTCTTTCCAATTATATAATGGGTCGGCGGAACTCCCGCCAGAACTCGTCCATAATACTCACACGTCAGGGATTCTTGAAGCACTAAACCATTCCCACTAGGATGATGAGTCTAATGGGACCGTGTTGTGATAGCATTTATTTTTAGCGTTCCCCTCGTTGACGAAGCGGTAAACGGGGATCAGCCCAGGGAAACTATTGCAAGAACACCCTGTCTTGCGAGTCCTGAAGTCATAAACTGCGCTATGCCTCTAAACTGAGCCATCGCCAACTGTCAACAGCATCCGTCTATTGCACCTGACAGGCCATCCTGCGTGCAGTGGGACCTTTGGGAACCGGTAAAGCTTGCAGGTGTGTGGCAAACGGTAAATTACCCGGCAAAGGTAGCCGATGTGTTTTGGTCGTTTCAAACCAATACGGCAAGACGCGAAGGGCGTCTGTTCATGGACACCGTATTCCGTCGGTTTGCAGCGCCATTTCACACCTTGAGCAGTTCGGACCAGAGTACTTATTTCCACTTTAACTCGTAGGCGCAGTCAGAGGCTAGAAGACGCCCACATGCGTGCTAAAAGTGCAAGGCAATGGCGCTTTCTGCGTTTGATTGGGCGAGCCAGCGATAAGCCCCTCCCCCCGTTACAAATACGACAAACGCCGTGACGACGCGCTTTGAAACGCTGCTTGATTGGTGTCAACTCCTGCAGCGTCGGCTGCGCTCCGAGTTATAGCGAAGCGACTATAGACCATTCCAATACTTGCCTTCTGCACTCTGCCATCTTTGACTACTGGGCTGTGGAGCGCGCTCTGGGCATGCGCATCTCTCCTGCGGAATATCAGACACCACGCATGCGTCCACAGCCCAGTGGCTCCGCGTTTTATGGCTTGGGTGATAAGCGCTGGAAAGGTGCCTATCAGCCAATCTGGAAAGACATCTTGACGTCACAACCGCCTGACACTCGACCTTGCTGCCTTTGCTTCACTGTCACTGATGTCCCATGGAGAAACGTCACCGCGTGCCGGCCAACTCCAGAAGACACGAGTCCTCAAGACCGGTAGTTTGATGTCGACATCCGGGCTTCTGTTATTGGTGTGGGTCTCACTGCGCGTCGACGGTTGCCGTTGGCAGTTGGTGACGGCTTTATCTGAAGTTGGCAGCTCGCCGACGTCGGGTATGGGGTGGGCGTCGATGAACCATAATGGGGGGTCGCCGGGAAAGAGCTTGCGACGGTTTTTGCTAGAAGCAGCAGCAGGGTTACCGTCTGCCGTCCCGGTCGCAAGAGCTGGAGGCCGTGGCCCCCCGCCATCCTCGCCGATCGCCTTTTCCAAGACCAACCACTGCGCCTGGTGTACGTCAGTCCAGTGCTCCGAACTGAACAAGTTTTACCCGCCAGTTTGTTCGTTGTTGATGTTGCCTTCCGGATCCGTTTAGGTAGTCCATCTAGTCTTCTGTTGTGTACATACCACCGCTTTCTCGACGGTTTTCATTGTGTGTGTGTATGCGTGCGTGCGTTCGCGAAGGAACTCTGCAGCGAGACACCGGCTCCCTCCCTCCTCCAGGAGGGCTGATGTCGTTTGGACGAAGCGAACTGGTGCTGATAGCGAATGCGCACGCCCTTCTCGAGGGCCTGGCGGCTTTCCTTTACCCCGTGGCCGCCATGATCCCGATTGACCAAAGACGTTGTTTCGTCGGCCGTGAACTCGCCATCAGTTTGCGTTTTGTTCTTGTTTTGTTCTCCTGCGGGAGTAGGGGGAAGGGAACGTAGACCTCTTTCACCGACTGTTTGGTCGCCTCGACTAGTCCCAATCGCTTGTCCGTGATGGCGCACTCTGATTAATATACTACTACTTGGCAACACTTCGTCGTAATTTTTGTCGGTCCCACGCAGAATGAATTTGTCGGTCGCTGTGCCGGGGAGATGGCGCTTTTACACTGCGCATGTCAAGGATTTCTTTTTTTTTTTTCGTTTTGTAGCGCTACCTTTTTTCTTTTTCTTTTTTTTTAGTGGGAGGCTAACCGTATGCAGTTCTTTTTTATCTTGCACTTTTTAGGACGTTCATTTTTTTCGAGTAATCTTATTTTACCCAAAATGTACAGTTTCTTACGTTTCCCCGTTACACTGAGCAACTTATTCTGTAGAGCCCATTTACTGTGTAGGAAAACTCAAGATGGCGCGTTATTTGTGACCGAGTGAATACTTATGGCTTCTGTTGTGTATACAGTGTGACTTGTTTTAGGGAGGCTGAAACAAAATACGTGCCATTTAATGTCGTCCAAGTTTGAGCCGAAGACCCTGCAACCATTTGTAAAGTTTTCTCCAAAAAATATTCGGAGCAAAATAACATAAAGAGTGGAACTAGAGTGATTTTCGCCCTACCCTTGCGAGCATTCTTTATAGTTGGCTGACAGGTTGCATGAGGTTTTTCCACCTTCCTTCTTCTGCCAATGTGGTCTTGCAGATTGGCGTTTCTTTATTTCTTTGTTTTTGTCGGTCCTGATGTTCAGGAAACAGTGTTTTTCGTTAGGCCTAACCTCATGACTTTTTTTTTTTTTTAGTTACGCCTGATTCACACATGGTGCTATTTTACTTGCGAATTCGTAGCTGCGGCGGTGAACACCGCAGCCTCCACCACGCTTTTTTCTGCCGCACGAGCGACGTCGCAACTGCGAAATCGCAAGTAAAGTCGCACCATGTGAATCAGGCTTTAGTCGTGGGTTCAAAAACGGTTCCTTTGCTAGGCGTATGCACGTCACATGTTTTCGTTTGTCTTGGGTTTAGGAAATGGCTTCTTCGATTTCGTTAGGCCTAACCACACGACATGTTTTCGTTGGTCCAGGGTCCGAGATTGGTGTCTTCGTTGGGTCTAACCACGTGACATGTTTTCGTTGGTTTTTTCATGAGGCCCAGCCACTTGACACGAGTGAGAACGGCAGGAAGCGTCGCCAGGTCCTGTTTGTAACATCAGCCTGTTCTTTTGTTCTCTCACACAGATTCTCACGGTCATGTTTAGTACACGGAGAGAGCAAAAATTGACTTAACAGTTGGTCGACTCGTCATCGGTGTCAACCTAGAAAGGTTTTTCCAACGCGACTCGGGAAGTGTCTGATAGGAAGAATGGTCGCCGACGGTGACCTTTATAAAAGACACAGTCGACTTACTCCGATAATTCAAATCGACTCATCGCCTTCCCGCCGATGCACCAGCGAGCGCATGACTTCTCCAGCGCGGCCTAAGAAAAGCATGGCGTCACCAGGAAGACCTTCCCAAAACGTGCGACCTCAGAAAGGTCACCTTGGTGGGACGCATTCTGTCATTTTTGCGCGTGTTATTTGTAGGAAACCCTTTTACTTAAAAAGGCCAACACTTTGAAACAGGGGTTCAGAAAAGGAGCCCGTTGATGTCCCAAGCAGAAAAGGCCTTTGTCTAGAGGACTCTGTTTCGTGGCAGTGACTGAACCTTTCAAGTACATACTGTGAATGTTGCTTAAAATTTTGTCATGCCATTTTTTAATTTTTTTTTTTTTTAAATTTAAAGTAGGGTTAAAGTTTTGGATCGAATTCCCAAATGCATTTTGAGCGGACCGAACGCATGTCGCGATGTTGCAGCTACGTACTCTTGACAAACCGTTTTTTATCGTTTCTCCCCGTATGCAACCGAACTTCTCTAAGCGCCGCGGAAACTCGAGCTTCCCTTACCTGTCTCTACGCGGCGCAGCCGTCGGGCTACCTTCAGAAATGGTTCCACCGCGAGAAGGTTCTCAGCATGCCACGTGAAGAAGAGACTCCTGAGAGAGCGTCTCTGAACGCCTGGAGGCCGCCTGTGCAGTCTGCCAAGCTGTAGTCACTGACAAGACGAAAACGACAGGGCGTCTTTTCGGATGATCCGGAGGCATGGCGGAAGGCTCTTTGCCTTCCATCGTGCTTTGGCTGCGCGTGCACGATCTAAACTCACGATACGTCGAATCGCCATCGAAGGTGGGAAGCGCGTGCTGGAGGCAGGGCGGCTGAAAGGCCCCCCTGCCGTTCTCGCCCTGTCCTTGACTCTGGTAGCGAAAGGGACATTTTCGATACAAAAGGCCGCGGATGGGATGTACCCTGGGAACTTTCTTTTGCTCCATTTCGATTCCACCCCCTCGCTAACATTGCTGCCGCCACTTCTGTGCGAGGAAAAGTGCAAATGTTGTCATTTAGGCGCGCGGGACTGAACGTGAAGCAGAGGGCGGTCGTTGGGCATCAAATCCCTCGTCGGTGAGATTGGGGAAAAAAAAAGGGGGGCGCCAAGTCGATTGCCTGAGTCTGGACAAGCTCAGTTGTATGTATCTGTTCGCCTCTTGTAAATAGCTCACTGATCTGTCTCGTCTCTCTCAATATGTTAAAAACTATTTTATTTCGGTCTGTCTTTTTTTTTTTTTTTGCATATGTGAAATTTTGGCATATGTATGTCTCTCTCGCACTACCAGCGATTTTCTTTAATGCGCCGATGGAGCTAACTAGCGACGTAATGGCCCTAACAAATCCTGAAAGTAGTCGAATGTGGTTTAAGAGGAACTTGAAAAGGAGCCTTCGGAAACCCTCGAGGTGGCCGCAGACTGCGGCTTAAAGAAATACTGAACTCCCCAAACAAAAATTTTTTGTTATGTGTTGGAGTATGACGCGTATGTTCCAAGATTAATTTCCCCTCCCCCCCCCCCCCCCCCCCCAAAAAAAAAAAAATATATTAATTTGCAACGTATTTTTGTTGCTAATTGTGTCTCACGACTTATTTGGGTAAGCTAATTCCGTCTCGCGACGTAAATACGTCGCGAGACGAATTTTCAGCTTGTATGCGAATACGAAATGCGTTTCCGTTTCGGCGCGTCGTCCTGCAATAGGAGGAGCACTTGCGAGGTTCCTCGCAACACAAATAAGATATAGCTGTCTTTTTTTCTTTTTTTTTTTTTTTGGAAAACGATCTTTTTTTTTTCTTTTGTTGTTGTTTCTTGGCAAAGGTATTCTATTTAGGCACTTATTTTCTTTTGTTGTGTGTGTGTGTGTGTGTGTGTGTTTGTTTTAGGAGTTAGATTTTTCTTATTGAAACGTCTACCGCCACTTTGAGACTTTCAGGAGGCCTCGTGTTGTTAAAAGTTCCTTCTATCACCTGTGACTTGCTTGGATGATTTTTCTCGAGCCCGGTATGGCACATTCCCCGAACAGACCCGTTGCATTATTTTTTTTTTCTTTTCATTTTTTTACTGCCAGTGTTAATCGTTTGTGCGCTCACGACAGCAAAGGGATCGTACGTACGACACTTCAACTGAGTTCCGAGGGCAGCGGTTCCACGTTTTCTCGCGGATCCCGAACACGCTCGTCAGGCGAAGCCACGTAACGATGCCGACGATGGGGTTAGGTTGGCAGAGACTATTTCTTCTCTCGACAGTTAGTATAACTTCACGCTGTCATTCGGCCGTAGCTGTGATGAGTCTAGCTCCCCTTGGTAATCGGGTGATATAATAGTTTAACGTAAACTTCGCTACGAACAAAACATTCTCGCTTTATTGTGTTGACTTCCCGATTGATATTATGCAGTTTTTTTTTTTTTAGACCAAAAAAAAGTATTACTATAAGCTACAGATCAGAGGTTTCCAATCTCATCACTGTAAATTGTCCGTCCGACAGAGCAATCCTCTACAATACTCACCACTCCAGAAGCTACGAAAAAAAAAATCCCAAACTTACAGTACAGTAATTTGTCTACACAGTTGAAGAAAATGCGGGGCGTGACTTTTATGTTATCGTTTCTTGCCTTGTGATTCGCTCTTTGGCGTTTTCATCGGCTAATGCTTTCCATTCTCGGTTTGGTGGGAATTTATTCGTAGCGAAACGTCCATCTCGCCTCGTAACTCGCGTGTGACGGGAAGCTCGGCGCGATATCGTTTTTCTCTGTCACAGACTGTTTTGAGACTTCTGGTGGCCGGGAGGACCATTTCCTGGAATTTCAGATAATTAGCAGCACTGATTTTGGGCACCAAGATGGCCGAGTTATTGTCATACCGTAAAGCGTTAGCTTATTTAGTTGCCCTAATCTCGCCTATATACGGACGATTTGAATTTCTGCAGTGGCCTTGTCAAGCTGTTTCTTATCTTTGCTTCCTTCCCGTTAGTTAATGCGGGACGATTTAACTGGACGCGTGACTAAGATATAGATTTCTAAGATAAAGAACAAACTGCTGTGTAAACTATTTGGTTTCCCAAAGGTTTTATCATCTTTTTCTTTTTTTCCGTAGAAGACGGCTACCACTGTTTAAGAAGCAGAACTTCGTCAAACTTCGCTAAGAGTTCTAAGGTTCGCGGAAATAGTCGAACCACGAGATTGGACAGAAGTTCGCTGCATGCCTATATTACGACACGTGCTGGTTTTACAGGGTTGCTAGGTTTTCTTCTGCTCGTTGGAAGCATTTATCGAGTTTGGCGTATGGAACGTGTGCGGGAGGCGGCGCGAGCGAGTGAAAATGGCGTCGCGCTACAAGTTTGTCAAGGTGGCCAACTCGCGTGTTGTGTAAACCTTTAAAAAAAATACTGCGAGTAGATATTTTGTCTGTTTAGGCTTAACTTCGTACTGAAGGCAGATCCTGATAAGTACCTGTACACATATTTTAGTGAGATTAGCAAACGCGGTGAAAAAACGACAGTGGACGCTGTACAGTATTTGTGATGTTATGTTCATGTGATCAACGTTGTCGATGAAAACGCAACCATTTAATTGAAAACACACAGAAAAAAAAGTTTTCTCTTCAGTATATCTTATATGATTAGCCAGAAGCGTTTGGACCAAATGTTTGTTGTTATCGGGATATCAGTAATACGACGTGTGCCATAAGATACCGAGGTGTGTAGAGATTGGAGACTTTTCGACGGACTATTTTATATCGCGCAATGATACTGCGAGGCGGGTGTGAACAGATAGCAGCTAGCACTGTGGCGAGTGAATCCTCATAGTTTTTTTGTCGAAAACCTTGGCGTACCTTAAAGGTCTAGTTTGTTTTGCTTATCTGTTTTGATCGGAGCTGTGCTGCAGTCTCCATAGGTGACAGTCACTGAAGTCTTTTTAAACGTTGATTCTTGGAGTCGAATGTGATGTGTTTGCAGACCGATGACCACTTGATGAGTACTTCACCGAAAACTTTTCCCATAGAATGTTTGAAGAGACCTACCGTCGACATGTTATCTTCCTGGTCGTATATGCTTAATACTTTGCATTGCATTTTCTGTACCTGATTCGATGGTGTTTTCTTTTTTTTTTATTATTTTGTATTTTGTGAGCCTGTAAATTTGCGTAGGCGGGTAAAGTTTCGATTGCGAAATTCTTCGATGTGCCCATACGCGTAACGCATCCTTACAAACTTGTTGCGATTTTTTTTTTCTTTTAATAGAAATTTACGATACACGTTGCCGTTTTTCCCCATCTATCGCTAAACGAAAACCTCTCAGACTGAATCATCTGCAAGGATCATTTGCAGTAACCCCTAGAAACGGGTGTAACTTTGGAGCGCACCTCAAAACATTTATCCGCGAATTCTCCCCATCAAATGACGAAAGCGGCACGTATACTCTCTTTCGAAGCACTCTGAACCCTGGACACTCCCTTGTTAGAATAATGTTGTTGTTTTTTTTTTTTTTTTTCTTCCTTGGATAAATATTTGAGTACTACGCAATTCCTAAAAGCATTTTTTTTTTTCAAGGGTGACTTAAAAATAGAAATGGGAATTGTGTATGTTTTTTTTTTTCTTTTTTTTATGGTTTTGGCTTTTTCTTTAAGTCGTATCAGAAACTGCAGGCAACGTTAAATGTTGGACGTGAGTAAAATGGAAGATGAGTACCAGCTGTGAAATAATTACTTCTTTGATTCTAAAAAAAAAAAAAAAACGCTCTTGTTTTTTATGCATTTTTTTATGTGCATAACTTATGAGTGTTGAGATTACCTGACCAAGCGCAACTTGCAGCTTTTAAGTGTCGCTTCAGCGTCGTTCACACAAAAAGCGCGCGCGTCAAACGCGCGACGATAAACCGCCGCCGTCGCTAGCCAAAACTACCGCGTCGCATATATATATATATATATTTTTTTTTTTTTTTTTTTTTGTAACACCGTGTACGTTAAACTTCCTGACTGGCACGAAGAAGGAAATGACCGTTTCTTCATTGTCCAATCAAGTCCGCGCAGTGTTGTTGCCAACATTCCGCTCAAAGGACACCTATAAGTGAGCGGAAAAATTCGTCGTTTCGTTCCTGTCATCTTTACTTGCAACCACGCCGTGTACAGCTGTTTTTATTATTAATATTATTATTGTTTTATTATTTAGGTGCAACTGAGTTTGTCCGAGTGAATGGATGGGGAGACGAAATGCAGTAGCAGACGGGCAATGGCGGCCGAAGAAACTCATTTGCATAATAGTACGATGGTGTCTATGTTATAGCGAGGACCTCGAACCATCTGACACCTTGCACGTTCTGTGGTTACTTTCGTTCATTCAGAGTTTTACTTTTTATCGTTGTTTTTTTGTTTTTTTTTTTCGAGTAAACGAAGATGAGACAGTGTGTAAATACAATGTTGAAAGTGAGTTGATGCCGATTACGAAATAAAGCAAAGCTAAACCTTGTGCCTCGTTTTCAATCTAGATTCGGTCGTATAGGTGACATTCACTTGACGTCACTCGCTAGGTGCGCTGGCATCGGCCACTGCGGTCGCCATCTTCGAGGTCTCCTTCTATCTCACGTAAGTGTCAGGTGTCGTCTGGACGGACCTTTCAGCGTGGGTTAGCAGCATTTTACAACTTTAAAGGGCCTTTTTGGCCGAAACTACGGGTTTTTCTTAGACTTTGCTGCTTTTGAAGCGCCGTAGGAATATTTTTTCTGTGTGTTCTAGTTCGTTTTTGTCGCTATCGGACTTTTCCACCGCGGCCGTGTTGCTCCATCGGCTCCATGCAGCGCTCCGTGTCGCGCGCCGTGCCCTCGGCGGTAGCTCTTTTGCAAGAACTGTGATTTTTCTACTTTGGGCTTTTGTAGCATGGTGTGATTACTCTTTGTTTTGTTTTGCTAGTTTCCTTATTGTCTTTTTTTAGCGGATTGTCTGCACTACGGCCGTGTAACCGTGTTGCTCCATCGCCTCCGTGTCGTACGTCGTGCCTTCGGTGTTCGTTCCTGTGCAGAAACATACCGTGCGGCTCACCGAGTGCGCAGCTAATGGAAAATGGGCCGCATTTTTCATTAGCCCAAACGATTTAAAAACCGCATGCAACCGATTTGGCGAGCGACAAGACAAGCGACGGCGACCCGCTTCGCTGTCGCTCCGTGACTCGCGCGACAAGGCAAACCGCATGAAAGCGACGGAAGCAAACGACCAAGGCGATGAGCGCTATGTTTTCTAGAAATCCAAAAACCGAGCTACGCGACGAGCGACAGTGAAGGGTGAACCGCATGTAAGCGATTTAGCGAGCGACGGCGACAGCGACGGGAGTCGCCGACGAGCGATGGGGATTTCTCACGATCGCTCGTCGCGTCGTTCGGTTTTTAGATTTCTAGAAATCGTCGCTCATTGCCTAAGTCGCTTGCTCCCGTCGCTTTCATGTGGTTTGCCTAGTCGCGCGAGTGACCGAGCGACAGCGAAGCGGGTCGTCGTCGCTTGTCTAGTCGCCGTCGCTCGTCTCGTCTCGTCGCTCGCTAAATTGTTTACATCCGGTTCAGCCTTTACACACGATACTCGGCGGCAACAAATGAATTAAAACGGCCCACCCCCGAGATAAACTGTTTTCTGTTCAGCGAAGCTTCTTCAACGATTTGAAATTAGCACACACTACCAACGGACGACCGCATACCCAAGCCAGTCAAACGTCAAACCGCGACCTCGAAGATGGCGGATCGACGATGGCGCTCCCTGGCAAAATCGAACCTGCAGGCCCAGTGAATACCACCTATACGGTACTGGATCTGCTTGTGCCGGTGGAGTCACTGAGAGCTTTACAAGCGCAGTGCGTTGCCAGCCACGAACATCTTATTGTCGCTCACAGCCAATAAGATTTCCATATGGGCCAATTATTTATTTATTTATTTTATTTTACAATACTACTAGCCCAAACATAGAGGCATCGTAAGAGAGGGTGACAAAAAAAATACATGAATGAATACATTTCGACATGATGAGCAAGTCGCTTGCTATTAAGTGGCCAGCCGGTGCAAGACGTTTTCAAGTGAATCTGAATTAGTGATGCTGGGGTGAAGGCTATTCCAATCGGATATTGTTCGTGGAAAAAAAAAACGAATTTTTAAAGCAATTTATGCCGACCTGGAAATTGGTTATGTATCTTGGGTGTGAAGCTCTAGTGTTAGTTCTGGTGGAAAAGCTAAGCATGTTGTCTGTGTTGATGTGAAGGCTGTCCGGGATGATCTGAAAGAGAGTTTTCAGCCTGTCAGTTATCGCGCGGTGGGAGAAGGGAGTCAGATCTGTTTGTTCCATTAATGATGTCGGCGAATCCGTACCGCCCATATTTTTTTTAAAAATTAATCTCAGTGCCTTTCTCTGCACCATTTCCAATTTCTCTATATTGACGACCGCGTAGGGGTCTCAGACGACGCGTGCGTATTTCAGTGTTGGCCTAATTAACGTTTTATATGCTAGTAATTTAACTTCAGGGGTTGCGAATTTAAGTGATCTTTTTTGTTGCCAGAGTTTGTTTGTAGCTTTGGAGGTAACAGAAGCAATGTGGGAGTTCTAGGACAAGTTATTCAAAATGGTAGTTCCCAGATACTTGTACTCTGAAACGCTGTTAAGTGTATGTACGTCTACGCTGTAGCTCAAAAGGTAAGGGCATTTCTTTAAAGTTACGGGCATAGTTACGCACTTGGAGAGGTTCAAAATTATTTGCCAAGTCCTGCACCAGGGGGCAGCCTTAGAACCCACAACCGGCGTTGCTTAAAAAAGCAACTCCAGTCAATATTTTCGAATTTGGGATTACGACTGTTTTCAGCTCAGTCAGTGTCGATACATTAAAGGCATACTTCCCCCCCCCCCTTTTTTTTTTTTGTGCAGTTTTGTAAATATTACGGCTCAAAGTTTGGTTTCGGGCGTCCATGACAAAACCGAAACTATCTGTTAAAGGGGGATGGCAAGCTGATATCCATGGGCGGCCCTAGGGCTGGGCGACCTGGGCTAGGGAGGCTCAAGTGAGGGTGGGAGCAACTCACAACCTGGAGAGCGTTTGCAATTTAATGGCGGCGCCAAAGGGAGAGGATTCGGGAAAGGATTTTCGCCAATGTTGCCTGAACGAGAGCAGACGCCCGCTCTGTTGCAACTCTGTTGCTCCATGCGCCTTTCCTCCTCTCGCCTCCCATTGCAAGCAACGAACGCCTTGGCGCAGCCTCTCTCGCTTCCTTCTCGCTCCGAGAATTGCAAACGTCGAGAGGAGAAAACAGGGTTGCCAGACAAGCAGCAACGTCCAAGATGGCCGATATTACCATTTTCGCGTTAAAAAAAAAAAAAAAAACTTAACCTATCGCAGCAAAACTGGTGGCTATGGAAACGTAATCATTTATACCTTGTGTAAATTATTCAAGGACCTTAAAGGGCTCTTATGACCTGAGTTAGGAAATAAAACGACCCTTTGCCCCATAGACTCCCAGCAAAATTTAGCAATTAAATGGCGTCCATGTCCCGTGATCCCCGATCTAACAGTTGCACCCACCCTCACTTGAGCCTCCCTAACCTGGGCGATCGCCCAGGGCGCCATCAAACGGGGTGGCGCCGCCGCGCCCACCTTTTGCATATTTAGCTTTTTTTTGTTCTCCGCAAAGTACAAACCAACACTCTCCTCACCCCGCTAGTGCTCTACAACTTCAGGTGGCAGGGGACAGCTCACTGTCTCAACTGCCCAGAGGTCAGGGCTGACACAGAGCACATACTCTACGCCTGTAACACTGCGCTCAACTCTCCCTACTTCCCGTACCCATCCCCTCCCTCCTGGAATGCTTGGCTCAGCTCGGACTCGGCGGACCTCCAATGGGCCCTGGCGGAGCAAGCGCTCCTTTTCACAAGGGCCGTAGTTTTTGGCTTTTAATAAAGTTGTTCTCCTCCTCCTCCTCGTCTGACAAAACGCTCGTGTTGGACCACTACTCACATGTTCACAAAATGTGATGTTGGACCTATACTCCGCTTATTCTTAAGCCGAGACTACAGCAAAAGCTACAAGCGCGAGCTTGCCCACGCCCCTGACTCCAAGACGTGCATTTCTAGCACGAGCGCTGTTACGCTGGCGTACAGAGTATCGCAATGGTGCCATTCTGGAGCCAAGCACCGCGGGAAGCCACAGTCGGTTTTGCAGGGTACATGAAGGCGCAGACGCGAGGCGACGTGCTGGGGCGTACTGCGGCGCACTGCGTAAGGAAAATAGTGCGGCGTGCGGCGACGAGCCGCGCATGCGCCGTCATCGTCGTTTCCTGTTTCCCTCTCGATTGCAAAAAGCGTGCCCGGCACGCCCGCGGGTCGCGCGTCGTCGTCGCGCTGTGTGGTGTCCACGGCTCCACGGTCGTGGTGGTGTCGTGTCGTGGTGAAATAAAGTCGTCAAGTCGCTGTTGCCGGAACATAGCATCGTGAGCCCGCTGTCTGCCCAACGTTTGGAGGACCTTTTCCCTGGAGCGATTCTTGCGTTCTTGGGAGTTGGCGATCTCCTTCCCATACGCGAAAGCGAGACGAGGTGGCGTCTCACATCGTTTCTCGCCGTCGTAATCCTGTACAAGCTCTTGCTGCTGTCCGCGCGATTTGTGCACTTGGTAACAAACACTTCAGCCTGTCATTTTCACGGGGCTCTTTCTACGCGCATGCAAAATTCATTGTGGTAAACAACGTAACGGCTGACGAAAACACCGCCGTCCCCTCGCTTTTGAATGGGAGCTCGCCGACTCGCCAAGATGGCCGGATGTGGCGGTGGCGGTCGCGTATCGCGTATATCACTCCGCGAGAGCCGCAGACGCGAGCAACGCGATCGTCGTCCGTGTCGTCTGCTTCCCATAACCTTGGAAACGGATGTTCTAGAACATCGCTCGCGTTACAAAAAACGCGATTGTACTGTACCCAGTTGCTACACATAGCTGTTCAATAATTTATGAAGCTTTCGGTTCGTTTTATTTTAGTCTAGGATCTATATTTTGCGAACGCAAAGCGGAAAATATGTTCCCCCCCGAAACTCGACGCTCTGCCAGGCCGCTTTCCCCCATCCAGTTCTGCCCACGTGACCACTCCTCCGCCAATACGGAGATGGCGGCGAAAGGAAAAGAGACGCGATACTCTGGCTGTGCAAGCAGAACCTATACAGTTACTTATAGGTTCTCCGAAAAAGGGATGCTCCCTTTTTCGTCCTGTCTGTATCGTGTCCTGTCTGTATCGTCCCTTATGTGTCTCCACTTTCTAAATGTTTAAAAAGCACCAACACGCTCATATAGTACAAGTCTGTGCTACCAGATCCTCGCTCTCCAAATCTGCGACCGGGCACTCTATGACTGCGTCGTCGAACTGCCTGGCTTGCGAATCCGTGCAGAATTTGATGCCAGTGGCGAATTTGGGCTCGCCCCTGACGCCGTGAGAGCACTCGGTCCTCAACCGATTTTTTTTTCCCGCCGCGCCGAAGAGGTTTCCGCGCCGCCGCAGCCAATCAGAGCGCCAGGGGGAAAACGGCGAGTGTTGACGTCACATCCTGGCCGCGAGTCGCCCGAGTTGTTGGGATTGCACCCGAAGCTGTCGGAGTTCCCATGTTGTGCAAATGGTGCCTTCTCGCTGGTATCGTTTTGTCGGCAGAAATACTGATCGAGTCTAAATTATTCAGTTCCGTTCGACGAGCGGCGTCTGAACAACGAATGCGTTGCCCACAAAGAAGGTCTGTGGAATAAAATTGTTGTGAGTGGTACGTCCACATGTTGTCTCCTTTTGCTCTTTATTTTATTATTGTGGGTTAGCGTTGACTGCGAGAGGAAAAGTCAACTTTCCGAAGGAGGTGGTGCGGTCGTGATGGAGATGACCAAAGATGACCCCCCGGAAGTAGCAGGAAAAAAAAATTGTTCGCTCCTTCTGAAACACGTTACGATGGGGGCAAACTTGTAGTGACCAGTGTGGCCATGTTTATTTACAACGGCAAACATTATAGAGGAGAAGAAAAAGTTCGAGGACACCTAAGCGCTTCTTATGAGTTTTGAATGCGAAAGCATGAATGTCGTTTTTCCGAAACCTTAGTTCGTCTGCGGCGTAGTGGCGTGGACGGCCACGTTTTGCTACTGTAGAGGTAGCGGCCGACGGCCGAGAGCGCGCTCTCGTGAAGTGGCCGCGCCGCGCTGAGCTCGGCCGTGCAGCCTCTCCGGAGTTTGCCCAAGCGGGCTGTGCGGCCAGGCTCGCACCTCTTACCGGCGGCCGGGCCGCTGCGTTCGCTGCGCCGGCATGGAAAAAGGCTTCCCTGGTAACGTTTTTTTTTTCTTGTTTTTTTTTTGTTTAACTACGCCGCGCGAGAGCCAATGGGAGCCTCGTTCCTTGATGACGCGCGCCAGCCAATGGGAGCCTATCCATCAGATCGCGGCTTCCCTTCGCTCCACTGGGACAGGGGAGTTTAAGTGCTGTTTGGAGCGGCTTCAAAGCTGATGCCGTCGGTTCGCTCCATGGGACAGTTAATGTTTTGGCATTAAGAACTTGTGTTGAAGCATAAATCCTTAACCGTTTTTGGTTCCAGAGCCGAATCTCCTTGAAGGTTCTCGCGCTTCTTCATTTGTGGGCGCGCAAGTGATCCCCCTTTCTAACTAGCACACACTCAGGCCGCGAGGTTACAGAGGTAATAACGTACACACTCCAGTCCACAGCACTGAGCACTCGCGGCCTACGTGACCGGACACAGCACATCCTGAGTGCGGACGTGAGCAAGCTTCAGTGCTTGGGGGCGAGGTGCACTCACGTGTCCTATACCACAGTAGATTACATGCCCATACCCAGGTGCATTTCGAGTGCCTACGTGAGTGGGCACCAGTACCTGATGGCGGGTTGCGTTCAAGTATAAGATTCTACGCCATTCGTGCCGAAAATACGAAAGAACAGGAACAACAGCCGACAGCGTGATGTTCGGCTCGTAATACAATACTCCGCGAGAAACGTAACACGGCACCCCGCGAGAAACGTCCTCGTCGAAAGACCCCTAGAAGAAAGCTCGTTCGCTTCAAAGGGAAGCTGCACCGAATAAAATTTGTACCTCGCGCCCTTCGGCAGAGTAAAAGCAATCACCCAGAAAGCGTGCACAAAGAGCACACACACGCACACAAAAAAACAACTCCATACTTAACAGGAAGTCTGCGAGATCGGTTTTTTTCGAAAACCGCTCGAGCAAGGGACAGTCTGCTCTGGTATGCATGAGAGACCGGAGCCGCGTGGACGCGGCAGGTGGCAGCAAATGTGAACGCCGCGGTCTTGCTTTTCCCGGTAAATTCGGTCGGCGTCAAGAGTTCTCCACAAGTGTGAAGGAACCATAAAACCAGCTAACGCTCTGGCACACTGGCGCGACATGCATCGGGTAGGCATAGAACTGCCTAAAACGAGAGTGAATGTGTTCGCAAAACTTTTTAGATAAAATCTAAGCACCATGTTTTGAGCCGCTTAGGACGACTAAAGAAACAACTTCTAGGACGACTTCTAGGACGAAATCGAGGACGACGTCTAGGACGACCTCAAGGACGACCTCGAGGACGACGCCTAGAGAACAACGCCTAGGACGACCTCGAGGATGATGCTGAGGGATGATAACAAGGGATCAGGACCTCACTATCTAATAATGCCAAGGAAGGCTGACTCATGCTGGTTGCCCCCTCAGAGCGCAGCTCTTAGACGCCCATTTCCGGCTTGAGCGACGTTGCCGTCGCCGTCGGCGTAATCGCGCGTTGCATTATGGATCGTTTCCCATAATGACGTCACATGTGACGTCATGTGTGACGTCACGGGGGAGGAGGAGGAGGAGGAGAAAATTTTCCGCTAAATTTAGTGGAAAATATTTCCCGCAAAATTTAGCGATGAATTTTTTCCACTGAATTTAGCGGGAAATGTAGCGAACATTTCCCACTAAATGAGAGGGGATCTGGAGGGGAGGGGAGGAGGGAGAGAAGGGCATACCCTCCCCTCCTCTTCCTCAAGAGCGGGGCTCTAATTCAGCGTTACAGAAAATTGTAAACGTCTTTCGTTTTTTTTTTTAATTTTTATTGATATTTGTTACGACAAACGGGGAGTTTTCTGTCAACATGCGCGGACGCAGTTTTTTTCCCAGATCCTAGCGCATAACTGCTTTGCTGTAAAACTACAGTACACAAAGAATTCCTTTCGAGACATATTGAACTCGGATACTTCCCGAGTGAATTGAGCGACATAGTAACGATTATGTGCTTGGTTTCTATTTGTACCTAAAATTTGCAGCGCGTTGGCGCGACGCTGGTATCTTAAATCTCGTGATCACACGCACGAGGTACAAACCCCAAGTAGGTGTAGCTAGAGACGGCACTGACAAAATGTTTTTTTTTTTTTACAAAAAAAAAGCCAATAACACATTTTCCCGGGGGGGGGGGGGGGGGGGGGTGCTTTTCCGCGCACTTTTTTTTACACCGGCAATTATCAGTAGTTTATTTTAGGGGGTACATTTTACAGCGTATGTTTATCGCCACGTGTCCGTCGCTGTGTGTCGATGTCAATCACCGTGCAAGCGTAGCCGTGTGTTCATCGCCGGTACCAAGGCGCATGCGCCGGCGAGCACAAAACTGAAAAACAAAATGCTTGTGCCAGCTGCGAAGTTGTGGGGGTAGAACCCAGGTTCCTGTGCTTCTGAAGCAGTAGTCCACGTAAACAGCGTCTCGGTAATGATCATGGCCTGAGGGGGGGCTCTCCTCACCCCCCCCCCCGGATCTCATCAGGGGGGGCACGCGCCCCGATGCCCCCCCCCCCCCCCCCGTAGTCTACGCCTATGCAATAACACGATA
Source organism: Ixodes persulcatus (assembly GCA_013358835.2). Taxonomy (NCBI): domain Eukaryota; kingdom Metazoa; phylum Arthropoda; class Arachnida; order Ixodida; family Ixodidae; genus Ixodes; species Ixodes persulcatus. Next base: position 345,493 of record JABSTQ010009379.1, read on the forward strand.
TCTTCAGGAACTCTCTGGGTGTCGGTGAAAGACTTGGCTGCTTTGCAACTTGGACGCCATCTTTGTTTGTTTTTCCTTTTAGTCTTAATTGATATTAACTCCCCCCGCCCTATGTTTCCCCTCGACATTTTGTGGGTAGGCTATCTGGCCCCACACTCAAATGAGTCTGAGACCCTTGACTTATAAGAAGCAGCACTTCTATTTGAACGAGCGCCCGAAAAAGAACTCGGCCTAGCAGCAAATTATACTCCGTTTCATACTTAGTGTACAACGCTGCCAAAGGTGCTGGCGCGAGCATGGGGTTTGATGCCGACAGCAGCGCTCACGGGGAAAATACAAAGAAATCGACGAAAACAAAATGTCGCCATAGCACAGTCAGCGCTACAAAACGCGTGCAGGGACACGCTCTTTCACGCGCTCTGAACAAAAAATAAAAATAAACTTGTGGGACAAAATGGCGAGATGCCACCACCCTAAGCAAAGCGCACATGAAGGAACCCTAGTTTGCACGCGTTCTCGCACAAACGAACTCATATAAGACGAAGCCACGCACTCGCGCCAGTAACTTTGACAGCGTCGTACACTAAGTACGAAACATAGTATAGTGGCTTTGGACTTGACAGGTACTCGTAGTCTCGTACTGTACCGAAGATGCTCAAATGAGTGCATGCCAATGAAGCGATTGTGCTTTCATTGTATGCTTCCGAAGGACCCAAGCCAATATTGCGTGTTTTTTTCTCTTATGGAAAAGACGACGCACGTGTACCTGTGCGGCAACGAACACGCCGAGCGTCTGCGCCTTTACGCCAGCTTTCCTCCTCGCTACGCAACAACGCAACGCATTGCTGGACCCCCTTCAATCTAGGCTCTCGAGTTGGCGCACTTGCGTTTGTAAACGCAAGTGCGCGAACGCCACTTGCGTTTACAGTGTGTTGTGCAGCCTTGTGATCTCTTACGACGAAAGTGGTAAGGTCACTTTTGGCGACGATATGTATTGGTGGCGCCACCTCGCGGGCGCCCTTCTGTGACGCGGCTGGTATGATGCGAGCAGACGACGCGCTATGTCAAAAAAAAAGAAGTGGCCATGTATAGTTCGCATCTGTGACGGTTAAAAACGGTTTATTTATTACTGAAACGTGTATGGCGTTTTTGTGAGTGATCTTTCTAACGAATAACAGCGACTTCGAAGTTGCTTTTATAAATACAAACACTTTCAAATGTTCAAAAAGAACATTGTAGCTTCACATTACAGCTTGCGCGGCGTACGTCAGGTCTATTCACAGCTTCTCTGATTCTTGTTGTTGTTGTTGTTGTTTTTCGATCTGGAAAGGCTGCTATAGAAAAAGGTTATGCATTCACCGGAGTAAATGACGTGCTGTTTTCTTAGCTGGGCACACGTGCACAGCTGTGTTGCAAAGCGTCGCACACTTGTTTTAGCTACATTGAGCTTGCCAACACCGACGCTTCTATCCAAGTGTTAGGACTCGACCGTTGCTGACGAGCAAATGCTCGTCGAGCAACTGACGCTTACTTACCTCTTCCCGCATCGAATATGTGGCAAAGAAGTTTGTCACATCGTGACTTCTGCTCGAAAGCAAAGCAGAAATTTTCATAAATTCTTAAATTGTCGGACATGGCCCGTCGAATTCAGGCGATTGATTAACTTGTCCTATCCAATTTTTTTACTAAGAATTGTTTAAAAATTTTAAAATCGCTCGCGGAGAAGCGCATTACGCATTATGCGCATTTCGGTCCGTAAAATTAAACATACAAACGGTAGTAATTTATAGCAGGTGTACACCTCATTTTTTTGGGACGCTGAAGTGTCACCGACTTACTAGATTTAAGACTTCGATCGCGAGGGGGTCTCGCGCGTTGTGCGTCGACCGGGTGAATAAGTAGGGATTTAAATAAAACGGCTCCGGAAGCCAGCCACCGATCCCTGCCAGTTATTTAGAGGAAATGCTTGTTTACTGGCTTACGAAATTCAAAAAGGAATCAACTTGGAACTAATAAGATATCAGTCCTCACAAAACACATTGGAGCCAACAGTAACTAGCTTTATCGTCAATAGTATACACGGAGTTGCTTTCACACGCGAGATGTTCAATTTCACTTTCCTATTTTCAATTTGATGAGACATTCCTTTTTCAGATTTATTTTATTCCGACTCATGATAAAAAAAAATATTAATGCACCCTATTCGCCTTAATAGATGTGGTAGTGGGGTAAAGCGCTGGGTATTCTATTTTCATCATCCAGCTTTTTGTACTGGGGTAGAGAACAGCACACCACCATCCCAGTCCTTCGACACCTCAGTGCCAAAAGTGTTTGTTAGCAGGACTACGCCTGCCTCGGTTTCAAGTTTCGGTAAAATGTCCTATTACAAATATCACTTCACCAAACAAGCACAACGCGTGTAACAGGCTTTGCCACGCGTTACCCAAAGAGCGCATGGCGCGAGCTGACGAGCCGACGGACCCAAGATCTGCGCGGTCTGTCCCAGTCTGTCCTACCCGTGACGTCACGGACGGTGATGATAATAGCTAGGGGAGCGCCCCCTGTAGGTCGCGCACGCTGCCAATATACTGAAGGGTAGCGCAAACCACAGAGTTATTATAATGTACGCTAGAGGTTCAAGTGGCACTAGTGTGCTGCGGCAAATTGAAGCAGACAGCAACCAGTAGGAAATTGACTTCTGGTAATGCGTTTCAATGGAAAAAAGCGAATGCATTTCTGTGTAAGCTTCCACTATGTGAGCAGTGCGCGCAGTGCACGAGTCTCATCGCCCTCTCAACGTGCAAGGCCCCTACTGCCTTCGAAAAGGACAGTGCCCACCGGACATTGCTTCCTTATTTGGTGCCTTGGGTCCGTCCATAGGGCATTGAAAGAGAGTTTGTAAGATCCTCGAGTCTGAGTGTTGGCGGCAAGTTCGATTCCTTTACGACTGGTTGAGTGTTGCCGCTCGCCCTGTGTGCTTCTTCGTCCTTTTGTCCCCCCTTTTTTTAGCTATTTTTAACACGAATGCATTTTCTCCCAGCGCTTGATTGAAACATTTTTCAGCCACGCAGACAAAGTAATTGGTCAGTAACGGCGTTTTTATTTGAAATTCGTGGCATGAAAAACGGTGCTAAAACCGCTTCGTATACACGTATTTATGTGCACTGCCGGACACTGTTAGCGCGAACACGGCGTCGGCGCTTTCCAGCATGGAGGATATACGCGCCAAACGAACGAAGGGCATGTGGAAACACAAGAGAGACGGCAAGAACTACGCAATAACACTGTATAAGTAACTCCTTTGCGTGCCGGCGATCAAAATTAATGGAAAGCCACGTAACATAGTCCAATTGGCAATAAATAAGAACTGCTTTATTTATGCTGCTCAGAATGTTTGCGAAGATGCTCGTTCTGCGTTCAAAACATCACTCGCACGCTCGAAATCTTTGAAAATAGAGAGAACCCAGATAACAGCTGCCCGACATAGGAAATAATAAAAAGACGCAACTTTCATAGCCCACGTACTTTATTTATTTACGTTTTGAATGATTTTTTTTTAACCGCTCGTAAAGATGCAGGACAGAGTCATTTCCGTATATAGTGACAGGACGGGCATACTAGTAGTATATAAGTACCACTGGAATGCTGGTGAACCTTGAACACACTCTACATTCATTTCGATTGTTATTCTGTTCAGAAGCCAACGTTATTAGTTAGATTAGCTCAGTTACGGAACTGCTCATAGACGCTGCATGCACGAACAGTACCCTCCCTCACTCACCACGACTCGCCTGGCGTCGCTCGACGCGCCGCCGGACGGCTGCTTTGGTAACTGTGTATTCTATGGGAATCGGGATACGACGTTTCAACGTTAGTAGAAACGTAAAAACCAACGGAAAAAACTCGTTTTGTAGTAACTTTTATTGGAGTTTAGTACAAAATGAGGGGCGCGTGATGTTTTCTAAAATCTTTAGTTTGCAAGGTTTTGCAGCACAATTATATTGTTTTTATCCAACCATGCCTCAGCGGTGATTTCAGGTAGCGCGTCCCGACCTAGGTGCGTCTTAACTTCGGTGATATGTCGCGGCGCGTCCGCTGGGAAGATGGGGGTGGCACCCCTGTAACCCTTTCCACCGTATCTGTTTCGGCTCCGAAATGGCCGATTGAAGCCAAAATAGATGTCACGTGCAGTTCCTTGAGTAACCGCTGCGGGAGAAATGGTGGCGTTGTGATCGCCATATGGCGCTGCAGCTGTGCTCTTTGGAACGCACAGTTATGAAATGAAACTATAGATGGCGCTTCAAACGACGCCAGGCGAATTGAAGTCAGTGAGGGGGGGTACCCCCCTCCGCGGGAGTTCCACAACTGAGGTAATCTAGTAACGTTGTCAGAAACGTCTCTCGTGACGTCACACGTGATTCTCCCTTCCGTACCCTCCCCTCCTGCTCCTCCTCGAGAGCTGCGCTCTAATTCGGTATTATAAAATTTTAAACGTCTTTAATTTTTTTTTTCTTTCTATGCTCAGTAAATAGTGCTTTTCATAATCTGCCGGTTCTTCGTACGTGTTGCAATAAACGGGGAAACACAATATATTTATGCATTGCGTGTCGATGTCCCAAAATAATCGGTACAGCATTGTTATTCCTTTAAAGTGGTACTCCGGTGATTTTTTTAGCTACCCAAACGAAACATATTTTCGGAATAACCGGCCTTTACCCTTTCCGGTATGCTAGTATTCAGTATGGAGAAATTCAGATAGTTGTTGTGAATTCGGCAACTGAAAACGATGTCAAAACCCACATTCAAATATACCCGCGGCCTTCAGTGCCGTGACGTCAGTGAAAGGCAGGCTTGCGGGTTGAGACACAGTTTATAAAACACGGTTTGCCCACTCTAGAACAAGCCTGTGGTAATTGAAACAGCTGGGGGTGAGGGTATTTTCTAAATAAATGTTATTTAATATACATATAAGAACTAAAACTTTTTGAAGGAAACTAATTATAAATCTTTTTTTTTAAATAAGAAAAGAAAGCAGGGTTTTTTAGATTAATTATCGCGGAAACGGAGATCAACGTCCTAATGTTCTAGCGCGAGCTATATTTAAACATGCAGGTCGAAAATCACGGACGATTTGACGCGAGTAAAGAAACCGACGTTCAAGCATTTCAGCTCAGGCTATCCCACTCACGAGCACACCTACTTGACATGCCCGCGAGCAGCTAAGCATTTCAACCACACATCCTTCCCTTCTAACACTCCCCTCCCCTCCTCCTGGGAGCACTGGGTCACTCCACCACCTGAACTTCGGGCCATCTATTGGCCACGATGGCTACAACATATTAAAACCATCCACGATAAGAACTCGTAACGTCCAAAGGGCGTCCCGGACGGGGGATCAATTTTATTTTGTTTTGTTATTAATTAAGTATTCCTCTCTCTCTCTCTCTCTTTCAGTTGCGTGGTATATAATGGTAAGAGTCGTCCGAAGAATACCTAGACATACGGTTCAAGTATACTACACCAATTACAAACTATTCACAATGACATCGCGAACTTTCAAAACACGATAGTAGTGTGCTGCGTGCACCACTACTAATGCAGAAAACAAGATGCAAGAGGTTTTGGACGCCATCATGGAAAATCTAGGCAACTACGTAGACCAGTGGTACTCAAATGGGGGTCCGCGGACCCCTTGGGGTCCGCGAAGGCATTATAGGGTTCCGCGAAGCCCAGCCTCAGTAGTCAAATTCGGGGATAAAAGGTGTCTTTTTTTCAGCTCGAAAATAATTGTTTCAGTTTTCGGGCAAGTTTTCTGGTGTGAACGTCAATAAGAGAAGTATACTTCACACTAGCCCTTAGTTATATTCATTTATTAAATCATTACTTTATTTAGCCTATACCTTTCCTCACCTCTCACCACGAACGGGGTCCTCCACCATCTCCGCCGATCCACAAGGGGTCCGCGAAACATCGATGGTTGAGAACCACTGACGTAGACTATACACCGTTTGCTACCAGGGGTCTCCGAACCCCGGCCCGTTGTCCTCCCAATGACGCCTGGCCCGCTGCTCGTTTCCACCGCTGCTACCGGCGCAAAAGTAAGCGAGCCTAAAATAACGGCGCCGCGACGCGCAGCAAAGTTATCCCATCCGTTCTGATTCCTATACTGAAAGTACTGTTTCATTAATGTAGCACGTCAATTGCACGTCGTCATCACCAGCATCAGCATTCGTAGCCACCTGTTTCATGTCTGTGCGACTATGTTAACATTCCTTTGAGTCCTCATGCATACATCCGTCACTCGGATGTTTGGGCGGTAGAAACATCACGAACAGATTATGGCCTCCAAATGATTAAAATAACCTTGCCAACATTACTGAACACTCTTACGGGCTCTAATTTTGATGTCGAATCTCCCAATATGTGTGCGCTTAAGGATTATTTTCTTTCAAATTAAACAATCCTTACTGCTGTTGATTAGCTAGCAGATTATTGCTTTTGTTTTGTTTTGTTAATTTTTTGTTGTTGTTAAGTATTTTGTGTTATATAAATTCTTGTGTATGACTTCCCCAATGCTGTGTACCTGTGGGGGGGTTGAGGACCAGTCAAGCTGCTTGCACAGCTTTTTTCCTCAGCTCCCACCATACTTGTATGGTAATTAAATAAAGTCATTATTATTACTTAGTGCCCTATATTAGAACGACTACATAGTCTCATCACCATAGTTAGCTTTACCACTCTCATCAGTCTTCCACCCTATGTGAATAAGCTAAGCTTCCTCTGCACTCTTATTTATGCCCAGTGAGTGTCCTGGTTCCCAATTACTATGTAATGCCAAAATTAAAAACATATTTACTAAACCGCTTCAGTTTTTTGTTTTCTCTCTTTAACATAAATATTTGTATGTAAACCCCTCCATACATTTAATTCTTTAGTGTTTTTATTTTTTACTGATTTTTTGGGGGGGTTTTTGAGATTGCGACATATCGTATGATTGTGCCCCTGAGCCAAAACGTTTGGAGATCCCCGCTATAAGCTCTTCTGGCCATTTGCAATGGATAGAAATAAAGAAGGTTCAATAATGGTTATTTACACATATAAACACAGATGACGGAGTGGCAATATTACATATAGCACATGTTGAACATCAACGAAGGCAAGGTACCGGAATTAGGGCTTGTGCAACTTTGGCGACTGAGTATCGTCAAAATTGACGTTACCGAAGCTTAGAGGCCGACCTGCCCATCAACCGACTGAAATACCGAACTGATAGCATGTGTAAATTCCCCGTCAATTTGCATGTTCGTCCAAAACCGACTGATATCCACACTGGACCTGACTAGCACCCACCTGTATAAAGCTGCAAGCTTTGCCGACTCCACACCTGTCGTGCACCGTCGAGCTTGGCTCCATTGATCGAACTGATATTGGACTTGAAAAAAAAAAAAAAAAAACTGCCAGACCGTATGCTCCTGACAGTGGTTGAAAGTGGACGAAATTCACGACGATATGCTGTGGAGACCAATTCTTTCATCCCCGCCCAGGCAGTGTCTCTGTGCTAAATGCTTCGCAGGCCATCAGAACCTCAGGATCTCGACAAGAAGGTAATGACCTCGACTAACGACGCCGACGTGGAGGAAGAACTGCAGTCCACCTTTGAATTTGGAAGGAAGCTGAGCTTCCCGATCACGCACAGCCGTCTAGGTGTAGAACTGGGGGTGGCCAAACCGCAGCTCGCGATCCTTATGTGGCTCTTCGGGGCCCAAGTGAGGCTTGCGGCTCCCTGGTAAACCTACCCCCCCCCCCCTCCCCCGCCCCCTTTTTTGCAAGATCAAGATAAAAAAACAACAACGAAAAAAAGGCCGCTGGTGTTCTTTTTTTTTAGTTTTGTGCCATAATACAAACGGACAAGGTACAGCTGCAATGGAAAAAGAGTAGCACAAGTGACCGATGACCGGAGCGGCAAAATCCCAACACGCGGCGCTATTGTTCCCGAGCGCGCCGATAGTGACAGTGCCAGTCACGTTCCATCTCTCAGCGCGGGGGTGGCCGGCAGAAATTTGAGGGATAAGATAGCTTTCGAAATTCGAGTTTTAGGATGGGCTGCTTTCTGTCGGCCACCCCCGCGTTAAGACATGGAACGTGACTGGCACTCTCGTTATCAGCGCGCTCCGGAACAATAGCGCCGCGTGTCGCGATTTTGCCGCTCCGGTTGTCGGTCACTTGTGCTACTCTTTTTCCGTTGCAGCTGTACTTGTGTTACGAAAGGGAAGCCACAATGAAGAACCATAGTGGGAAATCGCCTTGTGAATGGAATTCGCCGTGGCCACCAACTAAACAATTTTTTTAAATACTACGTTCTTTCTTAATTGCAGCTTTTCATTTAAAATGGTTCTTTTTTTATGGCTCTTTGATGATGTTCGTCTGGCCACCGATGGTGTAGAATATAATTTTAAACTGATTAATCCATTTCCAAATAGAAAGTTGCAATTGAATGCACTGCCATCAGTATTGATCTTATGTCCCCCAACCACATCCCCTGGTTGTTCTCAAACCATGAAAACTGACATGATGACAACAGCAAATATTGGTAATGAGACAAGGGCAACCTGCACCTCGATGACTGAACCGGCCATGACCAACCAGATGACAACCAAACCCCCGAATACAGAGAAAATGAGAACATGTTCGATGACTGCCTCCCTATAGAAGCAATAGAGCATGTAACCGCACAGCAGCCGAACTATGTCGGCCAGCCCTGGTGCCTCATCACCGCACATGTGACATTTTATCACAGCTCCCACCGCCCGTCTTTTTGCATGCATGCTGTATGCAAGAATGACCGATAACAAAACACTGCCATGTGCAAAAACGTGTCACAGTGACTGCGGCAATTCACACTGAGAAACCACAAGTACAAGGTTGTACAATTCAGACAGAACAGCTGCACTAACGTTACATGTTTACCTGCCACAGTGAGAAGCTCCTATGACTTGATGGAATCTTCTTATTTTCATTGTGGAAATATGAGTAGAGACGTAAGTAGAAGATCTAGCTTATCTAGCAGTTACTGCCGCACTCTATGTTTGATTTTTATGTGCTTGTCAGTTTCAGTGGTATCCCAGAACAAAATAGTGAATGTGATTGACAAACAGACAAAGCGGAAAGTGGCGAATTAGTTTCTCACCGCAGAAGACACGAGATCATTTGAAATTCACGCACATCTGAAGATTAAGTATATAGAACTGGCTGTCGATATCAGTATGGTTGATTGCTCGGTGATAATCTTTCAAAAACATGAAATAGCCACTAGAGGCAAGCGTCAAAGTCACCAACGGCACCTACAAAGAACGAGCGTCAGATAAATACGATAGAGGGCATTTATATATCATTTTGTCCGTCCCGCAACACACTCTGCCTTTCCCCCGAGCTACATTTTCCGATTATTCTCCGACTATGAGAACTGACACGTTGTCGACATCTGCAACCGATAACGAGACGAGGACGGCCTATACTTTTAACTACCGGACCGACGACTGACTAGCTAACAAAACCGACGAAAGGCATAGAAGATAATAACAGATCTCACGTCTTCCTGGCTGGAAGCAGTGGAGCAGCGAATGAAATTAGAGTTCATGTATAGACGCTTTCCAGCACCTACGCATGGACGCCGCCATAACCGACCTTCAGTTTTTGTTTCCTCTTATTACATCTACTTTACTTCATCATTATCATAGCAGGCCAGGTTACTGTCATTTCAGGTTCTATTGTGTTCTTCTCTTTAGCGTTGGCCTTTGTGGAGGCTCGTCAACACCCGTTTCAGTGGCTCGGCATCTTGGTAAAACAAGAGAAGGTCGGCAATGGCGGCCGTAGTATGGGCCTCCTGCGTTCCCCAGGGGGTGCTGCGAAAAGGGACTTGTTAGGCCTTGTTTTGGGTAGTACAACATTTAGCGTCTCAAACTGTCACGCATGCAGAAGCGTGCCAGCTCTGGTGCCGAGCGCGAGATCACGATGAAAATACAAAGAAACAACAAAAATTCGAACGCCGTCAAAGCTTAGACGCTAAGCGCGTGAGCCAAGAACAGCCGTTCCGCGCGTTCCAAAGTAGACATAACAAAGAAAAAGAAAAATTAAAGCGTCGCTTCACAGGTGTTTTGACGTCACCACCCAGAGATAAGAGACGCGTACCCTAGCGGTGGTGTCATGAATATGGCACTTTTGGTTGTCTTGTGGCGTTGAGTCTGGCCGATTTCTGGCGTCCAAAAGTGTTTTTTCGATCTTCAGGACCAGACAGAATTAAAAAAGCTCAACCAACGTGCCATAAGTAGTGCGAGGCTCAATCAAGTGAGCTTGTACTACTCAAAATGAGGGCTCTACAGTTTGTTCAAAGCTTCAGCCAGAGTTGCGCGTTCACGTGATCAGCCGGATCAAGTGCCGTGCAGGAAAGTAGACGTTGCGCGCGCCCCGCCGAACGTCCCCCTGCTTTTGAGCGCGCCGCGCGCCTCGAACGCGCGGCGCTGCTATTCGCCGAATTCAGTCACGTGAGGAGCTGGATCAACATGCCACGCAGGAAAGACGGCGCTACGGGGATGAACGCGCAACTCTGGCTCCCGTAAGGAGCCTATACAGGAACTCTAAATGAAATGACACCAGTCATCCAATTTAATCCACTTCGGAAACAAAAGATAGATTGTTGACAAAACGTCGAGGAGCATTTGTCTACGAAACGCCACAGTGTCGACGAAACGTTTGTCGAGGAAACGAAAAGTGGTCCACGAAACGCGTTTCCACAAAACGTGTTTTGACGGAACAATACGGACCCTTATTTTTATACCTTCGTCCCTATATTCATGATAATCTGTACAATGTGGTGAATCTTCAAAAGAGGTACTTATATTCGGTAATACTTCAATGATCCAGGAACAGGGATGACTTCTGGCTCTTGTAGCCCTGCAGGTTGGTTGCTTCTTATGTTATCTCGCTTTGCCCGGCAAGCTGGTGATGAGCTCTGATTGAGGTATCTGCCAAACTGCAATAAGAAAGTGACACAATACGGTGAATAAACGAACTTACATACTTCTTCCTCTAAATGTACAAGTGAATCTTACTGCAAGATGGAAGGCAATGCATCTTGACGTTTCTGTCCGAAAAACATGAACTCTGTGACTTGACCCCGAGCAGGGGCGACACAGGTTGAAGGGCGGGAAGCGACAGGCCGTCCTGTGATGGCGGGGAGTGATCATGTCTCGAAACGAGAGATCCCAGTAGCAATTCGAGAAAATGAGATCGTGTTTCGCCATTCTGCGGAAGGCAGCTCGAGCGTGCGCTTAAAATAACAACTCTCTCGTTAAGTGTCATTGATCGTAATTTTATTTTACTGATATCGGTTATCTAGGTAAAAACTGTGATTACTAGTGCACTCACCTGTTATATGAACTGGATCGGAATCTCGAAAGGTGCAGCTTTTTGCCGGCTTCTGGAGTTTTCCCTTCGGGTCTTGTCAATTTAAACAAGCTCATGAACTTAAACAACGAGCAAGGTTGGAACCAAAAACAGCCCCACCTATGGATATGACAACGCGAAAACACCCACAACAGGGCCAGTGATGTTGGAAGACTACACGACTCGGTACTCGGCCAACTTGGCTTCGGATAACGCTCCTCAGTATAGGGCAACGAACTTGTGCTGCTTGTGAAATGGTCATTAGACGATTACGTCATTACTCAGTTTTTGTCTTACCAGGTTTGTTTGCTCCAAAGGGGTCAATCGATTGTATTATCGAAAAAGTAAACTACGGATGTCAAAGATGGATTTTATTGCGAGACTTTAACCACAGCTAGGCCTTAGCACGGCCGGGCTAGAATGGAGTTTCTCTCTGCCACCGCAGCTCGGTGGGGTCGCTGCAACCTCTCCCCTCGTAAAACCCTCGTAAAGCCCCTGGATGTGTTTGGGTTTGTCTTTCAAGTAGCGTCAAATGCGCCAGTGCACGAAGCCCGTTTCTCCAGCCGCCGTTGTAAGCAAATGGCGGCGCAGCACTGAAATGAGGGGTCCTAGGAAGCAAATGGCGGCGGAGCACCCGCTCCTGTCACGTTTCTTGCGCGTTTCCACCACAATGGTTGGCAGTACTTCAAAGCGTGTATTCAGTTTATCAAGGGACTTGAACTCCTCTTACAGCGCTTTGACTCGTTCTATACTCCGTGTCACTAGTTGTGGGCAGTGCAGGCGAAGGCAACGTCAGGCGAAGGAACATTATAGAGGAGAGGAGGTTTCTTTCTTCCCCACCTTCCTAGTGCTTGCACTTTCTCCCCTTGCCTGGCGTTGCCTTCGCCTGTATTGCACGCAACTAGTGACACGGAGTATATCAAGACACTCTAATCTCACCGTGTTGGTCTCTTGGCTCGAGGGTTGAATTGGAGGAATTTTCAGACTAGTTAGAGCTACAGGCCTTGAGACCGCCTGCCTGCAGGGACTTACGCAGAGCACTTCTTATTCGTCTTCTCAACAAACAAATTTCCATAAAAAGGCGTCTACTTATCGTAAGCTAAACGTATTTCGATCAGCGCACTACAGTAGTTTCATATGAAACATTGGCACACAGTCTCAACCACGGTGGTCGGAACAGTTGTAGGGTGGTTCAGGCAGTACTTGAAGGGGTGGGTTTATGGCGCCCCCACGTGGTAAAAAAACTCCCATTGTTTTTAAATCGAAAGCAAATGCCGCAAGAAATGCCGCTGGCTAGTCCGGCTGTGGTCCTAGACGGAGCGGCGACAACAGCGCGCGCGATTACCGGAGGTAGCTTTCAGTGACTCCACCATGGGTCCTAGTTCACTGTGGGTCGAGCGGGCACTCAAGAAACGGAATGTGCCGAGCAATCGTTCCGTGCTGCTGCGCGGGTGCTGGAGCTAGCTTCCGAAGCATTAATTTGACATCATGAAACTGCTAGTTGTTATCACTTGGAAACAGAGACTACAATTCAAAGATTGTACCACTGCCTTTCGATGACGTCACTTTTGCATTGTTGCCAGTAGACTTTCACATTAAAAAGCACGGTGAAGACCAACATTTTCAATTCAATACCTTCGCGAAAAGAAAAAAATATGTATATATTTTGGCCTAATTTTTGGGTTACTATTTCAGCGATGTTTGTTGGTGTGTTTAGCAAATTTTCAGGCGAATCGAGGACTATGAAAAAAACGCCGAATCACCCGGCCCTCTAATAATTTCTTTAGCTGGTTTGGACTTTTTTTTTCTGCATATGACTTTTATTTTGAGCATCTTATTTTTTTAAGCTAAGTAAGATCACAAAAAAAGCAAAACATTTTAGCTCCGTGACGTATACATGGGTTGCACGTGACGTCATATCCTTCCTTCTTTCTGGTGGCCAAAACCTGCTGTTATACTTCGTTTCACCTTATGTGCGAGCGAAGGCAGAGCTGGAAGCGCGAGCACGAAAGCTCCGTGCCTTCAGGCTTTGCTCGAGCGCGCGAGCTGGGCAGAAACGCAAAAAGCGCTGGTCTCGCGCTTCTAGCTTTGGCTTCGCTCGCAGATAAAGTGAAACGAAGTGTAATGAAGCTGTGCTCACTCGTTTCCGCTCGCTCGCGACGCTCGTGTACTGCTCGTAGAATATGCACAGTAAAGGCTACGCTCGAGGAAGTTCGGCCACCAGAAAGGAGGACCAAATTACGTCAGTGCAACCTATGTATTATGGTTGTAGCGGCAATGTGATCCGAACCGACGAGAAGACGACGAGAAGGTTCGCTAGGAAAACCAGAGGCGCGAGAAAGGAGCTCGAGGACAGCAGAACGATTCCGGATCTTGACGGTGACAGACATCCATATATCTGTCACGCGATAAAGGATCCTACATGGTCAATTTATTTGTTTACTTTATTCTATTTATCAATTTATTCATTTCCATGAAGTACAATTGACGTGTCACTGACACGTCAATTGCGTTTTCTACTTTTACACGCCGAAGTGACGACGAGATCAACAAACGTGAATGAGCGTTTTGTAAATACGCGCAAGTGATTCAGTAACGCAACGTCATAGCGGGAGTTCGATGGCGTTTCTAGAATCAAAATACGCGACATACGCTCTACCGATAAAAGATGGCGCTACTTTCAGTACAGAGGTAGAGTTCCTGTATAGGCTCCCTACGGGAGCCAGAGTTGCGCGTTCACGCATGGCATGTGGATTCAGCTCCTCACGTGACTGAATTCGGCGAATAGCAGCGCCGCGCGTTCGAGGCGCGCGGCGGGCTCAAAAGCCTGGGAACGTACGCCGGGGCGCGTGCAACGTCTACTTTGCTGCACGACACTTGATACGGCTCCTCACGTGATCGGATCTCGGCGAATAGCGGCGAGGGCGGCACGCGGCATGTGGAATCAAACGCACAACTCTGGCTCCCGTAGGGAGCCTATACAGGAACTCTATACAGAGGTAGAGTGCCTTCATACACACGCGCGCTTTTGCTTGAGTGGTGACATCTCAGCCATTTTTCCGCCCAATTGTTTTTTTATGTATTTTGAAGTGCGCGCAATCCGGTGTCCCTCAGCTCGAGCGCGTAGCTTTGGGTAATGCATAGACGCCATTTTACCGCCCAAGTCACGCACCGAGTGCGCCAGAGCGTCACGCGCTGGCACATTCAGGGCAACAATGGATGTCTTCACCCTGAGACAGACAGACATGTAGGCACCCTATACAGAGGTAGAGTTCCTGTATAGGCTCCCTACGGGAGCCAGAGTTGCGCGTTTGATTCCACATGCCGCGTGCCGCCCTCGCCGCTATTCGCCGAGATCCGATCACGTGAGGAGCCGTATCAAGTGTCGTGCAGCAAAGTAGACGTTGCACGCGCCCCGGCGTACGTTCCCAAGCTTTTGAGCCCGCCGCGCGCCTCGAACGCGCGGCGCTGATATTCGCCGAATTCAGTCACGTGAGGAGCTGGATCCACATGCCATACGTGAACGCGCAACTCTGGCTCCCGTTGGGAGCCTATACAGGAACTCTATACAGAGGGGCTTTAGACGCGAGCTGGACGGGAGATCATATTGGCGCCGTCTATCGGGTAGTTGTGGAACACACGCGACTTCTGCATAATTTCCTTTTTCCGCGCATCATTCTTTCACTGTGGGCCTGAAAAAAACTTTTTGACAACATTATAGGCGACCATTTCTCATAGTATGTATACATTTGATATCGCACTCCTGCAAAACCTACACTTTAATGAAATGCAGTTGCAAGGCCGCCTCGTAGATGTTGCCAGCCTTCCAGTGTGTTCTCTCATCACAAGACATCACAAGGGCTGCACAGCGCGCTCGGTTGCAACCAAACGCATGTGTGTGAACCAGCCGGAGTATAGTTCACCCCTTGCCTTTCTTGCGCATCTCGTCTGTCTGTTTGTTTGCCCCCCCCCCCCTCCCCTTTTCAGATGCATGCACGTGCGTCCCCTGGGCGTTCTCTATGTTGCCATTTGATTAGCGGGCGCCTTTTTAGCGTTCCGATGCAGCAAACAAGCATTTTAGGACACTGGCGTTTGTCTCTCGCATTCAAACGCGTTCGATGAGTGCAGTGGAGGGAAAGGCAGCAAGCTTTTGGTCTACCCACCAATCATTCGAACCCGAGACCTCGGCGTTCTGACGCCCCCGCGCGCGCTCTCGTCTCCCTCTCCCTCCGTTTCTCGGCGTGTACTCCGCACGTCTTCGACGCGTTCGCGGCTCCGCTGAAAGAGTTCTCCGAAAGGCGTTGCGAGAAGAGAACGCCCCTGATCATTCTGGGAACGCCGAAACCGTTCTGGGTATATACGGGAAGGCGAAGGCGGCACGAAATTTCGGAGCGTGGAATCAGGTCGCGGTTAGGTTCTTCCCCTTTCCCGGAATGTCCTGGGAAAGTCGTTCCTCCGAGGATGAACGGGAAGTAAATCCCGCGTCGATCGATACGATTCCCAATTTCGACGCTCACTGCCGCCGATGCCTGCTGTGCGTCCCTGAAGTCTACGAGGTTGTCACCTTCGCATTAAATGCGGTATATAGCATTTCTTTAGGTAGGCTTAAAACGGTATTCCGTCGTCTTCTTCATAGTCCCCGAACTGCCTGAAAATTTGCTAAACACAACAGCAAACATCGCGGAAATAGTAACCGAATATGGGGCCAAAATATTTTTTTTTCGCGAAGTTCTTGAATTTACAACTTTGATCCATGCCGTCTTTTTCAAACTGAAAGTCTCTACTGGCAACAATGAAAAAGTGACGTCAGGGGAAGGCAGGGGTTCACTCTTTGGACTGCAGACTTTGTTCCCAGCTGATAATAAGCAGTTTCATGCTGTCAAATGAGAGTTTTAGAAACTCGCTCCAGCATCCGCGCAGCGGCACGAAACAAATGTTCAGCATAGCCCATTTTTAGACTTCCCCTGACGTCACGGCACATGAAGCGCGTGGGCAAATTTGAATGCTAATTTTGGCGTCATTTTCACTCGCGGATATCGCAATAATTATTTTGAATTTCGCGATGCTAAGTAGCCGGAACGGGTAAAAGCCTGTGATTATGAGAATAGTCAGTTGGGGTGACTTAAGAAACCGCCGGAGTACCCCTTTAAAGGGATACTGAACCAAAGAATTTAGTGCCCATAATAAGTGGCGAACGTTCTTTCCACGAGCCAGCAGCCGCCGGTGTGCGCGAGCACACGCAACGAAAATGACGTCAAAGACCTCCATTCCCGCTTAAGAGGACAGTGAAATGCATGGGCCTCGGGCCAAAGGAGAATAAAGACAGGCTTTTCATCTCTCCAAGTGAAAGCTACGTGCTTGTTAGACCAATTAATCGCTTACCTTTTACACCAGACACCACTTTGTAGATAAAAAACTTGTCTTTATTCTCCTTTGGCCCGAAGCCCATACATTTCACTGTCATCTTAACCGCGAATGGAGGTCTTTGACGTCATTTTTGTTGCGTGTGCTCGCGCACACCGGCGGCTGCTGGCTCGTGGAAAGAACGTGCGACACTTATTATGTACACTAAATTCCTTGGTTCAGTATCCCTTTAAAGTAACTGGATTGTGGGAAAGCAGCGCCGAGCTCCCCGAATGGTTGCCATTTTAGTTCATGGAACGAGCCATTACTCCTTGACTTCTCTATTCTTGGTGAGCCCATCTAAATTCGCTGGTGACGGTGATAGACGTTTATTGTGTACCGAGATTTCGCTATCCGCACACCGACGAAACAAGCGCACATCTTCGTACCGCAACTACATGCGGCGTTCTATTTTGAAATACGCAAGGATGGCAATATCGTTGTAAGACATCTGGGGAAATAAGCATGACCGATAAGTTGGTTGCATTCACAGTGCCAAAGACGCTTATATCGGCGAGGAACGCTTTGAGTACGATGATGCTCTATAGCCATATCTTGGTGCAACTGGTTTAAAACGACCCTTTCGAAGCTCCGAAGGTTTTAGGGGACCAAAATGGCGATCGCCATGGCAACCAGTCTTGCACACGTCATTCGAAAAAAAAAAAACTAATCGATTACAATTATAGCTACCCTAGGTTAAAAATATTTAATTAGATTACTCGATTACTGGAATGGAAAGTAATTTGCCCTTACTGGAAAAAGTAACCGTTACTTTTCCGATTACTTCACATTTTCGAAACGACTGAATTTTCTGCCGGTTCGAATATGGGGTCTTTCGTGCAGTTCGTTATTGAATTATTATCACCGAATAATAAACTCCTTATCTTCTTAATCCACCAATTTTGGTAAACCATCATCCTGTAGGAGACTTAGAGGATTCATCGGTAGGAAACTTGTAGAAAAAAAGGCCGCCAATAAAAAAAAGGAAGGAAAATATAGTAGCTGTTGCAGGTAATTTTGGTGCTTCCAAAAGTAATCAAATTACTATTGTGGTTATTTTCTAACAAATGTATACAGATCATTACGGAATTGCTTCAAAAATTAATCAATTACAAGTACTGTAAACGACAAAACTTTCGCGGGGACCTAATTTTCGGGAATTTCGCGAATCGCCTACAATTTGCGAAAAATACGTCCCGCGAACAATTCGGGCAATATGTGAACTCTACGGAAGCTAAACTCGATTCGCGAAAATTAGAACCCGCGAATAATTTCGTAATTTTCAGCTTTGGCCCGATTCGCGAAAATTTGAGCCCGCGAAAATTAAGTCTTTTACAGTAATTTGATTAAATGTGATGAGTCCCGTACAAGTCTGATGGCAACCGAGGCAGATCATCAGCCAATCCCTTTGCAAGGTTTGGTCGTTTGTACGGGCGTACTTGTTTGTGTCCGGCTAGCAGGCAGGCAAGGCAATGGTGCTACTTTCCGAGGATCTTGCGACGATAGGCTAAAATAGGGCACAACTTTCTGTGGCATTTGAGAAGTGAACAGTGCTCGTGCCCACAGCTTTGTCCTCGGCGTTCGAAGGTGCCCGGGCACCCGTTCGCTGCTTGTAGCTTTTTACTGCATAGCCACAGAACGTTGTCCTCGGGTGCAAACGATTAGAAACGGGGCATCTCTGACCGCCGCCATGTCTCTGCTCGTGCGGTCAAGTGCGTGCAATTAAAAGCTTGCCAAAGGTTCACGCGTATACTGCACATGCTTGCACGCATAAAGCACCAGTGAGGCGCCATGCTCGAACGTGTCTATAGTGCACGCGCTTTGAATGTTCTATACTCTGTTTCACCTTATGATGTACCGGAGGAAAGGCTACAGGCGCGAGCTTCTTGCTCTAGGGCACATCTCGGCGGATAAGATCTCGTGCATTAAAGGAATACTACAACGAAATTTCGGCGCTCATTTTTTGGTCTATATGTGTTCAAAGGAGCAGTATCACATCGAACATACCAATATCTTGTTAAAAAAAGTCTCGAAAAGGAATTTTAAAACGAATTAAACGATTAGCAAAGAGCACCTGGTGGATGTCGCTAACGCCTCGCTTGTAATGCCCGTCTAGGAACCTTGACTGCTATACTCCGTCTCATCCTACGATGGACTAAAACCCAATGCTACAGGCCGCCGGGTCCAATCACGAGCCGGTTAGAGACCACGTGGTATATTTGCTTGGTCGTACGTATCAGTGCGCCAAGACGCGTCATGCGGAGGCGACTTTTTCGTCTGCTTATCGAGCCCTTGCGGCGGCTCCGTCTGCTCGCTACTAGTGGAGACTACTGAAGGGATTAAATACCGTCTGGAAGCGACGTGACGAAGAGAACCCGAGATCAGAAGCAGTAGCTGTTAAGAAATGAAGATGAATCGGATCGAGTGTTCGACACGTATGTACGGACCGCGTGCGGAAGGGAGATGCGTGTCCGGGTACGTTTTACGTACACAAAAGTTGGATTGGATTGGATTGTTATGGCTAAGGCGAACCGACTTTGCGTCAGTGTTGCCTGCTCACCATCCAACTTCTCCGAACAGATGACATGTTTTCGAAATATGGCATGACTGTTTATGAAACTAAATCCCCTGTACCTTTTCTTCACCAACATAAAATAGCGCGCTATCACATGAGAGAACCATTCGCGTAAGATTAGTGCCCTTCGCACTCAGCGCATTGGAATTTCTCTTGCGCACTCTTTCGCAATGCGGATGCAAGCCTTTCTGAAGTAGTGCTCCGCCCGCCAGCCTTCATGCATCGTAGGCGAGTGTCTCGCCTCCGGCCACGACGAGAGAAGAGGGGAAGGAGGAACTCCCCTCTTCCCGAGAATGCCTTTTGTGTGTTGCAGAAGTCGCTATTGTCCCCCTACAAGATTATAGAGAATTAACCCGTCACTCAAAATTCGTACAAAAGCAGCCGCTTCGGTGGCTGGAACGACTAGGCCATCCTCTCGGCGTCAGCCTCGCCGTAGCTTTGCTCGTCCCGAGACGAACTACGTCACGATTGCGTTGGATGTCACGTGGTCTCCGCCGGGCCTTCTCCGAGCGCTTGCCAGAGTGGGCCGTTTATAACGAAAAATACAGCCACCAGGCTCAAAATACAAACGTGCGATTGTCATTTACGGATATTGTGGATCATATTCAACCCATTTTTGAACACGACGGCAATATTTCAAATTTCGTTGAAGTATCCCTTTAAGGGCAGCTGCCGACGCTATGAGTTCGCGCTTCTAGCCTTCGCTGCGGTACAACATAAGGTGAAACGGAGTATAGGCGGTGTTCGTCAAGTCACACGTTAGAATGACGTCACGTAATGTCAATTTCCCCGTTAAATTTAGCGGTAAAATGAATGGACGGACGAACGCACGGACGGATTCGTGGAATTGGGGGGGGGGGGGGGGGGGGGGGGGGAGAGTGGCTCCAAATATAAGCTTCTTGCACCTGACGTCACTTCCGGTAAGACTCGAAATCAAAACCAACATTGTCGACTCCTACGAGTGCCTTGGTGCCATGTTGAAGGCATTCGGCGTCTTATTGCGGCCACAGCAGTGCCGCAGAGTCCTATAGAGCCGTCTTTCTACAAGCACATTTCAGAATATTTTCTTGTCCTAGTCAATCGCAAAGAGTCTCCTCACCTGGCACGAAGTGCAGTCCACAAACCCTTAGTTGGTGTAAGAAGCCTTTCTGTCAAGATCGTAGAGTTAATAAAATATTCTACGAGGGGCGTTCATAAAGTTCGTATTATCGGCACAAAATATTAAAGGAAACGGAACAAAACAGACATCAACATGAGCGCGCGTCCCTCTAGTTTCCGCACAGTATAAACATCACATGCTATAGTAGCTCGGAACGCCGCTAGGGAGACGAAACAAAAATGGCAGCGCCCGTCGGTACCGAGCACATGCAGTGATCCGTTTTTTTCATTTGAAGGGATGCAACGGCAAGGATATTCATTCCAATCTGGGAGCGTTGTTCGGGGACAACGTCCCAGTTTACGACACCTTTGGTTAAATGGCACAGACACTTCTGGTGTGGCCAAATAAGAGGAAAGCATTTCAAGGATGGCGACCAAGTGATTGCTGAAGTGAAGCGATTCCTGAACACTCAAGACAAGGAGTTTTATAACAATGGCATCCGGCATGTGGTGCATCGCTGGAAAAAGTGGGTAACTTTCGGTGGCGAACATGTAGAGAAAGTCTCAACTCCTACTCAAGTTTGATTGCTGAATCTCTATTCCTTCGTGACAATAATACGGACTTTATGAACGCCCCTCGTAGAGCGAAAGGTCCCATGCATTTGACCGCGGCGGAACGGCGAGGCACAGACGCAGACATCGGCCGTCCCAGTTGGCGGTCCCGATGAGCCCATTTCTCTGAGCAGCAGGAAAATATCACCTGTCAGGTCTGTACCTTGTTATTTTTTCTCTTACTTCGCGGAAAAACACCGGAATCGCGCATTGACGAAATCAAATAAAGTTAACAAGCGCTCGAGCAACTTCAACTTGTCGCGGCAGAACGAACACGCCTAACCCTTTGTCTGTTTTCTTTAAGCAAAAAATAGGGACTCTAACCAAAAGTCTAATAAACATTTACCCGACGTTTCGAGACCAGTTCGGAAAGTCTAAAAATGTTCCAAACTCAAAATGTTATACACGTACTTATAAATACTACTGAGCTCTCGTTCTACGTTTATCCGTCACTCACCCGTGAACAAGGGACCGAACTGGTCTCGAAACGTCGGGTAAGTGCTTATTAAAATTTTTGTTAGAGCCCCTATTTTTCGCTTAAAGGGATACTTCAACGAAATTTGAAATATTCCCGTCGTGTTCAAAAATAGGTTGATTATGATCCACAATATCCCTAAATGACAATCGCACGTTTGTATTTTGAGCCTGGTGGCTGCATTTTTCTTTCGTTATAAACGGCCCACTCTGGCAAGCGCTCGGAGAAGGCCCAGCGGAGACCACGTGACATCCAACGCAATCGTGACGTAGGTCGTCTCGGGACGAGCAAAGCTACGGCGAGGCTGACGTGGAGAGGTATGCCTAGTCCTTCCAGCCTACCGAAGCGGCTGCTTTTGTACGAATTTTGAGTGACGGGTTAATCTTCTATAATCTTGTAGGGGGACAATAGCGACTTCTGCGACACACAAAAGGCATTCTCGGGAACAGGGGAGTTCCTCCTTCCCCTCTTCTCTCGTCGTGGCTGGAGGCGAGACACTCACCGTCACTAGCTGTCAAGTTTCCTAGACGGGCATTACAAGCGAGGCGTTAGCGACATCCACCAGGTGCTCTTTGCTAATCGTTTAATTCGTTTTAAAATTCCTTTTCGAGACTTTTTTAACAAGATATTGGTATGTTCGATGTGATACTGCTCCTTTGAACACATAAAGACCGAAAAATGAGCGCCGAAATTTTGTTGTAGTATCCCTTTAATGTCTATTCCTAACAGAGGGCTGCCAAACCTTTACCTTCAAGTCTGCTTTCTTCCTCTGCTTTTTTGTCGCTTTCTTTCTCGTTCTTTCTCTCGAAGCCGGGAATGTTAGCACCCAGGATTTGCCGCGTTCTGCTTCCGTATTTACCTCCTGGTCGACGGGGCGTCGGCGTATCCGTCGGAGCCATTCATGACGCCGGCTACCCGATTCGAGCGTCACCTTGTGCTGCTTTCCTAATGATTTCCGGAATTCTAGAAAAACAAATACTGCTGGCCGTGTAGCTCCGTTGTCGCCGACGTTTACGGCTGGAGAAATTATTTACGGCGCAGCTGACCATTTTAAACGTCGAGGGAGTAGACAAACTACAGTGCGAACACGGCCCCGAAGCACACAAAAGATATAATAACAGCGACGACCGCCTCCAACATGGATTGCGGCGGGTTCCGGTGAGATTTAAAAACCGGCAGTAGCGTCACGGTCTCGTGCAAGAACCATATATGCGGAAAGCAAGTCGTCTGCTTCTTGCGCAAGGGTTGCGATGACGTCAGAGCGACGCCGAGTTCTGATTGGCTTTCATTGGGAGGATAGTGGGTAGACCTCAATGCTGGATGCCTTGAGGTCTACCCACTATTTTGTTCATTCAGCCAATAAGAGCTTGGCGTTCTGACATCATCGCAACCCCTGTGCCAGAAGCAGACGAACTCTTTAAAAGATAATTCTATTTTGGGACAGTAGCGCCACACACGGCGCTCTCAATGCTCGCCGAACGTATGCGGGCAGAAAGTGGGGGAGAGAAGCTCTGACTGGAATAATTAGTTTGTAGAGGCAAAGCTAGCTACCTTTGTCTTCACTGCACTCGTCGAACGTTAAACAGCGGACGCCGGCGTTCCGTTTTCTAAGGCGCTTATTTCTTCTATACATGGTTGGTGATAGTCTCTCCGACGTAAAAGATACCAGCAGTTTGAGTGAAGTCAACAGTCTGTAAACAACGGCCACAATTAAGGGGAAAAAATCAAATTCGAAATTAAACGGTCAGCTAGGCGATAGGGACAAAACACAGACAGGGGGAAACAGAAACAGAGACATACACACCGCTGACTATCAACTAAGACTTTATACTTCTTCTTCATCACTTTGACCCAAACATTCACACCTAAAGTAATGCCAATAAATCACCCTAAATTCTTCTTGATTTATTGGCATTACTTTAGGTGTGAATGTTTGGGTCAAAGTGATGAAGAAGAAGTATAAAGTCTTAGTTGATAGTCAGCGGTGTGTATGTCTCTGTTTCTGTTTCTCCCTGTCTGTTTTGTCCCTATCGTCTAGCTGACCGTTTAATTTCGAATTATGTACCAACTAGCTCAACTTCAGCCTGTTATTGAAAAAATCAAATTTAGTTCTTGATGAATCCCACGACAGTGCACTTTAGATTCTTTTAATATAAAACGGTTAGCTATTGGTTATGTTAATATTGGCGATTGATTTCGTTCATTGCAGGAATTGAGCGACGAGTATCATACATCTCTTTCTTATTTTTTGTCTAAAGTCTCCCCCCCCCCCCCACACACACACACACAAACACACACACTTTTTTTTTTTGAACGTCGAGTTTGGCTGAATTTATATGAGACCATCTATGATGTAACAGATAATAAGTTTAAAACTTGGACGTCCCATATTTTGGGGTTTACACCCTAGTTATGTGTCCCTGTTCCAAACTCAAAATGTTATACACGTACTTATAAATGCTACTAAGCTCTCGTTCTACATTTATGTTTATGCAACAGGGCCTGAAATCATGGTAGTACACAATGAAGTCGTCCAGCAAATGTAAACATTGCCACACTTGACTCACCGTCTTGTAGTCGTGGGAACAGGTTGTAACCGATTTGATAACTGTAGTTTCGTTCATCCGAGAATGGCCAGATATACAGGGTGTCCCCACAAAAACTGTACAGGATTTTCTTTCACCGCCAATATAAGCAGCGCATCGCCCAAGGCTCATTCTTCGCCCAAGTGTAGCGCTAGCGATGAGGATCAGATGCCAAGTTCTCTGAACTAACCGTTATCTTAATAAAAGGTTAAAGTTTTTTTTTTTTTAATTTTTAATGGAAAAATGGCAGCCGACGGATCTCTCGAAGACATGGAGCTGAATGGCGGCAGCTACCGAAAACGGTCAAAGACGGGTTCCATTTTCCCTAATTTTTTTCGGAAAATCACCTATAACTTTTGAATGATAAAGCAAAGGTTAGTTCCGAAACTTTGGCATCTGTCACAAAAGCCGGTGTGACATGCCAGCGGTCGCTTGATCCCGCGCCTCCTCTCGGAGAGGGGATGGAGGGACTGTGCCTGCCGGGAGAGGGGATCGTGGGGCAGTGGACATGCTGTCGGATGTCGTGATCCTGGCCGTTGCTGCGAGAAGTCCTTGCAAGAGGTAGGAGCGAACGTGAGTGTCGCTGGTGTAGCGGCGTCCCAACTTCTGGCTGTTGAAGATTCTGTGTACTATCAAAGCTAGAGAGCGACCCGCTGCAGAACAGGCGTCTGCCACATGGGTTCGGACATTTGGTTGAACGCCATTTCATCATACGCTATTTTATCGAACTCCGTTTCGTCGAAGTCGTTTCATCGAGCACCGCCTAGTTGAGCCGGGAAATCTGAACCCAAGAACTTTTAGAACCGGGAGGATAGCAGTGTTATGACAATCATTATAACATATTAAATTTCTTTTCCAGTGGAGAAAGGCAACTAGTAGTAAGAAACTTTCTTCAAGTTTGTTTTCTCTTACAATTAATTTTTTTTTAGTAAATGAAGACTTCTGCTGTTATTGTGGCCAATAAAAAACGGAAACGCATCTTAAAGCATTACAGTTCTCCTTAGATGTTTTTTACTCTCGCTTTGGAAATTGTTTTGATGCTGCTGTCGAATCACAAGTAACAGAGTTACCACCCCGAACATTTTTTCACCTAAATGTGTTACTGAAATCATTAATAGAAGTTCGCCGTCATAACAAAGCTTCAGCGGGTACGCGACTAACTATTTTCTTGGTGAGGTAAGCAGCTGTTTTCCACCACACAGCTTCATCCCACTTCATCCCCTTATTTGTTCATGCATGAAAGGCACTTCCTGAAAAGGGATACAGCTATTCTCCGCTGCGCCTTAATTATTCTTTTGTCTGTTCACCTTTGTTTTCATTCTATCCTAGGAGAATAGCTTCCTTTCTAAGAACATAGGTCGAAATCTGGCAGGTCCACGGTTCTATCAATTAGAATAAACAAACAGAAAAAGGTTACACGTCTGTTTTTTTATTGTGTTTTTTTGTTTTGTTTTTTTATGCGACATGGGGACGGTGATAATGCAATTAATGCAAAGGAGCAAGCGAGCTGGACAGGAATGACAATAATAATCCCTGGAGAAGAGGAACGAGGGAGACAAAGGACAAACAGAAATCTCCAAACAAAGCTAGGTGACTGGTGCGCGACCGAAAAAATCCGCCTGGTCCTAATATCGAACCAGGGAGCTCTCCACTTCCAGTGGAGGTTATGATGATAATTGCATTATCATCATAACCTTAAAATGCAGGCCGTTCACCCTTGTTGGTGTTTCACTGGTGGCAGCTGATAAAACCCGTTTGCTTTACTGGCATCTAAATTTTGGTTAGCTACAGTTGGTAGAGCGCTCCACTGGAAATAGAGAGGTCCCTGGTTCGATACCAGGACCAGGCGGATTTTTTCGGTCGCGCACCAGTCACCTAGCTGTGTTTGGAGATTTGTGATTGTCCTTTGTCCCTCGTGTCCCCTTCTCCAGGGATTATTATTGTCATTCTTGTCCAGCTCGCTTGCACCTTTGAATTAATGCATTATAATAATCAAGCTTAAAATGCAGGCCATTCGTCCTTGTTGGTGTTAGACTGGTTGCAGCTGATAAAACCCGTTTCCTCTACTGACGTCTAACTCCTGGTTAGCTCAGTTGCTAGAGCGCTCCACTGGAAATGGAGAGGTGCCTGGTTCGATACCAGGACCAGGCGGATTTTTTCGGTCGCGCACCAGTCACCTAGCTGTTGTTTGGAGATATCTGTTTCTCCTTTTTTCGCCCTCGTTCCCCTTGTACAGGGATTTTTATCTTCATTATTGTCATGGGGACGGGTAATTGCTTCAAGGACGGCTTCGTCTTGAAGCAGAATACGTCCCTTCAATGACGACGATACACCATTGAAGGGACGTACTCGTCACTCCACCCGATGATCAGAGGTTTAAAAATAAGTGAGTGTTCCGTGTTTCATTGGCCAGATTAACAACAAAAGTCATAATTTGCAACAAAAAAATAGAAATAGAAAACAATTTACCTTTTTTTAATTACCAGTTGCGTACTCTACTGAATATTGATTATTATGACACTGCTACCCTTCTCGTGCTAAAAGAAGACAATTTCCTAGATACAGAATTTCTACTGCTCAAGTAGGTGTACAGTGAAACGGCTTCGATGAAACAGCGTTCGATGAAACGGTGTTCGAAGAAATGGTGTTCGATGAAACTGCTTTCGATGAAATGGCGTTCGATGAAACGGTGCTCGATGAAACTACGTTCGACCAAATGTTCGAACCCAGTCAGGATCTTCAGGCAGTATTGTTTGGCTATGTCGAGGACTGTTTTTAACGTTTCTGGAGGACGGGAAATCCTTCCGATTTCAAATAAAGCTCAAGTTGGTTGGCAACAATGATTTTAAGCACCAAGATGGATCAAGCGTCGTTGTAAAATAAAGTTTGGCTCCTCGCGAAGCATTACTAATTTCCCCCTCTGTGTAGAGCACGGGTTTCCGAACCCCGCCCCGCGGGCCAACCCCGGCCCGCGGAGGTCTTCCGATATGCCCGCGGCTGGCCGCGGTTCATCCAATAAAGCCCGGCCCGCAGCCCGCTACCAGCAGGCCCGCCCAGCGCGAAAATAAGCTCCTGCAAAGAAACGGTGCCGCAACACGGACCAACCGCGTAAACGAAGATACCAGAAAGGACGAAAGGAAACTGACTATCGTAACGTGTGTTCTCTCTTTATATTAATGCGTCAGCATTAGTACCCACATGACAAGGAAAAGCTAACGGCGTCCGTCTGTGGACAGAACAGTGGAAAGGGAAGCGCGCCGCCTAGAGGGAGAGAGTAGTGAAGGTCAAAGGCGAGAGGGAGCTGACGTCACGGGGCGGAAGCCAATGCCGCCTACAGCGGGAAAGTAGTGAAGTTCAAAGGCGAGTGGGAGCTAACGTAACGGGGCAGAAGCCAATGCCGCCTAGAGGGGGAGAGTAGTGAAGGTCAAAGGCGAGAGGGAGCTGACGTCACGGGGCGGAAGCCAATGCCGCCTACAGGGGGAGAGTAGTGAAGGTCAAAGGCGAGAGGGTGCTGACGTCACGGGGCGGAAGCCAATGCCGCATACAGGGGGAGAGTAGTGAAGGTCAAAGGCGAGAGGGAGCTGACGTCACGGGGCGGAAGCCAATGCCGCCTACAGGGGGAGAGTAGTGAAGGTCAAAGGCGAGAGGGAGCTGACGTCACGGGGCGGAAGCCAATGCCGCAACAGGGGGAGAGTAGTGAAGGTCAAAGGCGAGAGGGAGCTGACGTCACGGGGCGGGAGCCAATGCCGCCTAGAGGGGGAGAGTAGTGAAGGTCAAAGGCGAGAGTGAGCTGACGTCACGGGGCGGAAGCCAATGCCGCCTAGAGGGGGAGAGTAGTGAAGGTCAAAGGCGAGAGGGAGCTGACGTCACGGGGCGGAAGCCAATACCGCCTAGAGGGGGAGAGTAGTGAAGGTCAAAGGCGAGAGGGAGCTGACGTCACGGGGCGGAAGCCAATGCCGTCTATAAGGGGAGAGTAGTGAAGGTCAAAGGCGAGAGGGAGCTGACGTCACGGGGCGGAAGCCAATGCCGCCTTCAGGTGGAAAGTAGTGAAGTTCAAAGGCGAGAGGGAGCTGACGTAACGGGGCGGAAGCCAATGCCGCCTAGAGGGGGAGAGTAGTGAAGGTCAAAGGCGAGACGGAGCTGACGTAACGGGGCGGAAGCCAATGCCGCCTAGAGGGGTAGAGTAGTGAAGATCAAAGGCGAGAGGGAGCTGACGTCACGGGGCGGAAGTCAATGCCGCCTACAGGGGGAAAGTAGTGAAGGTCAAAGGCGAGAGGGAGCTGACATAACGGGGCGGAAGCCAATGCCGCCTAGAGGGGGAGAGTAGTGAACATCAAAGGCGAGAGGGAGCTGACGTAACGGGGCGGAAGCCAATGCCGCCTAGAGGGGGAGAGTAGTGAAGATCAAAGGCGAGAGGGAGCTGACGTAACGGGGCGGAAGCCAATGTCGCCTAGAGGGGGAGAGTAGTGAAGGTCAAAGGCGAGAGGGAGCTGACGTAACGGGGCGGAAGCCAATGCCGCCTAGAGGGGGAGAGTAGTGAAGATCAAAGGCGAGAGGGAGCTGATGTAACGGGGCGGAAGCCAATGCCGCCTAGAGGGGGAGAGTAGTGAAGATCAAAGGCAAGAGGGAGCTGACGTAACGGGGTGGAAGCCAATGCCGCCTAGAGGGGGAGAGTAGTGAAGGTCAAAGGCGAGAGGGAGCTGACGTAATGGGGCGGAAGCCAATGCCGCCTAGAGGGGGAGAGTAGTGAAGGTCAAAGGCGAGACGGAGCTGACGTCCCGGGCGGAAGCCAATGCCGCCTACAGGGGGAGAGTAGTGAAGGTCAAAGGCGAGAGGGAGCTGACGTCACGGGGCGGAAGCCAATGCCGCCTACAGGGGGAGAGTAGTGAAGGTCAAAGGCGAGAGGGAGCTGACGTAACGGGGCGGAAGCCAATGCCGCCTAGAGGGGGAGAGTAGTGAAAGGTCAAAGGCGAGAGGGAGCTGCACGTAACGGGGCGGAAGCCATGCCGCCTAGCGGGGGAGAGTAGTGAAGGTCAAAGGCGAGAGGGGAGCTGACGTCACGGGCGGAAGCCAATGCGCCTACAGGGGGAGAGTAGTGAAGGTCAAAGGCGAGAGGGAGCTGACGTCACAGGGCGGAAGCCAATGCCGCCTAGAGGGGGAAGAGTAGTGAAGGTCAAAGGCGGAGGGAGCTGACGTCACAGGGGCGGAAGCCAATGCCGCCTACAGGGGGAGAGTAGTGAAGGTCAAAGGTCGAGAGGGAGCTGACGTCACGGGGCAGAAGCCAATGCCGCCTAGAGGGGGAGAGTAGTGAAGGTCAAAGGCGAGAGGGAGCTCACGTCACGGGGCGGAAGCCAATGCCGCCTACTGGGGGAGAGTAGTGAAGGTCAAAGGCGAGAGGGAGCTGACGTCACGGGGCGGAAGCCAATGCCGCCTAGAGGGGGAGAGTAGTGAAGGTCAAAGGCGTGAGGGAGCTGACGTCACAGGGCGGAAGCCAATGCCGCCTACAGGGGGATAGTAGTGAAGGTCAAAGGCGAGAGGGAGCTGACGTCACGGGGCGGAAGCCAATGCCGCCTAGAGGGGGAGAGTAGTGAAGGTCAAAGGCGAGAGGGAGCTGACGTCACGGGGCGGAAGCCAATGCCGCCTAGAGGGGGAGAGTAGTGAAGATCAAAGGCGAGAGGGAGCTGACGTAACGGGGCGGAAGCCAATGCCGCCTAGAGGGGGAGAGTAGTGAAGATCAAAGGCGAGAGGAGCTGACGTAACGGGGCGGAAGCCAATGCCGCCTAGAGGGGGAGAGTAGTGAAGGTCAAAGGCGAGAGGGAGCTGACGTAACGGGGCGGAAGCCAATGCCGCCTAGAGGGGGAGAGTAGTGAAGATCAAAGGCGAGAGGGAGCTGACGTAACGGGGCGGAAGCCAATGCCGCCTAGAGGGGGAGAGTAGTGAAGGTCAAAGGCGAGACGGAGCTGACGTCACGGGGCGGAAGCCAATGCCGCCTACAGGGGGAGAGTAGTGAAGGTCAAAGGCGAGAGGGAGCTGACGTCACGGGGCGGAAGCCAATGCCGCCTAGAGGGGAAGAGTAGTGAAGGTCAAAGGCGAGAGGGTGCTGACGTCAGGGGGGGGAAGCCAATGCGCGCACGGATGCCGAGGTGAGTCCGAGCTTGCAGGTGTGCGGAGTGCATATGCCTTGGTTTGTGCTACGAAATGGAGTGTGAACCAAGCAGTGGCGTAGCCAGAATTTTATTTCGGGAGGGGTTCAACGGCATCCCCCTCCCCCCCCTCAATGACAGGGTGAGCTCGCCGACTCGGACGCTCAGGTAAAAATTAGGGAGGCGCTTTTAAGATAAAACGGGTAAAGCTGCATTGTAATTTTTCAAAACGAATAGGCTTCATATTCAGGAATACGGGCGTGGTGGCTCACTGTTCTACTGTCGTCGTAGTTGCGGCCCACTAACTCTAAAAGCTTCCTCACAGCACACAACTTCCTCCGCTTTTTGAGGTAGCACTGTATTACCAGCGCCTGAAGGCAAAACAAAACACAAAAATAGCTATACTTTCACCAAAAAAACAGTAAGCAGCAAAAAAAAAAAATCTCGACGCTAAAACTTTGGAGCAATCGACCACGCACAAACACTAGGGGCCCATATTTAGTGCGAAGGTAATTCTGAGCAATCGCAAAACCAAAATCTATCATCTATTAAAGGTTTAACAAATTCGTGCTACAGAACTATAGATGCCGAAAGAAAGAAAGTTTATCTTTGCTAGGCCGCTTTATCTTGCAGCCTGGTTCAAAGGCAGCAGCAGCATATCCTTGGGGTAAGCTCGTAGTCCCTTCACTCGGAGAAATGACTATGACGCACAACACACAAACTACACGCAGAACTTGGAAAAGAACTTGACTATACCCTTGCTCCTGTGCGTAGTCAGAATATGAAGGCTTGTCTCTTCGGAGTTTCTGATGTTCCGTGCAACGAAGAGATTCATCTAATAAGGAATTGCATCGGTCGCCACCTCGACATACAAAGCAGAAAGCAAGACGGACTTCGTCGCATCCGTGAGCGACGATTTTCGCAAAATGAGGGAAACTTCGCCAAAAATAGGGAAATAATATTAGGCGTCCAATGTAAGAAACAGAAATGTGAAGCGCCCGTCACGTCTGCGACAGGCGGTCGCCCTCTGTCCGGAGGCCCTATTTCAGAACGTCAACGGCGGAAGCTGAGCGCTCGTTCTCTTCACTACGACGCTTGAAAACATAACTGACTGCTCGGTCTAAGCGCTTTTGAATGTTCACCGCGACATTGAAGTTCAAGCGGAGGACGTCCTGGATATTGTTTTTTGCCGTGAACGCAGGCGGCTGCATTTTACTGTGTAGGCGCTTCGCCTAAATGAGACGATAAAGAGAACCTGTAAATTGCTTTCTAACATAACTAGTCTAGGGTGACCATATTCCTCAAAGGTACAAAACGGGACTAAATTTTACTCTCTGGGTAAATATCCCCCGCCTACGTTCACGACGCTTCTCGGCGTCGCTGGTTGCTCATTTGAGTCCCATAACATTTAGTTCAGCAAAGTTTCGTCGACAACATTCGTCTTTTTTTTTTTTTTAGTGCTGAAAAAAAATGCAAATATCGCCAAATACTCTAAAAAAATCTCCGATAAAAAATAACAAAAAAAAAACAAACAAACTAAGCACTCTCTGTGGATAGAACCTGGGTCCGTTGCGTATGAAGCAGGCACCTTTCCTAAGCTACGCGGATTTTTTTTCTTTGTTGCCAACTGAATTTCGTTGTAACCATTTCCAGTCGAGGTGCACGTGCTCGTGCGTATAGCTTAACTCATATTTTAAAGTACCTATGGTTGTTTTTGTAAAATATACTTGTAACGAGAACGCATAGTTTTGGTTTGCTTCAACTCGCTTGGTGCCAATTCGAAACTACGCACTCCTGCGAAAGCGGGACATGATTCTTTATTGGGACAAAAAGACGGGACGGCAAAAGCGGACCTCAAAAACGGGATTGTCCCGGCCAAAACGGGACGTCCGGTCACCCTAAACTAGTCAGGTACCTTTTTATTCGCGGCAATTTCTAGTCGAAAGCACGTAATTCTGATCACAAAAGGTGTGCGTGAGCGCAGCGCCACCCGTTGCTTACAGTGCAATTGTTTTTTTTTTTTTACAATTCATTTATTATTCCTTACATCACTGACATTGTTTTATATTATCACCATGTGTGCGTTTTATTAAGTCCACTTTAGTTTGATTGAACTGTGTATTTCAGTGAGGATAGTTTGTTTTACATTGCCTTGAAATCGCCAGCCTTCACCTCACAAATGTTTCGAAATATCCGTTCTCTATATATCTGAGATCAAGTACCGCATCCCATCGGATAAACATGAATTAAGCAATATTGCATATTTTATTAATTTGAGCATTTCCTCAAAAATTTTCCCGAAGGCATATAAGTTGGAGATGGTCCGCGCTCCCCCGTTGCTCCGTGCCTCGTGCAAAACCGACTGCGTGAGCAGGGGAACGAGCGGGCCCCCGGGAGGGGGGTAAGCTTTGGCATTTCGGGGGGGGGGGGGGGGGGGGGCTGGGGGGGTTTCGACCCTCCAAACCCCCCCTCTACGTACGCCACTGGAACCAAGTACTAGCGCTGGTTCAGGTAGGCGGCAACGGATGACGGATTGTGAACGAAGGAGACAGACTGCCGAAACCGGTGAACAGCGAAAGCAGCGCTATGCGGAGGGCAAGTTCGTCTGCTTCTTGCGCAGGGGGTAGCGGTGACGTCAGAACGCCGAGCCCTGATTGGCTGATCGCGCCCCCTCTATCTGAGCGTCGTCTGCTCCTTTGCAACGTCGTCTGCGTCTGTCTTACCTTTCCTGCGACTTGCGGAAGTGCAGAGGCCAGATTCACAAAACCATCTTACGCCAAAAGAGTGCGTAAGACAAAACGTGAGAACAAATTCGTATTCACGAAACGAAATTATCGTAAGTTTTGCTCAGGTTACGACGGGATCCTACGACGATCAACTCAGCATGGCCGACAGCGTCGCTCAGTTACTGGGTCGCGACGATAAACGGACGTTTATTTTTGTACGTGCTCTTCTCACGCGTCCCGACTGCAAGCAGCAAGAAAAAAAGTAAAAAGTACTTGAAATAAACCACGACGAACAAGAACGCTGGATCCACAAACACCCGGGAAATGCTCCAACGGCCACGATTCCACCGACCCCGAGTAAGGGAGCTCGGCAGATAGGCCTAGCAGGCACAGCGGTGCTCCGACGCTCCTTGGCCAAGACCGTCTGCCCACGACCTGCTGGCGTGCTGAATGGAATATGCCCGCGCGACCCTTGTGAACTCTTCAATCTCTTCTTCTTCTCATCACCTTGTTTTCCGAGGCAGCGGTGACTCTCGCCGGTGAAAAAGCGGTGAATCTCCGACAGACGCAGGAAAGGTAAAGCAGCCATCGCTTTGACTAGCAGACGTAAAGCAGACGACGTTAACTGCGCAAACCCGCCGACGCCGTTAAAGAGTGAGGAATCTCGCCGCACACGAAACGTGGGAAAAAGTATTTGGGAGGGAACTTGCGGACACTAACACGCTCACTCTCGGTTCTTAGGAAACAAACCTCGGCGCCTCGGGACACCTCGTCAGTGAGTCCTTTGACTTCTCTCCTTAATGCGCGTCTGCTAGTTGTTAAAAACAACGTACCGCTCGATTTATTTCGTCTGCCCTCTCTGAAAGGCGAAGTCGAGGTCGCTCGTAAAGACCTGCACTTCCGAAAGTCGCAGGAAAGGTATGACAGACGCAGACAACGTTGCGAGCAGACGACGTTGCAAAGGAGCAGACGACGCTCAGATAGGGGGGTCGCGATCAGCCAATCAGGGCTCGGCGTTCTGATGTCACCGCTACTTCCTTTCTCATGCGCAGAAGACGAAAATGAGCCCACTTGCGAGGCGTATAGGCAGCGGATGCCGCTGGCGTTTCCCAAAGGTTACGCTAAAGCATTCCCTAAGGATCCACCAGTGGACCTTTATTGTTCATTTGACATCGTCATCACCAGCATCATCATATATCAAGACTTCGATTGTTCTGAAGCACGGTATAATAATAATAATAATAATAATAATAATAATAATAATAATAATAATAATAATTATTATTATAATTATAATTATTATTATTATTATTATTAATATTATTATTATTATTATTATTATTATTATTATTATTATTATTATTATTATTATTAGTCCCCGGTTTCATATCTGTATAACTACGTATGTTAAAATTCCTTTCCGTTCCCATGTATACATTGTGCTTTGTGTTCTGTGTCGTATCTATTGATAATGTTAGCATCAGTTCTATCATTCTCATTGGTCTTTTTCCCTGCCGGAACACGCCAAAGTTTCTATGCACTTCGATTTTTGCTTGGTTTTCTTGTTCCCAATTATTGTCATAAGAAGCACACAAAAAAAAAAACTTTCAGCCTTTCCACTTTGGTGAAGAAGGAAGACCAGCGGAGCTGTACAATGGAAAGTAATGGCCGACCGCAAGTCGGCAAGCCAGAGTGGAAAGGCTGCCGCCATCTAGGAGCGACGGCGGCAACCCGATACGTGGCTTGACGCCGTCGCTCGTAGATGGCGGTAGGTGTCCAGAGTTCGGTGTCTTCATTTCTTTGCGGGGGACACGATCCTGGGGAAACTAGCCCCTAACAGCTCCGCTGTAAAATAGATTTATAAATAAAGTAGATATATTCATTTGCCTTATATTCTTTTTATCTCTAACTGTCATTTTTGTATTTATATGCTTATCTAGAGGATCATTTAGTTAGATTTTCCTCATTTATATTTAGTTATTTATCTTATGTCCCTCGAGACAGCGACAGGTCCCCGATCCGGCCCCTTAGCAAAAACGTTTGGAGACCCCTGATGTAGAAAATCAAGGTATATATATATATATATATATATATATATATATATATATAGTATATAGTAGTGTGTGTGTGTGTGTCTGTGTGTGTGTGTGTGTGTGTGTTATCCTACCAAGACGTACACGCTTCAAACGCCAAAAGCGTCGCTTCTTTCTCCAACAATTAAATCTCTTATGAACTACTTCGCGCGGCGTATGAACAATGCGCAAAACTTCCTTTTTTTTTTTTATCGAAGAGGTCATTCACACCAGACCATTTTCGCCTTCCCTTTCGCTTTTGGCACGTGTTCTCATTACGAGTGTCTATAAAAGAGCGCGTTACCGCTACAGAGTGTCTACAAAAGAACGCGTTACCGCTACAGAGTTACACAAATGCTTAGTGAACTAAAATTATACTAGAGTCTTGTCTCGATTGTGAAATAGAAAACAAAATGTACCTTTATGCATGGAAACCCATGGATCTCAGGGTTGACCGACAAGATTGGCTGGAAAATAAGCGGAGTTGCTCTTTCAAGAGAAGCTTATGCATCTCTGGTCGTGTAGAAAAGACAGCCTCAGACTTTTCGCTATAACTTGTAACCATGACCAAAATGAAAGAGGTTCCTTTGACCATCCTTTGCAACAAATTTCCTGCATCATTACAATTTCGGACTCAGTTGAGTACTTCATCGACGCAATCAGATATTTCGTTTCTAATTAGACTAAGTTTATTTTTGTTATAAGTGTAAAGATATATGTTCTCATCGCATTGTACATTGTAAGTTGACATAATGTGTTGAAGCGCCTTGCCATCCTCTGTAGCAATATTGCAGTGAAGTAATGTGGTGCCTCCCCTACCATGGCCGGTTGGGCTATGTGAAATAAATTCAAGAAACTGTTGAATGTACACGCACTTGCGAGTGTAGCCGTGCAATCGTTGTACGCTATGTACGGGGGCGGATGCAGGAATTTCTTGAGGGGGGGGGGGGGGGGGGGTCAGGTGTTGGTCAGCGTACCATATGTTTAGGAACCCCCTCCCCCTCTCCTTCGTTTTACGCCCTAAATTTTACACATGCAGAAATCAAGAGGGGGGTCAGGACATCCGGACCCCCCCCCCCCCCCCCCCCCCCCCCTCTAAATCCGCCCCTGGCTATGTATAAAACATGAGACCTAGCACAATGTTCTCTACTTTGGCTGGCTCTTGCTCGGTTTATATCATCGCTGCGAAAAACAGCCTGCAACGACAAGATCCCAGCGAGAATAGGATCAAACAAACAAACAGATGAAGCAACCCAAATACTGCGTCGAAAACGGCACAACCGCCAACTTCCCGTCATTCTTGAAAGTGGCGCGAAAGCACGATGCCGTCGGACGAAACGAGCGGACGCAATATTTGCGCCAATTTCTCCAACCCTAGCGGCGATGCGGAAGCCTCCTCTGGCAACCATGGAGCGCCGTCTGCCGGTTCCCGGATGATCGCCGGCCAGTGTGGCGTTTGCGCATCCAGCGGGAAGTTCTCTCCGCGTTGTGCAGTGAGTGCGTGCATATTTTTTTATTTTCCTTCGCCCATTCCCACACCGCATCACCGAAGCGCTCGGCGTTTTTTTCCACCGAAAGGCTTTGGATTCTTTACGGACCTACTTCTCTTCGCCGCATCTCTGTCTCGGTGAGTCGCTGTCTCGTACGCTTTTGTGGCGCGAACGCAAAGACGACGAGCGCGCTTTTTCGGAAAAGCCGGCGTCGGTCCGTCAAATTCGCCCGGAGCGATGCGCGCGCGCTCGCTCGCTCGCCGCGATACAAAGCCTTTGTTCCGTACTCATCGAATTTTCCCGGGCTCGCCGGCTCGCTCGCGTTTTCCGACGGAAGCAGGTGCGTTCGAGCACAACTGGACACCTTCCGTTGTCTTGGCTGACGAACTTACGTGCGCACGATCCCGGGAAAAAGACGGGCTTTGCCCGTGCGCGCGTGCGTGCATGCAAGCAGGCGTTCGTGCTCGCTTGTCAACGGCGGCGGCCGGGAATACGCCCCAAAACGCGGTCTCTGACCATCCCACCAAGCTGATCGTCACAATCCGGAGAATTTGCTTACTACTGAACGTTGATCGCGCGTGGCGCTCGGTAAAAAGTGCAATGGCTCGCGTGCACTTTTCCTTCTGTAGCGATGCAGAACTGCAACAAAAGATGCCGCGTGTGGTCAGCCGTGAACTCTCACTGTTTGGGTGTGTAGATCGCTGTTTGTCTATCAACTCGTAACAAAACGATGAACCCTTTTTTTTTTCTTTTTTTTTAAATTTCGGTTTTTGGTTACGGTTTGGTTGGTTCTTTTTTGAGACCGACGGGCGTAGGATCGCAATGATCGGTCCCCATTTCAGCAAAGAAGTGGGGAACGCCCAACTTTCTGTCCATGACTCTCTCCCCCACTCTTCCTCCATATCCGATGCGAGTCGATATTTGGACGGGGGTGGTTTGGATGCTTCGCTCGGGTGGGTGAAAGCTTGGAGGTGTGAGTCATCCTAACTGTGCGTCGCCGTTTGCTTTTCCCATTTTGTTTGTGTGTCCGATATGTGTTTGCTTTTTTCTATGTTCTGTATTAGGGGAAAGGAGGGGGAAGGGAGGGAGAGGTGATATGTCCTCAGACGGATTAATTTAATGCGGCGCGCAGCCGGGGCGGCGGCACCTCCTTGGCGTCTCTTGCGGTGTCGTCTGCGGGGATTTGATAGCCTTTTGTGTTGTCTGGTGTGATGGGGACGCTTTGGCTTTCGTGGAGTCTTGGCTCGTCTTCCTTTTTTTTTTTTGTGCTTGTTTATTTGTTTAAATGTGAAGCCGGAAAGGATGTCAGCTGTGCAACTGTTCTCGTGCTTCTGTGTGGAGTGGAGTTTTTACACAAAGCAAAAGTAAACTCCACAAATGCATTTTTTTTTAACATGTCTGGACTGGACATGTGAGTCACAAAGTTTAGTCATATATCTACAGGGTTGTCTGGATAAATCCGGACTTTATCCAGATTTCGTCTATCAACAATATAGTGAAGCT
Organism: Ixodes persulcatus; assembly: GCA_013358835.2. Classification (NCBI taxonomy): domain Eukaryota; kingdom Metazoa; phylum Arthropoda; class Arachnida; order Ixodida; family Ixodidae; genus Ixodes; species Ixodes persulcatus. The sequence continues at coordinate 383,617 of JABSTQ010009379.1, forward strand.
ATAACCGGCCTTATATTGCGCTTCTGTGGCCACGTGATTCGACAGCGGACCACCGCATGATAAACAATTCGCGACTCGCTCAAAAATGAGCGGGGCATATGACCGGAGGGCAGCAATGCTTGAATCGCCTCGTGCCGGAAAGTCGCCTAAGCAAATCAGTGCGTGGTATGGCTACAAGAAGACACAAGTTTACAGCATTGCCAAGACGTCCAGGTAATCTGTCAGCCAGGGAGACGATACGTCAAACCGTTGTTATTTTTGCCTCTGTGTGTTTTCCTGAATATAGTGAATTTTCCGGATTTCTCTCGACGACCCAGTACATGATAGTGCAATATTTACGTTGCTAGACAGATCTTGAGACTCGCCTCTATTTCGAAACGTCGGCCCCGAAGTAGAAGCATGTTTCGAAATCGCTCAAATGAGTCTCTCAACATAAACATTGCGCTGCTATTTTCATTTTATTTTTTTCTTGGGGGTGGGAGTAGTTTTATTGGTGGCGTATATACTCGATACAGCCGCATGCAACACATGGAATTCTTCCACCCCTCCGTGGAAGGAAATGAAATTAATTTATTTGAGATAATTAAGGGTACATACTCATTTAAGGGTTTGTTAGCGATCTTTTAAATTAACGTAACCATTATTTGTGTCTCGAATTGAAGTTAATTCAGCTGAATTTGATCGCCAAAAAGGCTCGCGCTAAGGCCGTACGGTATGTTTCGCGCTTGATTCAGTTGCTACTTTTACTGCGTTGAGCGCATAATTTTCTCCACGAGTAATTTAGTAAAGTTGCACTGCAAGTCTCCGTATCTTGCTAACGTAATTCACTCAAACTTTGCGCCCTCCCGTGCTTCTTTTTTTTTTTTTTTTTTTCTCGCTGAACATGACAAACGTTGGTGAGGGTTTTGTCCCATTAGAGCGCCGAACGACAAACGCTTCACGAACCTGTCACGTACTCCTGGTTAGAACCTTCGTTTTGCGGGCCACCTTCACCAGACTGCAAAGGAAGGAAGAAAATTGTGCGTGTCTCTGAACGTCCGCTTCTCATGAAGATTGTCTGGTTCTCCGACAACTGTTCTCGCGCTAGTACTTGACATAAATAGGATTTCGTGTTTTCAGAGTTTATTTTTCGCTCTAAATTCGGGGTTTATCGGAGTTTATTTTGGGTTAGATTCCCAATTATTTGAAATTCAAAGTTTAATTTTACTTTGTGCCCAATTTTTCGACATTCAGTAGTTCGAGATTGGAAAGGAAACTAAAGTGGCCTTTTCTCAGGACCACTGACCCTATGCTTTCGTGAAATTTATATGTAAAACACCGTATTTCTAGCTTTTTGTTTTTTTCCTCCGTCGTGCCCTCGAAATTTTGAGTTCGGATAAATCGGAATGGAAGGAAATATTACCAGTAAGTGTTTTTCAGATTTTTTTTTTTCGGATTTATCCGAAGACACAGGACCCTAGCCAAAAGAAAGTGGGCCGCCGCCATTTTTGTTTTACGCAGTGTAAAGGGCTAGGTTTTCATTAAAAAAAAATGAATAAATGAAACTGTGTTCATTCTTTAAAAAAAAAAATACAATGTCAGTCTCGCTACTAAGTATCAAGTCAAAGGGTTTGGCAAAATGTTAATATCGGCGCTATTATATACCCAGACTGCTAATGAAGTAGTTGGGTTATCTCTACTTCGAGCAGATGTGGCTTATGCGCACTCCTGGAGATTTGCACCTGATGTATTCAAGCCGAGTCCAGTTGTCTTTTCCGGTATAGACGCTTTTGCAGCAGCTGTGCATTTGCGGCGCCAGAATCGACCTTCAGTTTTTGTTTCCTCTTATTCCGTTCTCTTTACTTCATCCTTGCCACAGCAGGACATGTTATTGCCATTTTAGATTATACTATGTCCTTCTCCCCAGCATAGGCCTTTGTGGAGGCTCGGCATCTCAGTGAAACAAGATAAGGTCAACAATCGTCGCCTACCAGTGCCAGTGTCAATAGCTAGGCCAACCTAGGCGACGTAAAGCCACAACGAGTTATAACTACTACTCATGTCAGCAATGGCGTCTGTAATCTGGCACGTGTGCAAAGCGTCTTTAACGGAGGGCCACTTGGGTGAGTGGCTTGAGTTCTTGGAGGCGACTACAGTCCAACAAAAGATCCGTCGTGTTCCCGCGCTTTGGCTCCGAAGTTGAACCGGAGTCTGCGCACCTCACCAGACACTCCCCGCAAGAATGTGCCAAAAAGAGCAACGGAAGTGGCCAGCGGAAATGCAATACGCAGTTTTTCCGCTAAGTTTAGCGGGAAATTGCATTGGGGCTTAATTATACACCCGATCGGCTTTTCCCGTTAAGTTTAGCGGGGGAATTGAATTGGTGCATAATTACAAATTCCGTTTTCCCCGTTAAATATACAGCCTGTGAACTGACACTTTAAAGACGCTTAAGACGGGCCCTCAAAAGTCGGCACGCCGCAATTTACTACAGAGGTGCAAGCAGGTGGTGGAAGTTTACAGTGAATCTACGCCGCCACTTCGCAGACGATGCAAGCATAGTGAGAAGTACTGCCGATAGATGTCGTACGTCGCGTCGAGGGAGTGCCGGCCGATTTGGGTTCTTTGCGGGATCGTCTGCTATCAAACCCGAATCGGCCGGTGCTCCCTCGACGCGGCGTGCGGCACTTGTCGGCTGCACTTCTCACTACGCGTGCATCGTCTGCAAAGTGACGGCGCAGACGAGGTCAGTTCGTTTTTTGTTTGTTTTTTCACTGTCACCTTCCACCACCTGCTTGCACCTCTGTAGTGCATCGCAGCGGGATACGTTGAGGAACCGATTTTTGGGGCCATCTAAAGTGCCTTGAAAGCGTTAGCTTACATGCTGTAGATGGGAAACGTTCACTCGCTAATTATAATGTGTAAGGTGAATTATACACCAGTTCGGAACTCCGCTTATTAATAAGCTGAAAACACGCTGCGCATCCTGTCTCCCGGTTTATTCCCTAGGATTAAGATACATTTTTTTTTTATTGGTCTTCCTTATATCCGTTTTATTTTATATTGATTTCTCTTCGTACGCGTGCTTTGATCTTATTCCTGTGGCGCCGTCCCGAGGTTTTGCAGAACGGGAGCAATATCTTCGCCGCGGCATGAATTGCCCAAGGGATGAGGATTATAGGCTTTGCATCACTTGCTCCCGTTGTATTGTGGCGCTCGAGTAATCCCGTTTAAATGGAATCTCGGCAGACGTCGTGACCCCACTCAAGAGGCCAAGTGGTCGAGATCTGTGTCGTGCAGTGCCACTTTCCTCTTGCTCCAGTTATTTTTTCTTCTTCTATGATTGCACGCGACACGAGCAGCAGTAAAAGGGAAATGGTTTTCCTCCTCGAAACTCGCGGAAATGGACTAAATTTGTACGAAATAAGGAATATGTACTTTTTTTTTTATTATATTTTAATTGTGCGCCCTCCAGTATAGCTGCTGAGGCCGCCATATATCGGGTGTCTCAAATAGCGGCCAGGCTGTTTAAATCGACCGCAAAATTCGGTTTCTTAACCTATCGCGCTGCTATTTTGTGCAGCGTTGCCCACAGGCGGTGCGTCTTTTCTATAAAATTTGCAAAGAGCGAACTTACCTGAGGAAAAAGTAAAGAACGAAAAAGGCTTAACTCCTATGGAAAAATGTGGACGTCGGTTCACAGAGAAATTTCGTCTCTCGCAATGATCTTTTAATCCAGGCAAACCCCATCTCAAATTTTCGCCTTCTACCCCAACCGCTAGCGTAAAGCCGGGGTCACACTGCTTAAACATCATACAAAAGACAGTGTGCTGCATAGAGATACGAACGCGAGTCACCGCGAGGTCCATGCTTCGAATGCCGCGTGGCAGTGAGTTTAAGAAGAAACCATAGAGTTATTATAATTTACTCTAGAGGTTCAAATGGCGCTGTGTGCCTTGGCAAATTGAAGCAGACAGCAACCAGTCGAAAATTGACTTTCGATAGTGCATTTCTATGGGAAAAATTGCTCGCATTTTCTCCCTGCGCTCGATCATAAGAGCAAATATCCCGAAGAATTCGTGCGTACTAGGTAGCTTGGAACATTTCTCAGTCAGGGAGGCGAAATAATTGGACAGTGACGGCGCTTTTCTTTCCAATTCATGGCATTAAAAACGGTGCTAAAACTGCTTCGTACATGTATTTATGTGCACTGTCGGACACTTAGTGCGAACACGACGTCGGCGCTTTTCAGCATGGGGTATGTCCGTGCCAAACGAACGAAGGACATCTGGAAAACCAAGACAGGCGGCAAGAACCACGCAGTATCACTGGATCAGTAACTTCCTGTGCATGTACGATCCGAATAAACAGAATAAATTGGAGGCTACGTATAATATAGCCCGATTTTCAATAAGTACTGCTTTATTACTCACTACGCGACGGGCGCCATGGATTCACTGCGCTCCCGTGATTAAAATAACGCAATTACGCGTATGTATATATACGTGGCACGCACAGTGTCCGAAGGTTCAAGAAGCGTCGAGCTTGTCCTACTTCGTTGCAAGATCTACGTTTCACGAGCGCCAAGCGAAGCACATCTCTCGCTCCAAAACCCGGCGTTCCACAAGGCGACTTCCCCGCAAGCGCGAAAGTAAAACTTGGCGCGTATGACCCCTTCTCCGCCAATCATGAGATGAGTCGGCAGAGAAAGGGAATGGGAGGCGGGCGGTACTCTGGCTTCGCCATTTAGTAACCCTAGCAAACATCAGCAGCAGCAAGGACGCAGTGGACCACGTGATCGCTCCCGTTTTGTTCAAGTTCTCCCTAATCAATCGTGTCGAAGGTCTTCAGCTTCAAGTGTTTCTAAACGTGTCGTCGGTTTTCTTTTTTATTCACGGAAGTTTTTGCGTTTGCAGCACATGTACTTATCTGCGCGCGACAACGAACACTTGCCTGGTTGTTACCGCGATTTGCCTCTGTCGTGCCACCACTCAGCGTAGCGTGTATCTTGGGTTGCCTGTCGATATTTACCTGTCCTCCAAGTAGCGTTCACCTCCTTGTTGCCTCGTCCGAAGGTTTCCCCATTCGACGTGCAAACTCATCACGCGTCCTCTTTATTCATTTGTTCACTTATTTGAGTACCTACATCGCCCAGAGGTCATTTTTTTGTAGTGGAGGAGGGGGAAAGAGGGGGGGGGGGGGGGGTCGCACCAAGTCACCATAGACCGTACAAAAAAATTAAACATAAGAACATCAAAAGTAAGAACAACAAAGTTTTATGACTCTAGATACAACGAACATTTTCGCACAACTAAGGACAACCTGTGCATTGACTATTCTACGGTACAGACGATTCCCATCGTGTATACTCCATTCCAATGTTTCGAAATCCACTGCCCCCACCTTGCGATCTCCACAGCCCAGCACGTTCATGTTCGTCGCTTCTGAGAGAGAGGAGGAGGACAAGAGCGTCGGCGTTCGAACGCCGACTTTCGAACGCGTTGAAACAGTGAGCAGGCAGACAAAGGCGCTCTGACGTCGCTTGGCACTCTCAGTGGCACCAGTTGGGCTGTCTCTTTTTTATTTTTTTTATTTTACTGGGTTGTGGAATTTGTTTTGGGCAAGCGCAGTTACTCTCCTCCTCTGCTGAATATCAGGCGGCACCATGCGTGCTTCGAATGGCGGGCCTCGAAATCGCCTAAGAATGTATCCCTTCGCGTCGAGTTTCCCCCCTGAACACCTCTCCGTTTTCAAATATGTCTCGATTCCGTCGCAACTTTTTTACAGCTACATCGAGCAAACTTGTAACCCCTTTCAAAAACTAACGAGCAAACAGTAATACTTTGTTTTATTTTTTGTATTATTCTGGGTAACTAAATCGAGGGACATTCCGCACGGTTGATTGGCGACCACCTCCGTTCCGTCGTTTGCATATCAAGAAGGAGGCGCCTGTGCGTCAGCGCTTCCTGTCCTCCTTCCCCACTTACCGCATTCCAAGCCAGCAAGTGTCGCGCTTCAGAGCCCGTCCTCCTGACATCAAACTCGGACTTTCTCTCGAAGCCTTTTTTTTTGTGTCTTGTTTATTGCTGGACAGAAACGCTTGCCCCGCGACACAAGTTGCTTTAAGTGTTTTTTTTTTTTTTATGTAAGTTGTGGAACTTCTTTTTTTTTTTTTTTTTTTTGGGGGGGGGGGGGGGGCGGAAAACAAAGGGTAAGAAATGGACGAGGACATCTTTGACCAGCAATGTCGCTTTAATGGAGTCTGTCACCTGTATGCATGCTCGGAAAAATGCGGTGCGTCACACATACGAAGGATGAGTGGGTGTCGGCGGATCGCACGATCATTATATTACCAATATTGGAACGCAGTTTGGCGACGTCTTCGTCCATTTCTTCCTTACCTGCTGCATTTTCTCAGCATTGTTCTGTTATCCGGAAATCTGTGGCCGAGTGGGCTAGCGCACACCAGCTCAGAGCACGTGGCGACGCTGCAGAACACCGGGAACCTGGGTTCAATCCCCCCTGCCCGTTACGATCTGGACGAGCATCGTACCGGCGTACGGTCGTGTATCACTTCTGCGTGATGCACGTTAACGACCTCAGGCTAGCGGTTGTACTCCACTGGCTAAATTTCTCATGTACAGTGGGTAACAATGTCGCAATGTTCTGGCAGACTAAACTCCCGCTGTATAAACAACTAACGACAAATTACTTTTTTCAGCTATCCGCATTAACCTATACGAACAAATAGCTCACCTAAAACCCGTTACGCAAGTTTTTTTATATATATTGTTTTTCGCTGACAGCTGTTTTTGGCAAAGTTTCGGCAACGACACGGACACTGACCTCACGTGACACAGTGACATAACATGTTCATGTCACGGCGCGTGGCACCTTTACGTCACGTGATGCCGCAACATCGCGTGACGCAGTCACACTGGTCACTAACCATGAAGTCATGTGACGTCAGACTGTCACGTGACATGACGTCCCGGGTTGCGTGCAGCCGTGAGTGCAGCGCCCCGGTTTTCGCCGCAGTTCGCTTGCGGAAGACGACCGTGAACCGGGAATATTTTATTTCTTTTTTTTTCCTTTGAATTGAGTGGTAAGACGGTGCTTTTACGCGTAATTCGACGTGATTTAAACGGTGGACGACTGGACGACCTTCGTTGTCATTAAGCGCTGTAACAGCTCTGTGCAGGAATAACAGATGTAACCATCCGCTACAAGAGACAAGAACTTGACCTTCGTTGAGACACGGCGCCGCTCAGTATGCAAAAGACAGCTTCGCTGCGAAGTGCTTGTAACGTGAATTTTCATCCTGATCAGTCGTAAAAACGTGCGCGAAGCAGACGTGTTAGAATCAAACGAACAAAAAAATTACATATATATTATGTCATAAAAAAAGATATTTCCGCAGAATTGCTAGCTTGAGGGTACTAGATAAATAAATAATGTTTTCGTTTTCTTTTGCTTGTTTATCTTTTTTTTTTGTGTGTGTGTCTTATTCATTTGTTATTTCCGTCACCGCCGGACGGTGACCGTAGAATGTAATTTCAAACTCAGCGCCGTCAAAATCGAACAATATTTCAAATTTGGGGGGGGAGGGAGGGAGGGAGGGGAGGGCATGGTCATTTTTGGTTTTTGAAGCCAACCCGAATTCACACTTCCGTCGCCCCTGATCATTATGTAGAACTTTGTTTCTGTGAACGCAAACCTCGAAGAATATGGCACCGAACGGGTGCTCCTCCCTTCCGGTGACGTCAGCAATATGGAGCGTTCCTACTGGTGGTGCGCGCTGACGTCATTTCTCTCTGGAAACTCGGGACGGAGCCTTCTCGGTTCTTGCGTTGCAGCATACTATACACGCATGCTTGTAAATATATCAGCTTGAACTTTCGAATTAACTTGAACACGAAAGAAAGAAAGGACAGGAGAGGACACGCAGCTGTTTGTCCTCTCCTGTCCTTTCTTCGTATTCAAGTTAATTCTGAAGTTCAAGCTGATATATTTGCATGGATGTAACAACAAGCTCAACTCTTAGCCGTTACACGCATGCCACCGCACGTAGACCGAGTCCTTGTCTATAATGTATAGAGACCATTCCAATAATCGCCTTCCGCGCGCGCGCAGCCATCTCTGCTTGCTGGTTTGTGGAGGGCGCTGTGGACACGCGCAGTGCGTCTCCTCCGCGGAATATGCATCCGCGGTCCAGTGACACGGCATTTGTCGCCGGGGCGACGATAGACTTTTTTCAAAAAGTCCATCGAGCTGGAAACCGTTTTAATGCGTGGAATACTCGAATAAAATGCAAGACGTTTCAGACGCCAGAAGCATCGCTTCTTCCTCCAACAGCCAAATGTTGCAAGAGCTACTTTGCCCGGCGCATGAACAATGCGCAATCTTGCTTTTTGTATTTTCTTGGAGTGAAAACAAATACTATACATCGTGCAAGTTGGCCCGCTCCTTGCGCACTTTGTGCGTTTGTTTAACCCCCTACCTCATCAAATGTCGGCGCGAGCTTGACTGTCTCTTTATCGCGCGGTCCACCTACGCGCTCTCTATGTTGCCTTTTTTTTTTTTTTTTGCGTGCTTCTTTTTACATTTTGTTGCGCATCCCAGTTTTGTACGCGTTACCAAAATAAGAAGCAAAACAAAAATACAATTACAATTGTTCTTACTTTAAAAAAGTCTTCATTTAGATTACTTGAGGCGAAAAATGACTGGCCGTTACCTGGAAAAGTAACCGTCACTGCTCTGATTACTTGGCATTTACAAAACGACAGCGTTTCCTGCCGGAATCACCGATTTACGACCTCACTAATCTTCTTCTTAATCCACTAATTTTCTGGTCCTCCTGTAGGAGACTTGATTCCAGGATTCCTTGGCAGGAAACTTGTAGAAACAAAGGGGCCAAGTTAGAAAGAGAGGGGGAAAATAGTAGCTGTAACGAGTAATATTAGTACTACTGTCGAGACCGGTTATGAGGAAGTCAACGGGAATAGGAAATCACTTCGCTATATCCACTATTTCGTTATAACCGACTTCGGTTGTAACGAAGTGCAAAAGGGAATGGGGAATCGTGGTCGCTTCGCTGTAACCGCTATTTCGTTGTAACCGACTTCGTTATAATCGGTTTCGGCAGTACTTCTAAAAATAATAAGATTACTCTTGGGATTACCTCCTAATAAATGCATTTCAACGATCACAACACTCGTACCAAGTACCGTACAACAAGTCTGAGTGGCGCAGCAGACGCAGCAGACGACGGAGGCGCGCACCATGGCGTCCGTCGAACAACCTTGAACTTGGTGCAAGAGACACACCAGCATACTCCGCTATCGTATGAGGGGGCATCTTTTCTTTCTGTCTGCATATAATCTGGGTCGCTATATAGCTGCTGCTTTTAAACAGGTTCCCGCAGACTTGGCTGCTTTGGTGCCTCCTCGTTCGTTCTCCTCACCGGTGGCTGGCTGCATTTCCTTTCTTTTTTATTATGATTTTATTATTGCGTTAGATTGTGCGGCGGCGGCGGTGGTGTCTCATCTCTTAGCCGTTCCTCGAAGAAGGAAAATGGATTTGCGATGCTGAGCCCGTCGTGGCGGAAACGCCGGGATCTCTCTCCTAATTTTGTTTTCTTTTGTTTCCCGGTAAAATTCACCAGTTTGGTCGTGTGTCCGCACGAACCAAAACGAGGTGTTTTTTTATCTTTATTTTTGCTTGAGTGTATGTACCGTGTACGCCACGCTGTACGACACGAGGAGCGAAGGCGGCAGGCAGCGTCGTGTGTACGACCCGTGCCATACGCTGTTCTGTCTCCTGCTTTTATTTTTATGTTGTTTTTTTTTTTGTTGACGACAACTTTGTGCCGAATACCTTTGCGAGTCGTGCGCACGTGCTTCGTTCCTTTCTAAAAAGACGCACAGTGCCGTGTGGAAGAATTTTCGGATTTCACAACTGCAACAAAAGGTAATTAATTACTGTTACGGGCGCACGCGGCGCGGTTGAAGCGTGATTGATTATTTCGGTGCGTTAGGGATAACTGAGCCTTGACCCACGTTCGCTCTTTCTTCTTCTTATTTTTTTTTTTTTTGCGTCCAGTCAGCTTTTTACACGTCACTTGAAAAAAAGTAATTGATTACAAGTGATTTGATGACTTGTAACGATCGAGTACCGTTCAAGTCCTGCGTCTGGTTCATGCGTGCTGAATGCGTCGAATTCGGGCGCCTTCGGTGCGTAGATAGGCTCTCTGTGTGTGTATTAATTGACAGAATGAGAACGGCAGAGAGGTATTTCACTTGTCCCACCTCCGAGAGAGAGACGCCCTGCCCTTCTCGCCCTCTTAATGACCATTGGCGACTTCGGCGAAAGTCGACGGCACTTAGGGGGCTAGAACGGAAAACTGTGGCTGCCTGCGTTCGTTCGCCAGCCTTCTCGTGACGAATCGGACATTCACAGCGCCGGGCGGTCTAAAGACGAAGCCGTCAAAAATAGTTTTGAAGACGCGTGGTGAGAATCGCCCATAGGACGGCCGCTATCTTGCTGCAGGTGTGTGCGTACACCAACTCATCCCTGACGTCATGCCTCACTGCGGTGACGCTGCTATGGACACTGCGCGTGCGCGGGCTGTGGCCAGACTACCTTCTGAAGCGTGGTCTGCTTTCAAATGTAAATGTGGCGAAAAATAATTAAAAACAAACTGCTGCGCCCCCCCCCCCCCCCCTAAAAAAAAAAAAAAAAAAAAAAGTTGCTTGCGCGCGCTTTAAAAGATTTGATGCGAGGGGTCATTTTGGATGGCCATGTTGTTATAGTAGCGTTTGCTGTACTGCAGCAGTTAATGTTTTAGTGCCACAAACACTCTCAACTGGTGCCCTGTGCTCTTTATATATTTATTTTCTCATGAAAACTTAACGGGGACTCTATTATAATCGCCACGAGGACTCTCTGAAGAGAGCAATGCCTGGTCGCGGCTCAAGGTCATTCTTTCTTGCCGACCCGTCGCGCTCGCTTCTCCGCAACGCTCAGGCGCGGCGAGCTACGTTTTTTTTTGGGAAGTGGTCCCACCAGGCTCGGCACTCGCCAGGTGGGTTTTGTTGGTGCTTCCGAGACCACTGAGCAGGGGGACGACATTTTCGGGGTGTTTTGTCGTTTACTCCTGGGGTCCCTCCCTTTCCCGCTTTCCCTCCCTCTCAGCAGCAGCAGCAGCAACAACAGGCGCAGCTTTAGAGGGGACCACAAAGAGCCGCCTGGAATGCGGCGGCGGTGTGCGGGGCTTCTCGTCGAAAAACGGCCCCCGCCGAATTCGGGCTCGCTTGAGTGGACTTGCTCGAACCCGAAGGTCGCCCGGCTATTTTTTTTTTCTCCTCCGTCTTTGGTGATATATTACAACACCGCGTGGCGAATACAGTGCGCATAAACATGCACGTACTACACAGCGCGCGACAACTGTTAGCGCGAACACGACTTCGCTTTTCATCTCTCTTTTTACATCGAAAGACTCCTGGGCGGGTGCTCAGAAACGAAGCGTCTCCACATCCGCCGCGCCGACAGCAGGCGAGGAATGCCGAGACCCTGCTGATATTCCGCTGAACAGAGAGAGCTACCGCGCGTTCTCAGAAGTAGGAAAGATGGCCGCGTGCAGAAGGTAATCAATGAACTGGTCTATAAGCACAGTTTTCAATTCCGTTCTTGTCTCCTTCGACCTCCGCTGTGGTTTTTCATTACATTTAGGTACATGGAGAGGTCTTTCCTGGCCAGCCCAACGGGTACTTCGCATCTTGTTGTGCCGTGGACGGTCGCGTCTATTTGTATATGCAGGGCGAGGGAGCGCGGATGGCCTAGGGGGCACCCACTCTCCCTCCCGGCTGTTCTATCTCGGAGGGAAACGGGACCCGTTTGTTGTGTTTTGTGCCGCCCTTCTACCGCGAGACGATAATACTGTCGTCGCCACCCCCGTCAGGAGCCTGTCCGTGCCCGCCGCATCTTTTATCGCGGACCCGCCGAGTTATATTATACTAATAGCCATAAAACGGTGAGCGTGCACCGAGCAGAAAGTGCGAGGAGACGCTGACATCTCTTGTCTCTTTAGATGTCGCGAGATTGCTGATGCTCGAGCGTTTCGAACGTTTTTAACGCCGGGTTCGACGGAACTTCGACTAAAGTTCGACCCTTATGCGCGTGTGCAGGAACTGAACACGCTGCCGCCGCCTGGTACCGTTCAAACATCGTTTTTTTTTTTTGTGTGTGTGTGTGTGTGCTTGAAATTTATGACGAACTACAATTTAAACTACTTTAAGCCCCAAGTTTGAAAATGTTCTTTGAAAGTCGGACAGCATTGTTCAAAAAGCCGAGCTTCGTCGAACATTTGTTTTTTTTCCAAAAGTTCGAAGGATTCGCCGAAAATTTCGAAGCTCAGGGTTCGACTGGTTCGGTGAACCTTCGAACTTCCGTGAAATTTCGACGGAGTCCGACTCATGGACGGTGTTGCCGACTTCTGCACACATATTTTGAATAGAAGAGAACAAATAATTCATACATAGTTGTTTTTGTATGTCATAAAATGATAACCAGTCCTTATGTAATATAACCATTAAAAATTCACGTTTTTCTTTTTATTAAACGATAGCCCGTCTTCATGCAATATAAAAACAGATATATGTACTTTTAATGCTTTATTTAGTAAGTAATATTGCGCTTTTCTTCCGCCAGGTGGAGCCAGCTGGTTTTCAAAATTTTCCGCATGCGCACAAAAGCCGAACTTTATAGTCGAACTTTTTTCGAACATTGTCGAAACCTAGTAGAACTCGATCCTCGGCAAGTTCGCGACGCCTCCTGCTTGTGTCGGAGTTGGGGTCGCGAAGGGGGGGGGGGGGGGGGGGGGGGGGGGGGGGGCAGGCAGGGCAGGATTGTTATCGTCGTGGACTCGTGGAGGCCCTTTAGCCTTTTCTCACTCTCTCTCTTCTTTCTGTTATCTTTAATCTCTGGGTCTTGTTGTGATCCTCGCCTCTTGATGCGTGTGTTTTTGTCGCGGCTATTTATTCACCCGCTGAGGGCGTTTGAGTGCGTCTTTCTGTGTTCTCTGTACACCCGTATGTCTCGTCGAACAGGCGTGACTCCATCGGACGCCTACTCTGAGTAGTTTATCTTCTCCAAACTGATTAAGGTTACCTTGGGTGCCAAAATGGTAATTAGGGTGTTCGTGTTGATGTGTTGGGGGCGGCTGGAGCCGAGGACTGCGTGTCGCTCCGCCTCGCGAAATTCTGCCAAATAGACCTTTCGTTCGGAACGGTCGGCGTTTTGTAGGGGAGTTGCGCTACCTCTGCTCTTCTGCGCCGTGTCCACGACTCATCCGAGTCACGGAGGAAGCGAGAGAGATAGCGGAACTCCTCCGTCGGACGGCAACCGCAGTTCGAGCTCTCGCCGCTTGGTGTCGTCTTTATGTGAGAAAGGTTCATTGCTTGTCAGTATACAGTGAACTGCTACTGAGGCTACAATCCCCAAGGTAGGCGGTTTTAATGCACTGGCCAAGGCAGAAGCTGACACTTGAAGGCAGACACACGCTGGTAGAAACTGACACATTTCAAGGTTTATATATATATATATATATATATATATATATATATATATATATATATATATATATATATATATATATATACCGGGTGTTCCATTTTAATTCGAACAGATTTATTACAAAACATTCGTAAAATATGCAATAATACGGTTTGTGCAGGTGAGTTATACGGCCAGGGGGACATATGTGGGTGGCTAATCTTTGCGATAAGTCGGATGATTAATTAAGATTTGTTAATTAACTTCTTGATGAGTGAAAATAGACATGGTTCCAATTAGAAACTTACTTAGCGTCATCGAAAAAGCACTAAATCAACTCTTTTTAGAACGACTTGAAGCTGTGGGAAACTCGGGGGCGCGCCAAAAGCTACCACTCGTGAAGCAGACGGAACGCTAGCAGTGACGGAACGCAGGCGGCGGAACGAGCACTTGCGTTGTTTTGACTTTGTTAAAAATATACCTGACGCTGTAGCAAAATATTTATTGGGTAAAGTTCTGACACCATAATAAATCGCCCTTGCAAAAAAAAAAAAAGGGGGGGGGAGGGGAGGGAAGAGTGTCAATGTCCTTTTAAGGTAAAATAAATGAAATGAAATGAAATATCCCTTGAAATGATTAAGTTGCGCCCTATACTGGTCAGTAATTTATGCGCTCAGATCAGGTACACTTTCGTTCTGGCCAAAAAGTCCCCATATACGGCACTGGCGCCAGTGTTCCCGTATGGTTAGTGTGGATGCTTGCTCGCCAGCTCACCCGCTGTGTGTGTGTGCCACGTGGTTCTTGGGAGACCACAGATAGACAAAAGCACGTGTCAGCGCTATTGAATACGGCAGTGCTCGTTTGTTTGTAACTTGTAAGTTATAGCTGGCCTCTATGTCTCGAGGCGTACATTTGTTAACCCCCTTTCACGCGGGCGACGCGAGCCAATGGATAAATGTGACGCGTTATTTTTCCTAGCTGAGGGCGTGCGAAGAATACGCGGCACGAGTCGTTGTTATTTAAGAGCCCTTTCAACTTGGCTTGGAAGGCAAACACCTTCCAGCACTTCTCGTTTTTAATTTTCTGTCTTGAACTCTTCGTTTATTGCGTGTCTATCCTCGTTACCTGCGCGTTTTAAATGAAGCGTTTTTTTTTTTTTTTTTTTTTTTTTTTTTAACGGCACTGTGTGGGTTGTTGGCAGGGACGGGATGATGGCAGGGAGTTGTTTATTCACGTGTCTTTATTGTGCGTTTGTGTATACTTTCTCCGATAAATACGCCTGTGGCCATCAAGGAATCTGCTTGAAAGATGGAGTCACCCTTGTAAACAAATTCCTGTCTGCGCCTCGAATGCTTGTTTTTAACACACACACACACACACACACACACACACACACACACACGCACACGCACACACATATATATATATATATATATACATATATATATATATATATATATATATATATATATATGACAGTTCATTTACGAATATTTTTTGTCAAAGCAACCCTGAAGGTACATTGTTTGGCTGGTTCTGGTATATTATGCCTTCAGAATTCTGGTATACCAGTTTTTATTTACACAAGCTAAATTATCTTCTTTTTTTTTTTTCTTTTTCTGGGGGGGGGGGGGGGGGGGTGGACTGTCTAATGGCGTTTTTAAAAGCCACTTTGTTACTTAATAGACCTTTGCCCTCCGCCCTGCTTTGAACGCCAATCTTAGTGAAGGTATGCTGCGCTCGAGGTGGGACAACGGAAGATCTCTCAGCTGTTCTTTTTCTGCCTGGGACTTTAGGAGTTTTAGCGCTTTTTTTTAAGCTGGTACGTGGTAACTTAACACTATATGCCTCTTCGCAGACGATAATAATAATGATAATAATAATAATAATAATGAACTCCAGATTTTTAAACGACCGAGAAACGGTAGCGCGGGGGAGGTGAGCTTTCTTCCGAGCTGGAGCAATCTCAAGAGGACCGTCCTACGGTGCGACGTCATGGCGTGACGTCATGGCCCACGTGACGTCTCGCCGTGCTTGGGCGGTTACCTGCAGGGAAAGTCGGTCGGTTCCGGCCGGCTGGCTGCTCGTCGCTGTCGACGGGAACGAATGGGTCGTTGTGGCCGCTCTTGGATGTCGCACGCATCGCTGGCTTTCAATGACCCGTATTCGCCCGTTAGCGAACGACATTTGGGCGCCGTTTTGATGGCGCGGATCTTTAGCGGTCCTCTTCGCTCCAGCATTTCGACGCTGACACACGGTCACGATGTGGGCAATCCGTTTTCCTCGGAGTTCGGGAGAACTCAACTCTATGACGTGACGCCAGTGCTTTGACGCTGCTGTCTGCAGTGCGCATGCCCAGTGTCAGCACCTGTTGTGGGAAAACGCTGGCTTGTTTGTAAACAGTGTCACTGCTTGCATCGATGTCACCTTGCTGCCGAGCGCGTATACCTTTTGGTACTTACGTTGCGCTCCGTGAATTTTAATCTTTTTATTTTTTTTTTTTAGGACGAGAACAAGTAGAAATCATTACCGTCATGGCGCGACGACGTCACGCGCAACCGGCGTAAAAAAAAAAATAAAAAAAAAAAAAAAAAAAGCAAGCGGCACCTCGTTGGAGGGACGCCGCTCAGTCGAGGAATTGTTGCCCGAAATCAGAGTCAGGCGAATTGGTTCAAACGGACGTTTGTTTTGACGGGGAGCTGGATTTGACGCATTGTCTGCTATCACAATGCTGATGTCACAATGAACGCTGTAGGGGGACAGGCCAGCGAGACTCGTTGCCTCTGCGTCAGCTGCGACTGAGTTCTATAGCGTGCCCCTCCACCCCTCCTCCTCCTCCTCCTCCTCCTTCTTCCATATTTGGTTTGTTTCACAGCAAAAATAAACGACGCATAGCCAGACGCTCGTTCTCTGCCCAAATCTAGCGCTAGCAGTTCGAACCAGATGTCAACGTTTCGGAACTAACCATTGTCTTATTCGAAAGTTGTAAGTGCATGGTTTTCTGAAAATTTCGATGAGAAAATGGGGCCCATTCTGGGATAACTGACGCCATTCAGCTCCTTGTACGCGAGGACTCCGTCGGCCGCCATTTTCCCCTCAAAATTTTGCAGAAAATCACTTGGGATGATTTTTTAATAAGATCACGGTTTGTTCTGAAATCTCGGCGTCTGGTTTGGACCGCTGGCATTTGAGCAGATGATGAGCGTTCGGCAACATGTATCGTGTACTTTTAAAATAAAAAAAAAAGATTGTAAATAAAAAAAAAAACACGCTGTAAAAAAAAAAAAAAAGAAACTTGTATAAAGTTTTTCTTTTGTATGCAAACAACAACAACAACAATTGCATTTGTATATTGATCTATCGATCAAACCGTCATATGCATAATTGCATTTTATGAGGCACGCAGCCGATGCACAAGTTCATAATTCCCGGCCTTCCCGGCGAGGGCCGCCGCCGCGTCTTTTCGAAACGACGCCTTCTCCTTCTTTCTTTCATTTTTTTTTTTTTTTTTTTTTGTGGCGGGTTTGAGAATGCTCAGATTGAGGCTATGAAGCGTCCTGTGCACGGGTCACTCGGTAACGTTATCACCACGTGACGCGTGCGAACACACGCGCAGTTGCTCGCGGCGCAGGAGTTTCTCGCAGCTGGCCTACTGGGACAACTCTCCTATTGGGCAGGACATGGAACAGTCGCGCCTCTAGCGTGTACGCTTCAGCTGTGGGAACAACAAACTGTATTTCCTTGTTGTTGTTTTTTTTGTTTTGTTTTTCATCCGAGATATCGAAGATGACGATTCGAAGGCCGCTCGTCGCGCGACTAAAAAGCACGGGTCAGAACGAAGCGCTTCGTGCCCAGACCGTGCTTGGCGAAGTTCCATTTCTTTGTTAAGGCCCGTTCACACTCTTGCAACCGAGTACGACCGACAGAGACAAAACCTGTTGAAACCTTTTAAAATTTCTTAGGACGAGGGAGCACACTGGCATTGTGGCGCCATCTATGCGGTGACCCTGGAACTGCATTTCACAAGAGCGAAGGTTTTGCGGGATTTCCGAGGTCAAATGTGCGTAATACCTATAAGAAAGGCTCATTTATAACGTTGACAAAAGTTTTTCGAGCAAAGAAAGAAAGGATAATGCGCGAGAAATAGAAAGTACGTATGTCTAGAGTACCGTCCGACGGCACTCTTGCAGAGCGTTCAAGTGCCGTCGGAAAGTCTCGTATGAAACGCATTGTCAAAACGAGGTTTTTGAGGCTGTAGCGTAGCTTAGTGGTAAGATGTCCGCCTCATACGCGAGCGGTCCCGGGTTCAATCCGCAGTACGGGCTTACTTTTTTTTCTTTTTTTTTTTTCTCATAACATTTTGTTCTGTCGAGGCATCTGGTGATATTTACGACATTTCTTTTTAACGATTGACACTGGAAAAAAAAAAAAAAAGAATGTTGTTGACGAAACTTTGCTGAACAAAATAGTATGGGACTTCCTTTCCGGAGGTGCATGGGGGACGGCGGGGCTTGGGCTGCCGGCTGGACGCCGCGAAGCGGTGTGTGCGACGGTGCCAAGTGGATTAATGGTTTGTAATTAGCGGCCGCATAGTGTCGCCGCGAAGCGTCGTGAACGCAGGTCAAAAGGGGGGGGGGGGGGGGGGGGGTGTACGAGCTCCCCAGTGATACACGCAGGCACGTATCCAGGGAGGAGGCCCATGGGGCCCGCCCCCCCCCCCCCCCGAAATCTTCTATTTTGCTGGCACCTCCTCTCCCCCCTCAATCTCATACAGCATTTTGTCATTTTGCTGGCACCCCCCCCCCCCCCTCCACCCCCCCCCCCCCCCCCGGAACAAAATCCTGGCTACGTGCCTGGATACACGCGTCGTTCGACTCTCTTTCGGACGAGGTTTGTAGGCGCGAGTGGAGTGCCGTCGGACGGCACTGTAGACACAGCCTAGAAAATATGCCGGAACGCCAAGTTTACACTGCTACCCAATAGATGGCGCCAGTGTGTCCTCTCGTTTCAAGAGGTTTCAAGGCACCTAGTGCTAAGAGGTCGCAAGAGTGTGGACGGACCTTTAAGGCCCGTTCACACTCTTGCGACCGAGTTGGACCGAGAGAGACCAGACCGGTTTTTAAGCCTCTTGAGATCTCTTAGTACCAGCTCCGCTGCAGCGGGGCTGGTACAGCGGAGCTGGTCTTAAAGGGGCCCTCCAACAGTATTTGAGCGTCTACTTTTTTTTGCGGTTTCTCCACGCTAGTGGTCCCGGAAACCCAGTGGACAACGAAAGAGTTTAAAAATATTAGCGCATCATATTTTAATTTGACAACTCGGAAACACCTCCTCCGACGGTGGCGCCGCGTGGTGCCGAATGCGCGCGCATAACGGCGCTCCCTTTCACTATACGTCACATTCACTGGGTTTCGTGATTGGCGAGAGCCGTCCCAGAAATTTTGAAGCGGAATAAAGTATATCACACGTTAACCGTCATTATTTCTCTAAAAAGTCGTTTTTATAGAGCTAATAAAGTTGCAAATTAAAGTTCAAAAAGAGCGAAAACAACGCCTCGTCGCTCATGCGCGCCTCTCAGCGGCGCAGTACCTCCTACTCGCCGAGGTGGCTCCGGTGGCGGAGTTGCGGGAGACGAGGCTTCGGCGGCTGTCGAAGCGGACTGAGGCAGAGACGCGTCGCGGCGCTTGCGTGGTGTGTCCTCGTACGGCGCGACGCCCAGCTCCGCACTCCTTTTTAAGAATTCGGCGCTCAAAATCTGATAAGCCCGGTAAATTCATCGATTCCAAAGCTACGATGGTTGCAGCGAGGCCTAATGGCCGACCGGGCCGACGGGCTATCAACCAAACTCGCGTCCAATTGGCCAACCGCTTTGCTCCAATCGCTAAACTGTTTCATTTTACGTCATGAAGCGCAATGTTTTGCTTATTTAAAGTTGTTTTCTGCAATATTTAATTTGCTATTAACTCACAAAATATTGCGAATTTCTGTAATATTTTTTTTCCTCGGTGTTCCTGCTTTCATGAAGCTCCGTTTCAGCGCGAACTTCAAACCAGTCAAAAAATTGTTGGTGGGCCCCTTTAAGAGATCGCAAGAGGCTTAAAAACCGGTCTGGTCTCTCTTGGTCGAACTCGGTCGCAAGAGTGTGGACGGACCTTATGGTGTGCCAGTAAACACCGGGCTGTTAGGACAAGCAAAGCTCGATGAAGCGCCCCCTGTTGGTTCGATCTCTGCCCACTAATCATTCCAATCAGAGCTCGGTACATCCGCGGCCAATACTCCGCAGTCGCTCTTCTCTCTCTCTCTCTCTCTCTCTCTCAAAAAACAAAACAAAAAAACCTTGATTTTGTTGACTTACTCGGCGCTGTGACCAAGAATGTGTTCCCCGGCGTCCCTTTTTCGTGCCCATAGCGGCCTCTCCTTTGATCCCGCCCCAAGTTCGTTCAAAGCGGCTCATTCCCTCGCCTTTCCTTTTTGGGGTTCGTAGTTTCATAGCGGGCTATACGTAAACCCAGTATTCTGACCCGAAGGACCAGAATACCGGGGGCTTGTGACTGCGCGGGGCGTTTCCGGCATTGTCTGGGCGTATTATTAATCACGTAACAATCCAGGTGCCGTAATGAATGCTGACGGCAATGCTATGTACATTATATGTTTTTTTTTTGTTTTTTTATTTAGATGAATTCTATGTGTGGACCTGGGGTGGACGTGCCGTCTTTTTAGAAAACCTCGTAAATGTATTTTTTTTTAATCATGAAATGCTTTCTAACTTACAACGGAAATCTCTAGTTTTAGACGTTGGTTTGTCCGTGCGTCCATGGCACGTGACTTTAGAAAACGCGCAACAAGTGATGCGATAAAAAAAAAAGAGCATGCGTCACGTTGCCAAGTGACACCACGTGACGTTTAATTTCTTCCGGAGAAATTTTAAACGAACATACCTCAATCCATGCATCGTAGGAATTTAGAGATAAAAATCCCTGCCAATCTTTTTTTTTTTTTTTTATCAAAAAGGTCAGTTTTTATATAAAAAAAGCCATAAAAGCCATCTGTCGGTTTCCCTCGAACCGGGCTTTTCCGTGATTAGAGGACCGCTCGGCGACGCGAAATTTCCAGTGGATTGGCAATAATCCCACCGTGTCCGGTGCGCCGTAAATGCGCGATAGTCCGCCTGCCGCGCCAGTTGCTCCATATATTCCCAGAGATAAAAGCTTTTGTTGCGGTGGCATGCGCCGTCTCGGGCGGGACTTAGAAAGCCCGTATAACCGTCAGGCCCCAACTGTACTTCCAGCGATAGCCGCTGATCGCGCGTATAGGACGTATGGCGCCGAAACGAACACCACCACCACCTACAAGCAGGTGTTTACAAAACAAGCCGGTTTTTTTTTTTTTGCCCACACCGGGTATGGGGGCACTGCGCGCGCGCAGAAACCAAATTCGTCTAAAGCGGCGCTTCTGCGCATGCGCCGTAGAAAGAGCCCGTATCACAGAGAGTGTCCAACCGCTGGATCGTGTGTGCAGTGCGTGCAGTGCGAGCTGCGAGGAGTCGGCGCGAGAGCGTCCATCGTCTGCGAACGCCTCCGCCTTTCCGCCTGATTTCCCTTTCGCCACGCGAAAACGCGGCGCCTGCGCACTTGCGACCGATTTCCGCAGGAGGCGTCCGCCATTAAATTGGCAAACGTTCGCCTAAGGTTTGAGGTGGACCGCCTGTTGAATCTAAGCTCTCTCTAATGCGCCGTGTCGAGAACAGCGCCACCGCAGCGGAGTGACGTCATGCCCGCGTGCTGGTGTAACTCCGCTTCACTTTAAAAGGGAAGCTCCGGCGAAATTTTTGATAGTCACCGACTTGTGCCTCACAATTATATCAGCATACTAATGGACAAATCTTAACTAGTAACCGAAATTCGGAGTCACAATAATGTTGTGTTTTTTGTTTCTTTTTCGCGAAGTTCGCTGAATTTGAAATTTTGTTTCATAGAGGCTGCGAGGCTCCGCTGGTAATACCAGAAACATACCCGAGATCACGTAACTCCTGTTTCCCGCAAAATTTAGAGGGGGGGTGGGGGATTAATGTCGCTCGTGTCAATTTCCCCGTTAAGTTTTGCGGGGAAATCGACGTCACGTGACCACGTCAGGTTACCTCGAGTCACGTGGTGTTCATTTCTGCTAGGTCCCGCGCTTGACGTCTTCTGTCATCCCCGGTCTTTGTGAGCTTGATCAAACTCCTGCGTTATTTTTCTCGGTTCTTCCCGCCTGGTCACCCGTCCTTGGTGACAATATCTTCGCAGTCACACCACGCATGGACCGGTATTGATGGCGATTCACACGCTCTCTCTGTAGAAACCCTTCCGGGCTTCAACCAGATGAAGGCATTTTCGAGGGCCCGACTTCGCCCGACGAGTTCCGAGTTTCCGCAGAAATGAATGGATCGAAATCGCCGTCTAATTGAGTCGGGCTCATATCTGTCCAACGGATCACATTGGCCGCTCGGGCCCATTCGTTGAACCAGTTGCATTCGCCCGAACGATGTCGTTGTGCAAAATGTTCGCACTGGACAGCTTACTCCTTTTCGCCCAGTTTTATACGTGTTACTAAAAAAAAGAGTAATCAATTACAGTTACGATTACTCTCGTCTAAAAGGTATTCAATTAAAATACTCGATTACTTGAGGAGAAAAAAAAAATTGGTCGTTACTCGAGAAAAGCAACCGTTACTTTTCCGATTACTTCAGGTTTTAAAACGACCCGGTTTTTCTGCTGCTCTTGAAAACGGCTCTGTCGTACTGTCCATTGTCGGGCTAGAATCGCCTGATTGTAAACTGCTATTTTTAACACGCGAATGTTGGTCTATAGACCGTCCTTCTGTCGGAGTCTCGGAGACTTGGTTCTACGAAGGGCTCCATTACGAAAGGGGCGGGGAAAATTGTAGCGGCTACGAGTAATTTTAGTATTTCCAAAAGTAATAAGATTACTCTTGCGGTCACTCGCTAATGAAGGTAATCAAATTATTACGAAACTACAAGATAAAATCGATTGATCGCTTGTAATGTAACAGGTCTGGTTTTACCTTACGATTGACAGCAACAGACGCTACGAGTCATTCCAGAGAACGGGACAGCTTTGTTGAGTGCTCTTCTTCGCCACGCTGTGGTGTGCTGCAGCGCAGCGACAACCGCAAAATGGACATCGTGATTTTTGCGTATCTTTTTTTTTTTTTTTTTTTGCCGCAGCGCACCTGCGTGCTAAGGGGAAAGCACTTTTGCAGAGCGGGACGTGGCACGATTTCTGAATAAAGCTGCAGCTATTATATACACAATAGGCTGCAATATTCTAACAATATGATTTTTTTTTTTTCATATTCGAAATTAAGCGAGTACTGCTAAAATATTGGTATAGGCTGTTCTGTAGGTTTATTCTTTGTGCCAATGAATATGGTAAATTAAAATTAAATTATCTGGGGCAGTAGATGCAAGTTTGGCAACAACCTGAACAAGTGCTCAAAGATTGTTTTTAAGGAAGCATATGTACCATTTACATGCCGATTTTTGTCATTAGGAAGTTCTACGCATAAAATGTTATTGGTGTTCATGATCAAATACAGAAACTTTGTTTTCTTTCTGATATAAGAACTGCAGTTTTATCAGAACCTTTAGAATTTGCGCAAAAAACGTCAAATAGGGGTGCTCTAAATATGTTTCTTTTTGTTAGCACTATTTCGGTGGAATATACCCCTGGCTTTATCGAAAGTAACTACGCACCGCAGCTCATACTGTACTTCATTAAGCAGCATCTTCTCGCCATGTTAGGTGCTTTTTTCGCACAACTAAGCAGCTTGTTCTGTGTTCGAGAGAATCCAAGCTGCCGCGCAATCGATGCTAACAAAAGGTTTGCGCAGAGGTGAGAAAAACAAAGTAGACAACAATGTCTTCCAGTTAGACAGGACAGCACATAGATCTTATACATATCATTCGCACTGAAATGAAAAAAAAAAAAAGAAAAATAAATGTTTGCTTACGCTCCAAATAATATTTCTGCTGCTCCGAAATGGACGTTCGGCTGCCCCCAAGGGTGCTCCAAAATGATTCCGACCAATCACATCACTGCTAATGCCGCGTGAGCGTCCCGTGATCATCGGAAGGGGCGCGGCGACGTTCGCGGCGCTGATATGACTAGGATGGCTCGTAGTGTCCGCTGGAACCCAACCGGAGGTGCACGTTTGTCCCATTTCGAGCGCTACTGGGACGTGCCCGACGTAAGTGTCGTCGATAACGACCTTCCTTTTGAAAGAACATATATTGCTGGGCGAAGACAGACGCAACTCTTTTTCCCCCAAAAGCAACAAACAATTTGCAATACTTTTTTTTTATTTTTTTCCGGCTTGTTTTTCCGACTTGTTTGTTCGGTGTTGTTGAGACCATTAGCGTAGTGGCATTATAGGAGGACCTGCCCGAGTTTCAGGGTCAATCGGGTTTCTGTGCTTTGCTATCGTTTTTTGGACTGTTTTATTTGGTTCGCGCTAGTTCTTCTTCCTTACTGCGGTTGCTCGCTGGCTACCGGATGTAACTTCGTTTAATCTTGCGATGGGTCGCAGGACGAGACGCTGCGAGCCATATCCGAAGCCAATCCAACGCGGTGTGAGTTTCGCGTGACCCGTTCCCAGCGCTGGATTGAGGGGGATAGACTCGTAATTGAAACGGAGTATTGGCGACTTGCGTCGACCAAAGGCGTCGCTGTAGTCGGCTTTCCACTCGATTGGCCGACTGTGACGTCATTAGTAGGATTAGTCCTGCTTTCATCGACGGAAATAAGGGTAGAACGTCAGACTGTTAACTTTGACGATACCGGTTCAACAACGCCGTGACTCCAAGCTTCCGCCGTGCTTTTTTTTTTTTTACGCGCCACCATTGCACTTTCCTTTCGCAACTCGTTATAAGTAACCAGGATCCCAACTCGTGACGTCACGGACAGGACTCTTACAGCGTTAGGCACACTGCCTGTGCATCCCACCAGAGATAATAGAGAGTTTTAGGAAACTGTTTCTGAACATCCGATACGGTAGGACGGGCCCTCCGGTATACCAAGTGCGCATGCGCTACTCTTCTGCGGTAGCACATGCGCAGTTCGAACCGGAGGGCCCGTCGCATCAGTATCGGACGTGCAAAAACCGTTCTCTAAAACTCCCTACACGGTTAAACAAAGAAGTCGCTATTGTCTGCATACTTTGTTTTGTACGGTGTGCTAGCGGTGTGGTCGCGGCATTTGGAAGGCACGACCCCTCCCCCGGAAACGTGACACTAACCGATCCATTCCACACACGACCCCGATGAGGTCGGTGGCGTGAACGAGCGCTCGGCGGCACACGTCTTTTGTTTCCGAAGCAGCGCAGCCACTCCAAGGCTGTCTCCGCGGACGCCGAGAGAGAGAGACGCAAACTAGACCAAGGGCAATTTAGTCCCGTCGCGGACTCCGATTCCGATCTCGTCCCAGTTGCCCGCCTCGCCAGCTGCGCGGATTGGATCCGGAAGCGTCAAACGAACATCACAAACCCCCGAGAAGGTATATACTCGTTTGACGGCAACTGCGGACGCGCTCCCAAGTATACCGTGCCCGAAGTCGCATCGCACGAGAGATTAGGGCTGCAGACACGCACTGCGCGTCCTGCTGTGGTGTGTGCGTGCATTTAGGGTACGAAAGCTGCTCTGCTGGTCCTGGATTGACTAGGGACCTTCCGCGACGTGTGATTATTTTTTTTTTTTTATTTCGATTGCTGCGTTTTTTTATGCGTTATCATTTATTCGAAGGGACACTGAATAGACCCTTTTCAAAAGGACGCACCTCAACAACCGTAGTAAAACAAGTCCGGCTCCTCGCGGAGCATTACTAATTAACCGTTTTATGTGGATAATTAAGATATAGGTGCGTGAATTTTTGATTATATATATATATATATATATATATATGTACGTACACTTTCCGAACGCCAAGAGCATCGCTTTTTTTCTTCGACAACCAAATCTCGTAAGAACTACTTCGCGCCGCGTATGAACAATGCGCAAAACTTGCTTTTTTTTTTTTTTTGTTGAGGTGATAATGCGTATAGTAGCCGCTCCGCCAATTATAACGAGAACGAGCGCTGGAGTTTTGAAAAAGATAATATTTCATTTTTTTTTTTCTAAATTTAATGGCGATAGCCGCTATTTGCGAGGTGTTGCAGTGGATTCAGTGTGCATGCACATCATTTAGGGCAGTGACGTCACCGGAAACGTTTCCCGCTAAATGTATTTGGCGAATCGTTCCGTTAAAATTCGCGGGTAATCGTGACGTCGTGGTGTCCCTTGACGTCACCTTGTCGGATTAACGCCGCCAACGAAATTTAAACACGGCAGCCTGGCAGTGAACTGGTTTTTCGGTTTCCGCCTGACGACGTCATAGACGTGCAATGCTCTTGTCTATCGCGATCCCGCGGTTGTGGCAGAACGGGCGGAGGCTGATACGACAAACAAAGGCCTGCTCCGCCGTGGCTCGCTTTCGGCTCGAAAAGAGTCCACGAAAGCTTCTGCAGCGACCAGTCGGGACACTGGCTGTCGCTCGTCGTTTTCGCCGGAACTTCCACAACCGACCACCAGGATCGCGACCTCCGACAGCGTGGTATACGCAGGCGCCCGTGACGGCATTTGTTGTTGCTATTTCCGGGACTACTTTCGATGCACGGGCGGCAGAGGACGCTGAACACCGCAATTGGAGAAGCGTTCCAGGCTCCGTTGTCTATACAGGAAAACCCGTAACAATCGTTAAGAAAGTAAAAAAAGACTTCGTAAGTAAACACATTACGTGCTGCGGTCTCGCTGTTCAGTGTCCAACAGCTAGGCGCTTTATTGCGCGGCCGACGAAGGCTGTCTTTTAGCTTGGCACGGTGTCGTCCGTCGGCTTCTTTCGGACAAGTACTTCGGTACGCGCGTACCGCAACCGGATTTTGGCGCCCAATGTTGGGTAGCTGCCGAGCTGTGCGGAGAGACATAGGCGGGGTCCTTTCCTCAATATGAAATATTTCGTTTTCCGAAAAATTCGTTTTCTTTTTTTTTTTTTCCTTTTCTGTTTAAACCTTATTAATATTATTATTTTTTTAACTTGATGAAGGGGAAAAGTAATGTTTACGCTGCTGTGCAAAGTAGTTGCACGTTTAAGAAAGGATCGAGCTAAATTAGTTGTAGTCTAAGAAAATAGTAAGCCAAAATAATAATGTTGACAAGTGCAAACCGCTCTTTGTTCACTGCCCCGAGATACTGTCTCGGGATTGCAAAAAGGTTTCGTCGGAAAAGGAACTTTATAATAGGCCCTTTATGTGTACGCATTCTTGTCACTCCAGGCATGCCTCGATAGACTGCACTCAATCCGAGGCCGCAATACTATAGAAGTTAGTCGCGGATATATGTTTTCGAAAAATTTCATTTGGTTCGGGGGCTTGATTCTAAGGAGAGATTAAAGACGCATTCTCAATCGTGTCCGCGTTTTCTTTTTTTTTTTTTTTTCTTTTTACAAACCGCGCTTTTTAGCCCTCGAGCGTATCAAAATGGCACGATAATACCAATGCTAATAAAAAAAGAAAAACAACAACAACAATAACAGAGAACGAGGCAGGCGAAGCCGTTGGTGTCGATATATCCGCGCTGGCGCCGCGGCGTTGCGTTGGGCCAGTGCGCCTAGATATCAGAGTTTTTCCAAACCGTTCGATCGAGGTCACGTGGTGCGTAAGCGGCCGCGTTTGAAATGCGAGTAGCGAGGAGTAGAGTTCCTGTATAGGCTCCCTACGGGAGCCAGAGTTGCGCGTTCACGCATGGCATGTGGATCCAGCTCCTCACGTGACTGAATTTGGCGAATAGCTGCGCCGCGCGTTCGAGGCGCGCGGCGGGCTCAAAAGCCTGGGAACGTACGCCGGGGCGCGTGCAACGTCTACTTTGCTGCACGACACTTGATACGGCTCCTCACGTGATCGGATCTCGGCGAATAGCGGCGAGGGCGGCACGCGGCATGTGGAATCAAACGCGCAACTCTGGCTCCCGTAGGGAGCCTATACAGGAACTCTAGCGAGGAGTTGACGAAAGCGTTTAACGTCCGCACGCGTCTGCGCACTTGCGATCAATCTGCACAGGAAACGTCCGCCGTTGAGGTCAATATTTTGATTGTCACGGATTTGCATTTCGAAATTTTATCGACACACGAATAGAGAAATCAGAACTAGTAACCGAAATTATACGAGTCATACGAATATTCTTTTAGGGGCGAAGCTCCTTAGGGTCTAGCCTTGTCCATCCGTCCGGCGTCCGTGCTCGCATCGATTGCCATCCCATCTGTCTTCTTAAAAACAGAAAAAAAATGTTTGCGCAGTCGACAGGATTCGAACCTGTGCGGGGAGACTCCAATGGATTTTTAGTCCATCGCCTTAACCACTCGGCCATGTAACATCCATCTGTCTGTCATGGATGAGACGTTGCGTGTGGGCGCTGCGGTCAAGTGCGTATATAATCGCGTTAAACTTTGCATGCATTGGCTCAACGTTTATAGACGAGAGGGCGCTGCGGTCAAATGCTCAAATGCGTATATAACCACGTTCCATACCACACATCGTTCCCACGGCTTCTAGCGGATCCAAGCTGATCCACTAGAACCACTGGCTCTGCATTTCACCGACCATAAAGCAGTAATAATGAAGTCGAAACGCAACCCGGAACTCAGCACTACCTATGAGCAATAAAAAAAAAAATCAGCACCATCAGCACTACCTATGAACAATAAAATCAGTATCATCAGCACCACCGGAGCTTCGCCCCAATCAACATCATTCACCACGTGGAGATGTTGTAATTTTTTTTTTTTTCGCCAAGTTTAAAAATTTTTAAGTTTGGTCTAAGGCTGAGAGGGTCTACTGGCAATGCTGAAAACATGACGTCAGATGTTTAAAACGATAAACAAAATGTGCGACACACCGTGTGTTTTTCTTATTTTTTTTTATGCTGCCTGCTCGACTCGCGAATTATATACAACACGCGCCGTCACCCCACTGGGAAGCACGGGGAAATTTTAATGTTGGTTTTGGCATATTTCCTTTCTTTGTCGTTTTCTCAACGGCTATTTTAAATTCGGGGGTAAAAAATAGGCACGCGGGAAAAAGTGAAACCTGTGTAGTCACAGATGTGCTTACACTAAAAACTTTTTTTTTTTTTTTTTTTTTTTTTAAATTGCTGATACTCCGTGGCTCGAGTTACTTCCTCTATCGAATCTAGGCTCTCCACATTCGTCCCGTCGAAGATGGAGCGGGTTACGAGAACGCATGCGTAATGCCCGGATCGGAACAGGGGGGAAAAACATTGACCCCCATCCTTTCCTCGTCTGTGCTGCCGCCTCTTTTTTTTTTTTTTTTTGCTTTATGCATGCAGCAGGCTTTTTTTTTTTTTATCGCTTCCCGTAGCGTGGCCTTGGCGCCTCAAATGTGTGTGCGTGTGCCGCCCAACAAGTTAGATGGCGGCGTTTTCTCTCTTTTTTGTTTCCCCTCTCTCTTAGCAGACGACGCGCCGGCCGGTGTTTGAATTGTCGTCTGCTTGTCAGCGTGGTGGTCGATTCAGCGGGCCAGCCGGACGCCCCAGTTGCGTATCTAAATTGTACTGTGTCTTTTTTTTTTTTTCCTTTTCCTTTTTTTTTTTTTTTGAGTGGATAGCAACGAATTTCGGCAGTCTGGGTCGCGGTGGCTATGTATCGAGCCACTGAAACTTGTTTCCTCTTTCGATACGTTGGGGTTTTACTGGCTGGGCATGCCCGTGTTCTCGGCAGTAATGTCTGGCGCCGGTCTGATTTGGTTCAGCGTGTGAAGTAGACTTGGTGCCGGTTTGCCACGGCTCGTTCCGCTGATTATCAAGCTGTGGAAACTCGTCCTTGTGCCTGGAGTAGAAAATCTGATTAGTTTTGCAGAGTTTCTGTATAGCTTTGCAGAATTTGTGTATATTACAGACTGGCTCTTGCTCGATGCTTAACTAATGGTAGACATATCTGGAGTAAATTACGCTTAAAAAATAATTACAATCATCTAGTTTTAAGCTGTTTATTACAAGTAAAATGAATGCTCCAACTTCAGTGGCATTAAATATGTTTTTTTTTGATCCCACAATAAACTGTATTTAATTGTTAGTTGCTTTATTATTTTAGGAGTCATGCAACGATTTGCATTCCTCACATGCTGTCCTTTTTTTTTACCAACTTAAGATTGGGGTCAAGTTTTGAGTGCGATATAAGTTTTATTATTATTATTATTTAGCCATGTATTAAATTGTTGGAACATATTTTTTTTCCTCACAACAATTGAAACTAGACGCGAAATTCAGTGTGTCAATCGTCACTGCTAAATTTTGCTTTTTTTTTTGTAGGATTTTTAGCATTGATGAATGAATATTTCCTTGTGTATCTGTATGTGCGTTTGTGCACACTCATTGCGTTTGTAAAATTCGGTGATTTTTGTAGAGATCTGCAAAGATGTATAAGCGCTGTGCGCGCATCTTTTCCGTCTGTTTCAGGAAATGAGTTTTAGACAATAATACCATAATAACATGTCTTTTTTTGTTTTGTTTTTTTGACAGTGGTGAACATGTCCTTTTATTATTTTTTTTAGTTAAATATCGTGGAAGACTCGCGCGCTCTGCACTTCCTCTTGTTCCACTCAAAGAGTGAGCTCTATCCTTGTAATGCAAAACTCGCAATCACCGATACAAAAAAAAGAAAAAAAAGAAAAGCAACTAAATTACAAATGAAACTATTTACAAAAAGAATGAATTACAAATACGCATTTCCTATAGCCCTGCATCCAAACCAAATTCCTCAGCGAACCGATTGTATTCGCAATACTCCCTATGGTATTCGTACACCCTATATCTGCCCGTCGCAGACGCGTATTTGACCGCGGACATCTGCACCGAGAAGAGGGCCAGTGAACGTATCTTGAATGCCGCCCGAACATCGACAACGCTAGGCGTTTGCAAGCACGGCGTCTGGACGCCGCCAGTTTTGTTGCTCCGGGCGCCGCCACCTTGTGCTGCCCCCCGGGCGCCGCAGTGTTGCGCTTTCGGCGTAGCCCCATTGGCCCCTCGGCTCGTGACGTCATAGCGGACAGCAGACGCTATATGAGCCGATGGAGCCAACCAAGCCGCGTGAAAAGCGTGACGTCACAGTGTCCGTCGTCTTTCCGCACGTCGTATACCAGCGACCGAACCAATCTAGCACGTGCTGCTCGCCAAGTTGAGATTTCACTGGCCGCTGATGACAAAATAATTCTGTCACCATGTATGCACCGAACACCGTGTCCTTTGTACGACGTACGGGCAGCTTGTCTGCGGCTTTAGTAGAATCAAGTATACAGCTCAGGAGGCTGCAGACAATAGTGTATAATATGATATAGTATATAGCCGTATCACCTGTGATTCAACGTATACCCTCACAGGGCCCCCATTCTTTACACCGCGCACAGCTGGCTGACGCGTGCGGCTGTTTTAAAATCCGCTTTGTCCCGTCGCTACAGAGGGCTGCGCTCTCGACGAGATGGGAGGGGGAGTGACAGGGAGCGATGGCGTTTTATCTCCGTTGTCAAACATTCGAACCGGGCAGACCACGCGGTATCGTTGTCAGTTTCAGGAGGTCCCGTACTTTGGTCTCGTTTGTGGTCATGTATGGAAATCTATACGCCTATCTCCCCCTTCGTCTTTATCGTATATGAAATCTGATCAAATATGTCTGGCTTCTGCGTACTACCATCTTTGTCGGCTGTGGAGCTATAGTTTTGAGCGTGCGCAGCGGACTCTCTTCTACGGAATATGAGACGCCGAGTGACTCAGCGTGTTTCGCCTGGGTGAGGATTAAGTACAAGAAAACTGTATACAAGTGGACTTTGCTTCTGGTTGCGCCCTGAAAGATCAAAGTCTCGTGGCTTGGATGCGTCCCGAAGGTTCCTCCTTAAGTTTTTTTACCGGCCTTCGACTACCTTGGTGATTTTAGTGAACAGTGCGTAGACAGTAGACCTTTTGCGAAAGTCCCAAGACGCCGCGCGCGGAGCGCGCAAGGAATTGTGGGAACATCCTGTACGCTATTCCTTGACCCAAAGCATCCACTACGCGACACTGAAGAGAGAGAGAGAGAGAGACTAGCAGCAGTTGCGCTTGCGCGCCTGCCCTAGCTCGCCTGCCCTGGCTCGCCTGCCCTAGTTCGCCCGCTCGCCTGCGTTGCCTCCGTCGTTGTACTACAAGTTGTATTTGGACAGGCAATTCCTAGCGTTCGAGTCGGTGCCTGCGGAGGACGCTGCACTCTTTTTCGAGAGATCTACTCAGTTGAAGGGAGCTCCGATCTGCCCGTATCTCAAGTGCCGACGGTTTAGGCGCGCCGCGACATCTGGACGCAAATGCAGCTGGGCTGCTCCCTCTCCTTCTGTGGAAGTGAGTCAGGCGGTCAGGCCGCCGATTCATCTCAGCAGCCGTCTCTCGGAACGACCGGAAGCTGCGGAGCCGCTGCTTTCCGGTTGCGGTCGGAATAAACGTTAGGCATTACAACGGGATCGTGAAACCGATGAGACGACCACCGGTAAACTCGAAGCGATTCACCGGGCGTGTCTTGTCGAACAAGGAAACGGGAAGCCCTCTGTCACCGCCCGACACTTCGGAAGTATTCGCGAAAGGTTCGCCTCACGGAGTCAGGAGTGTCGAGTGAGTGGTGTCCCCTAAAGTCGGTGGATCCTGGGAAAGTATAGCTCCCCGTATGGTTGTCATTCTGGCCCTTGGAATGAGCAGTGTCTCCTCGACTTCTGCATTCCTGGTGAGCCGATCCGAATTCCCGGTGAGTGACGTCGGTGCGTGGCGGCATTGAAAAATAATTAACCTGTCTTGAAATATGCGAGAGGACCCGTATCGTTGTAAGAGATCTGTGGAGATGAACATGATTGATAAGATGATTGCATGCAGAGCGCCAGAGACGCTTATATTGTCGAGTAAGGCATTCAGTACGACGACGACGCTCCATGGCGATCTAGGCGCAGTTGGTTCAAAACGACCCTTTCGAAGTTTCGAAGATTGGAAAGGACCGAAATGGCGATCGCCACGACGACAGGTACCGTTCACCCAATCACCTTGCGAGCTTTTGGTTGTCTGTATGTTAGTATCCGTTTGCTTCCTGCTATCAGTCATGGAAGGCGATGGCGCTACTTTCCCAAGATCCAGAGTGTTCTTTGAGGCTGATGAACGTTGATAAACGCGCGATTTGAGCGACCTGAGCAACACGTTTATATACGACAGTAACGACAGAGACACCGGAACAACCGTTCCATCGCGCCAACCACCGACGACACGTAATCACAGAAGCCACGAGGGATGAGCAGAAATCGCGAAAGAACCTGATTCTGTTGACTTCAGTGGTTTGCCAGAGTCGCGAATACTTTTAGACAACGTTCTGTTTCTATGCAGTCAAAGCTACGTCCGCTTGCGCATCTTGAGCGCCCATCAAAGCTGTGCACGTGCACTCTTCGCTGCTTCTCAAATAGTTGTCCGGGAGTATGTGCGGTGACTGTGGTGAAGCGTAAGTGCAGTTAAGGGTGACTTAACTGCGGTTAAAGGGGTATAGTCCAGCGTTTTCTTCATGGTCCCCGATTTGTCTGTAAATTTGCTTAACACACCACCAAACGTCGTTGAAGTAGTAACCCCAATAATGGGCCAAAATAAACCTTTTTTTTTTTCATGGTTCCAGATTTGTCTGTAAATTTAAAACACCACCAAACGTCGTTGAAATGGTAATCCGAATACTAAGCCCATATAAACCTTTTTTCTTTTTTTTTTCGCGAAGTTATTGCATTTACAATTGTGGTCCTCACCATGCTTTTCAAAGTGAAACCCTACTGGCAACAATGAAAAAGTGACGTCAACGGAAGGCAGAGGTTCACTCTTTGGACTTTGTTCCTGATTACGAGCGGTTTCATGGCGTCAAATGATTGCTTTGGAAACTCGCTCCAGCGCCCGCCGAGCAGCACGAAACAAATGCTTGGCACAGTCTATTTCTAGACTGCCAACTCGACCTGCAAGCCTGCCTTCCCCTGACGTCACGGCACTGAAGTGCCTTCAATTTACCTTCGTAAAAAAGAGATCGATTTTATCGATGCCTGGCCAGCGACAAGACATCGTTGTACGGCGTTGTTTGATTTTAGGGTATTTGCTTGTTCGAGCCATTTTTTTTTTAATATATGTTCAATAGACCCTTTCCGAAATTCAGTCTGGCCACTTTGACCACTATCATCATCTGTAGAACGGCATCTGTGCCATACCAATGGCGGCCTTCTAGTGACTGATAAAGGAAGACGTTGAAGATGCTCCTAAGCGGATCTTGCGAGGCCTGTACATTCTGGGGGTCAGTACGACGCGACGTAGAAATGCAACAGAAGAGCTACGTAAGCGTTTATTTCTAATAACTCAGATTCAGTCAATCTGTGGGCGGCACACAATCGGCTTTAAAGCACTTTGGTGTATAGAATTTTCGGCATCTGAGTGGGTTGGAGCTTTGTTCAGAATGCAGGTTCTTGGTCACCATCGAACTGAAAGCGATCGAGAAAGACCTCACACTGAACAATTCCTCGCGTGCCGTTGACTTGCGAAAGTGACGGTGCCGATACAAGTTCATTTCCGCCATTGATATGGCAAAACCTAAACTGTTTTACAAACCAGTCCTGTGTGCTTCTCTTTTAGTCTCTGCCTTTTTTGCGCGCCCCTTTTAATTTATTGTACGTTAGTTTCGGCATCATTTTCACTTAACTATTCTGGATTTCGCGATACTAAATAGCGAAACCGGAAAGGCTAAAGGCCTTTCCGGTATGCTATTGTATATTCCAAAAATAAAATTAATTGCAATAGATAAAATAACAAAAAATCTCCGGAGTGTTTTTTAAAGGTTTTTTGCGAAGGTTTCTTAGATCGCGTAAATATGGCGATAACTCACTCTGCGGATTCTAGGCACCCTAGAAATCCATAAATCATAACGGCGCGGCCCGATTTCCCTATGAAAAAAGCAATCAAAGCTCGCAACACACCGAGGTCATCTCCGGCGATGGGAGGAGTATTGTTCGGCAGCCTGGACACGTGACCAATGATAACGCAACATTTCGTTGAGATTGCAAACGCTATTACAAAGTGTGTAAGCTTTTGTAGATCATAAAAGCAAATAAAAGTAGTTCGTCGATGCCCTCCAGCAAGAGCGATCTCATTTGATCGTTCACAATGGTCTCTGCTGCGCTAAACGGACAGTCGCACAGCGTTCAAGTGGCCTGAGCAGGTGTAACCTTCTGTATTTTTCTGGAGTTACAAATCTCGCTTCTATATAACTTACTTTAGGTTAAAATTTCACCTAAAGTTTGCCCTTCATACAGGTGTGTACTCGTCCACGAAAGCGTTTAACTTCTACTTTTTTTTTTGGTTGATCAAATTTTTACCGATTAACCGGTTAAAAATGTGAATTGCTATAAAAGCGATAATTGATTAATGGGTAGGTTCATCGATCGATTGCCCGGCCCTAATCGAAAGTGGTCCCGAAGTGGCAGCAAGTGGCGTCGCAAAAGCCCGAGTGTCACGCCGTCGTACGACGCGATCCTGGCGATTGGTCGCAGAAGTTCCGTTCAAAACCACGAGTTTATTTATTTATTTATTTATTCCCTCAGGGCCCGAAGGCATTATAGAGGGGAGTGGACACACACATCTAATTGCACACACAGACAAACAGTAATTAGGCAGGTAAGCATAAAAAACCAAAACAGAACATTGTTAAAATGAAACCCTGTCAACCAAAATCCAAAAAAATATTCGCAAAGTGCAGCTTTGAATCCGGCGCTCTTGGCTATGCTGGCAACAGGTGCGGGAAGGCGATTCCAGTCCAGTGATGTCATGGGTACAAAAGACTGATGAAAGCTTGAGGTGCGACACTGAGGGATGCCAACTTTATTTTGATGGTCGAAACGTGATGAGACGTGCGATGGTTGTGTTAACAGATGCTGACGAAGATTAGCATTATGGTGGTAAATTTTGTGAAATAAACATAGACGAGATATTTTTCTACGTAGGGAGAAATCAGGCAAGCTTAGGGTAGTTTTCATTGCTTTTACGCTAGATGTGCGATGAGATAGTTATGTAGTGTGAATCGAACAGAACGGTTTTGAGCAGCTTCTAATGATAATGCAAGCGTTACACCGGGGTCCCAGGGAGCGGAAGAATACTCAAGTTTACTGCGGACCAATGATTTGTAAAGAAGTAGTTTTAAGGATAGTGGGGCAAGAGGGAAGTTCCTTTTTAGAAAGCCCAACATCCGGTTAGCGTTTTTAATTATATATTCAACATGAATGTTCCATGAAAGGTTGTTAGTGATATGAACACCAAGATATCTATATGAGGACACGAATTCCAGCTCAACAGTTCTTATATGGTACGAGGGACAGGTGTTATTTAGGCGTGGTACTCTCATGGATTTGCACTTGTTAATAGTGAGTTCCCTTTGCCATTTATCACACCAACGAGAAATACTGTCAAGGTCGGACTGGAGTGCGAGAACGTCAAAATCGTTCGTTGCTTCAGAATAGATGACACAATCGTCTGCGAAGAGACCAACTGAGGATGAGATATGCGACGGAATGTCATTAATATATATTAAAATCAAAAGAGGGCCGAGTACTGAACCCTGGGGGACACCAGAAGTCACAGGAGAGGGGCGCGAGTTAATGCCATTAACATGAACAAATTGAGAACGGTTAGTTAAAAAAGCGTTGATCCAAGTCAAAACACGAGAGTCAATGTTCAGTTTACTGAGTTTATACAAAAGGAGCCTATGTGAAACCTTGTCAAATGCTTTAGAGAGATCTAAAAAGATGCAGTCAACATGAGATGAACGATCGAGGGAAGCGTGAAGGTTATGCGTAAGTGTTAATAGCTGAGTTTCGCACGAGAACAGTTTTCTAAAGCCATGTTGGGCAGGAGAAAAGGATGTATGGGAATTAAGAAAATTAACGAGATGCGAATAGATTATGTGCTCTAAAATTTTGCAAGGGACATTTGTTAAGAAAATCGGGCGAAAATTACTTGGGCTGGATTTGTCACCACCTTTATGGATAGGAATCACCTTCCCCACCCTCCAGTCCTCGGGAAGGCTTCCGAGTTCGAGTGATTGTCGAAATAGCTTTGTTAAGATAATAGAGGAATACATAGTAGTGTTTTTGAGAAACTTCGAGTTAATATTATCAATTCCACACGATGACGATAGTTTAAGGTTGGCGATGACTTTCACTATACCGGCACATTCTATATCAATGGAATTCACAGCACAAATATTGTATTCATAAACATCCGGATAGGAATTAGTGGTTAAATTCGAGAATGATTTTGTGAATAATTCTTTTAGCACAGCTGCACACTCATTCGCCGCTATCGTCTCATCATCCTCGTTGTTAAAGGGGTCATGAAACGATTTTCCTACTTCTTCCTCCTTAGCTTTAATCCTCAACTCAAATGCGAATTGTGAAATCACGTCGCCGTGACATTCTTTGGCACCGGTGCTATGACTCCTAGTTTTCACCGTGCTTTTTATGCGCACCATAGAACTTGTCATTCCTCAGTGACGATAAGTTCCGTCACGGCGCTCATTGGCCACGAACGCGAATCCGAATATTCGTCGACGGATTTATTGTTGACGAGCACATACGTCCGAGTGACGCAGTCCTCGTGTCCAATGCGTGAGCTGGGCTCGGCTGACGTCAGGTTGGCACCGCTGACGCGCTTTGGGAACCGCGGATGTATCACAGTGAAAAGGCGGAGAGCTTTCGAAGGAAAGAACGTACAAAATAGTCCGCTATAATTTCAAATGTTCGTACCGAAAAGCTGGCATTTGACTTTCTGCCCTCTTTCTTTTGACTAACTGAACGATATGCGATTAGTAAAGTCCCAATTTAAAATCATTTATCCCAGCCCAAAATTCGTTTCATGGCCCCTTTAAGCACTACGTCAAGCCTCTCAGAAGTGTTTACGACGTTCCAAAATTGTTGAGGGTTGTTGCGCAACATTGTGGGTAGGGTACATTCGAAACAACGGAGCTTGGCTTCGGCAATAGACGTCTTATACACTGCTGCAGCAGAATAATATGCTGCCCAACGATGCTCTTCGTTGGGAAACACGGTTAACTTTGCAGCACGGAACATTCTTTTTTCCTATTTGAGAGCCTTCTGAGCGTCTGGTTGAACCATGGGAAGTGAGTGTAATTACGTACAGTTCGTACAGGTACATATCTATTTGTAAGGGAAGCAATTTTTTTTTTTTGAACAACATTTAGTTATTTTCAACAGAACGCTCAGAAAAATTACGCAGATAGTCACTTACAAAAGTACCCAATTCATGATTAATGGCTCCAAAATCCGCTCGGGCATAGTCAGATATCCGTTTTACTTGCACTGGAGAGCGACACACCGGAACAACAAAATCAAAGTGGAGCAATGAATGATCACTGAGACCAGGTAGGTACGTGAGAGACGATATAAGCTCGCGTGCGTAACGTCGTCAGCACAAGGTCCAGCACCGTAGCCGAAGAACAGTAACCCGAGTAGGCTGCGTAACAACCTGAGTGAAGTTAAAATCGGCGCACAGATTTAAAGTCATTGGATTCTGTGGAAAACGTACTTAAACAGGGGCCGTCGTTTGACCACGTAATGTTCGGATAATTGAAGTCTCCTAACAGTAAGACTGGAACGTCAGGGAAACGGACTGTGACAGCATTGACGACGTCATGAAGGTCAGAAACAAAGGTAGAACTTCTCGAAGGAGCACGATAGCAAACGCCCAAAACATATTTGCGATGATTTAAACAAATGCAAATCCACAGTATCTCCAGATCCGTGGCAACGTTTACAAGAAACGAAGAAATATTATCAGCCACAGCGAGCATAACACCGCCGCCACTTTTACCAATTCTATCTTGCCGATAAATATTAAACTTCTTTTGACAGTGCAAAATTTCACTGTTACAAATCTTAAAAGTTAACGCGAGTGTCGCTGTCGTCGCGCCGTTCCAACACCTGGCTGTCGAAGCTTCCGCGGACTGTCAAGCTGGACAAAGATCTGCATCAGAACAGGCGTCTGCCACATCCACCACCGCTGTTGTGACTCGTGACGGCACCAGGATCGCGGCCGGCGACAGCGTGACACTTTTTTTGACGTCATCAGGCGAAAATCGAGGGAACACTTCTTGGACGCGGTAAATACACCAGCCAGAGACGCACGTTCAAGGCACCATAACGACCCTGGGAACCTCAAGGGAAACAGGGGTCTTTAACTTTTTTGTTTAATATTTTTTTTTATTGTGTTGAAGTTTAGTGTACTGATGTATTTCTCAGCGGTGATTTCAAATAAGCCATTCGTTTTCAGATAGCTTTACTACATAGATCCTGAGTTATCAGTAAATTTGTAATTTTAATGAAGTCCTCCTTACGGGTCGTTAGCGTAAAATTCTTCAGGATATATCAGAGTTTTATAGAGTTGCATTCATCAAGATATGCTTTTTGCGGTGATGCTATTTTAAGCTCGATTTAATGATATTTCATTGGTAAGAAACATTTGCAACCAAGTTGCACAAAACGGGAGGCTATATCTTTTTGAGACTAGTGATTAATTAAAGTTATTGTATGAAATATAAAGCAACAAAAATAGCACCACTCCACAAAACATGCCTCGGTGAATGCAATTCTATAAACATTTCTGATAGATTCTGAAGAATTTTACGCTAACGACTAGGGCTGGGCGTCGAATAATATTTTAAACCTATTAATCGCCGCCGTTTAATCGATTAATTAATCGATCAATCGGTTTCGTTGATTTCCATGCATAAGAATTTTAAAAGGTAAAAATTACTTTTTTAATGCTTTTGCTGAATATGTGATAAACTGCGCATTATAGAATTTTTATCAATCAACCACGATATGTAGTTGAGAACAGTTCAAAAGCACTCACCTTCACAGATTATTACTTCAACTAATGAGGCAGAGAGGTTCGTTGATATTCTCCGGCAAGAGCGACCTCCTTTGATGGTTCACAATACTCTCTGCTGAACTAAACTTGACACTAGCACGGCATTGAAGTGGCCTGGACACGTGTACCCTTCTGCACTAATCTGGAGTTACAAATGTCGCTTCTATATAGCTTACTTTCAATTGAAATTTTACCTGAAGTTAGCCCCTCATACAGACGTACTCCTCCCCCCCCCCCCCCCCCGTATGTGGGGTGAAAGCGTTTAATTTTTACGTTCTTTTAGCTCGTAAAAACTTTACTGATTAACCAGTTAAAGAACTAATCGCGATTAAAGAATTAATCCATTAATTGGTGGGTTAATCGATCAATTGCCCAGCCCTACGAACGACCCGTAAGGAGGACCTAATTGAAAGTACAAATTTATTGATAACACATGATCTAGTAGAGCTATCTGAAAACCTCATTGCATATTTGAAATTTCCACTAAGAAATACACCAGTATAGGGGGTATTCACTGGCCGCCATATTTGAGGTCACTGTTTAGAGCGCATGCTCAGAACGAGCTCACATTAATAGGCTGCCAAGACCGGCAATCTTGATGGTGCGGGGTGCACGTTGCAAAATAACTGTAGAAGCTAGGCATCAGCACGTGCTCAGCATTAGCGCACACGTATATGGCCGCCAGTGAATACACCCTATACTAAATTTCAACACGATAAATGAAAAATAACACACAAAAACAAAAGTTAAAGACCCTCGTCCCCTTGTAACTGGGGCGTCGTGGAGAGGTTGTGGCATGCGGCGGAGAAGGGTCCCCCTGCCCTTTGCCG
The DNA here is from genome assembly GCA_013358835.2 of Ixodes persulcatus. Taxonomy (NCBI): domain Eukaryota; kingdom Metazoa; phylum Arthropoda; class Arachnida; order Ixodida; family Ixodidae; genus Ixodes; species Ixodes persulcatus. The sequence goes on from JABSTQ010009379.1 coordinate 424,030, forward strand.
CCAGCTTCCGCTTCACGGTCCCTTTGAACCTCTCAGACGGCTCCTAATTGCGGCGTTATACCGTCCACCACTGCGTCCCTTCGGCAAGTGCGCCACGGTGTCATGGCCGCGAGTGCACGTACGGCCGCCAAGGCTGCCTCGCTCACGCAAGCCGGCGAGCCAGCTTCATGCCGTTTTCTTTTTACAGCGGTATTCCTGATTATTGGCGAGGTTTTGCAGCGCGTACTGTGTGGAATTCCTCAAGGTCTAATTTCGCATTACAGAGATTTGTAAACGTCTTTAATTTTTTACCATGCTTGAGACTGATTTTTTTTTTCTTTCCCCTTCGACATTTGTGTGACATTTTGGAGGAAATGAATGCTGGTTCGCACTTGTTATCGCCATCATTTGCTCGTTTTCGAGCTGCTAACCACTACTCCGAAAGGTTGTTTTGAAGCGTGACAACACGACCAGGACGAATCAGGCTGACCGATTGCAACTGGATTGCATGATTGGTACCGACCAGGAAGCGGAAATGCGGTGTAGACATGATGCGGTTGCCACGGAGATGCGCATGCGCAAAGTGGGGCAGTTCGTTGGGGCCCGCTGGGCCGCGCTGGTCTATTCGCTGGACTGTAAACAGCATCGTTCGGTCGCCTCTAAATTTAGCGGAAAACACCACTATCGTGACATTCGTGCCTTTACAGTGTCACGTCGTCTCACACGACGTCGCAATTCGTCCGCTATATGAAACGGGATTTTTTTTTTCGGCTAAATTTAGCGGGAAAAGTTTGTTTCGTCCCTAAAGCGGGAAGAATGTCTTGACAAAATTTAAAGGGAACGTATCTTTTTAGCTAAAATTAACGGGTACATTTTTTTTTTTCACTAAGTCTAGCGGGGAATTTAGTGCCACGTCACGGTGCCACTTAACGTTACTCATGTGATGTTATGGCGTCACCTGAACACCGTCCTCTAAATTTCAGCGGACTTAGCGGTCCCGACAATGAACCGTGAAGTTTTTCATTCCATTCCCCCCTCCCTCTCTCTCTCTCTCTCTCTCTCTCTCTCTCTCTCACTCTGTCATTCTCTTGCGAAAGTGCTGTCGATTGAAAAGATTACTTGCTCGGGCCAAGCTGATTGACGCTCGACGGCTGTGTATGCGTCACCGCGTCCCCCTACAGCCGACGAGTTTACGGAACGCCAGGCAAAGAGCGACGCTGAAATATGCACGCGTGTGCATTCGGGAGTCGTGTCAATACCCGCCAGGAGACAAGGGCCGCGCCTTTCCCCCCAAACGCCATCACTACATACCAAGGCAGGAGGGGTCAACTGTCAACGTCATCTAAAGAAGGCCAACGCGCGAGGCGCCGATAGGAACCGAGTGCTGCTTCTCAGCTTATGGCCAAAGACTCGCGTGCTTGTTGATCGAAGACGACTCCAACTCGAACCCTGACGTAGCTCTCGCGTCAAACTTGAGCCTCGCATAAGGCTTTTCTTTTATCTTTTTTTTTTTTTTTTACGTGATGTTGCGTTTTTATAGAAGATGTTGCACGGTGACGGCCGATCGACTTTTCCACGGTTCTCGAAACGTCGCGCGAACGTGTCAAATACACCTTGGTGTAGCCTGCTGCAACGTTATGACCGCGCAGTGCGTTTTTTCCCCAACGAGGCAGAGGGGCTTAAGGTGCGTTCACACCGGCGATGCGATCTAGTCGCGCGATAACTTTTATTGCAAAAGCGACCATCGCGGGCAAAAAGCGACGCGATTTGAGCAGTCGCTTGCTGACCCGATTTTTTGCGATGCGATGTCGTCGCGGATCGGCTGAGCCAATCAACGGCGTTCGGAGCGAGAGTTTTCGAGAAACGACTCGCCAACGAAGGCGTTGGACTCGCTCATCGCGCACGCCGGTGTGACCATCATAATCTTTTTGCGATGCCATCTAGTCGCGTCGCGCGACTGCTTACATCGCCGGTGGGAATGCGCCCTTAGAGCGATGCTGGTATCCCGTTTACCAGGCAAAAGTGACCCCACTTGGCTGGCACGTACGAGGCACGTGACCGTACCAAATCATGAGGCTTCTATGCAAAACTGAGCCGACATTTGTATTTCGATCGCTGTAAAAAGCAAGATAAACTATCTTTTTTTTTTTTAATGTTAGCCCCAGAGATCAGCTCCGATAAAAGCCCAAAATACAGCACTGAGGCTGACGTCATCTAGTGGAGGCATTGCGAAGCTGCCCGAGCTTTTGCCCTAAAAGGACATTTTGGACTTAAAACAAACGAAGCATAACTGAATCTCATCGGTACTCTTATTAAGGATCAATAAGCAATTATTTGTGCGTGGTACTTCGTTAAAATCTACACGTATAACTATCACCTGTCTAGTGGTCAAAAGTGTGCAACGTGGCGGCGGCCAATCGGGGGTCACTTTCAGCTGGCAGTTTATCGCTCTAAGGCCCTCTACCTCGTTGCCTTCTTCCCATAAAGACGACACCAAGCGGCGATGACTCGAACCTTATACAATTCGCAACTTTCACGACCTATAGGGGGCGCACTGGCGCCTATCGAAACGAACTTGATACTCTACTGTAAAGGGCTTCACCCTATGCCTACCGAAGACAACATAGATTTAATAAAGTCATTGGGTTTTAGAGACAGCCAAGGAAAAGTGGATTTCAAGACAGTAGAGATTACCAAGCAAAGATTAAGTGAATGGTGGCAGGAAGCGAGAGAAAACTAGGTATTGTCTTATTAACTAATGGCAAGGGGGTTTTATAGCCTCACTTTCTTTTCAGTGCGGAGTGAATATAGTTTTCACGTCTAAATATTCTAAGCTTATATAGTAAAGCAAAATGGCTAGGTGGCGTAAGCTACTGCCCGATCCAAAGGGCTCAGCCGGATTCATCCATCCATCCATCCAAACGGCTGTCATGTGGATGATCGTCATAGAACAGCAGCACGAGGCTGCGACGCGTAAGTATTTATTGTTTTGCTATACACGAGCAGCACTAGAGCCTTACAGTACCCTAGGTAGACCTAAAGCCATAGTTTCCTTTGTTTCCACTGCATTCGACTAACGCGTTCAAATGCGTCTAAAATCTAGCTCAGTGCTGCGCTGTGCCGCCATGATCTTTCCAAGGACTGCACGTCGCACGTGCCTCGTGCATTGACGCACCTTGCGCTACTAGGGTGTCTTCATCTGCGCTTTGTTTAGGGTGGTGGCATCTCGCCATTTTGTCCCAAACGTTTATTTTTCATTTTTGTTCAGAAGAGCGTGAAAGAGCGTGTCCCTGCACGCGTTTGTGGCGCTGACTGTGCTATGGCGACACTTTGTTTTCGTCGAATTCTTTGTATTTTCCCCGTGAGCGCGTGCTGTCGGCATCGGGTACTACAAAGGGTGGCATTACCCTAAACAGAAGGACATTGAGGCACCCTATGCGCTGCTTTTAAAACATGAAGGGGATTTAGTTTACCGTCCACACGAGCGACACGCGCTTGGCGGCCGAAAGATCAGGGTATGACAGGTATGGCATAACGACTGGTCGGAGGTTTTTCGTGTTTTCTCGCGTTTAGTTACATCTTCGGGGAAAGCGAACGTGATATTCAGATTCACAAAATAAAAAAAATAAAAAAACGCCAAAATTCACATCTAACTTGTTTTTGTTCACGAACCTCTTCAGCTTCTAATTAAGCTGCCATTAACTCTCCTCGCCACCTTGTGTTGACAACAAAGTCGGCGTCATTCTCCAGGGCGTTCTAAATAAATAAAAAGGCAAATGGTAATTTAAAGAAAAAAAAAAAAAGAACAAAACAACCGGAAGGCGACCGCTTGTTCTTATTTGTGACCGTGTGACCGCATAATTTGTATAATGACTTGTAGCCGAGTGGTGATGACGCAGCGTTTAAAAAGAAAAAAAAAAAGAGAAAAGAATGAAGAGGGGAATTAATTGTTTAGATGGGGTGTCCGGTCGTTTCGTGTAGGTTGTAATTTAATTTCTGACGTACCGTTTCGCCTGTCGCTAAAACGAGGAGTCGGGCTAGAACGCAGGGGCGGTATTCGAGCCAAGGCCTTGTTCCGCTGTTCCGTGTGACCAGCTGCAGCGGCGGAATCTCGGCGCCCGTACTCCCGGGCACGCGGTCGCGCAGCTGGTCGAGCCGCTTTTCGTGTTGGAGGGCGTACCAACGTTGCTAAATAAACATAAAGAAAAAAAGCGAGAGAGAGAGAGAGAGAGGGGGGGGGGGGGTGCTTGAATACCGGTTCGAATCGATTAGCCCAGTGTCATCCTTACCTTTAACCGGTTTTCTTGACAGTGTTAAAAGATGTGGATGGCACTGCGCCGGGTCATTCCACGCCAAACGAACGATTCAAGCCTAAAATCAACCCTCACGCATTTGTCAGCAAGAAAAAAAAAAAAATGTTGGTGTCATTGGTCATGTAAAAGTGCCTTTTCAAAGATATTTTTGCGATAACGTTTTTTTTTTGTTTTTTTTTTTTGACGACACCTTGATTTTTGCGGAAAATAGCCAAACAAAAAGTAAAAAATAAGCAGAAAAAATGTTTGCAAATGAGACTGCAAAATAAACACAGTTTTTAGTACGTCACTAAATTGTTCTCATTATCCACTATGTTTTGTTACGAATTTAGTGTTTTTACGGGTGCAGATGCGTTAAAACTGTTCCACAAGCTGAGATTCACCTTCTTTGTCAATACGACGCTACTATATGAAGACTTAAAAATTGTGCGTGTTAATAGTAAGAAAACCGAAGCGTATTAAAAATAAGTGATACAAAATTTGTTTCCGTGTTTCCTAAAAAAATGGACAATATTGAACATATCACAAAACACTTGGATTAAAAAAATATCATTAAGGCGGTTGATTAAAAAAGAAAGAGGACTCAACGGTTATAGATATATTTTAGACACGCACAGCAAACGAACAAAGTAAAAAATATATATATTTTTGACTTTGGTCCTTCCCAGTATTGAAAATTTTGCAAAATATTAAGTTTTCAAAGCAAAAACCAAAAGGTGTACGGTAAAAAAATGCATAGTCCACGCCTATATGTATAGCCAATAACTAGAAGAAAAAAAAACGATCAAGTTTGAAGAAAGAAGTATTATTGTTTTTCACGTTGTGAGTGCAAGTACTACGACGTGCTTGGTTTATAGTCGGCGTTAGACAACCGTACAAAAGACGAGGAGTGCCGTGACGATGCACTTTTTGGCCCTGTTTGATTGGCTGCATCAAATCGCATAGCCTTGGCTGAGGTCGGACTTGATGTGAAACGAAGTACTCGAGACTGGTTCTAACGAAGTCAACGGGAATCGGCAATCGTTATAAGCGACTTCGGTTATAACGAAGTGCAAAAGGGAATGGAAAATCCTTATCGGTTCGCTGTAGCCGCTATTTCGTTATAACCGACTTTGGTTTATAACAAAGTGCAAAAGGGAATGGAAAATCCTTATCGCTTCGCTGTAGCCGCTATTTCGTTATAACCGACTTCGGTTATAACGAAGTGCAAAAGGGAATGGAAAATCCTTATCGCTTTGCTGTAGCCGCTATTTCGTTATAACCGACTTCGGTTTATAACGAAGTGCAAAAGGGAATGGAAAATTCTTATCGCTTCGCTGTAGCCGCTACTTCGTTATAACCAACTTCGGTTATAACGAAGTGCAACAGGGAATGGAAAATCCTTATCGCTTCGCTGTAGCCGCTATTTCGTTATAACCGACTTCGGTTTATAACGAAGTGCAAAAGGGAATGGAAAATCCTTATCGCTTCGCTGTAGCCGCTACTTCGTTATATCCGACTTCGGTTATAACGAAGTGCAAAAGGGAATGGAAAATCCTTATCGCTTTGCTCTAGCCGCTATTTCGTTATGACCGACTTCGGTTATAACGAAGTGCAAAAGGGAATGGAAAATTTGTATCGCTTTGCTGTAGCCGCTATTTCGTTATAACCGACTTCGGTTATAACGAAGTGCAAAAGGGAATGGAAAATCCTTATCGCTTTGCTGTAGCCGCTATTTCATTATAACCGACTTCGGTTATAACGAAGTGCAAAAGGGAATGGAAAATTTGTATCGCTTTGCTGTAGCCGCTATTTCGTTATAACCGACTTCGGTTATAACGAAGTGCAAAAGGGAATGGAAAATCCTTATCGCTTCGCTGTAGTCGCTATTTCGTTATAAGCGACTTCGGTTATAACGAAGTGCAAAAGGGAATGGAAAATCCTTATCGGTTCGCTGTAGCCGCTATTTCGTTATAACCGACTTCGGTTATAACGAAGTGCAAAAGGGAATGGAAAATCCTTATCGCTTTGCTGTAGCCGCTATTTCGTTATAACCGACTTCGGTTTATAACGAAGTGCAAAAGGGAATGGAAAATCCTTATCGCTTCGCTGTAGCCGCTACTTCGTTGTAACCGACTTCGGTTATAACGAAGTGCAAAAGGGAATGGAAAATCCTTATCGCTTTGCTGTAGCCGCTATTTCGTTATAACCGACTTCGGTTATAACGAAGTGCAAAAGGGAATGGAAAATCCTTATCGGTTCGCTGTAGCCGCTATTTCGTTATAACCGACTTCGGTTTATAACGAAGTGTAAAAGGGAATGGAAAATCCTTATCGCTTCGCTATAGCCGCTACTTCGTTATAACCGACTTCGGTTATAACGAAGTGCAAAAGGGAATGGAAAATCCTTATCGCTTTGCTGTAGCCGCTATTTCGTTATAACCAACTTCGGTTATAACGAAGTGCAAAAGGGAATGGAAAATTTGTATCGCTTTGCTGTAGCCGCTATTTCGTTATAACCGACTTCGGTTATAACGAAGTGCAAAAGGGAATGGAAAATCCTTATCGCTTCGCTGTAGTCGCTATTTCGTTATAAGCGACTTCGGTTATAACGAAGTGCAAAAGGGAATGGAAAATCCTAATCGGTTCGCTGTAGCCGCTATTTCGTTATAGCCGATTTCGTTATAACCGGTCTCGACAGTATAGATGGCATCGTCGTAGGCGGGGCTAAACCAACACCACGTAGAATAATTGAAACGCTAGAATGTTGACGTCATCGCGGTGAGATCGAGCGAAGACACTAGACAGTGGTAGTATAGCGTTGCTGGCTCTTACGTACGCAATACGCAATAGTATAGCGTACGCTAAAAATGACCTGCTCGGACCGAATTTAGTTGTGCGTTACGTTTTCGAGTGAACACCGCGCATGATCTTGGTTAAATTTGCTAGAGCCGTAGGATTCCGCGTGCTTATAGCGCAACCATGCTCCTGGAAAGAAATATTTAAAATGAAAACGTGTCCAATCATTTTATTTCAAATTAAACCAAGCCGCAGCTGCCTCGTCAAGCCCGCTTTTCTGCGGGGTACAGAGGCTACGAGTACGAGTGCGTAGCCAAATTCGATCACGGAGCCTCCGTCAGTCGTCCCGTGGAAACGGCAGCTTTTATCAATGCTATCGCGGAATGAAATTCATGACCTACTGATGTCCAGTGCATAGCGGCGAGAACTTCGACGATTTCTTTTAGAGTCGTTCGTCCGTCGGCGATGAACTGTGCGAATAGGCTTAGCGTTGAGCAGATCGCGGCGTTGACGCACATCCCGAGCGGCGAACATTTTCACTGTGCACTCCTTCAGCTGCACGACGATCTGATTCGACCGCGGTAGGTCTCAGAAAGAATTGCCGAGCTGAACACCACGCAATTTCACGTAACACAGAACTTCGAAAACACCACGTCGCCCTTGCTGCGCCAGTCGAGGTAACCGCCATCTTGAAACTGGCGCTCTCGTTGGGTCCGAGATCTCTCGAGAGCGTCCCGCAAAGCCCGCTAGCCCGCCACGCAAAATCCCCAGCGTTGCGTGCGTACGCAATACGCTAGCTCTTCTATTGCGTTCTGCGCACGCGCACTCCCGACCCGCAATTTTATTGCGTAAGGCTTTAGCGTACGATCCACTAAAACTGTCTATTGATTGGATACGAGTGCTGCGTCAGCGCTCGGCTCTTGGGCCTCGTGTGCAATCAACGCGTCGGAAGGTATACGTTCGTCAACGGGTCCAAGTGCTGAGTTGGCCCCCTTCAGACTGTGACGACGTTCCATGGTCCAATCCATGCCGCCGCTGCTGGCCTTCTCTTAACGAGATACCGAGCAGCGGGCCTTGACGAAGCTTCCACAAAGTCGGATGCTGCTGGGGAGAAGGACACAGCCGAATCTAAAATGGCGATAACCTGTCCTGCTTGTGGTAATGATGGAACAATGTGATCAAAATACCAGGAGAAAAAAAAAAAAAAATCGGTTTTGGTGGCGTTTATACCCCCAGCTGCTGCAAAGCGTTTATAGACCATTCCATTTATCGCTCTCTGGGCGGCACCATTTTGTTCGACAGCAGCGCCCTCTCTTTACATCCGGGAAATTCAGCGGGTTCGGCGGGGTAAAACGAGAGAGAGGGCACGCGCCCGACTCCGCTAGCAGACGACAAACCGGGAGGTTGCCATTCTCCATTTTTGGGCTGTACCGGCGGTACCGGCGGGCTGTACGGAACATCGAACTCTCCCTCGTGGCTACCGTTGTGAAGCGGTTCGCGTTCTTAGAATATTTGTGGCTACTCCAAAATCAGCCTATAGCTCTCTGTTGTTCTATTTCGGTAAATGATCAACTAGCATATCTTTTTCCCGTTACTTAAATAGCAGTTGAGTCAGCCGGCAGTACTACCCTCAACTACTGCGTGTATTGCGGCAGGAGAGCACGTTTTTAATTATTATTTCAGACTTCCACTCATGGGCGCTAAAGGCCTACACCAGTACGAACTTTGTATAGTAAAAAAAGGTACAGAAACTGGATTTATTTTTCGCCGGAGAGACCGGCCAATCTGACACAGTTTCCCCTATTTTTTTTTTTATTTGCACGCAGGTAACAGCGCAATTGGACCCTGTTAGTCTTTATTTAGCATAGCATTACACGATAACTGGCATACCAAAATCCGCGCATCTGCGCTTGGAAGTTTCCAAAATGACGCGATTTTAAACAGAGTTTGCACGCCAGTCGGATGCTATAGACCGACACGCTGTTTACAAACAAACCCGCTTTTGCCCACACGAGGTGTGGGCGCTGCGCGTGCGCAGAAACCGAATTCGCGTGAAGTGAAGCGTCTGCGCATGCTCAGTGCCGTCGACAGCGCCACCGCAGCTGCGTAACGTCAGGGCCGCGAGCTGGTCTTATGGAGCAGACGACATGCGGGGTGAGAGGGGAGGGCATTTTTTTCTCTCTATTACCCTGTCTGCTATGACCCTAATGGAATGGTCTATACTCCTGGACAACTTTGTGGTTATATGCAGTTGAAGGTGCGGGGGCGCGTGGACGAACGCTGACTAAAGCTCCGCATACGCACTCTTCGTCTCGCCGAAAATAACGACAGAAAGTTGCGCTGCGCCTTTCCCCGGCCCCAAAGTGATCACCAATGAAACCACAAATCGGCGCCTAGCTTGCGTCAGATCGATCGCCGCTCGTGGGTCTCACGGCGTCTCACAACGAGCGCAATGCTACCCGAAGTGCGAGTTCGTCTGCTTCTTGCACAGTGGTTGTGCCTGTGCTGAAATGCCAAATTCTTATTAACCGTAAAAAAAAAAAAAAAAAAAAAAAAAAATGGAGCGGCAGACAACGGATGAGAGGAGAGCCACGTGACTGGCGCCCCGCTGCGGCGAGACGCCGAAACACACTTCTCCCGAGCGAACAAGTGTGTTTCGAATCCTCGCCGCTGCAAAAGTTGTGCGCTGACGTGTGCGACCGGGCGCTCTATAACTCCGTCGTCGAACTGCCAAGCTTTGCGGGACGAAGTGGAAGCTCCTCCCACCTCTTTCCACTTTAGCAGAGCAAACTGTGGAGAGGAGGTCGCCTCCCCTCCAGCGTTCGCACTACTAAAGTGGAAAGAGGTGGGAGGAACTTCAACTTCGTCTTGACCTGTCACCGACTATAGCATCAAGGTCTGCCCACTATGCTTCCAATCAAAGCCTATCGGAGCTCGGCGTCGTTCTGACGTCACCGCAACTCCTGCGCAGGAAGCAGACGACTTGCTCTCCGCATAGCAGGCGGTAACGCCAAGACACACGCGTTTGCCAGCTTTGCGGAGTCCCTCGTCGAGCTTGGGCGCGTTTGCCGCTCGGGGGCGGGGCGGGGATCCACCAACGATGACGTCACGCGCAGGCCTTCTCTTCTAGGTGTTATTGCTTTAGCTAAACACTCGGGGTTTCGTATACGGCGACCAGAGGGGCGCGCGCGATGATGAGGCAGCCAAACGCGCGCCCCCATTGGTTCACGAAGGCACGTGGGCCCATTTGGCGGGTTAACAAAACGCCCGAGGAGCTCAAGGAGCAGACGACCATGCACGCTGTTCCGGGCATCAGCAGCTGTGCATGGGCGCCGCCATAACTGACCTTCAGTTTTTGTTCCCTCTTATTCCGTTCGCTTGACTTCATCATTTCCACAGCAGGACAGGTTATTGCCATTTTAAGTGTTACCGTGTCCTTCCCCCCAGCATAGGCCGTTGTGGAGACTCGTCAACGCCCGCTTCAGTGGCTCGGCATCTCGGTAAGACAAGAGAAGGGCGGCTATGGCGGCTCAATCTGGCGCGTGTGTAAAGCGTCTATATGGTTATCTCTCAATGGGCCCTTTCCGAAATTCAGTTTGGTTACGTCTGTAACTGTCATTTTGGGGAGGAGATCGAACATTTACGCCTCTAGCGGTACGCTTCATCTGCGTGGGGACGAAAAACCGAATTTTCTTGTTTGTTTTTAGAGCGCAGCTCTTATGGTACGTTTACACTTGCGGATCCGCCAGCGAATCCGCCCAGCTTTTGCCGCTGGGGCGAAACGCTGGGCGGAAAACGCGGCAGCGAGCCGAACGAGGCGTCTCGCTGACCGGAAGTGACATTCTTCTGCAGCGCGACGCTGCCTACGTCATGAGTACGCGTTCTTCTGGGAGCAGCAACGTCCGGGAGAGACAGCCGAGGTGGTAACTCTCGCACCTTCTCGTCATATTTGACGGGATGTTACGAGAACAGATGCCGCAGCCGCCGCCGCCGCTCGAAGGATATAGATGTAAACGCAACCCGCTCGTCGCCGCCGCCGCCGGGAGCGGATCCGCCCCCGCGGCAGCGGATTTCTTTTCAGGTGTAAACGTACCATTAGGTGCCCGTTTCCGGCTTGAGCGGCATCGCCGTCGTCGTCAGCGTAACCGCGTGGTGCATTATGGGTAAATTTCCCCGCTAGATTTAGCGGAAAATTTTCCCCGCTAAGTCTAGCGGAAAAATATTTCCCCACTAAATTTAGCGGAAAAATTTCCCCGCTAAATCTAGCGGAAAACTTTCCCCGCTATATCTAGCGGAAAAATTTCTCCGCTAAATCTAGCGGGAAAATTTCCCCGCTAAATTTAGCGGACAAATTTCCCCGCTAAATCTAGCGGAAACATTTTCTTGCTAAATTTAGCGGGAAAAAGTTCCCCGCTAAATTTAGCGGAAAATTTTCCCCGCTAAGTCTAGCGGAAAAAATTTCCCCACTAAATTTAGCGGAAAAATTTCCCCGCTAAATCCAGCGGAAAAGTTTCCCCGCTAAATTTAGCAGAAAAAATTCCCCGCTAAATCTAGCGGAAAACTTTCCCCGCTATATCTAGCGGAAAAATTTCTCCGCTGAATCTAGCGGAAAAATTTTCTTGCTAAATTTATCGGGAAAAATTTCCCCGCTAAATTTAGCGGGGAAATTTTTCCGCTAGATTTAGCGGGGAAATTTTTCCCTAAATGGGAGGCGAGCAGGAGAGGAGGAGGGGCATAGCCTCCCTTCAGTACCCTTCCCTCCTCTTCCTCAAGAGCTGCGCTCTAATTCGGTGTTACAGGGAGTTGTAAACGGCTATCATTTTTTATCTGAGAAATCGAAGGTGGCGATTCCGAAGGTCGCTCCTCGTGGGACCAAATCACTGATCAGACGGAAGCGCTCGTGCCCGGACCGTGCTAACGGGGGTTCAATTTTCTTTGTTATGCTGTGAGAGTAAGCACCGGGCTGTGGGGACAACAAGCTCGATAAAGCGGCCTCTATTAGCGGCGAGATGTTTTGGTGGCACCCTCCCATGGTTCCCTCTCGTGACGTCATTACCTTGCGGACAGCAAGTTCGATGGTGTTTGCAATGAGCATGGTGGAGGCTTGAAATCATTGCGCTCTCAAAGGAACAAAACTTTTGCTGACGTCATAGTCAACATTCGGCCAATCCTGGAAGGCCGACCACAGCGCAGTGTTGGAGGTAACGGGTTACTAGTAACGACGTTACTGGTAACGCGTTACATTTTTCGCTAACGCAGTAACGTACTCGTTAGTATTCTGAATGACTAACGAGTAAAGTATTTTCGTTACTTTTTTACGGTATCGGCTATCAAATTACGTTACTCGTTACTCGTTACTTTTGACCAAAACTGGTGAAATACATTAGGTATTTGGAAAAGGTCACGGCGCCTGATCTAACGTTTGGAATACACAATCTTGTGCATAAAACTGGAGACGTTAGGAGAACGAAATTTAGGTCACTAAGCTCAATGGAGGATCTAGCTTCTCTGCTCTGCTTATCAGTCCATCTATTCACCCACCCATCTCAAAAGCCTGCACAAGCTTATCGCTGCACGGAACCCGCATCCGTCACAATAAACTTAAAAAAAAAAAAAAAAAAAAACTTTCTCACCAAAAGAGACATCCGTTAAAGGGATTATCCGGTCAAATTTCGTATTCGTGAAAACATTTAGACCTCATTGTCAAAGGCTGTAGGAGCATCTTCCACGACAAATCTGAATTTCGTGTGCTTCCCTGGAGGAGTAATTGTATACCCAAGCGTGCATAAACGGCGTTTTCCTCTTCCACCTTCAGGGAAGCGGAGTTTCTGAGGTAACATCAGGCAAAGAACGCGCCGAACTGAAGTGCACTTCGAATTTTGTCCTCCGCGTGAGCGGTACGATGTGGTTCACCAACGCTGCTGCGCTAGATTTTTTTAAGAATGAAAGGGTATTTTCGTTGTGCGGTTGTCACGCTCCACACTTCTCCGCGACATTTACAGTGGCGAGTAATATGGAATGCTGCGGTGCGTCGGGAGCACTGTGTTCCCACGGAGGAATGAGGCATAGGATATGACAATTGCAAGACTGGTGTGACGTCACGTCAGGGATGGGAGTGCAGCCGTTGATACTTGCGAAATTCGGCATGGAGTTTCGTTCAATTATCCGTCGTTGATTACACTAAATTAGGGTGTCGTTTAATGGAATAAAAATGGCCTATGTTAATCATTAGGCTCCCACCAGGTAACCATCACGAAATCTTAAGAACTTCCGGTTTTCACCGGACAATCCCTTTAAAGGCGACATTAGCTCGCTTCTCGAAGGCGAAACAAACCTTCTGCTACCAACTAATTCCGTTCGCAAGGCTTCAACGAACGACTCCGATACAGCCCACTCCCCTCCCACCTCCACCCCCTCTGCTTTGTGCAGCAGAGGTGGACAGCGGGGGGGAAGAAGTGAGAATCCGTTTAATGGTACGTTTACACTTGCGGATCCGCTAGGGGGGGGGGGGGGGGGGGGAAGGGGGGAAGGGGGGAAGGGGGGAAGGGAAGTGAGACATCCGTTTAAAGCGATTTGCTCGTTCCTCTATTTACAAAAAAAAAAAAAAAAAAACCTTTTTGTGGAATATTTTACCCTCGCTCTCCCCCTCGCTGCCTGAAAGTTCCTGACCCACTTTTGTACACAGAAGAATCTTTCGCTTGATTAGTCTTTACTTCACTAAGGTCATAATAAAAAGATTAAAAAAAGTTTTAAACCTGGTAAGAAAACTTAGAAACACGAAACCTTTTTTTTTTTTTTTTTTTCCCAGAAAAATTAAGAGCTACTAGGCAGCAAGTGATTATAACCAGCGTGCTGGTAACCGGTGTCCTGTTCCACATAGTGAAGTAAATCAGTCTCTGGTAATAGTAGGAACCGGACTGTTACTAAAACCGGCGTAAAGATGAGGGGTGTTGGTTGGCTGGTTGTGTTCCAGCAGTCCCCGTTCGCATGCCGTAGTTTATAAAACCCGATTGACTACCATCTGCGACTCATTCTACGTGTGAGATGAACATGAATAACGAAACTCCGTCGCTATAGCCAGGATTGAAGGAAATATATCAACTAAAGGAGACGGAATCAGATAATTTACAGTTTCAACGCCTACTCTGCATGCCGAAAATTAAGCTGCTTCGCGCATCAAAGACGTCTAGTTCTAACTTAAAAAAGCACATCAATGTGAGTACGTTTCTCGATTATAATTTCTCTTCAGCCCGCTTTTCACAATGTTCACAGATCACGGGTATTTTTTAGAACTTGCTGATGTTTCACTGACCTCGTTGCTTTATGCCAGTGCTAGCGCTCCCAGAACTTCTTAATAAGTTCATTAACGCATTCCGGAAACATGTCGACCATGGTCATAATCTAATATATTAAGCAGGTGGGCTAATATTGAATAGTTTTCTCTTTCACGAGACCGAAGGCATGTTTGTAAGCGAACACATCTCTGCCAAACATATGTACTCGAACACAAAAGTAACGTAAAAGTAACGTTCGTTATTTTTGAAAAGTAACGGTAACGGTATCTCGTTACGTTTATAAAGGAGTAACGTAGCTGAATAACGCGTTAATTTTTACCAAACTAACGAGTAACGCTATTTCGTTACTTTTTTTCGGTAACGGGCACGACACTGCCACAGCGACGCTTTTGATCGCGCACGTCGCCAATAGTTCGATTTCCTCCCCAGTACTCCGTCTCACTTAAACCGTGCAGTACAGCCAAAGCTGCAGGGGAGGGAGCGTATGCCAACCTGTTCAGGAGGAGGGAAAGGAGGAACGGGAGAGGAGGGCTGGGATTCCCACGTTCCTCCTTTCCCTCCTCTTGAACAGGTAGGGAAACACTTTCTCCCCTGTAGCTTTGGCTGTACTGCACGGTTCAAGTGAGACGGAGTATAAGTGTATCTTATCTGTACATGCTAATGGCTGCCTTTTGATAGCTGACAGAGGACTAATTTGAAGACAGGCACCGATGTGGAGCGTGAACATTCCGGACGTTATTCCGCTGCAGTGTTTGATGTCAGCGTGACGAAATTTATAAGCTATAATGTTCGACTTCGGCACGCCCCGGACAGCTCATGATAATAAAATATGGTCATGATAATAAAATATGGTTACTCAAGGAAGCGCATCGTACAGAGTGATAGTTTCTTGACATCATTAAAACTCAAACGAATAGATAAAGAAAGAACGGTACAGCGAAGAACACCGTAACTTTCGTACGTCTGCCGTTGATGAATAGATACTAGATTTTAACCGCCATTAGCATACAAAGATTTGACTAATATTTGAGCCATACATAACGCTAAATTTCTACAAAAATCTTTTTTTTTTTTTTGTCACGTTAAAACTTGTCTTACCTTATCCGACAATAGATCCTTTCCAAAATTGTGAAATGAAGCATGGATTATGCGCAGCCGCCATATTGATTGGTCTCATCGCTTCCGGCGTAAAGCCCGTGATTGGCTCCGAGTTTGCGCCGAGCACTGACGCAGCACTCGTGTGGAATGCGTTTGGAACCGAGTATACAGCCCGAATGCTGACGAAGCGCTCGTGTCCAGTGCATGCTCACAGTGCATGACCAACTGATGGCGGCCGCACATAATCTTTGCATAATTTCGAAAAGGTCGTTGAGATTCGCCCCTTATCGTCACTGATACAGCTTAAGAAACGGAGGGCGTGGCCTATTATAATCACGCCTTTTTAGGCTTCGGAGTTCCGATCGATTGGCTGATGCCGCAATCTTATTGGCTGCCGAGCAATAACGAGATGCTCAAGATAACACAATTCTTGTTCTCTTTCTTTTTTTTTTTTTTTTTTTTTTGCTTTTGCGTTTATGAGTTGCGAGGTTTTGGCAGTTAGTTCCTGGAAAGGGGTTCGAATACCATGTCGCCGCGCAGGAGTTCGGCGGCCTAAGGAGAGGACAGGATAAAAATAAAATAAGAGCCGGATATTTTTTTTCCGGTCTACGGAACTTCCCGTCGCTCGCTGGATGCGATACGATGCGTCGTCACGACAAGTCTGTTGCGTTGCAACGCCTATCATGGCGATCCCTCGAAGTTGTTACAGTGCGCTTGGAATTCGAGGAAGGACAACTACATCGCTGGAAAAGCGATGTATACTTGTCATCCCGCGGACGGAAATCGAGGGACCACTTTTTTGAGACGCAATCAACACGCCAGTCGGAGACGCGAGCGAAATCGACGCCGCGTAGCGGCAACGCCGAGAAGCTCAAGAGAGGAGGTCGTTTCGACTCTGTCGTCTGCTATCGCTGCTTGGTTCTCGTTGGCAGCATAGAAACAAACATCGTTTCCAGTGATTATTTTTATGCTTCCGCCGTGTCATTCCTACGGACTGACTAGACGAAGGTTTCTACCGTCGAAAAGTCGCTTTGCTTTCATATGCAACACCGATTTTACGCTGCAGTGCAAGACCTTTATGGTGGTCCGCATGCTGAACGACCAAACCAACCTTTTTTCGTCCGCCATTTTGCCTGACCAGTGCGCCCCCTATAGTCCGCTAGGGTCGCGAATACCTACACGGAGCGCAAGTTCGTCTGCTTCTTTTACAGGTTGTGTTGGCTTCAGAACGCCGGGCTCTGTTTGACGAATAGCTGGACCTCGAAGCAAACTGCCCACCGTCCTTCAACCAGAGCCAATCAGAGGTCGGCGTTCTGACGTCACCACACAACCCCTGCGAAAGAAGCAGACTCAACTTGCGCTCCAGCGTCTCGTTCTGCACCATTATGGTGCCTCCATGCCCTTCATGAAAACACCCTAGTGCGAGTAGCTGTGAAAGCGTTGTACACGGTGTTTTTTTCGTGTCTGTTTCTGTGCATCGTGGTTTCTCGGCCGTATACGGAGCGTGCTTCTGTGCGGGAGGGAGAAAAACAAAGCATCACGAGGAAGTCCTGGAAGTTTGGGTTGGCGACCGCCGCTCCAACCCTATTATGCCTGCCCAGCTCTAGGACTTCGCTCGGGCGATTTTTTTTTTTTTTATTATTCTTTTTGGGGGACACGTTGACCTCTCTTCCGCTGCCCGATTGGGTTTCCACGCTTGGGCTTCCACGTTTCTTCTGCCTTTGGGCGAGCGCTGGCGAGTGGCCTTCTCACACGAGCTGCACGTCTCGGCGCGAGCTGGCAGAGCCCTGGCTGTAGGGCTTCGCCAGCATTCTCCTCCCGAACGATAATGCACTTATAGCTAGGGTTTTGTGTTTTCAGGTTTTTTTTTTTTTTTTTTTTTTTTTTCCCCACAGATTCGGTGTTTCTCGGCGTCGATTTCCGAGGTCAGAAAAACAATCGGCGTTAATGCGGACGTATGTTTCGTAAAATGAGACACGGGAATGGAATTTCCCAACCTCGAGAGAACATCGGCTATGATACTATGATACTAAGAGAACGTAGTTGTGCCGTAAAGAAATGAAAATGGGATAGAGGGATGTACGTGGTTCGCAAGTATGAAGCAGCTTCGCGGACAGTTCAGTAGGGGTTCTATTTAGGTTTAACAGAAAATGGAACTCTAAACACAAATTCGCATCACGCGTATATAGCCTTGGCGGTTCCTAGTCAAAGACAGCTCCGATTCGGGGTTTTTCGATTTTCACCGCTTTCGATACAACCGTCTCTGAGTTAATTGTCGGGGTTTATCGGCACGTACCGAAAACACAAAACCCTTAAAAAAAAAAAAAAGGAAAACACCGTCATTTGCGTATAAGTTATAACTCACTGAAGGTTTTGCAGTATTTGCGAGATCAGATGGTCGCACTAGAGCCCCTGAATGAGCGACGCTATAGTATATAGAGTATTTGCACTCCGCTCCCCGATCTCCTAGTGGGCGCCGCCATCTTGGTGCTTAGTGCAGAGCAGACGCAACTATCGATTATCGCAATTCAAAAAAAATGTTACTTCCTCGGCGTTTAGATACAGCGCTATGGGAAGCTCGGGGGATATTATTTTTGCTCTGTCTCGAACTGTTTTAAACGTTTTTGGAGGACGGAAAAGCGTTTTCTGCGATTTCAGATAAAGCTTCAGATAACTGACAACCGTGATTTTAAGCACCAAGAAGGCTGAAATGTCGTTACCCTGAAGCGTAGCTTACTTAGTCGCTCTAGCGCGCACTATGTCTGCGAGAAATAGCCGCTTATAACGTTAAAGGTTTTGCAATATTTGCGAGTTCAGATGTTACGCACCGCCTACGAGGAATAGTCGCTTATAGCGCTGTCAAAATTATTTCAAGGCCATGATGGATGAATGACGCATGAAAAGAAAAAAAAAAAAAAACGCAGACCGGAAGTATTGCGGGGCTACCCGATAGGTGGCGCCAGCGTCTTCTCTCGTCGTGGGCGGTCACGAGCGTTTGTAGCGCAGTCAATCAAATTACTCGTACGTAATTGATGGGTAATTCTGTAATCATTTGATTACATTTCTAATGCCAAGAGTATTCCAATTACTCTTGGAAGTACTGGAATCCCTCGAAACCGTTACTATTTCCCCCTCCCCTTTCTAATGGCGTTCTTTGTTTCCCCCAAGTTTTCTACAGAAGATACCTCGAACCAAAGTCTCCGACAGGAGGGCGGTGTACCGAAATTGATGGATTAATAAGAAGGTAACTAGTTTATAGTTCGGTGATTCTAATCCAATCCTGGACAGTGCAAAAGGACCCGGTCTGACGGTTTGAAAACCTGAAGTATAATCGGAAAAGTAACGCTTCCTTTTTCGATACCTTTGTTCTCGAGTAACCGAGTAACCTAATTGAATACGTTTTAACCAATTGTAATTGTAATCGATTACTATATTTTTTTTTTGTAATCTGTACAGGACCGACTGTCGATCACGCGAATATCTGAGCCAACCAGCCTTTAGTCGCCGTCTGCCTACTTCTAAATGCAATAAGAAAATACAAAATAAACAAAAAAGATATTTGGTTAAATGTTACTTCCGTCTTGGCGATCCTTTCGCTCTGCGTTCGTCGCAACGCATGCAAGGAACTCCGTTATTATTGTTGTTGTTGCGTCCCCACGTTTCGGTTTTCATTTTTTTTTTCGCCCGCGCACGCAAGCAAGCAAGCTTGCTCACTTTTCCAGCGAGCGCGTCAGCAACCGCAAATTCGCTCCGCGCCGAACCTAACAAACACTCCGTGACTCTTAGCGTGAGAAGAGTTGCAGCTTCGTGAGAATCGTGACTCTCTTAAAACTCGTACAGCGAAGAAGAAAAAAAATATATATAAAAAGTACGGAAGAAACTGCAGCGATGAATTTTTTTTGTTTTTCCTTACAGTTACATTTTTTTCCCCAAAAATGTATTGTTTTTTTTTTTTTTTGTTAGCGTGGTTTTTTATAACCTTTGCTTTTATGTTTTTGTTTTTTGGAACCTGGAGGAGAAACTGGCTTTGTGATGAATACGTGGACTTCCGTGTGCAAATAGTGTTTTAGGCCGGCGGGATGGCTTCTATGTATTAGCCTTGACACGACGCTGGCAACCTTGTGAGTGTCTACACAAACGGTTTTTCTGTGTGCGGCCTTTTCTTTTTTTTCTTAGCTTTTGTTTTTTGCAGTGTGGGGGCACGGTATGTTTTTGTGCCAGTGTATGGTTTAGGTATGTGAGTATGTGCATACGTGTTTGGGTGTGTGTGCGCTTGTCTCGGGTATAAGTTGTGTGGCTTTGTTCGCGTCCGCGTGCGTGTGAGTTTACGCTCAGTTGTTTTGACTGCGTTTCGCAGACTGTCCACATAAAACAAAACAAAAAGGTGCAAAACATGCACTTCACGTTTTGACGAGTCAGCGTTAATGAGATTCCGGCGTGCGTGTTTAGCTTTCGTTTTTTTTCTTTAAGTTTATTGTAGATACATACATCTCAAAATGAGCTTTGCATCGATCTTATACACACAGTCTGCGACGGGCCATAAAACGAATTCACGTAAATTGTGCAACTAACCCTTTTTCTTTGGGGGGGGGGGGGGGGGAGGGGGGGGGGGGGGCTTTTGCGGATTTGATTATTACCACGTAGAATAATCAAAGCCTGCGGACAAACAGCCTCTTCTACCTCCACGTGACGTCAGCACACTCGGATGGCACAAAACTCGGCGATTGGGCCCGAGCCCGACGTCCTTCGACTCGTTGATTGGACACGAGACCCTGCCGACCGCCGACGCAGCATTCATGACCAATCCGCGTCTTCGCTCGATCTCACTGTGGTGACGTCACAGTGCAGAGGCCTTCGATTATTCTAGGGGTTGTCGGTTTCGGCGCGGCTCACCCCGCACACACAGCATGCACGGACTGCCGAACGTCGACGTCAACTGCGGTTATACGTTAAGCGCCACGTTTTACGCGTAATTTACACGTAACAGTGACGCGCAGTTATTTACGCGTGACTCGGTTATGGTCTCGCATAGATATAGATGTCAGGAAGTCCGTGGGAAGTCGGAGCAGTTTGGTTTGGGCGGCCACCATCGTCGCTTCGGGCGTGCCTTCCAGAGTGCACTGTGCGAACGGGCCCTTATCCGATACCGAGACCGTCATTAAACGAAGCAGTCCGCAGAATCCCGTCAAGTAAATAATTAAGCGGAACGAAAAATCTACGTTTCATCACTGCGTTTGTTACCGCGCCAACTGGCTATAATATAACTTAAAAAAAACGTAACAACGCTAAAAAAAACAAAAACTTCTCTTTTTTTTTTAAATATTGGTGTCTTGTTTCTAGACGTCAGTGACCAGCCTCACGCGAGCTAAGTGTTTGTCGGCGCTCGTTAAAATAAGAAGGGGGTGAAACTGTCGTTGACGCTGTGCTCCCCTAAACTATATCGAGGCAGTGACAGCTACGTGCTTGTCGGACCAATCAACGGCTTCTCCTTTGATCACCTGACCCCGCTCTCTGCACGTGGGTGTGGGCGGGAACGTGATCACGTGACGAAAGATAGGTGTTTAAGATTATTGTTCTAGGGAGCACGTATAGCTTCCACTGCACTGTCAGCTTCGTGGTGCGTGGAAGAAAGAGTGCGGCAGCCTCCCCTTCCATTGTTTGGACGGTGCGTGAAAGGTCGCTCGCTGAACGCTTTTCCTTTTTTTTTTTTTTTGTTTCTCCCCTCGAACTTGACGGAGAACTTTGAACGATCGTTATTAGAGGCTGTCGTCTCTCCGGAGGTCTGGCGAGATTTTCGCCGCAGCGGCGGCCAAGGAGCGTGGCTGGCTGCCGTTTCTGGCGATGCCGAGAGTGAGCTCGTGTGAATCTGGTTTCTTGAACGACGGCTGCCGGTGCTCGGTGAAGTTCGTCTCCTCCGGGACTTTCCGATATATATCAGTTATCATCGGTGAGTGGTTTGAGACATCTACCTCTACGATACTTTAAAACAAAGTTTTCTCTTTTTTTCGTTTCTTTTTTTTTCGGTTTCTGATGTACCCGGGATGGACATTTCTCAAAATACGCTTTGTCCGAGTGTTTATACTGGCAGAGGGACACCTGGGATTCTAGGGAAAATTGAAGCAACTCATTGCCAGGGGAAAAAAAAAAAAATTCAAAACGAAACTTTTTTTTTTTTTGTATTCACTGACGTAATTTTGTTTATCATTTTGTCGTTATGGGAGCTGTCTGGTGCGGATCGATGGCGAGGATTACACGACAAAAATAATTGTATGTGTTGTTTTATTAAAACTTTGCTTTGGGCTAGTTGGACCGTAATTAAAATATTAAAAATATTTTAAAAAACTTTTAAAAAGCCTTTTTATTCCAAACCCCAAGTTTTAATGCAATAGCGCCTGTCCTGTTGTCTTCGTGTCGTTTTTTTCCCTCGGTTTGTTACGCGTGTTTTAAGCATTTTAATTAGTGCGTTGTTTTTCTCAGCGGGCACCCTGGAGTCTCCGCTGTTGAACGAAAAATCACTTGGTACTGGGTTTGCTCCGCAGATGACAAACTCAAATGAGTGGTGCGCAGAAGCTTATACTCTAATCGCGCCCACATAACAACAACAGCGAACAACAAAATGTTGGATTAACGTGTACTAGAAAATTCGAATGTGGAAGGCACGCTGGTCATGCGCAGTAACTCCCTTTCCGGCGGAATATCCTTCGCGTCCAAAGCCCGGTAACTCGGCTTCTTTTTTTTTTGGCTCGGGTGATTAGCGTTGGAAATGTTGTTTTCTTGATAATCTTCTGTAAGACGCCGAGAAATATAAATAACGGACGAGACGACGCGCAAGACGACGCGAAAAAAAAAAAAAGGAACGATTTTTGTTTTCGTCTTGTCCGTTATTTTATTTATCCCTGTCTCGTGGTTTATTTTAGATAAGGATGTTTCCTGACGAGCTCATCAATGTTCTTTCGCTTCTCGCGTTTTCCTTGACCCCTATATTTCGTCCGCCCCCCCTTGGCCTAGAGTTGGCCAAGGAGGTGCGCTTAAATATATCGCGATTAATCTCGGAGATTAAAGCGGATTAATCTGTTTTCTTCCCAGTTTTAACATGCCCTTATTCTTAAGGCTGGCTCACACTTTTGCAAATGCTCAGGACCGAGTGCCCTCTTAAAATATCTTAACACGATAGAGCAAACTGGCGTCATCTATCAAGTAGCCGTCGTGGAAACACGCTCAGTTTCCGTATAATTTGTTTTTTCGCTCATCATTCCTTCTTTGTCGACTTCGAAACTTTTTTTTCGACAATGTTATAATTAACAAACAACCACCTCGCGTCGATAGTTTCTACATTTGACCTCGCAAACACCGCAAATTCTTCGTTCTAGCGAAATGCAGTTCCAGGGACACCTCTTAGATGGCGCCAGTGTATTCTCTCGTCCAAATGCTCTCGTCGCGAGAGATCACAAAGACTCGGTCGTAAGCAAACGCAAGAGTGCGTGCAACGTGCCCTTTACCTTATCGTCGGATCGTAATCAATACGTGAAGCTTCCTCTCCACTCCTGGCCTCTCTCTTTCTATATATATATATATATGCAAACCAAAGGGTCGACGACATGCGGAGTCGGCGGCGTGTGTGGGCAAACATCGCCGACGGACGACGGCTCGTAGATACGAAGCGGGTAGAAGTTGCTGCGGGTTATTTCCCTCGGCGTCTTCGCTTGTGCGCCGCCGACGCTGTATCTCCCTTCCTGTCGGTGTGCTTCACCGGGAAGTGGGGCCCGATTGGGTGGGGGACGCGTCGCGCCGGAACCCACTCCGGTTGCTACGGTGACGCCACGAGACGCCCGACTTCCGGTAGCGCATGCGCAATTTGGATCGATAAAAACCACCCGTGTATTACGGGTTTTTTGTTTTTGCATAGGAATTAGTATAATGCATAACTTTCTCACCATCACTCATTAAAGCGAAATACGTTGGTTTTTTTTTGTTTTTTTTTTGTTTATTGAGTCTACTTTTGTCTTGTTTTGAAGCAACACGAAAAAGTTGTACTAGGTTCGTGTTTGCTCGAACTTTCCACGAAAACAAAAATCGCATGTCGCGGAATTGTGATGCGTAGAAATAAAATACCGCTTGCGGGACAGTCTCAAGCTTGTCGGCGTGCCATTGTCCCCTACATTTCGTAAAGCGAAAAAACCGTGCTCACTAAAAGTTAAAAAAAAAAACAAAAAAAAAACAGAGAGGTGTTTATTGTTTGCCGGGGAACTTGGAACTGTGTATACGTAGGCCAAGGTTGTCAAACACTTTTCCCCTAATAGCGCGTTCGAGTGGCTTCTCTCTCCTCCCTTTTTCTGATTGATTGGCTCAACAATGGGTACTTAGGAGAACAAAGATTACGTCCTCTCGACGAGGACGCTGTGGTGCCGGCGCGGGCACACGAGTCTGCCCCTTTCTCCGCCTCTTCGTTTATTTGGTTCCCGGTGTCGATAGCTTGGCTTTGTTGGAATTGCGGAAGGCGCTGACCTCATCAGCGGCGCCACTTCTGTCGAAAAAAAAAGCAAGTTAAAAGAAATAAGCAAACGCACATTTCCACACCGAAAAAGGGGGCGCAGCTTTTGAGATTTTTCTTACCGTCGCACATAGCTTCGAGGTGCCCCGAGGAGGTTTCTGAGATCGCCCAAATATGGCGATAGCTCACTCTGTTGGCTCTAAGCATCCTAGAAATGCCTAAATTATGACGGTACGCGGCCGATTACCGTATTAAAAAAAAGCGATCAAAGATGGCAACACACCCAGGTCATCTCCGGCGATGGGAGGAAAATGTTTTGAAATAAGGACCGCTGTCGGTCAATAGCGAGCGAAGGATCCTCCCGCCTCCGACCGGTGGAACCGCGGAGGGATATCTCGAATGTGCGCGGCTCGTTGCCCATACAGCCGGGACCACGATTCAACCCAGCGAGCGCGCGCTCGAGCTGACGACCAGACTTGTCACTCCCGCAGAAGAGAAAAAAAAAAATAAAAAAAATAGTTTGCTGTTTTTGAAAAAGTTAACATTTTTCGACTACTCTTGCTTCTGTCATCTAACAAAAGCATACACATTTTGTAATAACAGCGTTTGCAATCTCAACGGAATGTCGCGTTTTCATTGGTCTCATGCCGTCCTTGCTTCCGTAACAATCCTCTTCCCATCGCCGGAGATGGCATCGGTGTGTTCGATCTTTGATTGCTTTTTTTTAATAGGGAAAAATCGGCCGCGCATCGTTATGATTTATGGATTTCTAGGATGTTTAGAGCCCCCAGAGTCAGTTATCGCCATATTTAGGCGATCTCAGAAACCTCCTCGGGTACTCCGGTGATTTTTTTTTGAGCTACTTCAACTAACTATATTTTCAAAGTGTTCGAAACACAGTTGTCTTCTACCTTTCTATTTGGATTTTTCTATTTTATTCGGGGTTTTGTTTGTTGTAATACGTGTTTTCCTTGTGGGAGCTCCTTCAACTTTCTCACCCGCTATGCCTCTCTAGGGAGTCACTATGATAACCCACGCTTCTGGGTACCGACACTTTAGCCATCTTGGTGCCTAGAATCGTTGTTGTCATTTACCCGAAGCTTTATCTGAAACTGAAGGAAACAAATTCCCGCACCCCCAATAATATTAAAAAAAAAAAACATTTTGGAGTAGAGTCAAAAGATATTGCCCGAACTTCCCGACACCGTGTCTAATGCTTGGAAAGTCTCATTCTTGAATGTCAGTCGCGCCCTTTTTGCACTAAGCATCAACATGGCGGCGCCCACCGGAAAATCGGGGATTTCGAGTGCCGATACTCTTGGCATAGCTTACTCAGTGGCTCTAGGTTTGCTGTACGTGCACTAACTGAACGATAAAAAGCACAAGAAAATAAAAACACGAAAGTTCCGTTACGTCCAATAACATATTCCTAAAAAAAAAAGAAAACATAATATTAATAAAAATAAATTTAAAAAAAAAAAACACGAGCGGCATTTTGAAGTTTTTGTCTAAAACCCAAACATTATTTTTTCTGTTACTTTTTTCCCGTTCTCACTTTTGGTCGGTGAAGCCCATTGCGGCGCCAGACATCTTCGGCACGCTTCCGGTACTCCCGTACCGGAAGTTGAGGCGTTGGCGCGCCGCGCCCTCTTGCGGCCCGAAACGATACTTTCCTTCGGGTGGAGTTTCTTGTCATTTTGTGTTCCCCCGTCTCTTCTCCCGGCTAGGGTGTGGTGCTGCGGTCAAGATTAGAAAGGGGCAGAATTATCATCATCATCATCGAAATAATAATAATAATAATGACGATATAAAGATCGCTCAGTGTACTTCACTCGCTTTTGATCGGTCATTTCCTCTATGAATTTTTGTTTAATTCGTCCCCCCCCCCCCCCCCCCCCCCCCCCCCCCCCCCCCCCCCCCCCCCGCGGGCTGCCGACACTTCACATCGCATCGTAAGAAAACAGACTTCCTTCAATATTTTATTTTTTTACTCTCTTTTCGGGGTTGCTCGCGTCGCCGTCTTGGCTCAATTTTCGGGAGATGAAAACGCTATGCATTTTTAAAAATCGATTCAATTTAGTCTGGTTTCCTTCGCGTAGTAGACGTTATTATGTCTTGGTCTCGATCAAGCGAGGCTCCATTTCTCCGCGTCGACAGTTTTGTACTTTACGTGTAATTGTGTGAACGACTTGACTGTAGGTAATCAATATTATTGTTATTATTTTTAATATAGATCGATAAATATTATTACTCGTGTACTATTTTTTTTTATCTGATGCCATGACCAGTGTTGCCGACCAGAGAGCCTAAATACTACCATGTAGCACCACGGGGAGCGTTTGCAATTTAATGGCGGACGCCTCCTGCGTAGATTGGTGCGCATGCGCCGAGTTTTCGCGTGGCGAGGAGGAGGAAAGCAGGCCGAAAAGGCGGGGGCGTTTGCAGGCGACCGATGCTCTCGGCACCTTCGCGCCGCTCGTATTCCAAAACTACGCGGCCCATAAACAACATGACCCCGACCTAGCAGTTGTAAATCCTTGGTAGTACGAGGGTAGATTGAAAAGTTTCTGGAATGAAAATGAAAACACCCGAAGCTCGACACGCTTGGTCCAGCGTTTCTCCAGCTTTTTCGATTCCCTCCCGGGAGCGAGGTTCTTCGAGGTCCCCAATATAGCAGCTGCTCACAGCCTTCCCATCACCTCTTCATTCGACAGAAATCTCTTTCCAGCCAGGGAAGGTCTTGAACTTCGGGAATAAGTGGAAGTCCGAGGGAGTCAAATCAGGTGAATACGGTGGATGCGGAAGGAGTTTGAACTTCGATTCTGTCAGCTTTTGCTGAGCGACTACACTTCAATAGGCGGGTGCGTTGTCGTGGTGGTGAAACAACACCTGGTTCTTGACCATTCCCGGGGTTTTTCTGGAATTAATTGTTTCAGTTTGTCCGGTAGTGTTATGTAGTATATTGGCCAGCAACAGTTTTTCTTTTTTCAAGGTAATCAATCAACGAAATTCCCTTGGCGTCTCCCCCAAAAACTGATGTCATCACCTTTCCAGCTAATTGAATGGTGTTTGCCTTCTTCGGAGCCGATTCACCGGACCCGGTCCATTGTTTCGATTGACTTTTTGTTTCTGGCGTGAATGATGGACCCAGGTCTTGCTCATGGTTACAAATCGTGGCTCGAAATCCATTGGATTTGCCTAAAACGCCTGCAAACTGTCGGCTGAGGTCCCCTCTCGATTGAGCAAGTGCACTTATCTTGCAGAAAGTTTTTTTAATCCCAATTTATTGTGTAGAATATGAACAACTCGTTCAGAAGAGATGCCCACTGCTTCCTCAATTTCACGAGCTTTTATGCAGCGGTCTTCCGAAACCAAGTCATGGATTGTATCCACAATTTCTGGTGTGGTAGCTGTTTTTGGGTGTCCTGAACGTGGTTCATCACTGGTGTCCGTACGACCACGCTTGAATTCGGAAACCCAAAAACTCGCGGTGAAAACGAAGGCAATGACTCCCCAAGAACAGCCCCCTAGCGGTGATTCCGGAAACTTTTCAATCTAGCCTACTGGCTCTCTACTGCATGGATGGACGAATGAGGCTTGTGGGTCGCCTGTCAATACCGCCCGATCAGGCCGAGTTCCACTCGCTCCGAGGAAGGCACACGAGAAAGCGCTATCATCAAGAAAGGTTTTATCTCAAGGTTAATGCTGAGAAGGGCCAAGGCTGCCGTGTGGTCCGGGTCTCTGTTTCGAGTGCAAGGCTGCCCGGCACCGGCTCTTCTGTAAGGCTCGTTCACACACGTCGGTTGCATGCGACTGCGTCCGTTGCAACCGGAGCGACCGGAACGACCGCTCTGCGCCGCGCGTACACACACCTGCAACCAGTGCAACAAGCGCAGCGGGTCGTCAGCACGGCGACCGCTTCTACGCCGCCGTCAGCTGTTTCAGCGGCGCCTCTAAAAAGGGGACGCACTTCCACTCAATCCCGTAACAAAATATAGACAGACAGTTTTCTATAGCCTAAAGCTTTATTATTATTTTTTTTTCATGATAGGCTTGCAGGGTACAGTGGATGAAAAAAAGAAAAAGATACAGTACGCCGTCTTGGACGATCAAGACCAATACACGACTTTGCGAATAGTACAAATCTCGCCACACGCCTTTTCTACGATTATAATAGACTACTGAATATGATTTTGTGATCAGATAGACGTTGCGAGCGTTCAGGATTGCTAACACTAATCACTTTTCTCCGGTGATGAAAACGCGTGAAAATTCGCAGCCTTTATACGGTACGCGCCAGAAATACCTTGAACTTGAGCACACGCATGAAATGCGCCAAATAAGAAATCCGGGCGATGTTCGAGGACACAAATGCTTAGAAAGCACCACTGTAGTCGAAGTAAACAAACACGACGGCACGGGCGTTTCTGCTGTCTTGAGAGTGCCGCCACGACATCGCCGCACGAATAGGTGGATCTTCCCTTCTAGTACGTGCTGGGTTATCATAGCGAGACACGACGAAAATTCACAGTCACGGGTAGCGCTTTTACGCGGAACGATGAGCTTTCACCACGCCGTCCACGTCGACGATCACCACCGACGCGGCGACGCCATGTTTGGAGCTAGAAGGAGCCGGCCTGGCCGGCCCGCGACCGGCATGCAACTCGCGCGATCAGTTCTCCTCGACCTGTGATTGGTCTGTCGCTGCGGTTGTTTCCAACGCAGCGGGGAAAGTTGGGCTCGCTCCAACTCCTTGCGTCGTGAACAACACGTGCGGGCGTCCCTCCGTCGCTATGGCAACTGACGGTTGGAGACCCTTGGAACGGTCGTTTCGGTTGTTCCAGTCGTTCCGGTCGCTACGGACGCATGTGTGTGAACGGGCCTTTAAGTGAGCTGCCCGTGTCCTCGCCCGCCACAAGCCTCGCCCTTTTTCTCCTTCTTTCTCTTTCTTCCACAGGCTGAACCCTTGGAATCGGGCGGCGACTTGCGCCACCTAGCCAGTTGCAGACCGCCAATTAAAGCGCCATCTGGTAACGGCGACGTACACTCCTAAACGTATTTCCAGCCTCCTCATTGGCCGAGTCCCCTCCGTAAAAGGCAGCGATTGGCTTCACCAAGTGCTTTGCGAGAAAGTATAAATGCTCCAGATTTATTCGAGTGTAGTTTTTACACTCGTCAAACACAACGTCACTGAGAAATCGTAGAAACCTAGCGAGTTAGATATGCATCTTTAAAAACTAAAAAAAAAAGAAGAAAAAAAAAAGCGCAAACAAACGTAGGATCAGAGAAGAGGTCTTTTCCGTCTCGTTTGTTCGTCTTATCTGCGCTGTTTTTTGTTTTTTGTTTTCTTAGTTTTTAACGTTTTCGAGTTACACTGTTGATGCTCGGAAATTTCCGCTCACTCGCAGAAACGCGTCTCAACTTTTCATTTATTTTTATGCTCAATGCGGCGGTTATGTGCTACGTGTCGCTTTCAGTGATCGCAGTGCGCGCTGCGGGGACTGATCTGTCTCCAGACGTGCAATCTCAAGCGCGGCTGCCGTCCACAAATCTCTTCCTTCCCCCTCCCGAAATCTGCGACCGAAATCTTCGCGCAAAACTCGCCGTGGGAGGAGAACTTCTGAGCCGAGGAAGGCTATATATTTTTCTCGGGCGAAAATCTTCTCGTTTCAGTGAGCCTGCGTGCACACGTGGTAGGTGGTGGTGGCTTGTGCGCGTGTTTGTATTTGTGCGCGTTCGTGCTTGGCGTGGAACTGTATAATCTCCCCCACCGGCGTCAGCTTGCAGAGAGAAACTGGTTTTCTCCGTTAGCGATCTCGAGAGCTTCCTCGCATACATCTGACACCCCCGAAAGAAAAGCTGCGGGAACTAGACCGACTGAGTAATGGATTGTCTGCCGCCTTCTCGCTTTACTTTTTCTCGCCCAGTATGCACTTTTTTTTTAATTTTTTTATAAGCAAATTTACTCTTCCAGTTTGCGAGTCGAATCGTTATTTGCACGTTAAAGGATTCACGAGGCTGACGAAGACGGACGCCAGAACTAATTACCAGTGGCAAGTATTGCTGCATTACATCGTCCCATCTACAACCAACGAACATAGTAAAAAAAATACACTCACATAGGATGCTTGTCAAATGGTCAGACAAGGCAACTGTTCATTGTCAGTTTGCAAGAACCTTGGAGGTTGCATTCTTTTTTTTTTAAATTTTAATGCGCGACATTTTGGTTTTGTGAAGCTTTGACTGATTCATCTGCTGACAAAGCTATCAAAGCTTATGGGGGGCAGGTATTTGTCAAGCTGCACTTCGTAGCTTCTTTTAGTTTCTCCTTGTCCACTCTATGGAGTCGATACAATTAAATTATAATTGCAATTGAACGTTTGCCGTCAGATAGGATTGTAAACGCTGTCGTGCTACGGTGCCTAATTTTATCTCGTCTGACCTACCCAAAGTTCAGTTGTGAACTCAGCTCGCCTGAGAAACCCCTTGCAATCTGGGACTGCATTCTGCATTCTGAGCTAACGTTTTGTTCAGCTACCATTAACAACCGATGCTCTTCTCACGTTCCAATAGCATGAGTTGCGAGACCCATTTAGGCAATTATTATTCGCGCCCTGTTATCTTGGTTCCTTGTTTTTATATGTGTGTTTTTTTTGTTTTTTTTTGAAGCGAGTCAGGAGACAATACAGCGTTTTAGTTTTCTCGCAATGTGAATTTAGTGCAGTATACACCCGCGCTCCTTGTTGCAGACCAATGTGGATTGCGATGGTTCTTAATGTGCAGACAACGAATTCGACAAATGCTCGAGAAACCTAAATCATCGCGTTCAGAGGACGGTGCAAGAAAGGCGAGACATTTATTTATTTTATTTTTTTTTCGTTTTACCGCAGTTCTTAGATTACAGTCCTGATAATACTCTTATGAAGCCTGTGTTTGATACGTGGGCTTTTACTGTTACGCTGGAATAAGCGTAATAAGACCTTTGATAACTGTATCTTCCGTTCAGAAGCTATAGTGTATCATACCGCATTCGTTGGGCGCACCTACCCCCTTTCTTCACAATCGAAGTAGATATATAACAGAGGCGTGTCGCCATCTTCATTGCGTCCAAACCGAACGTATACAGACGCGTAGGGGTCCGCTAGTAAATGCTATCGCATGAAATAAGTCTAATCTGACTGCAGTGGCGTAGCCAGGGGGAAATTTATAGGGCTTTACCCCCCCCCCCCCCCCCTTCGAACTGCAGTCGACCCTATAATATACACATGCATTTTGAGCCCTTTCCCCCCCCTTCAGGCCCCAAGTCATGAACATCGGTTAGATTCGTTTACTTCTGCGGTGGCATGCGGGCATTGTCTATTCGATACCTCTCATCCTGCTAGCGTGGAGACGAGCAACTGAAAACGCGTATGTATACGTACTATTAGGGACGATCGTGCGCACCGCTCATAAAGAGAGCAACTGTCACAATAGCGGGCACATCATATACACCCAGCAAAGACAAAAAGTAATGACGCCGTGCACGAGAGGCAAAATTTTGTCCTTCCTAACGGTAGGCATCTCCCTTCTCTCTCTCTCGCTTTCTTCACGGTCTCAACTAGCGCTTGGCTCTAATGAATCAGTCACGAATTCCGTTTTTTTTTTTTTTTTTTTTTTCTCCTCGAGGGTGAGTGGAGGGGGAAACATGTTTTTTGACCAGAGTTGACCCAGTTGTCCAAGAGCTTCATGCGCGCATTTGATATACATGTTAGCAAGTAGGGTCTTTGGGCGCCGGGGGGCCATCTTCCTGTTTGCTGGGGGGGGGGGGGGGGGGTGTAGAAGATTGTGTGATGGTAGAGACTCGCTAAGGCGCGAACCCACTGTTGCCATACTGGCGCGTCCCAGCAAAGCGTTTTCCACACAGACACGGGGGCCAGACTAGCTTCTGAAATGTGGTTGCAGACATACAGACAGTGTCTGCATGTCTACGCGATGGACAAACTGAATAATTTGAATTTGAGCCATTTCGTGGCTATCCAGCGCTGTTACCATATTACGTGGCTACGCGCTCCGTGCATTAATGGTGCGCATGTTCTGAAGGTCACGTGACGCTCAGAAGGCACGGGATTGGCTCGCAGCTTCTGCTGCGCTACGACAAAAGTGCAAACGTCGTGCGTGCCGTTTCGGAAAATGGCGCACCGGGCGGTGACTCACTCACTCTCTCTCTCTCTCTCTCTACACCGTTCATCACCTGTGGACATCTGGAAGACACTTGAAAAGAAAGTAAATTGGAAAGAGAACTTTACGAGGTTCGTCGTAATTTGGCTCGTCGTTAGAAACGTTTTTTTTTTTTTTTTGGCGTTTGACAACAACAATGTCTTTTTTTTTTCTTTTTTTTTTCGTTCTGGAGGAGGTTATTAGCGATTTTCACTGCCGTTTGACGGCGGGTCCGAAAGAACGGGGCAGTCTAGACCGCCGAGAACGTTTAAAGTGGCATCGTTTATTGTCACTCTCCAAGTTCTTTTGGCAGTCTGTAACCGATTTCTTGTATTTGACAGGCCATGACCGTCATGCACACACTTAAGCGAGATTTGGATTCTGGACCGCTTAGGACTATTTACCTTTTAATTGCTGTCAGAGAATTTTGCTGGAGCAACTTTTATCAGTTTCTTTTTCTTCACCGCGCGAGTGATTTGTCAAGAACTTTCGTTGATTACGTCGACGCTGATTAGTGTATGTGAAAGGGCGTTTATTTTTACGACTTAATTGTTAATACTTTTTTTTCAGATTTCAATGACGAACGTAAATTGGAGATATCTTTGTTAGGTTCGTATATCTCGAATACGAGTTAACGATAACCTAAATGGTTCGACAGAATCGAGCTGTCATAGGGGTGGAGTAAAGCTTTCGTTGCTGTTCAGTTTTATCGTGAAACGTTTTTTGGCTAGGTGTTAGGCTTTTCGTGAAGCCCAGATAAAAGCTTGGCCTCGAGGTTCGACCCTGATTGGTTGACGGGAGGTCATGTGACCAGAGGGGGCTTGGGGTGCGAGGAGGATGCTCGACCACCTGTGCGCAATGAGGGAAAGGAGCTCGAGAGTATGGAAGTCTCTAGAAGATCGCCAGGTTTATCAGCCCGATTAGCGGTATAGTATCGCTTCATTCTAGGGACAACTATACATATGATACGCGTTAACTCGATGAAGAGCACCGTGAACGTACGGTAAGCGTCTGGCTTCTGAAAACTCATTTCGCTATACGTCTGTGATGCTAGAAGGATTCACGTGTGCAGCACAATTGCCTAGCAATCTGCCATAATTTTTTTTTTTTCGCACTCATCATAAAGACAGGCTTCAGCTACTGCGTTTCGCAGCAGTGGGAGCCTTTCTGGATCTTTGTAATCGTCTGGCCGCTCTGGCGTCATTGACATTTGCCTCTCGCCTCTCTCCTCCCCCGTACAACACTCGCGCAAAATAAATGAATAAAACGAAAGTTTTACGAGAATATTCGCCACGCTCGCTGGTGAACACGGGCGAGCTTCCTTCATTCCCGCAGGTTGTTTGCACCGTGCATAAGGAAATGGTGCCGACGCCGCGCGTGTTCGCAAGGACGCAGACAGATATTCACAGGCCGCGTAACCGCCATAAACGATTTTTTTTTCTCGCTTTCATCGCGCGCGCTAATACCTCTCTACTAGAAAAAAAAAAAATAAATATAAAGAGGAGACTTCCATGAGTGTAATACTTACACAGTTATAGCGACAGTTCGGGTTGTATAACATGTCTACAGTGACTGTACGCGAAGCGAAACGTACAACAAACCCGGTTACAACAGAGATGTGGATATAACATACCGATTTGGTGAAGTTCGGTTGGTTTTCCTCTACACACCATTGACTCAACTTCATATCTGCATACAACATACTCCTTTTAACAACAAACCGAAATCTTGGTCAAAATCAAGGTCTGTTATAACGAGCTTAGACTGCATACTCCGTTTCACCCGACGCTGGACCACGGGAGGCGCTACGAGCAATGGACTAAACCAATTCCAATTAGGGACGTCGCGAACCTTCGTCGAACCGGATTTTTAGGTCGAACTTTCGGGGTACGACTGGTTCGACGAAACTTCTAACTTTTAACCAGATTCGACATTTTCGACTTTGTGGACAGTGTGGTCAGACCTTGATGCAAGCATGTCTAGGCTTGGAAAATGTTTTTATGCAAAGTGTTGTTTTAATTTTATGTACAGTTGCAATTAAAAGAAACTAATTCTAATCACTGAAGAAGTTAACGACTTAATGTTTTGTACTGTATTAACTGAAATAACCAATCAGTGCTGCCCTTAATTCATTCCTTAGCCATCACTATCCAATCCGAAGCCAACTGGCCAGCCTGTCGCGCATGCGCATAACAGACGAACCCGAGTCGACTTTTGTCGAACTTTTCACAAGAAGTTCGGAAAAGTCGAACCAGGTCGAACTCGAACCTCTACCGGTTCGCGACATCCCTAATTTCAGTGCCGCGTGAGTGTCACGTGACATGTTCGCCGCCCCGGATTGGCTGGGACGAGCCGTAGCGTCCTCTGTCGTTCATCGTAATGGGAAACCGAGAGTGTGTATAGCGTCTTTCGGAGAAGCGCGCGCAGTCGTTATGTTTAGTTGCTTTGCCGAGTTGGCGGCATTTTAAGGGCTGTTAAAACTGTGGGAAACCTAGTTTTTATCCCCCATCTTTCTTTCATTTTTTTGTTTTTTACTTACAACCGTTCTTTTCTTTGTTTAGAATTTTTTTTAACGGGAGATATTGGTTTTTTGTACTCAAGAAGAAAGAAGGGTGGAAAATAAAGAAAGAAAGTTGTTGGATGACGAAGATTCTTTCTTGCCGCGACGTCCTAAATTCAAGTCGACTTGCCGGCTTCGTTCGTTTTAATGTGGGTGTACTTTTTTTTTTTGAGATTCGTCTTAGCTGCGTGTGCTTGGAATGGGACCGGGGGGGGGGGGGGGGAGGAAAGGAGAGGAGGAGGAGGAGGGAGGGGGTGCTTTGACCTCTTTTGCGCGCGCTTTTGAACTCTGGTGCTCGCACTTAGGTGCGGGGGGGGGGGGGGGGGGTTCTTTAATTTCGGGTTCAAGTGTTTCTCTTTATCATTCGTTTCGCTTTTGCATGCCAGACACAAAGTGATCGGAGTAAGGGCTGAGACCCATCGGGAATATTCGAAAAAATTGAGAAAGAGGGTCATGGTACTTATGTGTTCTAAACGAAGTTTGTCCGGTATGGCTAAGGAAAAACAGCTCAAAGACTTGACGAAGGACAGGTAGAGGGAGCTGACACGACAAGCGCTGACTTAAAACTTACAACGGGACGCTTACGGTATGGTATTGTTACATTGTGGTTAGGATGCCTAAACCGTAGACTTTCCGGCTTTAGCCGAAAAACAGCGATAAACATCTGTCCACATCAAAACTGCATAATTGGTAAAAGCGAAAAACACCGATAAACATTCATTAACGAAGAATGTGAAAATACGCAGGTAAGTTAGTGAATAAAAAAAAAAAAAAACGAGACGAGGAAAACAATACAGAACAAAAATAACGGACAAATACACACCGTCTCAAATTGAGGCGGTCTGTCTATTTGTCCGTTAATTTATTTTTTAAAGTCTTTTTTTTTTGTTATGGAAACATCCATTGGTGTCAACAAGTTAAAAATCGATTCAAACCGAAAAACACCGATTTCTTTACATTTTTGCCCAGCTAGGACTGATTTTGTCTTAAACTAGAACTTCGTTTTTAAACCCATGTTCACTGTTTTTGGCGTACGTTTGAAACGGATTATCGAAATACGCCGATATCTTAAATATCAATAGACACCGAAAAATATCTGCCGATTTCCCTCGTAAATAAACACCGACGACAAATCTACGGCCTTGTTATGTCGTACCGCAAACTACCGACGCACAAGGAACACCGCTCACGAAATGGAATCATAAAAAGGACAACGTAGAAAGATTTAGCCTCGTTTCTTGTTCCTGAAGAGACAACAGTAAAAACACGTAACATCGAAAATATATAGGAATCGCATCTAGTTTTATACCACGCTTTCCTCTCGTTTAAAAAAAAAAAAAAAGAAACGTAGGATTTAAACGCGGGTGTCTTCTTTGTAAAACCCGCCGTGAAAAGAAAACATGAAATAGCTTTTGGAGTTGCCG
The DNA here is from genome assembly GCA_013358835.2 of Ixodes persulcatus. Taxonomy (NCBI): domain Eukaryota; kingdom Metazoa; phylum Arthropoda; class Arachnida; order Ixodida; family Ixodidae; genus Ixodes; species Ixodes persulcatus. The sequence goes on from JABSTQ010009379.1 coordinate 460,163, forward strand.
TTCCGGCCGAGAGGTGTCAGCACCGGCCCGAGAACTTTGCGCGTTCCCGCCGCCGCCGGTTCCACCAGAATATTTTTTCCGGGCCGGGCGTTTGCTGCTGCGGTTGTTGCCGGTCGCAGATTGAGCCGTGCGGCTCTTGGCCTCTGTTCTTAACTGTATTTTAAGAATTCAGTAGATGCACCTCCTCCAGCACGCGCTCGTTGCAGTTTTCTCAAAACACTCGCTCATTCGGACAGACAAACAAGAAAGAAATCCCCCTTGTTTGGTTTGGTTTTTCTAGAAATGTCCTTGCTTGGCTCGCGATTCAATTACTTTAGAACCCCGCGGAGCAACGCGGAACTTGCTTCGGTTGCAGTGTGCATGACAGTCGTGCTGTAAAGCCAACTTATTGTAACGTCTGTGCGATGCACGGGTGCTTCGCCGTGAAGCCAGCCCCGGAGTGCTGCCTTACGGCGTCTCCGTTACAATACACGGGTGCAAAGTTGTGAAGCTCACCTTTCTTTTTTTTTTTTACTTTTGTCGATGCGGTGCTTTTGTGCGATGCGTGACTGCTACGCTGTAAAGCCGGCCACTTGCTCTTCCTAGTATTCCCTCGGATACAATACGCGGGTGTCGGGCTGTGAAGCCAACTTCTTGTGACGTTCCGCGGTTACGTTTCCTAGGACTAAAGCGCACCCAGCGTCGTGAACCCAGTCTATAGCCTGACACTACCGGGCGTTCAACGCAATACACGACTGTTGTGTGGTGAAGCCAACCTCTTGCGACGTTTCAGAAGGTGGATTTCCGTGCACTGCGCGCCTCCATGTGTCATCGAGATCAGCCTGGGTAGTGCTGGTGCTGTCAGGCGTCGTCTTCAATACAGTATCCGCCTGTTAAATTGCTAAATTGTAACTTTCTTTATTTTTATTTTTTTTTTTTATTTTGCGCTTTAGTGCAAGGAAGCTAACATATATTCGCATCATCAGAGCTTGGTCTTCAACGCATTACAGGCCTGTGATTCTGGGAAGCCAATCCTCCGTGGTGCTTTCCCTGTATCTGAAAGCTGCGATACTACGGTATCGTCTGTCGTAGCTTTCGGCTACGTTACGCGATAGGCTGGTCGCTTGCCTCGCAATAAACGCCCAGCTTCGGGGTCAAAACCACCTGGGCCCGACCCATGACAGAATTTGGTTTCACCCCAACGCGCGCCTGTGAGGCCGTGAAGCCAGCTTTACGTTTCCCTCCCCTTGGTACGATGGATGATCTTGGCTACACCTTTTGTATCGGGCGGCAGCTTGCGCCATCTAGCGCGAAACATTTACACCCCCTAAATGATGGCCTTAAACTTTGTCCCGTTAAACCGTGTAACCCGTCAACTATGCGCATATAATTGCACGCTTCCCTGGACATTTTCAACCACATTTGTGATCTTTTTTTTTTTTTTTCGTGATCGTACTTTTAGGGCATTAGTCTAATGCACGCCTGTCGCGCCATGAAAGGAACCCCTCGTGCCACTAGTGGAGAAGTTGTCTCCACCACTGCGCTGCAGTGCGCGGCATTTGTAGTCCGAAAGCGAACTGAGTCTATCAGTACGGATTAGCGTCATTTCCTATGCTGCCACACGTGTGGGCCTTCGTGAAAATAAGTATAATTGAGTGCCATGTAATGCAGTGTGCATTCATTATTACTTGAGTAAGCGCTGGTCAAATGTTTGCGCTAGACTGCGCTTATTTTTAGGAAAAGGTTTTATATTTATTCAAATTTTCTATTTAATTTTACCTTCGCGCAGTAGTTCAGCGTTACTGTCTTCTCTGTGCAAGTTCGTGCTTCGAATATTGTAATTTTTGTAGACATTTTATTGGAACCTTACTCCGTTCCACTATGATAATTATGAAGGAATAATTATAATAATTATATTCTCGTAGAAACTAGAGTTCTAAACCAACTGGCTTAAATTCACCTAGTTGGTTTATTACTTTCTTAATGCAATCATCATGAACAAATACACGTATGCACTGGACGTACAACGTACCATCATTTTCTTACTTGAGTGTCTATATTCCTACAAGTCTAAAGTAACTCCTTACGAGGGACCAAGTAAATGGTTTCGGTCATTTACAATACAATTCCAGTAACCGCAACCGATTCTCTTTAATTCCATTTGAGTAACGAAACAATCTTTTCTAATCTTTGTTGCGCGTTCTGCTTGCCCGCAGTGCCCCCGTGCCACTCGGAGCAGCATCGACGGTAGCGGCGTCAGCGGGCATGGGTCAGAAGCTGGGCAAGCAGCGGTCGGCGGACATCACTCCGGCGCCCAAGGACAAGGTGAAGCGGCGCAAGAGCAAGCGGGAAGCCAACGGGGACACGCCGGGCACCATCACCCCGACGGGTGACGCCCTGGTGACTGCGGCCACCGCCACTGCCGTCAAGGTGAGGCGACGGTGCCGAAAACGCTCATAGGGCTTGTCCGCTTGTTCGACGCAATTTTGCTTCATGCAGTTCGGAAAAGAAGAAAAAGAAAAAGATTATTTATATATAGATTTGAAAGTCGTGTGAATACGATTTATTTGATTTTGAATAAATGTTGCTAGGGCGTAGTTATTCTTTATTACTGGAGGCATTTTTAAACGTGGCAGATTGATCGGTCAATATATCCGATCACTGAAAACAATACGGAAGAAAGAGTTTGTGTAAATTTAAAGTAGAGACTAACAAGCAAATTTCTTAATGCTTATAAGCCCCGCCATTCTAGAAACAAAGCTTTATTTACTTTTTTTTTGCGTCATGACTCGCTTGCAAGAGGACATTACAAATATGACTAAAACAAGAAAAAAACAAAGCTCAATGTATTGATTTTTTTGGAATAGTACCGCCTTTTGCTTGTGTTCAGCAGATATAAGTATTTCTTGTTCGATGATTTATATATTTAAATACAAGACAGACGCCCTCCGAAATGATAAACAAACGTTGAATAAAAGAAAGTATTTTCAAAATTCATTTCGCGAAAAAAAAAGAATAAAAAAAAAGGTTGATTTAAATTATTTTAGTAAAAACAGGTGCGATTTAAATCACGATTTAAGTTAAGTCGTTCACGATTGAAATCATCTTCATTTTTATCCTCCATCCGGATCACGCTTCGAACATGTTTGAAGACAGTTCCCGTGTGACACAGGATTGTCAGACAAGGAAGAAACATTCATTAGCCACTGTCTGCAGATTGTCTTTTGTGTGACGTATTAGCAGAGTGTGGCCGCAGCCTAAAGCTTGCTTCACACATTCGCATCTGGGTGTGTGTGATCGTCTGCTTTTTGCAACCGCTCGTAACCGCTTCCGACGTTAGAACACACTGACCCGATCTATCGGGCAGCGCTGGAACGATTCCGATCTGCGTATACTATTTTAGGCATTATTCTTTCGCCGTGCGGTTGAAGTAATGGACCTTTTTCACATACCGACGGCACCAGGCGGTGGCTGCACGAACTAAAAATCGAGGAAGTGACCTACCTGCGCTACCATACGATAATGGGAGCTAGGCTACCAGTTTCTTCGCTCTCCGAGCAGCGGCGCGTGCCCAACGCGACTCTAAAGAGGGGGATCTGTGGCGTCCACCCGAACGCCATGTTTTTCTTTCCGTCCACTTTCTTTTTTTGTGTAACACAATTATATATATGTTGCAATTACGTGTTCTACTCGCTGATCCACAGCCTCCTTCCGAATTTCCTCGATTTCTAGTACCGACTTCCGCCGCTTGGCATCGAGTGCTCGCGCGTGCGCAGAACGCTTCTCGAAAAAGGTCCATTCCAACTATCTCATAAGCGACGATTTCTCGTAAATACCGCGTAGATTCGATCTTGCCGATATATTATAGTCAAAAACCTCCGGTCTAGGCATGCGCAAACAGGAAGTGTTTCCAGGTTTACTCGAGAGATGGCGCCAGCCTGTTCTCTCGTTCTAAGAGTTTCGTCCCCACTCAAGCGCGACTGTGTGAAGCAGCCTTTAAAGGGGCCCTGCAACATCTTTTTGACTGGTTTTTAATTTGCACCGAACCTAAGCGCACTGAACGTAGTAACGTAATGAAACTTTTCTTTTCGCAAAATTCGCTTTATTTTAAAAGTTATAGGCAAATTAGAATTACAAAAACAAGCAAAAAATAACCTCCTTCATGACGTCGTAGGTCCTGGCTTGAGTGGCCGTGAACTAGAGGAGGAATAGTGAGCTCATCGAGCGCTCAAGGCTGCCGCACTCCGTGTCGACGGCTCGAGAGGGCGCCACTAAAGCGTGTGTTGGATAGGCTGCATGAAGTGGGCGGCCAGGGCGGCTCGCATTGCATTTGCTGCGCGATTAAAGACTATTTCGGCATAACACTTCATTGGCCACAAACGACAGCAAACATGGGGTAAAGATCAGTACAGAACGGGAGCCACTTCGCGCTGCCATACCGCCGAATGGCCTTTCTACGCTCCCGGACCTTTCTACGCTCGCCGTTCGTCGGCGACTCAACCCACTAGCCCTTTCTAATATGCGCCGCTTTCTCCGCCGCTTGGTGGCAGGTATGTCGACGGGTCATTTCTTGTTTCCGTACTTTATAAACTGCATTTGTTTCTTCTCTGATCTAAAATACTGAACAAAAACTACTTTCATACATAATTGAAACGGTTCGCGACACTTATGATTTGTATCTCGACTAAAAACAAAAGCTTTTAGCGGCTCTGACCAGTAGTAAGCCCAGGACCAAAAACGTCACATTTTGCGCGCTTTCGGTACCGTGGGTCGCCCTCGTCGGTGGAGGAGGTTTCCGCGTCGTCCGGTTAAAATATGACGCGCTGATATTTACTTACTCTCTCCGTGCCCACTGGCTTGCCCGAACTCCAAGAGACGTGGAAACCGCAAAAAAGGTAGACGCTGAATATGATTGCAGGGCCCCTTTAAAGTATACAAAGTCTCTACCGTTATGAAACGACTTTGAGGCGGGATACGCCTTCGTCCCAAATTTTTAGAAAGCAGAATCGAAAGAAAAATGATGGAACGGTGAGTCTTGCACCCTATCCTAACCGGGAATTTAATTTGCGTAGCACCGGCGCGGCATTCAACCTGAACTTTCGGGGGCCCGACGACTCCTGAGGTTTTAAAAATACTCTCCGCTCGTTCGACGTGATCGAGGCAGACGCGTTTGCCGGTCTCGATTGAAGACGCGCGCGGATGCGCGTGGAAGTCGTCTGCTTAGCGTCTCGCGCAATCGCGTTTTGCGCGAGACACAAAGCAGACGACACCCGTCTCGGCGCTGTTCTGGCTCCTAGACCAGTGGATCGGGTGCTATTTATAGCGGCACCTCTGTAGTGCTGCGAGGGTAGGGTCAACTTGGAAGGGGGGAATTCATGCGCGAGTCGTTGCTCTTTCATTGAACGGGGCGTAGTACGCACCGCGTCTTTTCTATTTCACCCCGAGTTTCCTCTGTTTTCTTTTTTTTTTTGTTTTTTTTATTACTTTGCCGATCGCAGTCGGAATCCGCACATTTAAAATTAAATGAAATCTGTTCCTTCAAAATATGGCTCCTCCAACAACTCAGACATGACGAGATTCCATTTTGTGAAACCAAATTCTCGCGAATTTTGATTCCTTTCACTTCTTGCTCTTGTTCGATCCTCTTCTTTTAGAGCTGGATTAAATTTTTTTATTCACAAAATACTGCATTTTTTAACAACGTTACAGCTGGTCTTGTGTATAATTACAGCTTCAATACAAGCGCGAGGGCTCAAGGGCCCTTGTATATACAACACAAGTTAACTAAATGCAGTGCCAGACTCTGTCAACGTTATCTCTCCCTAGTTTTCTGTTGGGAACTTTTTTTTTAATTGTTTATAGTTCAATATATCCCACATAAACGTGCGTCTAAAACTTCCGGCCGGTCAAGTAAATCCCACAAATGACCTCTCAAACATGACATAGGGGGGGGGGGGGGGGGGGGGGGGGGGGGTATCAACTTCGGTAATGATTATTGAGCTCTATCGATTTTCGTGTATTTTGGTCGCTGTATTATCCGACATTTTCACCATGATACCATTTGGTGGTGCGAGCCTCGAGGCAATTTAAATTATACAAAAGCCAATAAATTATCATAGTAAACAATCTATTATGAATCTACAAAAAAAAAAAAAGCCTCTGTTTTATTTTGAGCTAGATTATACATCTCCCACCGTGAGGCTCTCGGTGGTTCGAGACAATTTAAACGAGATAAATAAATAAATTACGGGGATGAATTAACTTAATCTACTATGAATTAAATAAAAAAAAAGAAAAGAAAAATGGCATCTACTGTTTCTTTTCCCATACCTCTCCCGCGATGTTAATCTCGGAATCGATCAATCATCCCATACGCCGTCATTATAGGTCATCAACTCGACAAGACCCACATTACTCTCTCTTCCTGTCGCCATCCGCGCAGCGAACTTTATCCCACCATTATTTCTTTCTCGATTTTTGACGCGTCATTCTTTCCGTGTCGCGCGCGTCCATTCCACTAATTACGTGATTTGAAGCTGGGGCCCGCTACGCCCTCTTCTAACGAAAATAAATCGAATACCGTAACGACGAATGTCCCACACCCGAAAGCCGTTCGAACAACCGTTGCGTTTCTCTAGTCCCTTTATCTTTCTTTCCCACAACCGTCCGTTTTATGTATATGACTTTTTAGTCTACCTTCATGGTGCTGATTCACCTCTCGTTCGGCGCGGTGGGGAAGGTCGCCTTCCACCAAAACACACCGGAAGCAAAAAGAAGCCGGGACAATCTAAGGCCTCGGGGGAGGCCAGAGGGGGACCATGTTTCAATCTCCCACAATGGAAGCAACAGCCGGATCGCAGAAACGTGCGAGAGAAGCCACAAGGAAACACACAAAAACGTTGGGCGGAGCAGTTTCGGGAAGGGCAATAGCAGACGGTCGCCAGACAGCCGGCATTTTCGGGGGCAAGCCCTCGCGTCGCCGTCTGCTACGGTCGTTTTCGCTTTAGTTTCGCTTTGGCGCCTTTTGCTTTTCGCGTTTTCTACTTTTCTCTATTTCTATTCGAATCGTTTCTTTTTGTGCGCTGGTAATTTTTGGTGGGGAGGGGAGACCACCCCGAGAAAGAATGATAGTTGTTGTTGTTGTTGTCGTGCTTTTATCGGCGGAGTTCCTTCCTCTTAAAGTGGCATCTATTGTGCCTCGGGATTCGGTTGTTGTGTAGTCTCTCTTTCGTCGCTAATCGACTTCTGTATAGCGCCGTTGTGCTGTAGCTGTCTTCGCATTCCGCTTAGCGTCACACTCCTATTATAGCATCGGGCGGGATCGGTCGTTACACTTTCGGACTGGTGTACTTTGTGGTCGGAGGCATGCGGTTTAGAGAAGCCCGTCTTAGCGAACGCCGCTTTATTGACAACAGTTTATCGAATCGCCTCATTTTAGAGAAAATGGCGATGAGCCTCCTTTTAGCGAATTCGACCGCCAAACCTTTGTTCCACGGCAGGTGTGTAAAAACGAGCGACGATTTTACCCAAAATAACAATGAAAACAAATGTAGTGTTCAAGGTTCACCAGCGTTCCGGTGACGCTTATATATTGCTAATATGCCAGTCCTGTCACTACATGAAAATGGCCCCTCCGTGCATCCTGACGAGCGGTTAAAAGCGTTCAAAACTTAAAAAAAAAAAAAAAAATGAAGTACGTGGGCTATGAATTGTGTCGTATTGTCTTCAATGCTGGGCAGCTTTTCTCGGGCACCTGTTCTCTTGCTTCTCCCTATTTTCAAAGATTTCAAGCGTGCCGGTAATGTTTTAAACGCAGAACAAGCATCTTCGTATATATGCACGAGCAGAAAGATTAAAGCAATGCTTATTTATTATAAATCGCACTATATTACTTGACCTTCACTTTAATTTTATCGTTTGCATGCGCAGAGAGTTACTCATCCATTGTTACTGGGTAGTTCTCGCGATCTCTCTTGATTTTTCAGATGCCCTTCGTTCGTTTGGCACGTAAATCACATCGTGGAGAAAAGCACCGACGCCGTGTTCGTGCTAACAGTGTCCGGCAGTGCACATAAATGCATGTACGAAGCTGCTTTAGCTCTGTGTTTAATGTTCCAAGCTATTTAGTGCGTTATAAATATTCGTAATATTTGCCCTTATAATCGAGCGCAGAGAAAAAAATGCGCCCGCTTTTCCCCGTAGAAACGCATTACCGAAATTCAATTTTTGAGTGGTCGCTGTCTGCTTCGATTTGCAACAGCACACTAGGTCCAGCTGAAACTCTATAGCGTATAATTATAGTAACTCTATGACTGAGGCAGACGCGCGGCAGGACGGCTGACAAAGCGGCATCTAGCGTCGGTTTCGGTCATCTCGTGCGCGTCGTACGGAAGCGAGTAAAAAAGACAAGACCGCGAGCCCTAAAAACCGCGCATGCGCAAAACATTTTTTTTTTTTTTTTTTTTTTTGAGCGGTGGCGCGTTGTTAGAAGTCGCAGAAAGTCATTTCGGCTGGCGTTCCCATGTTCCGCAAACTTTTAGTGCCGACTTTACGTTTACTTTTATATTGCGCAAACATTCATAATAAGAGTAGTAACATGAACTTACTCCCCTTCCAAGTAAATTGTAAAAACACACTGGCTACGTTTACATGGATGCGACTGCAGCGCATCGGATCCAGTTAACGAATCGAATCGGTCCATGTAAACAACTCAAATCGGATCGGATCGGATCCGATCCGATCCGCTGAGACGGGGTGGTTTGAGATGGTCAATCCGAATCGAGACTCTCCATGTATACGCTAGCGGATCGGATCGAGTGCTCGAGCGAGGGATTAGGCGAGCTTTGCTTTGCGTGGCCGCTAGGCAAACCGGACACCTCGGAAACATTCTGAAGGTCACGAGGTTTGCGTTGTGATCCTTCGACACGAGGTGCCGCTACTGGTCGATCCGAATCCATGTAAACGTACTGGTTGAAGTGGATCCGATTCGCTAACTGGATCCGATGCGCTGCTGTCGCATCCATGTAAACGTAACCACAGACACACACACGAAAAAAAAAAAAAAAAGCTGCACTAGACGGCTTGACGAGCTCTCTGCATAATTAACTTTATAAGACAATATGAAATAAACTACCGTATAAATTTATTCGTTTCCCAAAATTCGATATATATATATGTGAAATTGGGGTAACACTGTTCAAAAGTCAAACCTGGTTGAACTTTGACGAACGTTCGAAGGTTCGCCGACTCAGTCGATCCTCGGGTTCAACAAAAAGTTCGCGACATTGAGACGATCCCTCTTCTCCCCACTGCCCTTGAGAGGAAGCCTGCGGAATTTGCGCAACACGTTGGAAGGGGAGCCTGTCTACATTGGAGTGTCGTGCTTGTCTTGGGCCGGGCTGCGGTCCCCAATTAAATACCCCGCTGTTGAGTCTTCGCAAACACGGCAGCGGCGCGATTGAAAACCCTCAGGTTGTTTAAGTTCACGGACCGCTGGAGAGACGGCACGAGAGACGCGATTGGTGCGAATGGCAAACTAACAGTTGCTGCGCAATGCATACCTTAGCGCGACGGCGGTCGAGAGAAGCTAGGGTAGGAGATTCCCGGTCAAGAGATCCATCGCGTCAAGAGATCACATGGATTAGTGGATCTATCAAGACAAGGTGTCCAATGATGAGACCGCACATGCATGCAAAGTTGCAAGCGAGCTGGACAAGAATGACGAAAATAATCCCTGGAAAAAGGGAACAAGGGGAACATTTAACAAACAAAAATCTCCGAGCACAACTAAGTGACTGGTGCGCGACCGAAAAAATCCGCCTGTCCTGGTATACCTAGCTGTGTTTGAAGATTAGCCTTTGTCCTTTGTCCCCCTTCTTCAGGGATTATTTTCGTTATTCTTGTCCAGCTCGCTTGCACCTTTCAATTTATTTGCAGTATCATCACAAGCTTAAAAATGCAGGCCGTTCGCCCTTGTTGCTGTTAGACTGGTGGCAGCTGATAAAACCCGTTTGCTCTCGACGTCTAACCCCTGGTTAGCTCAGTTGGTAGAGCTCTCCACTGGAAATGGAGAGGTCCCTGGTTCGATACCAGGACCAGGCGGATTGTTTCGGTCGCACACCAGTCACCTAGCTGTGTTTGAAGATCTGTGTTCGTCCTTTGTTCCCCTTTTCCAGGGAATATTTTCGTCAAGATGTCCAACTAGTCAAGAGACCCAACGTTTCGCCTCTTGACTCATTGCATGGATCTCCTGACTCGATGGATCTCTTGATTCATATTAGACCTCTTGACTCGATGGGTATATCTCGGATTCTTATTGGTCCTTGTTGTGTAATTTTGTATGTAGCCTGCGTAACATGCTGGAACCTCAGAGTCGCAGGAGTGTAGCGTGTTTCTTTGGTTCGAGACGAACGCCTGGCTTTCGATGGGAAGCCCCTTTGTAGTGACTGCCCGGCGGGGCTGCGTGTGTCGTCAACAGTTGGGGGACCAGGGGAGCGGCGCCTTGGCTCGCCCCTAATAACGTGTACTCGCATTGTGCCGTTGATGGCTCGTTTCATCCCGTGTCGTCGACCTGTCGGGGTTGTACCGGGAATCGGCTATCGTGGACACGAGAGGTATCTTAACAACTTCCACGTGCCTTTGTGGGGGTCCATAATTGGAATGTCTACACTACAGAGTCGGCGGCGGACGGCCGTTTTCGATTTGGGTGGCGCCAACTTGACTTGTTATTCGACTTTGCTTGTCGACACATGTCCTTCGGAGAGGACTATGCCTGTTAGAGGGAGGGAGTGAAAGAGAGGAAGAGATGGGGTAGTTGGGCTGAGAGCGTGAGAGTTGAGAAGGGGACTCATTAAATCTCTCGATTCGTATGGGACCTCTTATTGGTCCTCATGACTCGATGAATCTCTTGGTTGGTTTATATTGAACCTCTCGACACGATGGATCTCTTGATTCAGTTGGACTTCTTGACTCGATGAAAATTTCTAGATTACTATTTGACCCCTTGACTGGGCTGTTACGTGTCAAATCTCCTGATCAGAGATGGCGTTTTTGGTAGGAAAGGTACCGGGTGATTGGAAAAAAAAAATTTATGGCAAATGTAAATTACGTTTTTGTGGACGCTCATTCTTCACCCATATGTAGCGCTAGAAGTCCGAACCAAGCGCCAACGATTAAGCAGTTACTGTCACCTCGTTCGAACGTCATGCAAAAATTTCCGTAAGAAAATGGTGGACAATAAAGCCCGTGCATACACGGAGACGAATAGCATCTGCTACAGGGAACGGGCTCCTTCGGCTCCTTCATATTTTCTGATTCAAATTTGCCAGCAATCGATAATAACCTTGAAATCAGATAATGGCAGACTTGTGCCTATCTCAGATACTCTACTCAAGATACTGTATCTTAAATACTTTTGGAGTATCTTGGTATCTTGCAAATACCTTTGATGGAGAGTATTTAATACTCTATCTTAATTACAATTCCGAGTATATTGTACTCATTATCTTAAATACATTTTGACATTCCGCCATTTTCCGAGTTTTTCGGTATGAAGTGGGGTGGGCGTGGCACGAGGAAACGTGAACATTCTTTCGAGCAACCGAATCCTGTTGCTAGCTCCGATTAGCTACGGTGACTTAGATTGAGCTCGTAAAAATATCGCTTTCTTGCCGACTGTGACTCATATTTCAGCCGAAAGTTCGTACAATAAAGGTTCTCCCCTCGCCTTCCCAAAGGCGCCTTTTGTTTCCCCCCAAAAAATCCTCAAACTAAAGGTGTGGTTTTACGGAAGTAAAGATGCCACCCGGAGGCGAAAGCAGACCGGGAAACGACCTACGAGAACAATGCAGACTTAAGTGTCAAGAAATAACAAATAGAAGAAAATGAGAAGTGGACACACACAAAAAAGTAGACATTTTTATTTTGCTTTTTGTGTATTTGACCCCGCTAGGGAAAAACGTCAAGGTTTTTTTTTTTCTTTGTGTTGTCAGTCCGGCGCTTATTGCTCTCGCGAACACTGAGCAGAGAACAGGACAGGAAACCAACTGCGAGCAGGGTGACGTGCCGTGGCTATTATGTGGGTTCTCTTTGTTATCCATTCACTCATATCCGTGTCTGAAGTTCGTTTATAGTGAACTCCCCGTATAGGGAATATGGATTGTAGTTAAACGATGCGTCTAAGGTGCGCCGCAGGATGTGATATTCAGCGATGTCACTATCGGCGAGGCGCTCTATCCCGTTTGTTGTCCCCACACCTCAGTGTTTACCCAACACAAGGCCTGTGCACGTGCTTACAGGCCTTGTGGGAATGTCCATGACGTTAGGTGCCGGATCTGTCCCGAAAGAAGTCTTCAGAGGATGCCAGCTTGAGCTTGACCCACTTCGGCTTTTGTGTTTAGCTGAGGACCGTGCATGCTGCATCGTTCATGCAGGCCGGAATGGTAACAAAAGAGCCCCTCCTCCCCCTCACCGGAGAACACGAACTCCAGCCAAACGCTGACGCCGCGTTCGGTTAAGTCAGCCGAGCGCTGAGCCATTGTATTTGTTGTCCTCATCCATCTAGTTCTAAAGTTAACCGCTTGCGGCGCCACGGTCTGATCTTCTCCCCAATAGCTAAAGCGACCTCTTTCTTGTTGTCCCAGAAATGTTTTGTAACATCTATCAGTGATACTGCCACGCGCGTCGCCCAGCGAGCGCGTGGCCGGATGGTTACCGCGCTTGGCTCTCGCGCGGAGGCTCCGGGTTCGATACCAGAAAGCGGACTTGTCTTTTATCTATTCCTTCAACTTGACATTCTGGTAAGTTCGAGGATTTTGTCGTCTGATTGCGTTACGAAAGTTCTACGCGCCGAACTTTCTACGCCGAATGTTCCAGAAACACACGCGGGTACAAAAGGTGCTCCGAGTGGCGGTCCGGAGTCAGTCTCGCCCCAGCGGTCGATCCTGCTGTTTCGCTGACATGGACGCCTGCGACGCTAGCCTTTCTCTCTTTTGTTTTGGGAACAAGTTCGCCCCATTAAACGTTTAGTTTCTTCAGTTATTCGCCGCGTCATCATTTATCATTCGTGACAATATTTTGCTCTTTATAGTCGGACTGCATAAAATAGCCCTACGATACTTTTTTTTCGTTTTCTGTTGTTGCGTGCTAATAAACCATTCTGGTAACCCAGGTTTGCGTAGCTAAATAACTGCCGTTGTCAATGACGTCGATAAAAATTAAGCAATGCGGAAGTATCTTCAAAAGTAACTGAAATACATTTCTAAGTATCTGTACTCTACTCAAGATACTTTACAGTGAAAGTAACTTGAGTAGTATTTTAAATACTTTATGACGCAGGTATTTAGTAACTTAAATTAAATACTTTTATCGAGTATTTTGTCCAACACTGGATAATGGTAAATGATAAAACTTTGAGCGTCTGGTCCCCAATCGCCAGTGCCACATTTGGGATGAAAATGAGCGTTCGGCGGCGCGTAGTTCATTCTCGCGAAAAGATGGGCTATGATTATAATGCAATTAAATAATAATAATAATAATAATATCTTTATTGCACGAAGAAATATGCATCATTACAAAAAGGTCCGCAAAAGCACGTTTGTGCTTGTAGGCGTGACCTGGCAACCAGCAGAGAAACTACTAACAAACTCAAAATAACGCAAAGCACAAAATAAACAGAAAAACGAAAATGCAAACATGCAAGCGAGTTCGACAAGAATGACGAAAATAAAGCACGAAACGTGTTCGTTAGCAGATTTCTATGCTCTCCTTATTCGCCTCGACGGGAAAACACTTGACGTGCGTCGTTGTTGAGTGGGGTTCTATAAGCGGGACGAGGCAATGCCTGCCCGTACCTGTAGACTCTTGGGGGAGGAGGCGGTGAAGGTGCAGGCAGTAGAGACCCGCACAGACACGCTGCTCTCAAACTCGTGACGTCTCGAGAAAAACAAAACAAAAACGACTCTTAGGCAGCAGCACGCACGATCGTATTTCTAACCATCAAGCACCGACACTCTCATGCAAAGAGCCGTCACGAGCTGAATTACGTGCTTATTACGTGCTTCGCAGCGGACCACAGCTTGAACCACTTGGGTTTTCACGTGTCGTCTAACATTTTGATCGACCTCCAAGTCCTGTTCGGCGTCCAACCTCGCGCTTTATTTGATAAGGGGGGAGTCGGGTTCTCTTCGCGTCCGCGATCCATGGCGTGTGCAAATCGGCCGACCTCTTGGCCTCCGGTATACTTGGTGCAGCATGTCCATCTTGGTCCGGTCGCGTATTCGGAAAAGCTTGTGATGTAAGTCAACGGGCCGATTTCGGCACTCTGATTGGCACCGAACCTGAGCGCAGTGAACGAAGTAACTTAATGAAACTTTTATTTTCTCGAATTTCGCTTTATTTTAAAAGTTGTAGGCAAATTAAAATGACAAAAACGAGCAAGAAATAACCTCCTTCATGACGTCCTTGGTCGCTTAAGTGGCCGTAAACTAGAGGAGGGGCAGTGAGCTAGCTCAGCGAGCGCTCACGGCTGCCGTACTCCGTGTAGACGGCTCGGGAGGGCGCCACTAAAGCACGTGTTGGATAGGGTGGATGAAGCGGGCGGCCAGGGCGGCTCTCATTGCATTTGCTGCGCGATTAAACACTAATTCGGCATGACACTTCATTGGCCACAAACGACAGCAAACACGGGGTAAAGATCAGTTGAGAACGGGAGCCACTTCGCGCTGCCATGCCGCCAAACGGCCTAACCGCAAGCCAAACCTGCACTCCGAAGGCCTTCGGAACGCTCGGAACCGGTCGGATCCTCCAGCCCATACGACCGTAGCGCTGCCGCGTACATCCGGGACCTTTCTACGCTCACCTCTCGTCGATGCCTGATCCCACTACCCCTTTTTAGTATGCGCCGGCTTTTCCGCCGCTTGGTGGGGAAGGGGGGTGTCGACGGGTCATTTCTTGTTTCCGTACTTTATAAACTGCATTTGTTTCTTTTCTGATCTAAAATACGGAACAAAAACTACTTTCATAAATAACTGAAACGGTTCGCGCCACTTATATTTTGTATTTCGACTAAAAAGTAGCTTTTAGCGGCTCTGACCAGTAGTAAGGCTAGGACCAAAGACGTCACATATCGCGCGCTTTCGGCACCGCGGGTCGCCCTCGTTGGTGTTGGAGACATCCACGTGTTCCGGTTAAAATATGACGCACTGATATTTAGTAACTCTCTCCGTACCCGCCGGCTTGCCCGAACCTCAAGAGACGTGGAAACCGCAAGAAAGGGAGACGCTTAAATATGATTTAAGTGGGGTAAAAAGACGCGGGGGGGGGGGGGGGGGAGGCGAGGCTTAGGTAAACACGCCTCAGTGATACACGCGCTAGCCTGTACCCGGCTATTGGATTTGCTTACCCGATAAGTGTAAAGAAATCTGTGAGTCAGCCAAAGGCTAGCGCGTGAATCATTCAGGCGTGTTTACATACCCCCCAGTAGTGATGTTATGTTGTATTGCCGGACCTCGATGAGCAGCACCTTGGGTGACTGCCGTCGAGGGCCGGGGTATCGTGGATGAAGCTGCTGGAGGGTTGGTTGAAGCTGCTGGAGGGTTGGTTGTCGGTGACGAGAGGTATGAACCGGAGGCTTCGTGTTCGATTACAAACACACAACAAAAACTTTACTTAAACTCCAGGTTACATGGAAATGGAAAAACAAAAATGAAGACTTGGACAAACTGCCGCGCACGGCTTACAAATAAAGGACGCCTCGGCTTCTGGTGTCCAACCGCGCACGGTGAGGACGGCGGCTACTTCGTAGGCGCTGAACAGAATACCTGTCGCGCACGACAGGTTTTGCGCGGCGCACCGCGGGGGGTGAAGTTTAAAGGGTCGCGCAAGAGCCCGTTCCAAACTCAACCCGTCCGGGCAGAGGTGAAGACAGCTTGTCGGACGCCCGGGCCGTCCAATCAGGGCCCTGAAAACATTCATTTGGTCCCATGCGCCAACACACGTTAAAGAAGCACTAACACCCAAAAGGATTTTTTTTTTTGTCTTAAACGATGCCATAGTCATAGACACTCAAAAAAAAAAATACCACAACGCTAGAGAAAAAAAAAAAATTCCCACGCGCGCGCGCTTTTTTATTTTTGGCGTTTTTCTCACCTCCTCGGATCTTTTTATTTGTGACGTCAAATATATCATGAAATTTAGAAGCTTTGTACGCGACATTTCTGTAATATTTAGTAACGGCATTCGTGAAACACGTTTTTAACGCAATTGCGAACGCACCACGGCCCTTCTTGAAATACCGAAAATCGAAGTCCGGAGTTATGCCGCCGCCTGGCTTTTGTCCCTCTCTCGGAAAACGCGGCGGTGCTCGACTCATGTAGCACTGAGTATGATCCGTGAGTCGGGGGATTGGACGAAGCTCTCTTTTTTTTTTTTTTTTTTTTTAGGTGCCCGACGGCCTCTCAGACTTCGAAAAGGAAATCGTCAAACGGTCAAAACAACTGGGTTTAGTGTCTGTGTATCGTAGTTTCGGTTGTGAGTCCACCGGGGCAGCCTTTCACGCAGAACCGGCGCCACGTGGCCCCTCACGGCGCTCACAAAAGTTCACCGCGCGTTGTTTTCCACCTCACACCGTTTCAAAGAATTCGAGACCGCTGCAAGGGCCCTTAAAGAACTTGAAACTCGAAAGTGAAGCGTCGTCTGCTCACAGCGATAGGTGGCACCATGTGGCACGCAAGCGGCTGATCGCGTTGCGCGAGCGAACACGACACTTCGGGTCGGTTCGGAGGCGTGAGAGAAACTCGAGTTGCATGACCAGTCAATTTTTGACGTCACTGCACTGGCGGGGATCGCGCGGGAACTTCGAACTTGGCTTTGGGAAATTGTTTTACTTACTTCACAAATACTGAGTTCCGAAGTTTCGCATTTTGAGGGTAATGTCCAGGCATCGTTTTCAATCGTACCAAATATTAAAAAATATATATATTTTGATCAGTCAGTGCTTTTTTAAGGGAATCAGCCCCCTCGTGGGGTCATAAACGCTCTCTCCTTGGTTCTAAATTCCAGGACCCGAACCTGAGTGCTGTTCTGCTTGCATGCCGGAGAAAATATACGGGTCGGCTAAAATCACGGAAACGTGCCTCGCCCGACGACTTCATCCTACCACAGAGTGTGGGTGGACGCAGATAAGGAAAAAATCAAAACGAACCACACCACACGTACCCGAAACTTTAGTTCCCGGACGCAAGGCCTCTGGGGTCGAATTGCCCACGAAGCACTTAGATCGTAGTTTACGGAACGACTTGACAGTCGCTGACAAGTACATCCCGGCATTCCGCAAAAAATATACGCGGTGCACGTGTATCATACTGCTTGGTGCACGTTAATAAAGACCCCCGTGCTATCAGTTGTACCGCACTGGCGAAACTTTTCGTCTACAGCGGTGACACGAGACGCCCAATCGGGGCTGACTAACTTCCCGCGCGTACACACAACACAACACAATTACTAACAACGAGCGTGCGCCTGATTGCACGTGAAAGGGCAAGAGAAAGCATATACAGGGCGATCTGGTTAGGAAAGATCGCAATCTATAGGGTTCAGATTAACCACGAGCAATTTGGCGACTCACAAAACATTCGATCGGGACTCGTCATGTTTATCTTTCGTCATGTTATTGACGGGACGGAACCCATGGCCAGCCAATCTTATCGGAGATCTGAGAGAAGAAAGGCGTGCGCCGGCGATGGCCGGACCGAACTGGCCGAGAACATGCGGAGCAATGCTTGCAAACTCTATAAACAAAATTAAAAAAAAAATAGACGCTTTAAACACGTGTTAGATTACATCCGCCATAGCCGACCTTCTCTAGTCTTACCCAGATACCGAGCCACTGAAACGGGTATTGAAGAGCCTCCACAAGGGCCAATGCTGGGGAGAAGGAGACAGTAGCACTGAAAGTGGCAATAACCTGACCTGCTATGGTAATGATGAAGTGAAGTAAACGGAATAAGGGGAAACAAAAACTGAAGGTCGGTTGTGGCAACGCCCATGCACAGCTACTTACAAGCGTCTATAATAACGCGGCTTGCACGTGACGTCATCGCGCCGTACTGATGCTCAATCCCACTTATTCTTCCCGAAAAAAAAAAAAACAAAGGAATTTGATGTTGCGAAATGTATGCTGCAGAAGGTACGGGCTGAGCAGCGAGGCTACCATAATGTCCGTCGATGTGACGTCAGTGCAATGCGGGGCACTGATTGGACACGAGTGCCGCGTCAGCGTTCGGCTGCGACTCGTGTCCAATCAGTAAGGACCACGACTTCATGCCCTAGCGTTCGTGTCCAAGGTGTTTGCCCCTTTTCTGTCACGCCGGAAATTCGGCACCAAGGCGCCTTGCTATCTACACTTCGTTTCGGGTTAGATATAAACTCAGCCGACGCTACGAGATATTGGGACCGATCAAGCAATGTCAATAGCGCAAGTCACTAGGCCTTTTCCGTTCATGATTGGTCGAGCGATGATAGAGCACGTACTCAGACACGACGAACACCTTATCTGATGCGCTTTTGACGCTGTCTGATTGATAGTCGCCTTTCTATCCAATAAGCGGTGGTCATGTTCGTGCTTCCTTGAGACATACAAACAGGTTCCCCTGGGAGCCTGTCAGATTCGCTCGTTGAATGTGATAAATTCGGGGGTCAGCGTTTTTTTTTTTTCTGCGTGGACGTTACTTTTGGGCAGACGGAAATGACGCCTTTTCAGCTTTATCCGCCCGCTTTAAAGGGGTACTCCGGCGATTTCTTCATGGTCCCCGATTCGCTTGAAATTTTGCTAAACTCGCCAAACAACATCGCTAAAATAGTATCCCAAATATTAGGTTAGAATAATTTTTTTTCACGAAGTTATTGAATTTACAATTTCGGTCCTCACCGTGTTTTTCAAACTGAAAGTCTCTACTGGCAACAATAAAAAAGTGACATCAGTGGAAGGCAGGGGTCCTTGGACTGCAGAATTTGTTCCCAACTGATTCGAAGCAGTATCATGGTGTCAAATGAATGCTTTGGAAGCTCGCTCCAGTACCCGTGCACCAGCACAGAACAAATGATTGCCATATTCTATTTTTTAGACTGCTTGCTCGACTGGCAAGCCTGCCCGCCACTGACGTCACGGCACTGAAAAGTGCGGGTATATTTGAATGTCGGTTTTTGCATCATTTTCATTTGCCGATTTCACAATAACTATTATGAATTTCGCGATAATAAATAGCATACCGGAAAGGGTAAAGGCCGGGGAGTCAGAAAATATAGTTAGTTGAGGTAGCTCAAAAAATCGCCGGAGTACCCCTTTAAAACGGTTCAGGGCTCCGTCATGCTGTTAAACTCTGATGGTCTTCGTTATACCGCGTGCTGCCGAATGACGTCATTTCCGTCCGTGGAAAATGATGTAAACGCTGGAAAAACGGCGGCTTGCGTGTTTGGTGTGTACGACCCTTACAAAGATCAGCAATATTTTGAAGACAAAGTTATTAAGCAGGCGATTAGCTGCTTGTTAATCAACATACTAAAACCTGAGGCGGAGGCTAAGAAAGGTGGACAAATAAGAGGACACGTAGTAACACACGTTCCGTTTGCCCCCCCCCCCCCCCCCCTCTTTTTTTTTCGCCTCCGCTTTAGTATGTCGATTAACAATTGTTTTCGTTTTAGCATCGCCGATTGGTGTGACTGACATTCCAGGTTTCAGGAAGAGCGTGGCAGTGTGCACCGAACCGGAAAACTTCATTCTCTTCCAACGAAATTGTTCTTCGTCATGTGTGTGAGTTTTCGCTACTTGTCAAATACGGTGATCGGTGTGGACTTGGCATATCGGAGCTAAAACGTATTTGAATTCAGTCCCGTTTCAATTCAACGCCCTTTGCCGTGCTTTTTGAAGGCAGTTGTGGGCTGCTTTGTGGCATTGCCCCGACAAAGCGCTCCTGAAGGACCCATGACGCCGAACGACGCACTTGCTGTCCTTGAGGTGTCGAACAATATTGGCTTTTGTTCAAGCGGGCCACTGACCGAAGCCGTGGTTCTGACGCGGCGGCGAAATACTTCGGCGGTAGTACTATTCCAGACCGCGTATGCGCATCAGAAGCCGCCATACTATACTTACCTGTGTTGGCCGTCAATCTCTCTTTGATCAGGTACCGAATATAAATAATGACTGACGAGTGCGAAGCCGCAAATGGTATTTCCCGGGGTGTTTTTGTCCAAGTTTTTGTGAGCCTTTGAGGTCTCTCTACTATAGCTGTTCTTTGGTAGGCGCATAATGGTTATAAATATCGTCGATTAACCGCCGAATTCAGAAACCTCACTCGAACTACACTCAAACTTAAGGGCCCCTCCACTTCCCCGAGGAAGGCGCGAGGGCCGGCGCTGGCCAATCGCGACGGCGGGTCCGTCGTTGCGATTGGCCAGCGCCGGCCCTCGCGCCTTCCTCGAGGAAGTGGAGGGGCCCTTAAGTTTGAGTGTAGTTCGAGTGAGGTTTCTGAATTCGGCGGTAAGTATCCCAAATAAGTATGCGTTTGTAGATCAGTATAGTGCAATACTACCAGCGCCTA
Organism: Ixodes persulcatus; assembly: GCA_013358835.2. Taxonomy (NCBI): domain Eukaryota; kingdom Metazoa; phylum Arthropoda; class Arachnida; order Ixodida; family Ixodidae; genus Ixodes; species Ixodes persulcatus. The sequence goes on from JABSTQ010009379.1 coordinate 480,736, forward strand.
TTCGTGAGCGAATGGGTACCTCTACTAAGAAAGTCTCAGTATACACTCAAATATCTTGACATATTTTGGTTATAATTATTTATCTAAATTCTATATTTAGATCTTTTTCTCTTTTTTTTTTTTGTGCTGGTGCATAAAACAGGAAACCAACGTAATACCGTATATCTTGGGCACTGAAAAGTGAATAGTAATACTAATTATATTTTATTACTAATAATATTGTAATAATTATCAATATTTTTTGTTTATATTCGGCTCCTTTCCTAGTTTTAAAAACATTTGCCTCGGCATTTTCCTTTTCGGGTGTCATCACGCAAGTTCTTTGTTGACCTCGATGTACCCGTATCTTTCCTGGGGCCAGTATGTGCCCGTCCAAATGAATTCTTATACTTAATCGCATATAATAATGATTATTATTATTACTATCCGTGTTTTTACCGTGCTTCGACAAGAAGGCTCGTGGCTCTTCCTAGACACGACTATCGACATAACTCCCCGATGAATATAGTTCTACGGACAATGATGCATGCTCGGAAAAGCCTACCAAGCAGATGCGCGCAAGTCTATAAGCAAGTAGTGCAAGGCAGCCGGTCGGTCACATTGCCGACTCCGGGCGAGCTGCACATGGCCTGTCTCGACCAATTTACGGCATCCCAACCCTGCATAGGGAGAGGGGGAGGGGGGCACTGCCATACGTGTATGGGTCGAGTGCGGTGGGGGGGGGGGGGGGGGGGGAGAGAGGAGGAGGAGAGAGAGAGAGAGAGAGAGGTTTGAGGGGGATGCGGGAAATAAAATGGAGGACTGGGGTCCATAAAGAGGGGGGGATTGGGTGGGGGGAGGGGGATAGAGAGGGGGTTGTCAGAACTCTCCCCCCTCTCCCGAGATGTCTGGATCGTGGATAAATGGCGCCGGCTGTATGTTCGCCCCCTTTTCGGCTGGTACGTTTTTAGTTTCTCTATTTTTATTTTATTTTGCCCGAGTATCGGTTTTGGGTGCGTACGTTGGTACAGCCGGGCACTTTTTTTTTATTATTATCGTTATTTCTTGCCGACCTTCTGAAGGGTGACTGCTCTATATTTGCTTCAAAGTTGAAACTTCTTTGTTTCAGGGGCCGACTGCCTTACGCAAACACGTTTCTTCATGCCGTGACGTCATACACTGTTCTGCAAGCGCCGTTTATGCTGTTTTTTTTTTTTTTTTTGCTTGCGTTTGAGCTGACTTTGCGTGAGAGCTATAATGGGCTCGCCGGACAAATTGACGAACGTCCTTTCATCACCCGACTCCGTTCTCTGCGCCTGTTTATGGACGGCAGCGTGATCACGTGGCGAAATATAGACGTATGATTGGTCCCCGACGAACGCGTAGCTTCCCCCGCATTGTCAGCTTAGGGGGAAACGGAGCAGAGCCCCTGAATGCTTCGAGTGCTTCGTTAGACTTTTCGCTAATGTAACATTCGTCGATAATCTGTGGCTGGGAAATGGCCAACTCTGACCGTTATTCCGCGTCACGTCGTATAGCCGATGACATTACGTCGTATAAGAAGCGATTGCTGAAATTTTCCTACGCACATCTTTTATTTTTTTAATGTATTTCCGCTTGTATTTTTCGCAAGTTGTTACACGTTTACTATACCTTTAAGAATTATTTTTCTTTTCTAGATTATTTGTATTGAAACATTCACAAATAATCGAATTTGGGTTCAGTGTTCAGATAATCGAATGATCTGCTTAACCGCGCTAAATTTAAAAAAAAAGAAAAACTCCTATTTTTTTTTTTTTTTTTATTGACACTTGTGAGATGTGTCGATGATTATATAAGATTAGGTGTCCGTTAAATACTGTCCAAAAATTTCCGCGCTGTGAAAGAAAGAAAAGAAAAAAAAGACGCGATGAATTGGTCGCTCGGTAAGGGTATCTAAATTCAATAAATTTCGAACGAACATAAAACGGACGTCACTTTCTCCTTAATTTAGACTGCGAATGTCGCTCGCGGCGTATTCTTGTGCCACTCTAACGTGCGCCTTCGCGGTTTTCGGTTCCGCTATACTTAAAAAAAGGGGGCGCAAAATAAGCAGTCGCTTTTATTTCTTTTTTATTTCTGTAAATGCTCATCCTGTCTTTATGCTTTCCTTTAGCGCGTGATGTCCCCACGTCAGCTGATGTCACCTTGTTGCTTTATTGTTTACTTCGGGTACGGGTGGTGTGTGTGTGCGTGCGTGTCCCAACGCGCCTTGCCTCGGGGTTGCCCCCCCCACTGCCTCGCGCCCTCTCCAAGCCTGGTGACGTCACTTGTTTGGGAAGCCTCTCATTGGTTGGTTCCGGTGAGCTGGCTTTCCTCTTCGCCCTGCCTCCTCCTCCTTCTCGCCCGAGGTTTAAACGTCGAGAGCGGTTGCTTTGTGTTCACGCACATAAGCCCGAAGGGTAGTCCGTCTGACTGGTGTGCGCGAGGTTCCCCTCTAGACTACTAAGAAGATATTTTTTGAATCTGCACGCCTCTCGCCGTTCTTCCGACCCAGCCTTTTTCCTTCTGGACTCGAGACCCGTGCCTTTTTCTTATTTTTTTCTTTTGTCCTTGGTTCATCGAGTTCGTCGCCCACGATATTTGAGTTGCACCCATGGTGAGCGTGTCCTTTTATTTCTCTTCGAGTTCGTCGCCGTCGATAGTCCCCGGCAGAATGAGAACGGCGAGGCGTCTCTCTTCGAGGCTCGTCTTGCAAGGACGCGCTCCTCGTCTTTTGTTGTGTTTCGGCTGCGTGTGCACGCTGGAGACTCGCGTGAGACGCCGCTGCGTTATCGAAGATGGGAAGCTCGCGCGAGGGGCGGGAGGGAGCCTGCCGTTCTCGCTCTGTCGGCGCAATTGCCGTACTACCGCTTCTGTACCCTCGTTAGCATGGATGGTAATGACTATACCCTTTGTAACAGGCGGCAGCTTGCGCCACCTAGCCTAACATTTCGTCATCCGTTCCATATGGCCATATGTCGTGGTTTTTGTCGCGTGTGCGACACTCGATTACTTATACGATTTCGGGCCACCGGTCGGTATAATAACGTGCTTTCGGCACGCGTTCATCCTTGGTATGTTTGTGCGCGTCCCAGCAGCGAGCGTAGAACGCCTCGGTGTTCGCTTCAGGTTCGTCAAAAGATTTTGCAATCAGTTTCGGGTAGACCCATCCCAACACTAGCGGCGCAATTTTTTTTTTTTTTTTATTTATAGCGCGAGTTTGCTTTTAAAATATGGTAGCTATCGTTCCGCAGGTGTCGTGGCGCCGATAACCCGATCTGTCGGGGGGCCACGCCCCTTCCAACTTTTCTCGCCCGATCTTCTCGTCGCTTCCTGCGATGGCAATCTTGGTCCGACAGGGAAGTTTACATATGTGCTTGCCGATTCGCGTTTCCGGTGCACGTGTCTTTCGTTATATCGGACAACCGCCCCTCCCCGTTTTCACATCAAGGACCCCAGTTGACGAAAGCTGGGGCGCTCGCGAAGTGTGCCTGCTTTCACCCTTCGTGCGTTTGATTAGGGCTGTGCGACTGGCGCTCCGTCATTCGCAGCACGAGGAATGAGCCACAACCAGTTGTCCTAAAGCCGCAATCAAACTGCGCGTCCATTTCTCTGACAACTATGTATGTATGAGGTCGTCAGAAATCCAGGCAGGTTTAGAGATCCAGCAAAGGAGTGTGGGTAGGTTGGCATTGGGGCACATGGGAATACACCAAATGAGGGAGTACAGGGGGGATATGGGTTGGGCATCTTTCGAGAGTAGATAAGCGATCAGTAAAGCAAGATTTGAACAAAGACTAGCTGAAATTGAGGATACACGGCGGGCAGCGAAAGTGTACGAGTATCTATATATGAAAAGTCTAAACACTAAGTGGACAAACCGAACCCGCAAGCTGAGATTTAAATAGATTCAACGAGAGGGAGCCGATCAGAGAAGTAGAAAAGGGAGTAAAGGAAACAGGAAATTGTGAGGAGAGAGAATGCAGGGGAAATCAGCTTTAACAATATACAGGGCTCAAAAACAAGAAATAAACAAGGAACAGCTGTATGATAATTCAGTGGGGAGCTCTTTGCTGTTTGTAGCTAGAACGGGGGGGGGGGGGGGGGGGGGGGGCTAAGAACGAAAACGTACAGGGCTAAATTCCAGGAAGTGGACACTCTGTGCGACGTATGCAACCGTGAAAGGGAAACTATAGAACGTGTAATTTTAAGGTGCACGGGGCTTCGTCCCACCCTCTTGGGGGGGGGGATGACTACGGATTTGGAGGGGGCACTGGGTTTTCCGGACATAGATGGACGAACGGATAGGGAAAGAATTGCGGTAACTTAGAGGAGATCGGAAGATTGGTGGAAGAGATCTAGGGAAGAACAAAGAAAAAATCCAGATAAAAATCAGCAATAAATTCACTTGAAAAGAGAGGGGAGGGGGTCTGTTATAACAAAATTCATAAATATTTAAGGAAAAAAAAAAAGAAGGGATGACGACAGGTTAGGCTAGGTGGCGCAAGCTGCCGCCCGATACAAAGGGTATAGTCATTACCATCCATCCAACTAATCTTGTTCAAAACTATGCGCAGCTTTTTTTTTTTTTTCTTGAAGTCAAGAGTCGCGCGCAGAAAATCAGCTTAGACAAGTTGCGTAGGAAAGGGAGTTGGCTGGTTGTATCATGGTTATCTTGTCAGGTTATTACATCGTCAACTAGCGCGTCGTTCCTCCGTATTTTTAGAACTAAGCTTCGCAAAGTCGACCTTGTAGCACCGGCGTCGTCTCCAGCTATGCTAGCTGTCAAGTCGACACGACAGCTCGTCGCCGCGTGCTTCGGCACCGAGCCCGACACCGATTTAACGAGTGGACACAGTCGCGCCGCTTTGGAGACCGATGCGGACAGAGCAAGCCGACAAACCCTCGCAAAAGAAAGAACTCGGGTGACGCAAGTTCTGGCGTCACAACGATCTCTGGATTTCGGTTTGTCGACCATAGTGAACTGGAACCGACGCCCCAAGGTTCTTAAAAAAGCTTACAAGTTTACGGCCAGACTTTTTTTGTGTCGGGTCCAGTTTGATACAGGGTGTTTCTTTAAGGATTTAGAGATTCGTTTTAAAATATCAGTGAAAGCTATACCATTGCGGTATGTGCTGGTGAGGCCAGGGGGACGTGACATCGGGGAGATAATTGTGGGAATAAGTCGGTTAATTAGCTCAAATTTGATAACTCGTTGCACGGGTGAATTGTTCTGATATGTAACCTGTTATTTGCCAATTAATGAAAGCACACGCTTGTCGTAGCTTAGTTACCACCATTTTGATTGTGGCTCCAAGAAAAAGGTAATTGGAAGCCTGGCGGCATTTCTCGCGTGTACTTAATCCTTCGTAAATTATTCCATCGGCAACTTATCTCTTCTCGTCTGTGACGTATTATGTACGAACTTCTTGAAGAGACGAATATGTTTGCAGGAATCCAATAGACTAGTCAGTCGGTACTCGTATTATTAGTGGGTAAAATGGGGGCTGCATTGGTATATACTATCATCGCTCTTCGTTTATTGAATAGCAGCGTTTCGCCGTAGGCCCCCGAAACAAACCTTTGCGATAGTATATCTACAAAACTACGCAAGCATCGAAGGAAAAAAAATCTGACACCTCGTAATTTAGGGACACTTCCTTCACTAAAACCGTCCTAACCCTAAAATCGAAAAATGTGCCGGAGCTATCCTTTAATGTGAAGCCGAGTGTAGCTACTAGGTGGCGCAAGCTGCCTCCAATACGCGCACTAGGAAATTAAGAGGAAAGTTTTTAGGCTATAGTGGGGTTACGGAAGAGCAGGTCTCAGTTAAGAAGAAAGTTAAAGCCACAGAAAGAGATCGGTGGCTAGAGGGAATGCAGACAAAGAAGGCTCTGGAAGGCTATAGATTAAACAAAACAGTTATTGCCAAAGAAAGCATTTATGACAATTCTAGGGGAAGCTCATTGTTGTTTGAGGCAAGGACAGGTGTTTTGCGAACCAGAACATACAGAGCGAAGTACCAGGAAATGGACACAGTGTGCGCTGCTTGTGGAGAGGAGGACGAGACTGCTGAGCACTTGATACTCTACTGTAAAGGGCTTCACCCTATGCATACCGAAGACAACATAGATTTATAAGGTCATTGGGTTTTAGAGACAGCGAAGGAAAAGTGGATTTCAAGACAGTAGAGATTACCAAGCAAAGATTAAGTGAATGGTGGCAGAAAGCGAGAGAAAACTAGGCATTTTCTTATTAACTGATGGCAAGGGGGATTTATAGCCTCACTTTCTTTTCAGTACGGAGTGAATATAGTTTTCACATTTAAATATTCTAAGCTTAAAGGGTAAGACAAAATGGCTAGGTGGCGTAAGCTACCGCCCGATCCAAAGGGCTCAGCCGTATTCATCCATCCATCCATCCATCCACGGAGGGCTAATTCGTAATCTACCCAGGCAGCTCTCAAACCCATTTGTGTTTCGAAAAAAAGAAACTTGTCATCCGAGACCATCTCGAGAGATTTGGAAGTGCCTCTCGGAAGATCTTCTGGAGGTGTGCTTTCGGGAAACCTGCCAAGGGTTGTTCCGGTATTTAGAGCGTGCAAAAGACGGGGCCATGGCCTTCCCCGGTTTCCCCGTGCGTCGTTGGCACAGTGCGGACGCAAATGTCGCTCCAGATGTCGTTTACGAGTTTCAGCGCGTGGAGGGGCATTCCGTCTTGTTGACAAACTCTGCGCTCAACTCCCTTTTGGATTGGGGTACCTCAAGGCCCTGGACGCTACCTTCATTTGATATTGTGGAGATGCGGTGTGGGTTGTAAAAATAGCTGACGCTGCCCGAGTGCTTTGCTACGATGATTGAGCGAAAGGCGCATAGGATAATAACATGCGAGATAGTCTACGACCCAGATTAGGGTAGTGCGTAAAATGGGAATATTCGATAGGCCGACCAACTCTCGAAGGCGAATATGAAACGTAAGCGCCTAAGCGTTCAGTTAATGTTTACCTTCCAATGGTTTTAATATAACTGTTCCGACCAATGTTCGTTTCTTTAAGTTCCAGTTTTCATTCTACAAATTGTCAAATGTGAAAACTACACGCTGTAGCTTTGTTGTGTACCGGCCTTGGAATGAAACATCAATTTCTAAATAAAAAATAAAATAAAAAAATATCCCACACAAAAATATATAGGATAAATCCAGCTTTTGTTTTGTCGTGTCACTTTGGAGTGATGGGGATGTCGGCGAGTGCGTTTTCGAGAGCGAGCGATTTCGTCACTTCTTTGTTCGTGCGCTTGTTGATTTTGTGCATCAGCGCGTGACTGTGGCGTCAGAACCCCCCTTCCGTAGTCGGAACTCGATAAACACCACCACGTACCAGCCGAATCACTCCGCGCACCAGCAGGGCGAAGCAGTAGTCATGACGTGTTACGTAACGTCAGCGCGACGCACACCTCGGCACCTCGGTAGTGGACTATGTGCGCGTCGCGGAGGAACAGTGGATTACGGTAATGAGGGTGTGGAAGGAGCTTCTGACGCATTCTTAACCTGCGTCTGACTATAGTTCAGGGGGTTCACAATGCGATTATACCATCGCCCAAGGATTTGCGATTCATTCTACTTTCGCGAGGTGTTCTACGGCTCTACACACCAGAGTAACAAACAAGCGAAAGCATTGGTTGCTCGGTCGTTGAAGCAGAAAACGCCATCTAGAATAATCAAAGCCAATTCTCTAGTGTTTTGACGTCATCCGGGATATCGACCGCAGGCACAAATAGGACAACAGTGCTGCCTCATTCAGCTTTCGGTGGTCCTCGTGTCGATGCAGGGTGTCGAAGGACGTACGGCGTCGGGTGACTTGGCACTATACGAGCGTCATGGTGTTCCGTGGATGTTAGAAGAGGCTGTTCACGGGCTTCGATTGTTCTAGGTGGTGTGGACTCCGACTCGCGAACAGCTCTTCTCGGATAACTCCCTTTTGTCGATGTGGTGGGAGAATGTGTAATGCTTGTATTCATCCACATACGTTTCGTCAAAGCGGGCAGCAATAGTCTTATCTCCGGGTTTACGAAGTGTCGACTCAGAAGTAGCGGCCCTCTTCAGCTTTCCGCTCTTCGATTGTGCACAATATGCTTACGGAATCCCGGAGGGTACGGCACGTCATCGCTTTTGAAAGTTGTCTGCTCCCTCGTACACATCGCGGTGTCTGCGGCCCATTTGTTATTGCTGCGGGGAGTCTCCCCCTCTTCCCCGGCCGTTTATTTATTTGCCTAGCTTTTTTTCTTTTTCTTTCTTGACCTTGTCTCGATCTGCAGCTTGTGACCGGCGTCGTTGACCTCTGCGCGTTGGTGGCGTGGGGAGCTGGTGACTCAAGTTTGTCTGCTTGATGCCTGCTCACGTTCGGCGCTTTGCAAAGTTTTTTTTTTTTTTTTTCTTTTTTAACGGCTTGTTGCCATAGTTATTTTCCCGGTTTTCTCACGGAGAAAGAACGTTGGAAGAAAAGACTGAAAAGAAGAAATGAGCAGGAGATAAAAAAGGGAGATGTCAAACGGTTTAACGAAACGGATCTTGGCATCTTCCCCGCCTTTGCAAACGCGAAAAATTTCGTTCTTTTTTTTTTCATTTTTATTTTTTACGGCATTTGAAGGGGCTGTATTCGCTACGTTTTTTTTTTTTTTGTTTCCTGTCGTTCTCAGTCACGTGGGATCCGTATCTGGTATGCGGGCCAAAAAATAATAAAACATTTCAACCTGGAATATGCGAGAATATAGGTGAGGCAAAACAAGAATGTGTGACAATCACGCGTTTTTCGTAAACACCTACAGCGGCGTGGAGAAATCAAAACGATGTTTTACCGCATACCAGAAGTGACGATATTCAAGATGGCTGCGCCCTTGTGAAAAAGGTGTATAGGGGGCGCACTGGTCAGGCAAAGCAGTCAAAATGGCGGACAAAAGGAGGTCGTTTTCGTCGTTCAGCACGCGGACCACCATACATTTCTCGCACTGCAGCGTGAAATCGGTGTTGCATATGAAAGCAATCTAGTCATTGCGTAGGAAGGACACGGCGGAAGCATAAGAATAATTACTGGAAACGATGTTTGTTTCTATGCTGTCTACGAGAACCAAGCAGCGATAGCAGACGACAGAATCGAAACGAGCACCTCTCCTGAGCTTCTCGGCGTCGATCTCGCTGGAGTCGCCAATAGACTGTTTGCAAGTACGGCGTCTGGGCGCCGCCATCTTACTGCTGGCGTAAGTAGATGGCCTGATAGTCGAGCTTATGCTGGGGTTGTGGGTGCGCCTCGGCAATGCATGACTGTCAGACGATCTACCAGCGCCAGCAGCAAGATGGCGGCGCCCAGAGGCCGCAATTGCAAACCATCATGTCGATTGTTTTGGATTTTGTACGCAAGAAGTTGCACATCGCTCCCAGTTTGCCTGTACGCCGTTCCAATGTTTCCAAATCCACAGCAGCGAGCCAAGCACACGCCGTACGCACAAATGCCAAGAATGGTGCCGGCCATAGGCCTTTCCGGTCTAGTGGCTGCGTTCACGACCTAAAGCGTTTTTGGGGTCGGCCTTCCACGAATGGCCGAACGCTCACCACCATGGCTGGGTCAATTCTGCTTTCACCCACCGAAGAAGAGTATAATGTCAGACAGTGAACTCGGTTGACGGTGTCGGTTCAAAAACGACGTGACACCAAGCTTCCACCGTACTTTTTTGCACGCACGTTCGAACTTTTGGGCCTATACACAACTGAAGCAGAAGGAAGCCTAGGGAGCGGGTGAAACGAAGTATATTATGTAGGCGTATGCAACTTGTCACGTGACTGTGTGCCTTCCTGCTCCAGTTCGTTTTCTTGAAATCGTATCGCTGCCTTAACTAACACCTATGTTTAGAATTCGGGGGGGGGGGGGGGGGGGGACGGGGACATCGCCCCACGTGGAAGCGGAACGGATCAGTCATGGCTCTTTGGTCGTCCCCGGTTTAGCTCCTTCGTTACGCGATGACGGTTCATGGACTGGCACCCGTGTCTGGTGACTTCCAAACGTAGGATGACGTCACGGGGGCAGCTGCCCCGGCGAACCCTACTATTGGCTTCAAATAGCATTTGCCTCCCGGCCCATGTATACGAGCTACAAGCTCCGCTCAACTGGCCGGGGGTGGGGTGGGGTGGGGGGGGGGGGGGGGGCTTTCCAGACTCGCTTGCGCTTTCCAGGACTCGGGGTGGATTCTTGGGGCCTGTGCGAGATGGGACCCACGTCCCCTGCACGAGGATGAGCTATTTGTGGAGCAGGAAAAGGCATGAAGGGGGGGGGGGGGGGTGATATTTCCGCTGAGTCATCGGACATGCCTGAGGCCCAGTCACCAGATGTGGCGTGCCGCGAGCCTTGACACGCGCCAATGTAATCTGCGACTTTTTTTTTTTCTTTTTTCCCCGCTTTTGGTTTTTTGTGGAGACGTCGGGCTTGTGTGAATCAGTCGTAGAGTTGGTATAATAAATGTAGGGGCAAGTCAAGTTCACCATGTTCTCGTGCATTTCGGTCGCCTTGCAACGGCGACATCGGCGGCCTGTGAATTGCTGGCGATGCGTATATCCAAAAGCATACCATTTTCTGGTGGATCGCGCTGGGACATGCCCGATTCCCTTCGTTTGTTTATTGCACCTAAAACTTCCGAATGGGGCATGGTACATTACGGCTTGCAGGGTCGTTAGATAGACTCGTTACCAATTCTCTTAGCTTTATTTTGCAGAAAGACTGTGTATTGACCTGTAGAAAAAAAAAAAGAAAAATGTTTTGCATGCTTTTTGAGAATCTCAACGCGCCGCGGCAAAATGAACAAACGGTATATTTCACATGCTGGAATTTTTTTTAAAGATAATGCTGTTTTGGTGTTTATAAGCCTTTTTTTTATCTCTATCTGACATTTCTATCTCTAGTCACTGATATAATGAGAACGATAGGCCGTCTCTTTCGGATGCCCTATTTCCAGCACGCGCTCATCGCCCTCCATCGTGCTGTAGATGCAGACAACTCTTAAAGTGACGTCTTTTCGCGCAGATGCGAGAAGGAAATGAGAGAAGTTGGCATCAATTTTTATCTCCACAATCTTATAATGACCTTTCTGTGGGCATTTGTTTCGTATAAAAAAAAAATCGAGCAAGAAATATTTATATTTGAAAACGAGCGAATGACGTGCTTTTCTGAGCAAAAGTGAACGTTAAGCCTTTTTTTTTTTTTCTACCTTCTAATTTGTTGGGTTAGCTACGTAATGTGCTACTGCGAGCAATTTATAACGCGAAGGAAAAACTAAATAACTCTTTTGCTCTAGCATGCCGTGACTTATGAGAATGGAAGGCACGGTAATTAGACCGTGCTTTAGATTGACTGTAATTCTTTCTTCCGTATTGTTTTCAGTGACAGGACGGATTTACCAACCAATCTTCTACGTTTAAGAAATACACGTAGCCACAAAGACTCGCTATTTTCGAGCTACAGCGAATCGAAATATTAATCTGAACTAAATGAGATACATCCGATTTGTTTGTTTCCTTTGGAGAAATTTTCCTACCCTGACTTCTCTCGTGTCAGTGACATTCCAATCAATTTAATTTATTTAAAGAACATATTTTTTTTTTTTTTTTTTTTTTTCACCCTCGTTCTTACCTTTTCAGGCGCTTTCTCCGACGTGCGTGCCTGCGCACGTACTTCGCGTACGCCGTATACAGAACCCGAAATGCGTCTTTTTCGTTGCGAGATATGTCGTTGGCTGGGGGCGCCGACATTCGCAAAGTGCGACGGCAGACCGCCTGACCTGCTGGCAGCCTTCCCGGAGGCTCTCTGGTTGTAAACACGCTGAGCGTCTCCTCCTCTGCCCCCTCCCCGTTTCCGTGGGTTTGCGACGGAGAAGCCGTCGCGCGCTCGTGCTTGGGACTCACGTGACGGCACGCGCCCCCAATCCGCCTATAACAGGCCACGAGAACCGAGCGTCAGCCGTCTGTCGAAATAATTGCCTTTGTTCTTCTGCTCTCTCTCTACGCTGGGCATCATCATTTGCCTCGTCGCTTCCTCGAGAGTCGTGTCTATGGACCTTTCCAATGTTTACAAAATAAGTCCGGCGTGCGATCTTCACAGCCCAGCACGAGCGCAAGTTCGTCTGCTTCTTGCGTAGGGATTGCACTGACGTCAGAACGCAGAGTGCTTCTTGCGCAGGGTTGGCACTGGCGTCAGAATGCCGAGCTCTGATTGGCCTTGACGGAGGGATAGTGGCTATAAACCTCAGTGCTAGCTGCCTCCAGGTCTACCCACTATCCTTCCAATCGGAGCTCGGCGTTCTGACGTCACCGCAACCCCTGCGCAAGAAGCAGACGAACTTGCGCTCCGCATATTTCGTTTCACTTAAAGCCCGACAGCAGCCGATGGAGTCAATCAAGCGGCGCCGAATGCGCATCGTCACAGCGTTCGTCGTCTTCATGCTGGATGAATGGATGTTACTGGCTATACCCTTTGTAACGGACGGTAGCTTGCGCCACCTAGCCCGAGCCCAAAATGCGTTTTCTATCACCGGCTAAGCCTTCAACGACGCGCCGCCGCGTATTTGGTCAGCGTTGCCAAGGCGGGAAGAGTGAATATCTGCTGAAATCTACCACTTATAAGGCTTTGTTTTAAATGCGTCATGTTCGTAAAGAGCGCAAGCATGGCCTATGTTGCTTTTTGTGCCATTAAACACCTAATAATCAATCAATCGTAAAGAGCGCAAAACGAATTCGACGAAACGAGCGATAATGTATTTTGGAGAAGAGATTGTCTAGATGCGGCGGGGGACATGCTTGGTCCGTAAGACTGCATCGGAGCCAGGCGAAAGCCAAACCGCGTATGCTACGTGCTGATTGGCCCGTGTCTTTCGCCGCTTGCCTGGCCGCTTCCGGTAGTGGCCGCTAACCCTCCGCTACGAAGAAACCGCCACTGCGCCTGCGCGCCGATGGCCTTGGCTGTAGAGTTCCGGGTAGGGGAGGGGCTGAGCGGAGGAGGAAACACGGTCTACTAAAACTCGCTAATATCCAACCCCGCTAGACATGCGACGCAAGAGCGAACACCGCTGGGCGAAGTTCCTCGGTCATTCGCCGGATATTCGCTCCATTGGGTTCAGCCTTGAGAGGAGTGTTTTTAGTGCCATTACACTCTAAAGGGTGTAAATTATTTTACTGTGTAGATGAACTTGCGTTAGGCGAATCCACGCGATTCGGAGACTTTTAAAGCGTGTTGTTGTTGGCACCGGAATTCCGCAGTTTGACACCTCTTCGCGGAATTCATTGCGTGGCGCGGCTTTTAATGTTGTCGAGTCTCTTGCAAATTCGGTTGGGTGAGCTAGCGGACTAAACGTGGTCTCCTTGGTGATGTAGTAAGGACTCGGAAAAACAACGTGAACAGCGGTTGTTTAGGACTCGAAAAAACAACGTGCACAACGGTTGTTTAGGACTCTGAGAAACAATGGGGACAATGGTTGTTGAATTACGGGGGTGTGTTGCCCCCCCCCCCCCCCCCCCCTCCCTTGTAACACGCACTCCTAAGTTGGACATTTACGGCGTCGCGTCGTCTGTAAATGAGGCACATTTTTTCAGTGCGCAGTTGGGAACTCATCAGCTTGTCATAGTATAGTTGAACAGACTCTAACTGCTGTCACATATCAGTTCAGGTAGCTTGTACATGGAGGGCCGAGAACTCGAGCTGCACCAATGCAGCTGCTTGCACCATGGGTAAACACATCGCGTACTTGGAAAGCGATATACTCGCGTTAAGGTTTCCCGATGACCAGGGTCTTTTGATGATTTGTAAAGTATGAAATGCTTTTTTAACGGAACCCTTCGATCCCAAAACTTTGTCCGTCCGTCCGTTTGTCCCTGCATTTTTCGCTAGACATGGCGGGGAGAGTGACGTTACGGGACCTGTACGTCAACTCACTTTCCACGCTAAATTTATTGGGAAAATTCGCCTTGTGGCCTAAACATCAATTCACTTTCCCTGCTAAATTTGACGGGAAATTGACGTCGCATGACCAAATACACCAATTCTGTTACCCGCTATATATAGCGCGAGAATTCATGTCTTGTGACCTAGAGACCAATCCAGTTTCCCCGCTAAATTTAGCGGGAAAATATACGTCACGTGTCACACCAATCCCCTCACCTCCCTTCCCTCTCCCCTTTCCCCTCCCAGAAACATCTATTATGTGACTTTAAAAGTAAAAGTCGCTGCGCGAATATTTCTTTTTATTTGTGATTTGTTCACTTTTGCTTCATGTATTATTGTATACGCTTTACCTCTAGGTGATATTTGGTCAGTCCTCAATCCAGTCTCCCAAGGAAATGTAAATTGTATGGTGCCAACAAACAATGTTAAATTGTGTGTTGTTTTGCCATATATCTCTTCTGCTTTGCCGGATGCATTGCGCAATTGGTGAAATTATAGTAACTTGTTTTATTTTTTCGCTGTCCCGCAGGATACCGAAGTGACCCAGCTCGACAAATCTACAGAGAAACCAGACGTGAAGCTGTCCAACGGCGGCCCCGGCGAAGCTGTAGACAAGCTCAAGGACGAGAAGATCGTTGAGAATGGCGAAAAGACCGTCGTCCCCAATGGCACAGCCGAACCACAGGCCGACAAGCCCGCCGATCCACCGGCTCCCGTCGAAAAGCCCGCTGAACCTGTTCCTGCACCGGTCGCCGAACCAGCCGCTGAACCGGCTGCACCCGTAGCCACAGCACCGGTTGAGCAGAAACCAGCCGAAACTCCAGTTCCAGAACCCGCTCTTCCACCTGCACCGGAGGCCCCCCAGGAGGCCGTTGCAGAACCACCAAAGCCAGAGGAACAAAGTGCACCTGCTCCGGCTGAAGCTCCAGCATCTCCCGTCGTAGAGGAAAAGCCCGCTGAAGTTCCAGCCGCCTTACTCGAACCAGCATTGGAAGCAGCAGCGGTGGCACCCGCCTCGCCCGTCAAGGATGCTGAACAGGCTGTGGAACAAGCCGTCCCCGAGGTTTCTCCCGCTGAACAGCCCTCTCCCGTTGCTGAAAAACCGACCGAGAGCCCGGTTGCTGAACAGCCAGCTGAGGTCCCTCCGGCTCCTGTCGAATCCCCAGTTGCTGAACTGCCTCCGACGCCCGCCGAGCCTTCTCCAGTTGCTGAAGCAGCGCCTGTTGCTGAGCCAGCGCCCTCTGCAGTCACCGATGCTCCGGCTGAAGTCGCGGCACCAGCCGAAGAAGCTGCCGCCCCAGCGGTGACAGAAGCCCCCGTGGCCGTTAGTCCCGCTGCTGAAGAGACGCCAGCCATTGTTCCCGCTAGTCCGGCCGCTAGTCCCGTTGCCGAGGAACAGCAGCAGACCACGGCGGATGTGTCCCTTCCACCATGTCTCGAGGGCGGTCCCGCCGCGACAGAGTCTCCTTCGTACTCGGACCTGGAGCCTCAGCTGGCCGAGCACTACGTCCAGCAGACGTCGCCAGAAGCGGTCCCGGCGTCGACGCCCGAGAAGCCAGCTGCAGACAGCGCCGAGGCTACCCCCGCGGAACAGACGAGCCCTGACGAGACCAGGCCGGCTGAACCCGAAGCGGTAACCACCTATAGACTGTGATTGTTTGGCGAGAGGGTCAGTGTCACATACTTATACTTAAAATAGAAAGAATAAAAACACGGAGGACTTTCACAGACAACCACACTCTTTCAATAAAAAACAGAGGAGTCCTTCGTGTTTTCGATTTTTTCTATTTTAAGTATTCATAACTACAACACGCTCGCATTAACCAGACATGTGTAGATTTCACCGAAGTAGAAGATGAATACAGATGAGTTGTAAGTCAGCTGGGGCCCTTGTTTGATTTTTCCTTGTTTCTCCTTTGTTGCCCTGGTTCTTTTTTGCATTGTTAATTTTTGTAACTTAAGACTCGTATATATTGCTTGCCCTTGACGTCATGACATAGTGCCGATGGTCGTTCCTTCATGTTCTTGCCGAGGACAAATTGGGGAGAAATGTTGGCTGCTAATGGTACGCGCTGAGCAGCAAGACTACCGCTGAAGTCACTGTGCTGACGCAAGCCATGCATACCAAAGTTTGCGAAGCAGCGTTCACAGTGAGCTGAAAGCCGAAGCCGGCGAGAAAAGCCGGCGTTTCTCGCCCAGTCGCTTGGCGAAAAATAGGGGGGTATTCACTGGTGCCATATTTGAGGGCAATGTTTAGGGCGCATGCTCAGGAAAAGCTCGCATTACTAGGCTGCTAAGATCGGTAATCTTGTATGTTGCGGAATGCACGTTGCGAAGGAACTGTGAAAGCTCAGTCAGCACGCGCTCAGCAGTCACGCACACAGGTATGGCCGCCAGTGAATACGCCCAGGTCCGTTGTACAGCTTTGAGCATACCTTCGTAATTTGTTCAAACTAAATTTGGAGTTGCAGTGGAACGTTTCGGTATAGAAGTGCATGGGCAAAGTCTCGAAAGCAAAGTTTTTTCTGTGCGACGTTTCTGTTTCCTGCCGTTCTCAGTCGCGTGGGTTCCGTATCGGGTATGCGGGATGAAAAAATAAAACATTTCAACCTAGAATATGCGAGTAAATGTAGATGAGCCAGAACAAGAATGTGTGACAATCACGCATTCTTCGTAAACTCCTTTTAGTGGCATGGAGAGATAAGAGATAAAACGGATGTTTTGCCGCATACCAAAAGTGACGATATTCAAGATGGCTGCGACCTTGTGGAAAAGGCGTATTAGCGCGGAGATGTTTCGGTGGCGCCCTCTTATGGTTTCCCTCCGTGACGTCACGACTGGGATTTGCCTCGCCGTGACGTCACCAGTTGTTATTCTGGCTACTTACCATCGGGTATGACGGAGTTCGATGGTGGGTTTAAAAAGCACAGTAGAAGCTAGGAGCCATCGCAATCCGAAACCAACACCGTCTAAGTTGACAATCTGACAGCGCTCATATGCCCATGGTTTGGCCAATCGTGGAAAGCTGGTGGAAAGCTGACCAGAGCGACGCTTTTGGCCGCGCACATCGCTAATAGACGATTGCGAGCAGGGCATCTGGTGGCTGCCATGTCTCTGCTCGTGCGGGCAAGTGCGTGCAATTGCAAGCTTGCCGAAGCTACGTTCACGCTGCGCATGCTTGCACGCATGGGGCACCAGCCGGACGCCATGCTTGCAATTGTCTATTTTTAACACTGCTTCCCGGGAGCACGTCCTGCGTCTCGGTCGCGCGCGCTCTTGTGCAAAGGTGGCGGCAGACGAAGGAAGCCACACACTCGTCCAAGTAGCTTTGAGAGCGTCGGTGCACACTGTGGAAACAATGCCCTCGGCTTAGCTCGGGCTCTACCTTCAGTCTTCTGCGAAAGTGTGCCGTCTTCAGTTTATGTTGAATCTATACACTCGTAAGTCTTTCTAACGTTACGATCGGATACCATTGCGGAAACACCAGACGCTCATTGGGGCGAACTGACTTCCCGTTACGTAAACATGCTCACAACACGAGTTCTTTGTAGTCATTAATACCCCTGTTATACCCCTGTAATACCCCTGTTACACGGGCACACTTAACCGCGGTTAACGCAGCTTAACTGCTGTTACGCGGCACCACTGATACCGCACTATACTCTCGGAGAGCTATTTTAGAAGTGAAGAGCGCGCGTGCACTGCATCGATTGGTGATCAAGATGCTCAAGCGCACGTTCGCCCATAGCTTTGACCACGGCTTTGACTGTATAGCCGCAGAATGTCCTCCGCAAGTATTGTGCACTAACTGTGGCTTAGCGTAACCGCAGTTAAGTGTGCCCGTGTAACAGGGGTATAACAAGGTGAGAACCGCAGGAAGGAGATTCAGTTGTCCCGCCTCCAATGCGAGCTTCTTACCTACCAGTAACACCTGAAGACCCCCCCTGGCTACGCGCCTGTTACCTACGACAATGCTTCGACGTCTCGTGCACCTCGAGCGCGTGCTGCAGGTAGGGCGTTCCAAAGCATAGTAGATACTGAGCCTGGCAGATCGCCACGAGAAGCGGCCGCCCAAGTGGAAAAAGTGGAGCGGCAGACAGCGGATGAGAGGAGGGCCACGTGACTGGCGCCCCGCCGCGGCGAGATGCCGAAACACACTTCTCCCGAGCGAACAAGTGTGTTTCGGGTCCTCGCCGCTGCAAAAGCTGCGCGCTCACGTCCAGTTTCCCCCAATAAACGGCTCTGGTTTCCCCCAGAGCCGTATATTAGGAGAGTTTGGACAATAGGCGGAGCAAAGGCCGCCGCCAGCGCCGAATATTCCCCCCACGCTTAGAGCGTAACCTAAATTTGTGACACAGCGTCGACCAATCAGGAGACCTCTACTCCATCTCACAAATGTCTGCAGTGAAGACAAAGGCACAGGCGCGTGAGCCTAGCTCAGCGAAACGCTTTTGTTTGTACGAGACCTCGTGCATAGGAGGCACTTTCCAAAGCCACGCGCTCGTGCCAATGCCTTTGTCTGCACTGCTAGAACAGCGTCCTGAGACTGGCTGAAAGAAAGCAGTGCAAAAGGTGGGGTGCGCGAGCGTCTTGAGACGCGGAGTTACGCTCGGCACGGCTGAAATTATACTTCGTTTCACTTTATCTGCGAGCGAAGCCAAAGCTAGAAGCGCGAGACCAGCGCTTTTTGCATTTCTCGCCAGCTCGCGTGCTCGAGCAAAGCCTGAACGCACGGAGCTTCCGTGCTCGCGCTTCCAGTTTTGCCTTCGCTCGCACATAAGGTGAAACGAAGTATAGTCGTGTCACAAATTTAGAGCACACGACCACCGCTAGGGGCTGTTTCGCGGCCTGTGGTTGGCCCCGAGATGCTCGCCTATTTAAACCAATGTATGGCCAAACTCTCTCAATAAACGGCTCTGGTTTCCCCGAGAACTGGCTCTTTGATGCTCTGTGCTACCAGGTCCTCGCGCTCCAAATTTGCGACCGGGCACTCTATGGCTCCGTCGTCGAACTGCCAGGCTTTGTGAGTATACAGGAGGCTATGTCCAAAGACACACCCTGCCGTTCTCATTCTGTCAGTGACTGTGCTTTGGAGTCGTCTTCAGTTCCAGTTCTAATAAGCAACGCCGCTGTCTACTCGCAGGCCGCGCCCGAAGCCAAAGCGCAGAGCCCAAGCGGCGAGGCGGCCAAGGTCGAAGAGTAGAGAAAGAAGCTGGCTGGTCGGATCTTCGCCGGATCTTCCAGGTCTTCTTCCTCGTGCGACAGAGTTCATCTCCCGCCAGTTTATCTTTTATACATAATATGCCTGCAGTTATCCGGACTGCATCGTGCCGCGGAAACACCCAAGCGGACGAGAGATGTGGGGACACTCTTGGAAACAGCGGTGCTGCAGGTCTCTGCTGCCCGGCAAATGTCTGCTGCATGCAACGTGACCACTTCGCTCTGAGCGTCCTCTAGCGTTTTAGAGTGGCTCGGCTCAGCTTCTAGTGTATCTTGCAGTTCGTGCTGGGCTCGTTTGCACGCCGACCGAGGTGTTTTTAAAATCATTCTCCCGCAGTGGTAATGTCATTGGAAGGAGGGAAAATATAGGCCCCGATGCGTGATTTTCTTTTTTTTTTTTTTTTTAGTTGTGTCAGCAATGCGATGTCCGCGATAACGTCACTGGAGTGAAGTGAGCTTGTCAAGGAGTGGGGTGTTTCCAATAAGTTTCTTTTCTTTACGATCTTAATTCGGTATTCCCTGCCGGTATGTTTGTTAGCTATCTCGGGCTTTAACTTTCGTTTATGCCTCTCCAGATCATCTTTCGTCGACAGGCTGTTTGTCGACAGGCTGTTTGTCGACAGGCTGTCGACTGCGGACTCTGCAGGCCCGAGTAGGTGGTCACAAGCAGTCCGTGCCCGTTTTTAACATCAGCAGCTGTATTGTTTCTGCGGTTGAGCCGTGGGTGGTGCGAACAGCGTAAGCAGAAAAGAAAACAGAAATGGTGCAGCGACACGAGCGCAATGTTGAGGTTAATGAAACCATATTAATCGGTATATGTGTGCCATCATTAAGAGTACAGCGTCGGCGATCTCGCCTCCCCGCACCTTTTGCGTGTATTTCGATTTGTTTTATGACCTAAAGCTTCACGAGACAAGTCTTCAGTGACGTGTCTGGGTGTTGTGATAAGCGCCCAGTTACAAACATAGTATTAGTGATTCTTTTTTTTTTTTGTTGGCACGATTATTGTACGCTGGCATTACAAGATTTTTCTGGTTGAGAAAACTTTTTTAACATCCGCAGCATTAGATGTTTTGTCGTTCTTGTGCCAACCGATTTCCTATCCTATATACATGCGCATCGTGGTCTTGACTCTCCGAGACGCGTAGACAAGCGATTTTCGCCGTTTTCTTGTGGGATGAGTTACGGCGCGCTTGCACTAGAATTGATGGCGGTTGATGCGCGACTTTTATTTTGTGTGGAAATATTGAATACAGAAGTTATTATCTATATTTACCGAAGAGTGCGTTAGTGCGGCTTTGCGCAAATGCTTTTCGGCAACGTTTATTTTTGATGTATTTTTTTGTTTCTTATTGGAATGAAAAGTTGTGTATTGTCGACTCTCTTTAAACAACTTCTTAATCAAGCTTTTGTTGTATGTCGGAAGTAATATGTTGCCTGAAATGCGACTTTTTTTTTTTTTTCTTTACGTTGCCGAAGTTTCTTGATTCCTTTTTGTTGTTCATACTGTTGGAAGTGTTTCTTTCCCACGTGCTGGTACTCGCACCTTTACATACCCTACATCCGTAGGAGTCTCGGAAGACTTTTTTTTTTTTTTTTTTTCATCGAACTGCCGACTCTTGCTGCCGTGTCGTTTCAGCCAGTGTTTTCTATTCCCTGCGAAGACCGAGTGTAGAAGTTTGAACGCTGGAGATTTTGTACACTGTCGCTTTATACAACGTCGCATTTTTGCACGGAAACTTTTTTTTTTTTTTTTTTTTCTACGTGGGGATATCTGAAACCTCACGTCGAACCGAAGCCACCTCGGAGTTTGCAAAGAAGACGCCGTACCGATATTTGCCCGAGCATTTTTGTGTCTGATGGTGTCGCCAACATGTTTTTTCTCTCCTCTTCAATCACGTTTATACGAAGGCATGTGTGGACAGTATTTTCCCACTTTTTCAGTGTTTACAATATCAATAAACGTTCGGGAAGCATTGTGTTGCTTCTTAACTGACGTCTTTCCGTTCCTTCCTCTTCTCTTTCTCCCTGTCTTCGTGAGAGCAGCACGTCGACAAGATGCTGTCTGGGCAAGGGGATGGATACGCACATTTCTTCTTGCTTCGACCGCAATGTGGATGTATACAGAGCTTTTTTTTAATTTGATGTAAAAATGAAAGCCGTTTAGAAATCCCTGTAACGCCGAATTAGAGCGCAGCTCTTGAGGAGGAGGGGAAGGGCCAGGGGGGGGGGGGGGGGTCACGTGACCTCGAGGGGTGGGGGCGGAGAAAATTTTCCGCTAAATTTAGCGGGGAAAATTTTCCGCTAGATTTAGCGGGGAAAATTTTCCGCTAGATTTAGCGGGGAAAATTTTCCGCTAGAATTAGCGGGACAACTTTTTTCCGCTAGATTTAGCGGGGAAAATTTTCCGCTAGAATTAGCGGGAAACTTTTTCCCGCTAAATTTACCGGGAAAAATTTTCCGCTAGATTTAGCGGGGAAAATTTTCCGCTAGATTTAGCGGGGAAAATTTTCCGCTAGAATTAGCGGGAAACTTTTTCCCGCTAGATTTAGCGGGGAAAATTTTCCGCTAGATTTAGCGGGGAAAATTTTCCGCTAAATTTAGCGGGGAAATTTACCCATCATGCACCGCGCGGTTACGGCGACGCCGACGCCGCTGAAGCCGGAAACTGGCGCCTAATAGCTGCGCTCTAAAAAGTCTTTAGTGTATATTAGGTTTAGCAGACAATAGGAGGGAATAACAATCACGATAAGTTTGTTAACTCGTTTATTAATCAAAACTGTTTTTCTTTTAACGGCAGTGATGAGAGGCTAAGCTAAATTAAACAGTTTGCGAAATGACAACGGGCATTGAGGCATTCATCGATTAATTATCGCGTGTTTGTCACCAGATTCCGAAATGGACTCTCAAGAAAACTACGTTGAAGCCAAAAGTAGGGCCGGGGTCGCACTGCAAACACGCGAGTCGCCGCAATATCCGTGGTTCGAATGCAGCGTAGCAAGTTTCCTCCTTGAACTCATTGCCAAGCGGCATTCGAAGCACGGTTCTCGCGTTCGAATCTCTATGCAGACTGTCTTTTGTAGGATGTATCCGCTCCTTTTTTGTTTGCCTACAGACTCGGTGATGCCACCTACTGGGTAGCCCCAGCACACTTCCGGTTCACGTATATTTGCTAATTTTTTACTCAATTATTTTATAGTGAGGGTGAATTAAGTCTGGCGTGTATACACCAACTCATGTTTACAAACAAACCGGAGCGCCCCTAGCGGACGCCACCGGCGCCGCGCATGCGCGATAGGGGTGTGGGCAAAAAGCTCGCCGTCGCCCATAAACAAACCATTGAAATGCGATGTTATCGGCGTCGGTGTGAGTCCCCCTGCCCTTTTTCGCGTTCAAATTGTTGATTCTACGTCTTCCTGACAATTTCTGACTACTTGAGCGGCCTCAGCGAAATTAACGAGGCTCGTTACACCGCAAAGCTTCGAGTGAATATTGTGACATGCGGCGATTCATTCCGCGTGGACGCCGCAGAATGGACGCTAAAGCCTGATTCGCATGATCAGATTTCGCTCGCAATTTTCGGTCGCGACGTCGCTCGGGGTGCAAAAGCGTGAACCGTAGCTGAGATGGTCGACGTCGATACTGAAAATCTCAAGCTGAATCGGACCAAGGGAAGGAGGCAAAACAAGCCGGTGATGGCCACTGGTAACAATGATCAACATATCTTTGTATCTATTGTTTACATCCAGCCTGCTTACCAACCTTCCAACTGAAATCTTTTCAGGCGTGCACTTACTTCTTATCGCAAGTACCGGGCCCACGTTTAGTCTACGGGCCGGTATCGTCTAAAAGAGCAGACCGCAAGCAGAAACGTTTGAAAGAGCAGACGACAGTTCGAACGATTAGGCGGCCGTTTGAACTTGAAGACTCACTGAACGTAGTCCGCAGGTGGTCCGTACAACTTGACGGTTTTCCGGCGTTCATGTTGAAACAAAACAAATAAATCTGATGACCACACGTATCGTGAATTCAACCCAAAGTGCTTCCCGCCCAAGCAATCGTGGTCCGACGGCGTCTGGTTTTCCCTTTTCACGGCACATATCCACGTTCTCGGACGAACCGAGCACATGAAAACTGACCTTCAAACCTTTCTCGACCCTTTTGGTACAGCCCCAGTCGCGGCGTTTAGACGAGAAGGCAGGTTTTTGTCTGGTTCCTTTCAAAACAACGCAGGAATACACGTCTCACATGGGGCCTTCCGCCCACAGCCCCAGACCGGAAGTGCGCCCGACGCGCCACCACCGCGCCGTGACGTAACAGAGATGAGTTCGTGTATATTTGACTTCGCAGGTTCTGCGAAACCCGCCGTCTATTTCAGAACCACTTCGCGCGCAATCGCACTAAACATAAACACATCAGACATAACATCACCGGTTTCACCACAGAATAGAAAAATTGAAGAAAGTACAGCTGAACTATTTTTATCAAGATGTTAAGCATTAAAGGGGGAAGCCAGAAGCAGTTTATAAGTTCGACATAAAAAAAATAAAAAAAGACACGCATTTTTTTTTTCTTGAATCGATAACCGCAAAGATTATTTTTCAATTTTACTCCTGAACGAAAAAAGAAAAAAATCAACGTTTCGGTTTGATTTTGGTTCGCAAACAAATAGAGGCGTTTTCAGTTCCGACTCGGTTCGATACCCTGGTTATGGCGGCTCAGATTTGACGCTCGTGAAGAAAGGTCTAATAGAGACCCATCACGCGCGTCAGATCTGAGCCGCCATAGCTGACCTGTTGCCTCACCGGGATGCCCAACTACTGAAATGGGCTGGACATTTTGTCCTTGTATTAATTAATCATTAATGATGAATTCACACAAAGCCTGCGTTGTGCGTCTGATGTCTAAAAGGTTAAGAACCTGTCGCGCGGCAACAGTGTGGGCCTGTCGCCATTACGCAAATTACGTATGGAGGGGCGATCGCCTGCCCTGCTGAATCCACACCACCGAGAACAAGGGTGCCCAAACTGCGGCTCTTCGCGGGCTCAAGTGCGGCTCGCGGCTCCCTGGTAAGCGTACCCTCCTTCCCCTCCTGTGCCCCAGGACGAAATGAATTCTAGAATTAAAAACAAAACTCACAATTTTGGCAGTTTTGTACATACGTTACCTACATACAGTTGGACTGCCTTTTGAGATAGATGTGTCCAGTGACTCTGTTTTCTTTATTCTTCTAAAAAGAATTTCGAGCCGGATACGCATAACGGGCGTCAGGGGCAGTGGCTGACTAGCGAACCATGCATCCATAATCACGTTGAATTAGCCTGAGACTGCGGTAGAAGAGAAACATCAAAACGTAGAAGGGGCAAAAAGTAGACAGGACACTACCCTTCTACGTTTGGATGTTCTTTACAGTAGATTAAACGGGCACGTCGAATTATGGCTCCACTTTTATTCTCCCCTTTCAAAGCGTGCAAAATGTGCATGCAAAATACGCTACATCTTAGTTGCATAAGGGGCCCCGAGGCATGCAAGGCACGCGATCGACACTACAAAGAGACAGACGTTATCACACGAACTTTACACCAACAACTGTCTCTCAACCCCGTTACCCCTTGTCACCATGGGACACCACCAGCGGCCACTGCTTAGCAGGATGATCCCGCTGAATCTTGAAGAGTAGAGAGCCATTACCACGATACAGGTCGCCGTACCCACAAAGGTGAGACAGATGATGACGCCCAACGTTGCCACCCGCTGGTTTGAGTCCTGATTCACCATCTTCAGCTCCTCTTCAGCCGCCACGTCAACGAGCGTCTCGTTGGGCATCAGCAAGGTGTGATTGGCGATGATGGTCCAACCGGCGGTGCCACTTCCCGTCGAAGAGGGCACCGACGAAGACACGCCGAGTTTTGACGAAACTGCGTACGTCGAAACGTCGTCGCTGATGAGGCTGCCTGTCCTCCTGATACTCCTGCTGACTCCTGGCGTGCTGGACCTTTCGGTCGTGTCGTTCAGCAGCAGTTGTATCTTGTTGATGAGGTCGCTGAGGAAGGTCCGGCTGTCCTTCGTTTTGATGAGGGACCCGAAGAACTTCTCGTCGAAGCTGTTGTCGAAACTGTTGTCCAAGTCGCGCTCGCTGAAGCACGACACGGCGGTGGTTGTCGCGGCGATGATCCACAAGCCCAGGGTGTAGCAGGCTGCTCCCTGCACCATCGTCGTGGTTCGCAGTCGGCGCAAACGAGCCCCTCTGCCCGCTGGTCGACTCTGCTCAGCAGGACGGTGCTTGGGCAGCTCGGCCATGGCACGTCGGAAAAGCTCTAACGGGGAGCTTTGAACGTTGGAGGTTCCGACTGGCTGTGCCTGCTCTTCTTCCTCTTTCGCGGGATGACGGAGACCAAAAATCAAAAATGCCTCAAACTGAAATATGATTTATTGCATTTGGGCATCTGCTTAAAGGAGCGATGCAGCAATTTTTGTACTTTGCGCAAACACTGCTTAGAACGGATCCCTGACGTTAATGATCTATAAAACACGCGTTCGTTATTCACCCCACGCAGTACAAGTCCCAGAAAAAAATTAAAGAAAAACGAGCAGCGTTCACCTCCTCAACTCGCAGCCAGGACAAGCGGCCAGGCGATCTGGAGCCGATCATATGCCGCCAATGTTGATCATAGCCACGTGCTGGGGTTGGCAAAGCACAGGGCACGCGCTGAGTTCCAGACATTGTTATGGCTCGGCTATTGTCGTCGTTGCAGCGATTGGACACGGGCCACTACCCGAATGCTTCTCGAGCCAGTAATTAACACGAGCCCAAATCGAGTGCCCACGCAATGCTCGGGTCCAATCTATGAACCGCATTCGAATATCGTCATATGGGTGTACTGCGATCCCCACGTTAAGTCATCAAATTTTTCAAAGGAGAGATTGAATGAAAATGCTCGCTTGTGGGCTTGAAATTACACCGAAACAAAGGAGTTCTTGGCTAGTGGCGTTGCGTGCGAGTATCCTTGAGCCCCACTAGTGCCAGTAAGCTGGTGTAAAGTGAAAAACATTCCAATTGAATATCGTTGCACCGCTCCTTTAAATATTAAACAAGAACTAGATGTTATGGCAAAAATAAAGCATGCAAAAAAATAAAAACATTCGAAATATATTTTCAAAAAAAAAATAGCAGTTATGTGTTAATCTACAGTACAGTCACAGCTATCGCTGCGACACATCACGGCGAAGTCGTTGGGCCTCGGCGTCGCTTCACGCACCCTAGGGCGCATGAACAAAAAGGTTCGGAACAAAATGGACGTGTGTTTTGTTCCGAACGCTTTTGGTTTGTCGCACTTGGTTCCGAACTCTTCTGTTTCTTTTTTGTTCCGGTGCACGGGAAAGCGTGTCCCCAGGCTCGAGCTCTTGGCATTGACAGTGACTTTTTTTATTATTTTATTTTCGAGATGGCGCGTGCAATGGGCATCGGGTACTACAAAAAATGAAAGACGTTTTCCGCCAGCATTTCTACGGCCACCCGCCAGGATCGCGACAGGCTACAGCGTGACACTCCGGCTTCTGTGACGTCATTTGTTGCCACTCCGGGACCACTTCTGATGTATGGGCGGGATAGGACGCTAAACACGCCAGTCGGAGACGCGATGATCACCGAGGCGGTCGGATAGGTACCCGGCTCGCACCCAAGTTTTCGAGTTTGTATCGATTTACGTTATTTTAAGTTTTCCTAAATAAGCCACCCAGTTTTCTATTGCACAAGAAAGACGTTTACAATCCTCTGTAATGACGAATTAGAGCGCAGGTCTTGAGGGGAGGGTATGTCCCCGCTCCCCCTCCGTACCGTCCCCTCCTCCTCTCCCGCTCTCCTTCCATTTAGCGGGAAATTTTTGCTAAATTCCTGCTAAATTAAGCGAAAATTTTCCAGCTAAATTTAGTGAAAATTTTTCCGTTAAATTTAGCGGGAAAACTGAATTGGGGTTGAGGTAAAGTGACGTCAATTCCTCGCTAAATTTAGCGGAAAAATTTCCGCCAAATTTAGCGTGACGTTACGTGTGACGTCACGGGGGTAAAATTTTCCCGCTTGATTTGGGGAAAAATTTTTCGCTAAATTTGACGGGAAATTTTTTCGCTAAATTTAGCGATACAATTTCACGCTAAATCTGGCAGAAAAATTTCCCGCAAAGTTTTTTCATCAAATTTAGCGGGAAAATTTACTCTCGTGACGTCACACGTGACATCATTATGGGAAATGTTCCATAATGCAACGCACTGTTACGCTGACGTCACTCAACCCGGAAACGGGCGCCTAAGAGCTGCGCTCTAGACGGTTTTGCATTCACCAGAGTAAATGGCGTGCTGTTTTAGCTGTGCATGCGCGCACGGTTGTGTTGCACAGCGCCGCATACTTGTTTTAGCTACATAGAGCTTGCCGACACCGACGCTTCTATCCAAGCGTGACTCGAGAGCAACCTGACGCTTAAACTCCTCCCGCATCGAATACGTGGCAAAGAAGTTTGTGACATCGCGACTTCGGCTCGAAAGAAAAGCAGAAATTTTTATACATTCTTAAATTGTCAGACATGGCGCGGCAAATTCAGGTGATTGATTAATATGTTCTATCCAATTCTTACTAAGAATTGTTTACAAATTTAAAATCACTCGCTGAGAAGCGCATCACGCGTTATGTGCTTTTGGGAGACACGAGGAGGAGGAGTGTGTGTGTGTGTGGGGGGGGGGGGGGGGGGGTTGTCACGACAGGGACGTAGCCACCTGTGCTCACACTCACAACCAGGTGTTGCTTCCCTCTCTGAGACGGTCCGGTATTCCCTATGAACCTTGACTTTAAAGGGGCTATGCCACAATTTTTGGACTTCAGGTTGCTAAGTATGAGAGTTATTCCCTGCCACCTCTAAAATATGGAACAGAAAACCATTTTTGATATGTGCTCTAGTTTTATTTTTACAAGTGAAAAACATATTGAAATATGTGGCCCCCGCTGCCCACCCCTGGCCACTCTCAACTCTTACACCGTCTTCCGGGTAATGTGGTCGTCACGTGTTTCTGACGTTCAATAGGAGGTAGGTTTCCGGTTTCGCTCGGTCGGCAGCGAGAGGCGAGAGTACATCGTGGGCGAGAGCGAATCCTCTTCCCTTTCATCCTCCGGTTGCATGGTGCAGACATCTCCTTTGCTCGTGGGCGTGGGCACGGCCGCAGAGCCATGGCCTCCGAGATCCCGAAGCGCGCGGCGCTTCGGGATCTCGGAGGCCATGCCAGAGCAGATATGGTTTTGTTGACGTGCGGTAGATGGCGCAGCTAAAACCCCGGGAAAGTAAAATTTTGTTGATGACACGAGGCTTTCGACCAAGGAGGTTAGAAGTACTAGGAGAGGGCACGTTGCAATATTGGTGAAGCCTAGTCATAAAAAGTTTAAACGATGTTGTGGCCAACGTGACCGTAGATCTCTCTGGCAATTGGTGCGCTTGACATGTCACGTGTGAGATGGATGGTTGATTGTAGAAGGATTACTTGCAGGCTTGCGCGCGCTCCGTCCGGTAGGTTTTATTAGATCGAAGGATAGACGTGAAGCAAGCAGCTCCGTCAGGTAGGTTTTATCAGATCAAAGGCGTGAAGCAAGGAAGCGCTGGCAAGCGTTTGAGGCGGGCGGTCGGGCGGTTCAGAAAACGAAAGCCCGGCCTGCCGCCGGGACGCTGATTTCCGCCGGCTACGGGATGGGCGCCTGTAGCGTGGTCGGCTGCCACAATCGAACTGGCCTTTCCTCGGCGGGAGTTACCTTTTACCGGTAAGCCGGTACGTTACCCAAAACACGCCAACAGGCAATCGTTACAGCGCTGACGTTCCACGTTGAATACTATCAAGGTTCAAGGTGTTTATTGGCACAACTTCCACACAGCCGAGTTTCTGAGGCAGCCAAAAGGCAGACGCCCGTACAACCAAGTACTGCCTGCCTCCTCGGCTGTGTGTCAACAGGT
The DNA here is from genome assembly GCA_013358835.2 of Ixodes persulcatus. Classification (NCBI taxonomy): domain Eukaryota; kingdom Metazoa; phylum Arthropoda; class Arachnida; order Ixodida; family Ixodidae; genus Ixodes; species Ixodes persulcatus. Next base: position 509,917 of record JABSTQ010009379.1, read on the forward strand.
GAAATGATGAAGATAATTATAAAAATGAAAGGGAGGGAGAAATGGTAGTTACACAAAGTTACTGAGCTCGGAGGGCACGCGACGCAGTCCTGCTGAAGTCGCGGAGTTCGTCCCCAGTCCCGGGTAGGGGCGGGCACGTACGTGCGCTCTGTAAAGACAGGTACGAGCTCACCGCGGAGGGTAACAGTGAAGGTTCGTGTCGCCGGGTGCAGGTGCGGAGAGGGATAGGACAAACTGTCCGGCTAGAGATACGGGGAACCGATGCTAGGTAGGAGCCGGCCAGCGAGGGGCCAGCGGCAACAGCAACGAGTCGGACACGCGCCACTGTTCGTCGGTGGCTCGGCGGTGCCAGCCAGAAGTCCGCAGGCGTTCATCGTAGTCAGAGGAATGGTCGTGACGGGCCAGGATGGTAACGGTCTGTAGAAAACATAATGCATTTGCTTCATAGTTGAGGGTACATAAACGAAGCGCAGCAAGCGTAGAATCGGTCGCCTGGGCGCGGGCGACACGCACAGTTTCCAGCTCTGATGGCTGATAAATAGAAACCACCATTCTCCCTGTTACCCGCAACCGTCAACCACGCTACAGTCACGTGATGTGGTCACGCGGGCTTGATAAGTGAGGAGGTAAGGAGGAAAATGAGAAAGAGGCGAGGCGTCAAGGGAGCATGGCTTGTGGAGGCTGCGCGGCTGACGTCATGCCCTCTCCTAGTCTTCTATTCTCCATGCTTTCGACACATTTGTTTATGTCGGCACGACGAGATTTCTAAAAATAAGCATTATGTTTAGCAAAGAATTGCACAACTTGCCAATGTTCTACACGATACTCATTTGACGTCACGCCGGTAGACCTTTGTCCGGAAGTGCTCTTCCGGAAGTGAACAATAATCTCGAACCCAGGCGCTCACGGGAGGGGGGGGGCTGCGTTGGCCTGCGCCGCTGCTACCCGCCGAAGGCTTCTTCGCTGGTGTGCCGACTGCCGTTTCGCCGGCATCGGTCCTGTTTACCGCGGTATGTGGGTATAGTGCCCGTAATGTGAGAGCCGTTTGTCCATACGCCACTTTGCCGCTGTTGGTTTCCATCAAGCCGAGCCAGAAAACATCTCGCGACGAGTTGATCGCGCCGCGAGTGACGAAGAAAAAGCAAACATGGCGACGGTTTGTACGATTGCTTTGGTGGCTCCGGTGTTGCGTGTCTTCAACGTCCTCGTGAGAAGATTCTCCTGCCCTTCGAAGTTATTGCAAGCACCACGAGTGGCACGAAAGCTGTGGAATCATCGTCTCAACTACAAATAAGCAGGCCTTCACGAGCAACGACGATGCCGAGCAGGCGCTCGGCACCGTTGTGTTGTCAGATGTTCTACAACGCCGAGGTATTTTATTTATGATTTGGAATGGCTTCAAGAGTGGCAAATTAATCTATTTCGCGGAGTGTTAGCGCCGAGGCGAGTGCCCTCCGTTGCAGTGCCGTTGTCGCGCAAAGTGCAGAGAAAACCGGGTGGCGATGGCGGCGGTGCTCTTTGATCGCTTTGATCTTGCGCCGTCGGGTTCATGGAGTCCGGAGTAAACGTACGTACTGGATCGGTGTTTTGGACTGCCTCAAAACACTTTCTCACGCGCATTTTCCCTGTGAAGCTTAGTAGCTCATTACACCTCGTCGTCGACTGCGCTCATTTGACTACGACGCACGAGCCTGCGTGATGTGAATTTCACTGCCTAGGATCTGTGGTGTGCTGTAACGAGGGCTAATAAAATATCACCGCGAACTTCTGAACAAACGAGTCGAACTTTCGTCTGTTACTATAACTGATCGCCTGTCACAATATTAGCGTTCCTAAACTCTGCCCCCACAGGCTCCCTGCTTCGTTGCCCGATAGTAAGTGTCTCCTGGTACCTCGTACAATTCCAGCTCCCACTTCAAGTAAGTACCATCCGTTAGAACTGGCAATTAATAGTTTCGAACCCAGAAGCTCGCAGCGTGTGTGTGTGCGTGTGTGTGTGTGTGTGTGGGGGGGGGGGGGGGGCGATAGACTGCGACCTTTCCCAGTACTGGCACGTTGCCGGCGTCGGTCTTGTTTAGCGCCGTGTAATGTATCAGAGCAATTCGTCCGGACGGCACTGTGCCGTTGTTGGTTGTACGAACAACCAGAGGAAACGCAGGGTTCTTTTGGACACCCACTGCCCGTCACACAATTGCCTAAGAAGCGAGTGCGGATGCGACGTCTACGGCTTCCACGAGTTTCCGTCCCATGCAGGTTCTCGGCAAGAATGTACAGCCGCACTCAGAAGAAAGAACTTCACTCCAAGCAAGAACTCAAGAGTGAGTGCCAGTGTAGCAACAATTTTTTTTCTATGCGTACGTTTGGCGTGCGTGATGTATACAACAGAGGTGGTCACTTCTCCGTGATCAGTCGGCAGGTCGTTTACGTCGTGTACGTACGCTAGCTACGAATGGTACCTTCGTTTCGGTTTCGGTATCAATGAAACGCGGATGTCAAGGGTCAGCAGACACCAAGAACATCTAAGACAAGAAAGGTTTTCCCTTGTTTTCTTGATCGAGATGGGTTCCCGAATGTTCACGACATCTTACGTGTTGAAGAACGGGCCGCGGACGCTTCTGGTGAAGGCATCTTTCACGATGTGTCGGTGCATTCGGACGGCCTGCCGCATCCAGCTCCGCAAAGCAACGCCGCCAACGCAGCCCCCCCCTCCTGCCTGCCAGTTCTTTCCGCGTGGTGGCGCGAGCGTAGATAAACATGGCGGCGCCCTGGAATTGGCGCGGACACTGGTCTATGGACCCGACAGCCATTGCTCTGTGGCTGCAGGCCGGTGAAAAGGCGGTTTTAATAATTTCCAATCGCTCAGTGGAATCGCATTATTTACGTGGAAGGCCGGGTGTCTTATGTGACTTAGGGCAAGGCACATATGATAAAAATTACTGGCAGCTAATTCCTTCAATGTTAATTTCGTTGCACGGCTCGCCTTCGTCCACGCCTCCGGTCTCCGCTGAAGATGAGCACCACAGAGCGGAATACGGGGAGAAAAGCCAGCAGGCGCCACAAAGGGAACTTGCTTTTTCTAAAACGTTTGATAGCTTACTCACCCGCGATATGACTACCCGTGGCTGAAAGTTAGTAGAAAAAGAAAAAGAAAAAAACTTACAGCCTTTTTACTTTGGTGAAGAAGGAGGTAAATTAAAATTACAAAAACAAGCAAAAAATAACCTCCTTCATGACGTCCTTGGTTGCTTGAGTGGCCGTGAACTAGACGAGGGGTAGTGACCTCAGCGAGCGGTCACGGACTCACGGCTGCCGCACTCCGTGTCGACGGCTTGAGAGGGCGCCACTAAAGCATGTTCTGGATAGGCTGTATGAAGCGGGCCGCCAGGGCGGCTCGCATTGCATTTTCTGCGCGATTAAACACTAATTCGGCATGACACTTCATTGGCCACAAACGACGTACAGCAAACACGGGATAAAGATCAGTTGAGAACGGGCGCCACTTCGCGCTGCCATATCTGCCAAACGGCCAAACCGCAAGCCAAACCTGCTCGCCGAAGGCCTTCGGAACGCTCGGAACCGGTCGGATCCTCCAGCCCATAGACCATAGCGCTGCCGCGTACATCCAGGACCTTTCTACGCTCGCCGCTTGTTGGCACCTGACCCCAGTCCCACTACACCTTTCTATAGTATGCGCCACCTTTTCCACCGCTTGGTGGCGAGTATGTCGACGGGTCATTTCTTGTTTCCGTACTTTCTAAACTGCATTTGTTTCTTTTCTGATCTAAAATAGTGAACAAAAACTACTTTTATAAATAAATGAAACGGTTCGCGCCACTTATATTTTGTATTTCGATAAAAAAGAAGCTTTTAGCGACACTGACCAGCAGTAAGCCCAGGACCTAAGACGTCACATATCGCGCGCTTTCGGCACCGCGGGTCGCCCCCGTAGTGGAGGAGGTTTCCGCGTCGTCCGGTTAAAATATGACGCACTGATATTTAGTTACTCTCTCCTTGCCCGCTGGCTTGCCCGAACCCCGAGGGACGTGGAAACCGCAAATAAGGTAGACGCTTAAATATGATTGCAGGGCCCCTTTAAGACAACCCTGATTAAGGACGATGCCTAGGACGGCGTCTAAGACGACCTCAAGGACGACGCCTAGGACGACCTCAAGGACAACGTCTAGGACGACCTCAAGGACTACTTCTAGGACGACCTCAAGAACGACTTCTAGGACGACCTCGAGGACGGCGTCTAGGACGACCTCAGGATGACTTCTAGGAGGACCTCGAGGACAACCTCAAGGACGATGTCTAGGACGACCTCAAGGACGACTTCTAGGACGACACCTAGAGAGATTCAGCCTCTCCACTCTGGTGAAAACCAGAATGGAAAGGCTAAAAAGGTCGCCGCCATCGCTCATAGATGGCGGTAGCTGTCCAGAGTTTTGTGTCGACATTTATTTGGTGACGGACACGAAACTGGGGAAACTATCCCTTAACAGCTCCGCTGTAAAATAAATAAAAGGCATGAACGGCTCTAAAATCTGGACACTTGTTACACTAGCACTGGGTCTACAAGCCAAAGTCGTAGGCAATTATTTGTATACAAAGCTGCTTCATCTTGGGGTGGCAGAAGAAATTTTAGGGGAGGTCCCCGCCACCCCTCGCCACACGTTTCGATTGGCCTGCCAGGGCCGTAGCTTCCGCCGTACTGGCATGTTATGCGATCACAGCTTCCTATCCTACCCAGTATTTCTTGCTGCAGACGCCACTCCCAGGCATACCCGATGTTTCTTGCTTCAGTCGCTAGATAGCGCCAAAACAAACAGCTTTACAGGTTGCTAACTATTAAAAAAAAGTTCTACCAACAACGTTGCCGACTAAAAAAAAGAAAAAAAGCGTACAGAATTGAATTTTTACAAATGCACAAATCGGATAGTATAAAAACTTCAGGTTAATGAGGTTAAGAAAGTGTTCTGACTAGGGTTGTGCGGATATTCGAAATTTCGAATAGTAGTTTTGAATAATTCACTTTTCGATATTCGCTTCGAGAAGAGTTGTACTATTCGCGTTTTTCGAAGTGATGATTGCGGCGGGTTAGCCCCGTTGAGTGCGCTTCTTACCGAGCACCAATGCACTGCGGAGAAGCAATACACGCGGAAGCGAGCTCTGCGGGTGTTGCTTCTCTGCACTACATCGGTGCTCGGGAAGAAGCGCACTCAACGGGATAACCCGCCGCAATAAACACTTGGATAAGTATGAATGTCGCAATTGCATGCTTGGAAGAAAAGCAAGCATTCAAAGCGGAATGGTGCACGCGTGCGGGCTGTATATGAAAATAAAAGGAAACTTTGTGAAAGTGCATATCTACGTTGTAGTAAAAGTTTCAAAATTAAACTGACTGTTATGCAAGAGTATACTGTGTTAGGCAGAGATGCCCTTACAACCTGCATTCGTCAAGCGCGATTCTTTCTTTTTTGAAACGATATTAAAGAAAGAATATTTTATATAGCAAGATTCGCTCTCTGTAGGATTCATTTTATGTCAAATCCGTCATTTACTTGCCATCCCAAGACATCAGACCTTCTGAGGTCACAGTTCATAAATATAGATAGATTAAACGTAGCTTATAAATGAACAAGTGGAACAACCTTCACAAGTTTAGCTGGGTTTTTGTCTATGCATTATGCAATGGTAGTGAAAGACGTGAAAAAACTATTCAATACTCTAATCGAAAATATTTGGCCAAAATCACTATTCGCTTCGAATTCGCTTCGAACTCAAAATCCACTATTCGCACAAGACTAGTTCCGACGTTTGTCAACTACTTCGTCAATTTCGCCACTTCCCGCTGGTTTCAGAAGAACCATATTTTCAGTTGGCAACGCCGCGACAGTAGCAATGGCTGCCCTTGTTCGGAAGGGGCAGTGTAAATACGAGAAATCGAATTGCTTATTCGCGTACCGGGTAATTTAAGGGTAATGAACGATCACCTGGAGCCATTTCAAGTTACATCAGGAAGCCACTGGCCCTATTCGTGCCTTCGCAAAGCTCTAGGAGTGAGTGGAGTACCTTTGTAGACGTCGACGTGCGGAGGTGTGTCAGTGAGGACACCTGTGTATTTCGTAGCGCTCCGTTGGTGTAAGCTTTGACAACTCCGATGCACTGAACGTTTGGTAGCGAGATCATGATGGTTCGACAGAGAGATAGGTGAGTGAAAGCCCATTAATTAATTAATATCAATATCGCGGTCGTATTGATTCTAAAATGGTCGGTGTGTGGTGTGCGCTTTACTGCTTGAATAGTGATGTGTGTATGTTTATGTTAGATATGAGCTGTAGACATCGGATACGGTTGCCAAATCGGTTTATTTCCGATGGAGCTTCCGTTGTAGCCTAGCATTCGTGATGGAGCCTGGTGTTTGTTGAGCTCATGCCTCAAGGCTGCCGAGCATCCCGTGCACGCGCAGTCGATGGTCACAAACTGATGGGCGCCAGTTTCCAGCGGGTGCATAACAGTTTATACTGCGGGAAGTTTGTCAGCTCAAATGGTCGTCTGGTGTCTTCGATGCAGATGAGATATTTTGTTAGTGCAGTAGCACTGCAAGCCTGGGATCTTTAGCGTGCGTTCCGCAGCAGTGGTACACGACCGCACGATGCTAATCCAGTTCGAAACTGGCAGGGGTGGGGATTGAACCCAGGATCCCTGCTTGACAGCGTTACGTATGCACTAGACCAGAAACGCGGTGTTTACGTCGTTATCAATGCAGCATGTAGTCGTATAAAAATGCGTTGTATGAGGAATTTTGCTGCGCAAGAAACGCAGTCTGATAGAAGTAGCTGAGATTTGGCAAACGTTTGGTGAAGTGTGGGTGAGTTGTTCATTTGTTGACCTCCCGATCGCTTGCTCTCGCAAATCTGCAGGGTGTGTCTGACAAAAATAAACAGTAATTTTTTTTTTCTCCGCAAACATATATTTACGCATCGCCGAGAGCTCCGTCTCCGCCCAAACGTAGCGCCAGCGGTCCTGACCGGGTGCCTAAGCTTCAGAGCTTGCTATTACCCGATTCAAACGATATACGCGATTCTCGGAAAGTTTTAATGAGAAAGGTGGGGGTTCGTTCCGGATAGTCGACGCCATTCATCCCTATGTAGTTGTGGGCTTCTCCAGCCCCCATTTTCTCATTGGAAATTTCCGAAATAGCTTATAAATATTGTATTAGGTGATGGCAAACCTTTGGTGAATACTAAGCATTCGGCTACGTATAAGATATTTTCTTTCGTAAAAAATAAAATAAAAATAAAATAGAGATGCTGAGTTAGTGAGCCTAGATTTGAGAGTTTCCAAATGCTTGATTGAGGCCATGTAGTTTTAGGGCTGCATTTTGCAATATAAGGTGCGAGGAGGAGGCAAAAGTGTCTGAATGTCTGCAGCAGTCTCTCAAGTTTCGCATTGCCTCTCCGCCCGCTATCCCGTCCGCCGTGTGATGACCCCCGCTTGCGTACATATGCCTAACCTGCCCAGTAGGTGTTTGCCATTAAATTGCAACAGCTGTTTATGATCCGAGTTGCTTCCTCCAAAACCTAGTCGCTCTACGACTGGTATACTCTGTTCGCGCCGACAGCGCCTGCAAAAGTCCGGCGAGCGCTTAGCTTCCATCGCACTGTCAACTTAGGAGTGAACAAAGTGTAGCTGACAGCTGTCTCCCTCATACTTGTTTGTTCTCTCGTAACTCCCGACTCCCTCAGGATGTACTCCGAGTGGCTGGTGCTTCCCGTGACCGAGGACGCTCGCGAGCGCTGCACGAGCGTCCTTCAGAAGTTTCCCTGCGCCGCGGGGAGGAACGTGGTGACGGCCGTGCTCCACTCCCTGGCCTCCAACCTGGGCATCAGCAGTGCCAAGTGCGAGCCGAGCACCCTGGTGTCTGACATCGAGGTCAACTGGTGCATGGAGGTACCGTAGCCATCCCCCTAACCGGAATTTGGGGTGAACTATAGTTGGTGATAGATTAAGAGTTTGGGAGAAACTCCTCCCACCTCTTTCCACTTTAGCGAAGCGAACCCTTGAGAGGAGGCGACCTCGTCTCTAGCGTTCACTCCGCTAAAGTGGAATTAGGTCGGGGGAGTTTCCCCTGAACCCTTTAGCTGTCACCAACTATATCCTGTTTCATGATAACTTGGAGAACTGTGAGAGGCTGCGGCCCCCTCGACCCAAAATGAGCGGTGGAGCGAGGCACGTGACAACACTCCATGGTCGAGGCTGCAGAGGCCTCGTTACTGCCACATCAACTGTGCCGTCCGCGGCAAAACATGGTTCTAGGCTTCTTTTTCTTTTAACGGCATTTGAACCCGCGCGATTTCGTCTCTATCGAGAATATGTAAAAAATAAGGAATGAATATTTACAAATTTATTTGTTTCAATAATATGTAAACCAAAAAATGACGCCGCATCCGTATCCATTCACAATTCTTTTCTCCTTGTAGCGCCGTGGCCGTTGGCGATCGCAGCCGTGTAATCGACCGCTTCCGCCCAAGACATCGTTATGGCATTAGCATCCGCCACAGATTTGCGGTTAAATTGAGCATATGCTTGTCTCGTGAACCGTTCCCAAAGAACTTCCTACCCTAGCGACGACAATGTTGCGGCGGTGGACATTCATCCGAAGTTGGTTGGTTTCGTAGCAGACGACTCTTGGCCAGCAGACGACAGCGGGTTCCTCCGGGCATCGCATTTGGCGCAGCGACACACGCGCTCCCATGACATGGGGTCACGTGCCTCGCTCCGATGCTCTTATTGGGTCGCGGGGGCCGTAGCCTCCATGGTTCGCCAAGTTATTGTGAAACATACTGTTTAGAAGATCTGATTGGGGCGGTGCAGTGATTTTAGGTCTTTGGCCAGTTAATTGCAGGAACTGGTCTATGTCACCTACAAAACGACAATGCAAAACTATTTTTTGTTGCATGCGCTAGTTTTTATAAAAGCAAAAGCAAAGAAAGAAATGAGACAAATAGTCTGATCTCACCAGGTAGTTTCGTTACGCTGCTGTTGCTGGCATGGATCATGGGAACTGTAGCCTTTCTGCACTTGCGACAACCCTGCTGGAGCTCTGCGCGAGCCGAGCACGAGACGGCACAGGCAATTTTTCACGCTGGCCTCTGTCCCCTGTGAACTACAGTTACGGCGGCGTCACGCATGCGTGGAACGCTTAGTGAGACCGGCTTGTTGAAGGTTGGGACAGTCCTCAGCTCACACCGTTTTTCGAGCGAGGTGCACGGTGACGTCATTGGGAGTACCACCTCCGGTTGTGTCTTCAGGGCCTCCCGCCCTACCTCTGCGGTTGTCGACTTTTCAAGCTCCGATTCGGCTACAACCGAGCGCTGCACCCGCTCAGCACCGTTGAAGGTCGCGGCGAGAAATCGAGACAAAAGACGAGGAGAGTAGCGGTGGAGAGGAAATGGTTTCGTTGACCTCCAATAGAGGGCGCCACGAAAACTTGTGTACTCTCTATACACCTTTCCAAGAAACACTCGACCCCAGTCACTGGGTTTGAGGCTAGACTCTCACTGGCGTCTTTGCTAACCCTAACCGAGTGGACTGTGATTTTGATAGGCGCTGCCTGCGTAGGCACAGTTTCAAACACTGCTGGTGGCTGAATTCTCGTCTTTTTCAGCTGCATTTGAAACAACAAAAAAGAGAAAAATCCCCCAAAACTGTAAACTATTTTTGTTGGGTATGTGCACGACAGAACGAATGCAACTGGAATGTTAGTTGTCGTTTTATTTTTTTTACGTTAAGTTTTCACGGCGATTAGCAGCGTGTCACACGACAAAACGCTTAGCTGGCGAAAATAATTTACAACAGAAGATAGCCGAATGGCATGCATTTTTCACGCTCACAAATAATGTATTTACCGATGGACAGGATACGGACATACAATTTAGCAAGTGTTAACATTCGAACAATATATAGTACGTACCACACGGTGCAGCATTATCTAAAAATAATTTATTTGAGAAATGTCTCAAATAACACAGTCAGCCGACGACAGTCCCATCTTGCCGATCAGACAGAATCCAAGATGACTTCGTTTTGGGGCGCGTTTGGGGAGAGGTTCCCTTTTTCACACCAAGCAAAGTAATGGGCGCGACTGACTCCAACCTGAACAACTATTTTTGGCTATGACTAAGAAGGACTTTATGTGGGTTACCTCTGGAAAGGGGGAACAGTTGTCATTGTTTGCAAAATTGCATTGAAAGCCGTTCGACGTCCTTCTCCTCCTTCTTTTTTCGTGAATGTTGAGCAGAAACTCTTGAATGGCAGGCACTTACCAGCCGTATTTCTCACAGTGGAAGATAACACAGAAAGTGTACACAGCATGCATGAGAAAAATTAAGTGGAAACTTTCAAGAGGGGCCAGAAAACGTTGAATGCAGAACCGCAAAACATAGTAGGTAGAGAATGGTGCTGAGCACGTTTCTGCAGTCTAAGAGAGTGGCAGAAAATTTCCAGAAAATTTCTTGCTGATAGGGGCGCGAGAGTTGCACTAGCCGAATTAGCATCAGCAACCTGGCAGTGGCCTAGGAGCAATTTTTGGAAAGGTGTATAACGTGCCACTAATGTGGCAAATAAAAAAAATTGTTTTTTTTTTAGATTACGCAGTGGAATCGTGGTATTTCGGAGGAAGGTGGCACGTTTTCTCTCGTTTCTGCCAAAGTATACAACATAAAAATCACGAGCTAAAACTCTTCTGAAGCTAAAATCGTTGCATTGCACCTTTCAGTCGTTCAAAACGTTCCCACCTCCTGTGCAGGTGATCTGCTTTGGCCTCCAGCTTCCGCTGTCCGAGCACGAGGCCATCAGGGACTGCGTGCACGTGTACTGCGAGTGGATGCAGGCCCTGACCCAGCCCAAGGCGTGCGTTCCCAGGCCCGTCCAGGAGGACGCCAACCAGTACGTCCGCAGGATGCTGCGGCACCTCTACAACCTGTTCGTGCCTCGTGAAGACTGCCGTGAGTCAATCGCCTGACACGCTACAGTCTTGACCGTTTTTGGGCTGCAAAGCACCAGTCAGTCAGTCAGTCAGTAAATCAATCAATCAATCAATCAATCGTTTGAGCTGTGAGTGGGGCCCTTGCCACCAGTACCGGCTGTGGATGTACATGAAGTACTCTGTGTTTGAAAAGACCCTGGAATGTTCTTTTCACTTTGTCTAACTAGGACTCTGCATAGAACGCTTCACATTCATAGAGCACCAGATAGGCATTTATGCAGCTCGCTGTTTCATTTTTGTCTTCTACTACCCTTTTTAATGCGAAAGCATTAACTGTCCCATGGAGCGAAGCCGGCACCTAAATTCCCATTGGCTGCGACGCGTCATAGTTCCAAGAAACGCCACCCCACGGAGAAGCCCTCTTTTGGTGCGGCGGCCCGCATGCCAATAAAAGCAAGAAAGGGTGGAGCGTGCGTGGCCGCCGCTCTCTCCTCCCTCTCGGGTCACGTGTCAGGCGTTGCCAGAGGTGGGGGGGTGGGGGGAATTCCCTCTCTCTTTCCTTGTGCACTACTTTTTCACTTGTTCGACACTCTGCTTTCAGCCATGTCGCCCTTGACCGGCCTCTGTGGAGGACAGCAGGGCGTGCTGCTTGTAGGAATGCGCTGCATGTAGGAATGCCTTTGCATTCCTATATGTAAGCAGTCTTAAGTGTCCTCCTGTAATGTTTTTCTTCCTATTGTACAATCCCGTCTCCAAAACAATGAAAGAGTATCTCTTGGTGATGGATGGCCTGCTTTGTTCGGCTTACAAGAGGTTGAACAAGGTGCGATAGAAACCTAAGAAGTACCAAAACATAAAAAAAGAAAGCACTTTCAACTTAAAAAATATTAAACCTAGGAGAAACAACTTTTTTGTTTACCTAATTAGGGCAAGCACAAATAAAAATAAATGTTTGTCGAAAAAAAAAAAAAAAATTGGCCTAATATTTAGGTTACAATAGGAATATTTCGATTTGCGGGCGAAACCGAAATTGTACCCTTGTGGGAGGATCATGATAGCGTTTGTTGTCAGATAGTGCGCGCTCTGTGGTGCAGCGAACTCGGAGCGCACACTACGGTAGTTGGGTGCGAACGCTATTATCATCATCCCACAGGAATACAATTTCGGCTTTGCCTGCAAATCAAAAAATTCGTATTGTAGTAAAAATATTAGGCAAAAAGTTTTTTTTATTCGACAAACATTTATTTTGAGACATGGCTGTCCTAACCAAGTAGAAAAAAAAATTGTTTTTTCTAGGCTCAGTGTTTTTTTAGAGGGAAGCTAAAGAGGTCCTTGAATTCAAACGAACCATAAAAGTTGTAATGTAGACACCTTAAAAATTATGTGTCTTAAGTTTTATTTTAATATTATTAGTAACAGCGTCGTAATAGGCAATTAAAATTCTGACGTATATCCGCTTGTTGCGGTGTGCAGTCAGTAGGAAAGCGGGAGAGCGGAGGGAAAAAACTAGCAAAAGTGACTTCATCAGTGGGGTCAGGTGACCCTTGCTTGCCACCAAGCTGGCTTGGGGAAGCCGTCAACGACGTCACTATGCTCTGGACAGATAACAGGCGGCAGAGAGGATCACCGCATGTTCGGCGGCAAACTCTGGACATATTTTTCAAAATAAATGCGGTTTACATTTTCTTCTGCCCAAGATAAGTGTGATAACTGAATTCACAAGACAAAAAGTTATAGAAGTCCACTCCTAACTCGGATTTCTTAAAAAGTGCTTTAGTTGCTCTTTAAGCCCAGTTTCAGAACCGGATGTAAATCTCAGCTATGCTTGTTGCCAGAAACAGTTTGTTTTTGCATTTATATTCCACTCATAACACCTGCTCTACTCAAAGCATATCTGCCTGATGTAGCTTGGCTGGGGTAGGCGTTCTTGATTGTACATAACGTTTCCAAGGGTTGCAGTACTATGTAAGACAAGCATGTAATCTAAACATTGCTTTGCATTCCTTTGCAGAGAATGACAACATGATCAGTCGTCAGGCTGTGTTGTGTCATCATGTTCTCAGACGACTTCAGTCAGTTGCTCAAGACTCTACAACCATTGAGAAAGAAACCTGGGACGAGATCCTCCTCTTCCTATTGGCTGTCAATGATGTCCTCCTGGCTCCACCCTCCAGAAAAGGTGCCAGTTTTTGCCTGATCCAACAGAGCAAAAAGCTATTTGAATGGGACTGCCCGCTCATTAGTAATGCAGCATCTTAAAAGGTGCCATGTTGAAGAGGCATGGATGATTTCTGAAAAATACTGACATTAATCTGTTGCCGCCAGTTAATTCCTTTGTCCTGAAAGTTACACTGGAACTGGCTTATAATGACCCTACACTTGTGGAGATAAACTGTTGTAACAGGAACGGCTAATTACTGTACTGTAAATGATAGTTTTCTTATAACAAACTACTGATGCAACAAATGGCTCATAAAACAAACTGACATAACAAACGATAACAAACTCCTGATGTTATTAACTCCTGATGTAATGAACTACTTATGTAATGAACTACTTATGTAAAAAATTACAGATGTAACAAACTACTGTGTAATGAACTGCCGATGTAACAAACTACCGATGAGGCACACTACCGATGTGACAAACTACCGATGTAGCAAACTACTGATATAACAAACTCCTGATGTAACAAAGTCCTGGTGGAATGAACTACTGATATAATGAACCCATTGATGTAACAAACTGTTGATATAGCAAATACTGATGTAACAAACTATTGATGTAGCAAACTCCTGATGTGATAAACTACAGATGTAACATACTACTGACGTAAAAAACTACCGATGTTCTACCAACAAGCTGCTGATGGAACTAACTACTTTTGCTGGTGTAACAAAATACTGATGTGACAAACACATTTCTGAAAACTGGGAAGTTTGCTTTAAAATTGTCAGACAACGCCATTAAAACGACTGTAGGACCGTTCGTTGAATGACAATTTCTCACATGTCAACTGATAGCAGAGCTATTCATCATTTAGGGCAATTCTTCATAGGGCAGTTCGTCACTATGACAATTTGTCAAACTATTAACAGATATTTCTCATTTTTGTAGCATTCCTGGTGTTTATCGATCATAGTTCTTCCAAGTGAGTACAATTACCAGGCGACCCCCTTCCTTGATATAATTATTTTTTTCTCGACACAAAAACAAAAACAGCGGTGTGTAGGGTCTTATCTTTATGTGTATGTTTTTTCTAGTTCAGCTGGCCTTACCTGAAGTATGGACCAACTAGCTCAGCTCAAGCCTGTTACAAAAAGTTAGACTTCTACTAATTTCTAATAGATTCTGACTAATTATGTCTTGTCCACCACAATCTTGGCAGTTCTCTCAGTCACTAATGGAAAAAAATGGATGGCAAACGTTTCGGTCACACATGCGCAGTCTGTGTCTGTGTCGTGCATGTGGGCAATGTACATTCTTTCCGTGTCGCGCAGTGCGCAGTCTGTGACTGTGTCTTGCATGCGCAGCCTGCATCTGTCTCGCGCACGTGCAGTCTGTCTGTGTCGCACACGTGGATGAGTTACATTCTTTCCTGTGTTGCGCATGTGCCATTTGTGTCGCGCATGCGCAATCCGTGTCCGTGTTGCTCACGTGGACAATCTACAGTCGTTCTGTGTCGCGCGTGCGCAGTCTGGCTGGGTCCCGCATGTGCAGCCTGTGTCTGTCTCACGCATGCGCAGTCTGTCTGTGTTGCCCACATGGACGAGTTACATTCTTTCCGTGTCGTGCATATGCCATCTGTGTCCTGCATGCACAGTCTGTGTCTGTGTCGTGCCCGTGAACGAGCTACATTCTTTCCATATTGCGTATGTGCAGTCTCTGTCTGTGTCGCGCATGTACTGAGGAAACTTGGAGGTGGATTACAAAGGCGACCTGGAAGTTTTATATTTTATGCTTCCAAGGTTAACTAAAAGGATTATCATTTTAAAAGGAAACAAAATACTAAACTTTCTAAATAGGACACTACACAGAAGCTGAATAACAAAAGCGACCGAATGCTAAAAAAGCTAATATGCGGGCAACAAGGTCTTTAAACATTATCTCCGATTTTTCGACAAGTTGTCCCAGTGACGAATCGCCCAATGACAAATTGCCCTATGTGACGAATTACCTTATATGCCGCATTGCCCCACCACAAGTTGCCCTTTTACAAATTGTATTTCGACAAACGGCCCGTATCCCTCCCTCTTAAGACAACCCTAGTTTAGCATCTTTTGGACATGTGGGCACACAGTATGAAACCAAGACGGAACGGTCCCCACGAGGTGGAGACACATTGGCGCGCCTCGCGGAGACCATTTTGCCGAGTCTCGGAGGCTTCCTCCGTGCAGACGACATGGGCAGCCACTTGTGCGAGCGAATCCTGACTGCGCTGTTCGAGGTCTGGCTCTTGGCCTGCCACCGCTGCTTCCCCTCGCCCAACCTTTGGAAGACCCTGCGGGAGTTGTGCTGCACATGGCGGCACCGGGGCGCCCTGGTGGAGCAGTGGAACAGGGTCAACCTGCTCCTCACCGCCCGCATGCTCAGGCTCATGTACGGCCACCACTACCCAGACCTCAAGCTGGGTGAGCATCCGGCGCGTTGGTCGCTTCTTCTCCTTCTTTGTTGTCCCTTTGGCAAGCAAGACGGTGGTGCGCTAGAAATAGGGTGTCATCCTATTTTCAGGTTTTTGGTATAGAGCTTTGGACGGACGGGATGAAAACGGCAGTGCATCTTTTTCGAATGCCCGGCCTCCAGAACCTGCTCGTTTCCTTTCGCCGTGCATTGGCTGCATGCTTGAGGATCATGAGATGCTCAAGTGTTAACGTAGGTGAGCAGCTTGTGCTGGAGGCAGGACAACTGAAAGATATCCCTGCCGTTTTCGTCCTGTGAGCAACCCTAGGCACTCGATTTCTGCAGGAAAATATGAGAACCCCAGCTGCTAGTGCTCTCTCCGAGCTACCTTCCGAGGCTATTCCTCGAGGCAGCTTCCCGAAGCTACTCCCAAAGCTGCTGCCCGTTTTTTGACCGGTCCCAGTCCCTAGCGTATCCCTTCGAACCTCTTGAGTTACCCGTCTGCTCGGTTCGCTGCACGCCCGACCGACCTCTTTTCTGCTTCTCCTCGTGGCACGTGCTCCAGAGGAGGATGCCCAGGTACTTCCGGCGGAGATGACCGGGGAGCAGGTGGCGCAGGCCTGGTACCGCTTCCTCCAGCTGTTGGGGGACCCCGTGGACCTCTGCCGCCCGGAGCTCATCAGTCAGACGCCGGGCTTCTACAGCCTGCTGGAGACTGCGGACACCGTCGTGGACCCCTTTCAGAACCCCTGCCTGTCTGCACTGCCCCACATATTCCAGAGGGCCATGGCGGGGCTGGCTACCCTGGTGGACGCGTTCCTCGGTGAGGGAGGTTGGGGATGACACATAGAAAATCTGATGGCGCCCGGGAACCGAAGGCTGAAAGTCTGTTCGTAAAGCGTCGGTTTCTTGCGTTACGGGAGCTCACACGTGCTAACTTTGAGTCGGGAACGCGAGTCACGTAGACGTCCGTGCTTAACCGTGGAAACCATTTCAAGGAGCAGCTTTGCGTGTGATGTGCAAAGCAGGGGCGTCCTGGTGGCTTGCGTTCAAACCATAACGTAAGAGAATCAAAGAAAAATCTTCTGTGCGAAAGGGCCTTAAGAGGAGGTGCTCACAAAACGTGACAGGCGTCGGCTTGAATATGCGGTTTTCAAATGTCATAAAAGAAAGGGGAAACGTTTCCCTTTTCTTTGTTCAGAACTCTCTTTGTATTAAAGGCCTCAGAGTTGAACCAGCACCTGTCTTGTCGTGTGTGCGCATTTGCTTAGCTTTCGTTTTTGAGCTTTCGTCGCGCTTCACGAATACCAACTGGCCCAAGATGAAGACAGGCACGAAAAGAAGCATGAAACCAAAATAGAAAAGCCATCTCTCGGTCACCCCACCCTTTTGCATTTTTCCGTTTCTTCCGATTAACGCCGCTTCCCTTCGTCCGTCTTGTGGCGTCTGCAAGAACGAATTACACGGGGCTTCTTTTAAAACGAAGCAGCGAAATCTATGGCACATAATAATATTAAACGTGTTTCGCTGCGATAATGCCTAAAAACAGAAGCTGCTGCTTGTTGTGTCTCTCGGGGAAGCCGACGTTATCCGAGAAACTCCCAGAGAGAATGTGCAATCTGTTTGTGGTTCCATAGTTGCTGAGAGCCTAGGAAATGTGGGGCATGCCTTGTCATGTTCACACATCTTGCTCTTCGGTTCCATCTTGGGCCTACTTGTCGGCCAGTGCCGCAGTTTCATTGGCTCAGAAGCGACGGTGGGATACATGGGACTCGCCATGCCTTGCGTTAGTGACTATCATGGGTTTCTTTGATAGAAGGTGCGAGCTTTTTGGGGCGAGTTAAGGACGTTGTGTGGTAATGCTGTGTGGCCAATTGCTTTTAATTTGCATTGACCCAGAGATTAAATCCCACGTCGCGGTCTGCCGTTGTGCTTGTGGCAGGAATCAGCCACGTGGCCATCGAAGACGATCACCAGAAGTCCTTCTCGTCTCACTCGAGCGCGTCGTCCGTGTCGGGGGCTTCGCAGACCGCCTCCGGTCTGGCGACGACCACTCCGCCGCACCAGCGGAGGGGACCCAACCGCATCACTGCCATTCCCAACTTCAAAGGTGAGTGAAGACGGTCCACTCCAGAAAGAAACCAAGGATTGCAGGTCATCAACATGGCGTTAAAGAAACTATGGTGTGTTATTTTATGGTTGAAACATATTGCAAAGGAAATACCAAGTGTCTTTGACAAACTACTTACTCCTTGGGGAACTTCGGTGGTTACATGAGGACGTGATGCCACATGACTGAAGAGAGTCACACGATGTCATGTGACTTGACGTCAGGGTGTCGCATGACATGTTGATGTCAAGGTTATATACGCGATATAGACCTAATGGGGCTATACTGTTTTCGTTGACGGAAAAGAATCAACTAGTGTAAACTGAAAATACTGGTTGAATCGGCAAACTTGTGCCAGAAAAAAAAGAAAGAACGAGCGTCGAGGTGTCCGCGTGACAGCTGGCTAGCGCGAGAGTGACTTGTCATGCCCACGCTGGGCTCTTTGTCTGGTACACTTGGTATCTTGAACATTCGGCCTAGAATGTTCGAGCGTCGATCTACGGTGAGACTGATTCGGCAAGGCCATGTTGGCCTCCTTATCTACCTTAAAATACTGAGCGTCTGCCCATTCCTACACTAAGCGCCCATCCCTAAATGTTGTAACATCTTAAAAAAATTTGCGCAGTACTAAAATTTGTGACCTAACAAGCACCCATCTCCCACTTTCTTGCGATTACCTCAAAAGTTTGAGTGGGTGCTTGATCGGTACTTTACGCTATTACACTCTGTATCTTGAACATTTGGCTTAGAATGTTCGAGCATAAAATTTTTGGGGTCAGAGTAAACATGAATCTTCTAAAAGTATGGAGTAGTAGTGTTGCCTCTCGGCCATGCACGCGGCAATATGACCTAGGCCTGTTCGTCGGTCGAGCGTAACTCGTCTCTTTTAGGGGCGAAGCTCCTTAGGGGCTAGCCATGTCCCTATGTCCGTCCGCCGTCCGGCGTCGGGTGCTCGTCCTCCTGCTTGTGAGCTCACGTGCTCACAAGCTCGTGTAGGGCAAAAAAAAAAGGAAAAAAAAGATGAAAAAGAATTATGTCCGTCCAGCGTCCGGTGATCGTGCTCGGTGCTCGTGCTCGTGCTCGTGCTTGTGAGCTCACGAGCACGTGAGCACGTGCTCACGTGCTCGTGTAGGGCAAAAAATAAATAAAAAAAGATGAAAACAATGACGCAAAAAAAAGTGTTTGCGCAGTCAACAGGATTCGAACCTGTGCGGGGAGACCCCAATGGATTTCTAGTCCATCGCCTTAACCACTCGGCCACGACTGGGGGACGAGTAGGGGGCTCTGAGATGTGGTAGTAACTCAAGAGCTGGGGATGTCATGGATGAAACGTTGCATGTAGCCGCTCAACGTCTATACAGGAGAGGGCGCTGCGGTCAAATGCGTATATAATCGCGTTAAACTTTGCATGCATTGGCTCAACGTTTATAGACGAGAGGGCGCTGCGGTCAAATGCTCAAATGCGTATATAACCACGTTCCATACCACACATTTTCTTTCTGACATGGATGGAAACGAACGAAAGGCTCGGCATGCTGCGGCTCAGCTTCTCCTCAGACAAGCACCACCAGAGCTTTGCCCCAATCAACATCATTCACCACGTGGACATGCGGTCAATGTTTTTCTTATGAAACCCATTCCCATAACATGCTTTGTGTTACAATGAAGAAACATACCTCGGATTGACTCGACCGCATCCAACAGGCATGTCCAAGCCCGGGGTGTTCAACCGCTCCGCGACATCTTCGGGCGGAGCGCCGGTTGTTGCCGCCGGCGCATCTGCCCTGGCGGCGGTGCAGTCGGTGCTACCGCCTTCGACCCAGCCGGCGACGCCGTCGCCCCTGCAAGTTCGCTCGTCGCCGGCGTCGATGCGCCCGCGCTGCAACTCGATCCTGCACCTCTACGGGTCCTGGCTGTTTGAGGCGGCGCTGGTGGGTTCGGAGCTGGACACCCAGCACACTCCGTCGCAATCTCAGGGCGACGGTGAGTTCTTGGCAAGTTGTTTCTTAAATATACTTGTTGGTGAGCGCGTTGGTAATGATGTAACTTTAGAAAGAGCTTTAGACATAAAGTCATGGGACGGGGCAACACATCTTTCAACTTTCAACACACAAATGATTTATTGCCAGCATGCATCGTCTTGGGAAACTCGCTAGAGGAGAGGGAAAGAGAAGGAAGGAGGCAAGATAAGGCCCCGTGGAGAAAAAACGGAGGGAGAGCGCAGTGGGGAAAGTAAGACACAGAGACGGCGGGAAGGAGAGAAAGGGAGGTGGCATCCCGATTTCCCCCTCAAGAGGAACGCCCACTCGCCCGCCCCGCCAAGGTTGCCAACTCTGTTCTCGAGAAGGTCAACTCCCTCTCTGACAGCAACAACAAGGCCGACGAAATGTTCTTCGGGCCTCTTTTATGGCGTACGCCTCCAAGATCTCGGGCCCGTAGCGGTTCTTGTTGGCCTCCAGAAACGCGCGAATGGAACTCAGGGGCACAGGAGTGCAAACTGAGGTGATGACCATGGGTGTTGGGAGTCCTCGTCGGTTTTTGCTACTTCTCTTCGTGTTCGCGCAGGTAGTTCTTGAAGCAGCAGCCCATCTGCCCGATGTACGAGAAGGGCAGGGAATACACCTGTCCGACCGCGCAGGGAACGAAGGGGGCCGCGTGCATCTTGGCGCAGCCGATCTTGGCAGGGGGGGGGGGAGTTCACCCGGCGGCAATCATGCCCAACTTGAAGGGGCTTGAGAACGCAATGCTGTGTCGAAGTGTCGAACCACTGCTTTTAGTCGGTGGGCGGTGTTGTGGACCGAATATACGACTCCTTCAGTACAACTTACAAAGCTCTTTTGGTGCTTTTTTGAACAACCAACTTCCCGGTGTGCCGATCCGTTTACCTTCCTGCACAGGCTGAGAAGCTTATTTGGCGCTGAAAAAGCAACATTAATGTTAATGCGGTGACCTATCTTTTTAAGACCGTGCGAAACTTTATGTATATAGGGAACAACGGCCGTCCTTTTCTTTTCTGTATTGCGTTTAGGTCGCTCACCCCATCTTATTTTCTTTAATAACTCCTCTGCCACGGCTGTAGCAAAGAAATTATGTAGTGAGCTAGAGCTCAAACAATTGTGCTCCTCTATTGAATGCAGTAGGAACCTTAGTTTAGAGCTTTTTTTCAGCGCAAAAACTCATAAAGTAGATTGCCCATTAAGGGTGATTGTATCTGAGAAAGGGTCGTGCAGTAGTCTATTGCCTTGTTCTTGCAGGAGAAATGAAATCTTTTGCCGGTTGAGGATCCTTTTATGCTAAAAGACTCTAGCGAGGTGATAACGTTTTTAACAAACTCTAATGATTGGCATCTCAAGGCCTTCTCAGTGGACATAAAGGACCTCTACTACTCTCTTCCGCGGGATGAGCTGTTGAAGTGTGTTGAGGACTGCATTGACTCTTTTGGTATTATTGCTTTTCAGACCGCGTCAGGAATTTCCCAAGGTGGTTTCCTTGAATTGCTCACCGTATATTTACGATCTACGTTTGCGTGTTGGGAGGATAACACCTTTCTCCAAAAAGCAGGGGTCTGCATTGGTTCATGCATAGCGCCAGTTTTGAGTAACCTTTACCTCGCGCATCGGGACCATATCCTTTCACGTAGCTTAGATGCGTCTACGGTTGTGAAAGTGTTTCGCTTTGTTGATGATTTTTTGATTGTGCTAGATTGTGCAGCTAATGACTTTCAAATATTGGTCTCTAACGTTCTTTCCTGTTTTAAATCCTGTGTAGATCCACTAGAAATAACTCATGAGCTCCCCACAGAAGGATCCTTGCGGTTCTTGGACCTCAGATTAATTTTTTCGGAGCATCATGTATGCTGGTCATACGAACCGAGAGGGAAGAAACCTCTTCTTAATTTTCAGTCAGCACACTCCAAGCTTGTTAAGCGAGGCATTGTTAAATTATGTCTCACCAATGCGCTTAATAAGTCTTGTATTCATTCACTTAAGGTTAGCTTTGATGCTCAAATTGCCAGGTTAAAGTCAACAGGATATCCTAGTACATTACTTACAGCCGTGGCAGAGGAGTTATTAAAGAAAATAAGATGGGGTGAGCGGCCTAAACGCAATACAGAAAAGAAAAGGACGGCTGTTGTTCCCTATATACATAAAGTTTCGCACGGTCTTAAAAAGATAGGTCACCGCATTAACATTAATGTTGCTTTTTCAGCGCCAAATAAGCTTCTCAGCCTGTGCAGGAAGGTAAACGGATCGGCACACCGGGAAGTTGGTTGTTCAAAAAAGCACCAAAAGAGCTTTGTAAGTTGTACTGAAGGAGTCGTATATTCGGTCCCACTCTCATGTGGTAGAGAGTATGTAGGCCAGACTGGAAGGTGTTTAAATGATCGTTTAAAAGAGCATTTTTATAACACCCACCGGGTCGTGGCTGGACACCTGGGAGTTCATTGTCGCGATTGTGGCTGTGTAGCCCATTTTGAAAATTGTTCTGTGATTGGTAGAAGTCGAAACGCATTGACAAGAGAAATAATGGAAGCGGAAAGGATAGCACAGCTGAAGGACAAGTGTGTCAGTAGTCCGTCTATAGCGCTGTCTACCAAGGAGCTTCAATTTCTTTCTAAATGATAGCGATGAGGGAGAGGGACGATGTGTATATATATTTTTTCGTTTTATTTTTTCGTTTTTTGGTTTTCTTCCTTTCTTAATATTTTTTTTTTCTTCTCTTTTACTGTTCTTTTGCCTGTATTTAGAATTTTCCTTGTATGTCGTGCTACTTCTTCTACTTATCACGTTCGAAAAGTCAACCCGGACGTTGAAGAGAAAAATGAAGTACTCGAATACAAAAGAGTTGTAAGTTCAGCGCGTGGGCTTGTCTTCCTGAGTGTATGGTGTGAGAGTGGTTTTCCCTGCGCTGTCACCGTCAAACATCTTTCAACTTTCAACACACAAATGATTTATTGCCAGCATGCATCGTCTTGGGAAACTCGCTAGAGGAGAGGGAAAGAGAAGGAAGGAGGCAAGATAAGGCCCCGTGGAGAAAAAACGGAGGGAGAGCGCAGTGGGGAAAGTAAGACGCAGAGACGGCGGGAAGGAGAGGAAGGGAGGTGGCATCCCGATTTCCCTCTCAAGAGGAATGCCCACTCGCCCGCCCTGCCAAGGTCGCCAACTCTGTTCTCGAGAAGGTCAACTCCCTCTCTGACAGCAACAACAAGGCCGACGAAATGTTCTTCGGGGCCTCTTTTATGGCGTACGCCTCCAAGATCTCGGGCCCGTAGCGGTTCTTGTTGGCCTCCAGAAAACGCGCGGATGGGAACTCAGGGGCACAGGGAGTGCAAACCTTGAGGTGATGGACCATGGGGTGTTGGGAGTCCTCGTCGGTTTTTGCTACTTCTCTTTCGTGTTCGCGCAGGTAGTTCTTGAAGCAGCAGCCCATCTGCCCGATGTACTCTTCATTGTACGAGAAGGGCAGGGAATACACCTGTCCGACCGCGCAGGGAACGAAGGGGGCCGCGTGCATCTTGGCGCAGCCGATCTTGGCAAGCGGCATCATGCCCAACTTGAAGGGGCTTGAGAACGCAATGCCTGTGTCGAAGTGTCGAGCCACTGCTTTTAGTCGGTGGGCGGTGTTGTGGAAATAAGGTATGGTTGTGAATCTCTGTTGGGCAGGCTTTTGTGCAGCGGCTTTTTCGATGATCAGTTCTCTGAGAGTGGAAGCCAGCAGGTCGCACGTGTATTCGGTGTCCATAATTGTGCTTCACAGTCTATTTGTTTCAGGCAAAGCAAGAAGGAAAGCAAATTAGACGCTCACATTTAGACAACATAATGTTGGTCTGCCTCTGAGAGGTGGCAACACCGGTGTACGCCGCAGTAAGTATGACTGCAAGCCGGGGGTACCTGATTAGCTCCACACTGTTGTGATGCACGCACAAATGCATGTCAGTATGATGCTCATCCAGATCAAAAGGGGCGGGGATTGACCCCAGGATCTCTGCGTTCTTTGAAGCAAGCTTTTGCTCCACGCCCTGCAAGGTGCGGAGCGCTGGCGCTCTCTGCATATGGATATCAAGGTCGGGTTGCGTGCTATCTGGTTAGGCTCTCTAACAAATTCAGAAAGGTTTATCGTTCATCGATATCACCCGCGGCAGTTCTGTAAAAACGTAGGGGTCTACTGCGGTACAAACAATTGCATATAAAGGATTCACTTGTACTGTCACTTAACCAGTGATCTGAACAAAAATGACAAAGATTTAATCCCCAGATTTATGTCTAGAGCAGAGAAGTGGGCTTATAACGATGTGGCGCTCCCAGCTCCATTGCCACGCCGGCCTCCGTCATACCCGGCATCTTTTTGCAGGTGTTAATGGATTTTAGCCAGTCAGCTCCGAACGCTACGGTCTCGCTGTCCTCGGCACCTTGTCGCAGCCGCGACGGCTGAATGCTGCAACCTCACTGTACTCGATATCTTGTTGCAGCCTTAACGGTTTTTGGCCCATCAGTTCCGAACGGTACGGTCTCTTGGTTGTTGAATCCCAGGCAGTGGCGAGAGCAGCGTCCACTCCCGCTCAAGCTCGGTGCTCGACTCCGGGGGCAGCGGTCGCGGAGGAGCGCCGTCGAGCTTGCCCGGCGTGCCAGAGTGGATCGAGGTTCCGCCGTGCCTCAGCGCAGAGAGCTTCGAGGCCGGGCAGGCCGAAGCAGTGGGTGCCCTCTGCCGCCTGTTCTGCGCCAAGCGCACGGGCGAGGAGGTCCTGCCGGTGTACTTCTCCCGCTTCTACCTGGCGCTGCGCCACAGCCTCAGCAACATCGAGGTGACATGACGCCTGCCCCTTTGAAAGCGATGGCTGTGTATGGGAACCCTGCACGGACCTTTCTTGCTCGCATTGGCCGTGCCCTAGCAAGCAAAGAGAGTATCAGCAGCAGAGTGCAGCTCTGTTGCTGACACTCTATAAAGGTGGGCTGGACATAGTCCAGGGTTGTCCCCAGAAATATTTGAGATGTGGACATCTGTAAATGTGCAGGGTGTTGGGGAGGATTGCTGTGACTTTTAATGTTCTCGGCACTTTCTCTGCCGCACAGCAGTGATTTTGTTTGCAGGTACTATTATGCGGTTTTGTTGCATAGTGCCACACAAGTCTGCCAAAGGTGACGATTTAGGGCGTTGTGCTTTTTCAGGTTCGGCTTCATCTTGTCCAGTGGAGGCAGAATATAGAGGTGGGCTGCACATAGCGGGGACGGGCTCCTAGCCAGACTGGTGGGCGGGAAAACCACTGCCACACACTGTGGGGAGAACCCTGGGTTTGACACTCACCCATGGCTGACCGTGGCCTCCGAGATCCCGAAGCGAGCGAACGGCACGAACGCTTCTCTGGCCGTCCCATTCGTGCGGAGAGGGCGTATGCGGGAAAAGAGGAGGAGGCGGTGCGTCTTCGCGGGGAGGCGCTCTCAACTCGGGCATCGAATTCGCCGTTTCAGTGGTTTCAGCACGGCGCAAGGGAGACGAGTCAAAGAAAAAGTCGTGTTACGTCGAGTTGCTTCAGCTTCTACTTATAGATTTTTTTGTATTGCGATAGAACGGTGAAAAGCTGCTCTGGGGAAGTAGGTAGGCAAGTTGTGGTGCTTATTTAATTCGAATTATTCATCTGGACATGTGGCAGCTAGCGCTACAAGCATGCCTTTTGATATATTTAAGTGCAACCTGTAGCCTGTATAAAACTCTAGAAAAAAAATTTAGCTCCGTACATAAAAAAATTTGGATTTCCCTAAATAAAAACAACCATGCTGTGCTTTTTTTTTTTATCTTTGCACGTTGTTTGACATAGCTTTTTGAGCTTGAGCATGAGGTTTGGTTCTATCAAAGTACAGTCCTCATGTTGTCCTTCTTTTAATATTTTTTTATTACTTATTACGCAATTTATGAGGGTCACATTGCGGTGTTTGCTTCTACTAGAAGCACCTTGAAGCCGGGGTCACACTGTTTGTACATCATACAAAAGACAGTCTGCAGATATCAGTCACCATGATATCCGTGGTTCGAATGCTGCATGCCAAGTGTCTCCTTGAACTCCTTGCCATGCGGCATTCGAAGCGCAGATCTCGTGGTGACTCGCGTTCGAATCTGTTTGCGGACTGTCTTTTGTATGTTGTGTAAGCAGTGTGACCCGGCTTTAGGGAAAAAGTTATGGCGGTGAGATACGACAACCTCGCATTGAATTTGCCATTTTGTTTTTATAAAGCTGTCTTGTCACAACATTGCGAGGAGCCTGTTATTTCTAGATCTCCACGTGTTTCTTGAAACCCAGGTTCCCAAGAACGATTGCTTAATGCACTGCTTTAGAGGGCATGGCGGTCCTTGAATTTGCTTGCTGCTTGCTAATGTGCAGAGCAAGGCCCAGGTGGTTGCGAGCGTGCTGCTCAACTCGTGCGACCTGTTCCGCCAGGACATGGAGGGGGTCAACGTCCTCCTCCCCCTCTTTTTCCAAGCCCTCGAGTCCGTCTTCTGCCCCGACCGGGAGTCCAAGATAAGGCAAGGAATCTGGCTTCTGCTTATCTCCCGGCCCGCCATATTGTTGCGGATGGAAAAGGATTGACGAGGTAAAACTGAAAATAAAAGTTCTATCGGCGAACTTGTGCCAAAAACAAAACAAAGAACGAGCGTCGAGGTGTCGGCGTGACAGCTGGCTAGCGCGAGACTGACTCGCAAGGCCATGTTGGCCTCCTTATCTATTACGCTCGGTATCTCGAACATTCGGCCTAGAATGTTTGAGCGTCAAACATTTGGGGTACGAGTAAACGCGAATCGTCTATATGCATGAAGTAGCGTTCCGTCTCGGCCATGCACGTGGCAATATTTGTGGATGTCGACATAGTCCTTAGATCCCCTGGTCTGGAATCTTTTCGTCAAGCTATGGGAAAGATTTCCCTGGGGACAAACCGAAGCATCAGATGTGCGTTGCCGATGTTTGGAGTCAATTGATCAGACTCCTCGGAGCACCTTTAACGGTTGGACGTGGGTTTGTAAAAAACCACTGTGAAAAAAGTCCCTGGATTTGTCTACTCTTATAAAACCCTACGGACCTGTCGATAAGATGGATGATTAGAAACGCCACCACAATCCAGACCTTGGGATCATTTCATTTCGGAATTAAAATGCCATACAAGGGTTGCTACATCTGGTTTAAAATGATTATCAAAATATTTCAACGTGTGAGTGTGTGAGTCAGCGCTGTGGTGACAAAAATTACTAGGGCAGAAACCGCCCAAGCTTCCAGACCAGTAAGTAGTTTATCGAGGACCGTGAAACAGACTTTTATGCCTATTGCGAGTGATAGTAGTGGAAAATCGAGGTCCTGTTGTGTTATCTAGAAAACACAAGTCCTGTCGATGCTCATACTGTGGGAAGTTGCTAAGCTTGACAGTTACAGTGCAAATTCTAACCTTGGGCCTTTGATCTGCATTTCGCAATAGTGATTACACGAATGCACGCCTCTACAATGGCCATTCACCGTCGAAGCCAGTGGGAGTGGGTACTGAACTTGCCATGATCAAGTCAACTCATGTTGTATGTTTCATTTAGCTCAGGTGCCAAATTAAATTAAAAGGAAACTTCAGGGCTGGATGGCATACCTATAGTCATATACTAACCGAGTGTTCTGGTATTTTGTCCTACTTTTTGTTTGCATTGTTTGGTAGTTCATTGACCTCTGGATGTCTGCCCACCAAATGGAAAAGAGCTCACATGGTTCCGGTTCTCAAATACGGCCAAAAAGATAGGGTTAACAACTACAGGCCCATTTCCCTACTGTGTGTGTACTCAAAAATACTAGAGCATACAGTTTACAGTAATGTTATGAAACATCCAGACAGAATCAATTTTTTCACTCCTAACTATAGCATGGATTCAGAAGTGGTTTTTCGTGTTGCACGCAGTTTGTAGAATTCTACCATG
This sequence comes from Ixodes persulcatus, assembly GCA_013358835.2. Lineage (NCBI taxonomy): Eukaryota > Metazoa > Arthropoda > Arachnida > Ixodida > Ixodidae > Ixodes > Ixodes persulcatus. The sequence continues at coordinate 537,576 of JABSTQ010009379.1, forward strand.
ATATTGCTTACTCGTTTGATAATAGTGCTCAGGTAGACTGCATTCTTCTTGACTTCCAAAAGGCCTTCGACATGGTCCCCTAAAATTAATTCTACAAAAAGTCAAGTCTTTGAACGTCCCCGACAATCCTTTCAACTGGCCCACTCGCTATCTTAAAAATAAGAAGCAGGCAGTTTTTGTCAACGACAAAATGTCAACTTACCTAGGTGTAATGTTTGGGTGTCCCCCTGGGATCTGCGTTAGGGCCACTCAGTTTTTTTATTATTAATAAATGATATCTCTACAGAAATTAGGTCTGGCATTTGTCTCTATGTGGACAACTGTTTCTTACATTAGTAACATTAAGTCGGAGTCAGATTGCTTGGTTTTGCAAGAAAATATTGACCGAAGCTCAAGGTGGTGCGATAATTGGAAAATAAAACTGAGTATCAGCAAATGCAGCCAGATGACTTTCACTAAACAGCGTAAATCATTTCCTTTCCCATACACGGTTCTTGGTGTTCCGCTAGTGAAGGTAGAAACAGTACCTAGAGGTTCACTTCACACAAAATTTATCATGGAGTGTGCACATAGACTTCATCACAGCCAAAGCCAAGCGGATGTTAAATTTCTTGAGGCGAAGCTTTCACGACTGTCCTCTAACTGTAAAAACAACTTTATTCTTCTCTAACATCATGCCAATCCTAGAATATGCCATTGTTTTGTGGGACTCCAACGAGCACTACCTAGTAGAAAAAATTGAGCAAGTACAAAATAAGCAGCTAGATTTGTTAAAAAAGACTTACAGTTATAGGGAAAGTGTCACTGCTATGAAGAAGCATCCAGATTGGGAGCCACCGGTACCTAGAAAAAGACGTCTACGTTTAAAGTTTCTCCGCGCAATAACCACAATCAAACCAGAATAGATAAGTTGAAATTCATCCAACCGCCTACCTTCATATCTCGTAGATTAGACCATTTAAAGAAAATAAGGGAATCCAGATCCCGAGCAAAAACAGTTTAAAATATTAATTTTTTTCCTAACACCATAAAATGAATTAGCTGATAACATTGTCTCAATCCCGTTCAATGCTCTCTTCTATGACAAACTGGCACTTATAAGTAACTAGTAAGTGTGCAAATGATGGTTTTTTTTAACATGTGACATGTGTGAGATAAGTTTTGCAACTCTGTTTTTTAATGATCTATTCTGCCTATTTTCGATTGTATAACTTTCTTCTGAAGCAGTTGCTCCAACCAAAAATCAACCTGCGTTTTTTTGTTTTTCGTTTTGCTTTTACTGCGTGGTTAATTGGCGCGGCTTGCACAATGCATTTTTGTTCTTTGCTGGTTCATTCTATGAATACAAACATTAAGTAACTATATTTTAAGTGACTGTATCCACCCTCTCCCCTGCAATGATGCCTCTGGTGCTGCGGGGTAATCCGGAATAAATGGAATTCATATTGAGCAGTTTGTAGGGGGGTTAGTCCCTGTCGTGAAAAGTGTTCTCTTACCTCGCCCATCTGTCCGAGACTTTTAGAGTCTTGACCACCGAAACGTATAAAAGCGTTTTTCTGGTAAAAAAACATGCTTCCACAGGGGGCTACTGTGAAAGAGGGATTTTGGCTTCTGTCTTCAGATTGTGTGGAGTAACCTGCCATTGAATTTGAAACTTCCTCTTTATTTGTGCTGCAGGTTGGTGCCCAACATTTCTCAGGTGGAGCTCCGCTGGTCTTCCACCCACCTGCTCTTGTCCATGCTCCCACTTCCGCTGCATTACGGAAACCTTCTGCTCAAAGGTATACTCCCGCTAAAACCTTCTTGAGATCATTGATATCTGTACCCTTGACTTTAGGATGATATTTATACCAGTCATTACCTGATTGGGTAAAAAAAAAAAACATTTACGGTAGAACCTCGTCGATATGTCTTTCAGGGGAACACAACAAAAAGAAAGGAGCCAAGAAAACATAGGAATTGACAACGCTTTTGGGGCCTATAAACGAGACAGGAGGCCAGTCTCACACTGCAGTTTGTTTCAAGCAAACTTTTGCCGCTGTGAAAAACGACCATAGTTTTTCAAATATAGGTTGACTGTTTGTTGGGAACTGTTATTGATACTAGGGGTCTTTCTGTAATCATAACCCTAGACCGTCGACCTATGAGAGTGAGCGGAATTTCTGAGCCGCGAACGAGCGATCCCAGGCGCTTTCCCGTATCAGTCGCTGCTCCTAGTACGCCGGTGTGAAGCGGTGAAGCTCGACGCGCGTATCAGTGTGAAGCGGTGCAAACTTTTGGATCGGACGATGCAAGCTCTGAAACTTTGGCATCTGGTCCTAACCGCTAGAGCTGGATTTAGACGGAGACCGAGCATTTGGCGAGGCTTAGTTTATTTTTGCGCTGAAAAAAAGCGGTTTTCTTTTATCCCAAACCCGGGGTACTTCAGTTGTACTAAATCCTTTAGGGGTATATAGTACATATCTATTACATTGTTAATAAATTTTTATATATATACGTATATATATGGGTGGTTTCATCTCAAATCGTGCAGGCAAAAAGGGTCGAATTTTTAATTTCGCTGAAAAAAATATATGTTATGGCGTATTCTCTAAAAACGAAGTAGCCACAAACCGCAAGTACGTCGGATTTTTTGTTCTCGACTTACGAATTTTAAAAGAGGCCGCGGCGGAAAGCAGTGTTTTTCACATCCGTCGTGGGTCGGATGTTTCGCTCGATCTCCCGTCGTGGATTTTCAGTCCACATTATATTAACTTTTTTCAAGCACTCTGTGGGCACAGGTAAAACGCTCTAATACCATGAAATAATTTTAGGCGTTTTTCTTTTTTTCTGTAAAAATGTCAAAAACGCCCCCTCGGTCAATTGTTGACGAACTTTGACAATTAAATACTGGCGATCTACTTGGGTTACATCAATATTTTTTATGTCTATGGAGAGCCCAAAACACGCTCTTTATAGATATTATAAAATGATTTAGCTGTATTAAATATCCTTTGCGGGACATTTACGTTAATGTTATTCGAAAACCAAAAACCACCAATTTTAAGATTGATTTTTTAAAAAAAAACATTTTTTATTCTTTTTTTTTTTTTGTTGAAATGTAGATATGATAGTTGTCTACTCGAAAAGCAAGTCTTGAAAGTGTGTATTTTGTTTGTATGTTCTATATTTAAGCCTCAATATCGCAAAAAAGACGTCTTCGTTTTGCAAGACCCAAGTCAGACAAAAAAAAAAATGTGCGCTTCTATGAATTGTAAAAAAGTTTTCTTGAATTTTTGTCTGCGTTTTGTAATCAATTATAAACGCATTTTGTGGTATTGAATAGTTATTTATGTTTTGAAAAGAGCGGGAAACCACGAGAAACATATCTAATCAAATCAGCAGGCCTAGTAGACCTTCCATATCGAAGAGACACAGACGTTGTATTTTCTCGATTTATAAAACTTTCACTGTAAACTAGCATGACCAGCTATTAGCTGTCATATAACTAAGACATAAAAAGTCACCACATCATTGATCTATGATATACAATTCTTTCCGAAACCAAACGCTAGGGTTTGTTCACCGCACATCGCACAGATCACCAGGGAATGGCCTTTCACTTCCGTAATACACAAAACTGATGACACAGAAATGGTCCGAAACACACGGAGAGATTATCACAAAGAGGAGTAGGGAATAAAAATAAATAAATAAGAATAAAATTACCCAACTCCGATCTTAACGAAAATTGCGGTAAAAAAATAAAAGATATAGGTTCGAGCGGTGGCAAGGCGATAGGTGCACGCCTGGTGGAGAGTCAGACAAAGAAGTCAACGACACGTAAAGGAAAAAAAATTTAATGAAGACAGAAAAACGGCAAGGACAAAAACCAACTCCTCCGGGCATTCCCTAAACGGGACACAACCCAAATGCTGCGAACACGCTCTCTACAGCACCGTCATGCCGCTACGCCATGAAGAAATAAACCCAACAAGTAAACAATGCTAACAAACAGTTAGTAACGAAACATAAAAAAAAAAGTTCAGCAGAACCGCACCCGAGAAACAAAGTTCAGCGAGGCGAAGAAACACACACGAAATAAAAAAAAAAAAGTCTCAACTGACCGACGCCGAGTCCAGTCCCACGACACTGAAGCCTGGCAGGATGATGGCGTCCAGATGATGCTCGAATCTATTCTTCACTCTGTTCCGCACATCCGTCGTGGCAGTGCGGAACAAAGTGAAGAATAGTTTCGAGCAGCGGTGCGCGAGAAGGTAACCGAGACGTAACATGCCTCGAGCTTCATATCGGGAGAGGACCTTTCGAGGTAGTTACTGCAAGCAGTTACTCAAACTTTCTCTTTCCCCTTCCCTTTTCAAAAGAACACGTCAGCCGGCGCTAATTTTTCATCTCGGGAGAAGACCACTCTTCACAAACGGTTATAGTTGACAAGGAGGCTGACTTCGACCCAACTAGTCTCCGGGCAGAATAGACAAGTATATTTACCAACACGCTCGTTTTTGATGCTAGTCTCCGGGCTTTGCTGTTTCCAAAAGAGATAACCCTTCGGTGCTATCGGATTTCCGCGGAGGGAGATAGAGTACATACAATTGAAAAAATAAAACACGGAGGACAAGCACAGGACAACCACTTTGCAGAGCACGGCCATTTCTAGGATAGGGCGTTCGAAGCTTGGGCAAATACGCGGTATCGTTTCACGCGTGCACGGATGGCTGGTTTCAAAATTTTCCCACATCCCTAACGAAACCGGCCCATCTTCGTGTGCGTCTGCGGGAGTTTTCTCCCGCGCCGCCGGTTTAGCTCGCACGCGGCGTTGTTTTGGCAGGCAGAACGGTTGTTGACCGTCGATATTGTAAGGCCGTGGTGTTCTCATCCTCCCAGGCAACAGTTACTTTGCTTTCCCTTCTGCAATACTCTGACTGACTGACTCGTCCTGGGTGGCCGTCAGTGTTCGCTGCGTTAACGACACATTCGTACCATTTCACTCCTCGTGACACAGGGTGCGCTGCTCGCTTTACTGTCACGGGCCGTCCTATCTAACACAACGAGCGCGAAAGGTCGTGGTCATCTGCTGGTTCGGAAAGGGCGGGACGTTCATATAGGCCAATGAAGGCCCCGAATCAATACGACGTCTGCCGATTTCTATACATTAAAAATTTACGATGCCTGCTGGCCTGTTAAGAAGTGTTGCTTTCTCTTTTGAACTGCACTGTCCAATGTAGCTTGCCGCCTATAATAAAATTTAAATGATCAATAAATATAACAGGGTGGAACTACTGTATTTCATTTTTATGTGGAAGCGTTGAAAAAAGGCAAAAATATTTCCAAGTTTGTGAAGACGCGCAATTCGCAAGTCCGTTTCAAGCCGTAAAAACACGTTTTTGTACGATATTGATGCTTAAATATAGAACATACAAACAAAATACACACTTTCTCGACTTGCTTTTCGAGTAGACAACTATCATATCTACATTTTAACAAAAAATAAAAAAAATAAAAAATGGGTTTTTTGAGAAAATCGATTTTAAAATTGGTACTTTTTGGTTTTCGCATAACATTAACGTAAACGTACCGCAAAGGATATTTAATACAGCTAAATCATTTTATAATATCTATAAAGAGCGTGTTTTGGGCTCTCCATAGACATAAAAAATATTGATGTAACCCAAGTAGATCGCCAGTATTTAATTGTCAAAGTTCGTCAACAATTGACCGAGGGGGCGTTTTTGACATTTTTACAGAAAAAAAGCAAAACGCCTAAAATTATTTCATGGTATTAGAGCGTTTTACCTGTGCTCACAGAGTGCTTGAAAAAAGTTAATATAATGTGGACTGAAAATCCACGACGGGAGATCGAGCAAAACATCCGACCCACGACGGATGTGAAAAACACTGCTTTCCGCCGCGGCCTCTTTTAAAATCCGTAAGTCGAGAACAAAAAATCCGACGGACTTGCGATTTGTGGCTACTGCGGTTTTAGAGACGACGCCTTAACATATATTTTTTTCAGCGAAATTAAAAATTCGACCTTTTTTGCCTACACGATTTGAGATGAAACCACCCATATATATATAAATATAGAGTTGGACGGCCTTTTTTAAAAAAAATAAAGGATATGGTATTCAGTGCGATGGACGCAGCAGTGGTAATTGTTAGCTGTGCCAGGCGTTTCGCTGCCCATGCGGTGCATCGTCGGTTCGGTTTATGTCGTCCTCTGTTTCAACCTCATCCGCAGACTTTGGGTCAAGCCAGACAGTGACCTTCCAGTCCCTGAGACCACGCCTGATGAACCTTCTGATTGGAGCACTCCAGAACGAGACGGATTCAACCAACACGCAGATGCTTCTGGGTGGGTGTCTGGTTCCGCTGCCATTGAGAGATGCTTCTGACCAGCTCAAATCCAATTCACGAACACATGGAGACACTGTGTTCGCTCTCAGATATTTCTGTGCGATACACATACAAAATGAAGTGCTCGTGCTAGAAATGTAAAATGATTATATAAAATATGTGTGCTGTATTAGTTGTGCAGTTTTATTTTCTCTAGTCTTTTGAATAGTATATGTTGGAAAATTCCAACTAGGCACATTACCATAGGTGCTTGAGGAAAAGTTCAGCTAGTAGCTACCGGGATTGTCTTTATTTGTTTGTGCAACCGTGGGCGTGCGATGCGACAGTACCGACAGTAGTGCGATACTTTTGGGCAAGCGAGGAGAGATGAAGCCATTCGAAGCGGAGCCTGTGGCAACGGCTACACAAGGACGAGCGGGTGCTACAGCTATGTGACGCGTTGTCACGCAATTCTTTCTTGCTCTCAGCTTGGAAGCGAGAAAGGTACGGGCAGCGTACACACGAGGTACCACTGTGGAACACGTTCCACAGCGGTACCTCGTGTGTACGCTGCTCGTCGGTCATCCTCAAGTTTGCGCGTGTCTCGCCTCATACCTCAGCAGTGCTTGATATTTGACTAAGTTTATAGAGGAGAAACTGCGGAAGTACCATTCCTGTTGTTCGAATCCCGGTCGTCTCTCCAATCTGGCCGATTTCAGGTGGTCTTCTGTTCTGCGTGCAAGACGCAACTGCCCACGAAGAGGCCAATCAGGTGACCCAGCCGGCTTCAACGGGTCAGGACAATGCCAACATGACCTACTCCAACCTTCTTTGCTCCGGTGAGCGGGACGTCTTGTCACCTTCTGCTTTTTGGAAAGTTAGTTTTCACAAGTCCCCATGACACCTGCAACTTGCTATAAAATGCAGAGCATGCATACCTAGAGCCATCAAGTGAGCTATACTTACGGTAATGTGGGCACTCCATCCTCAGTCTTTTTGTGGGCGCCACCATTTTGGTATGTAGTGCAGAGCGAGTGCAATTGGCTACTGGTTAAAATCAGAAAACGTGACTTTCCCGAGCCTTACATGCAATGTCGGGAGGTTCAGGTGATGCCGGCTTGCACAGTCACAGACTGTTTTAGTGATTCCGGAAGACAAAAGACTGTTTCCGACGATTTTGAACAATGCTTTGTTCAAAATCGTTACTAGTTACTACGCATCGACATGGCCGATGCGTAGTAACTTCAAGCTTATCTTATTCAGCTGTTCTCTACATACTCGAAGCTGTGTAAACACTTTCCTCTATTTTTTTTGGACCTCGGTGGCGGCTGGGATACGTAAAGCTGGTCCTAGAGCGAAGCTTTGCCTGAGCCATGCCGAGTGCAAGTTCGTCTGCTTCTTTTGCAGGGGTTGTGGTGACGTCAGAACGCTGAGGTCTGATTGGCTCTGATTGAAGTTTACTGGGTTGACCTCAAAGCAAGCTGCCTTGAGGTCTACCCACTATCCTTCAATCAGAACCAATCAGAGCTCGGCATTCTGACATCACCACAACCCCTCCAAAAGAAGCAGACGAACTTGCACTCCGCATAGGTTCTCAAACCGGGTTCCTAGGAACCCATTAATTCCTCGGAGTACCCTCGTAAGTACTCCTCGGTCATCTCCACCCCTGAGTAAAGCGTTTTACATGTTTACTAAGTACTATTTTAGAGGATTTGAGTTACCCACTGATGCATAGTTATGAGTCAATCACTCCCTAGTTTGTGAAATATTGTTTCGAGGACCTGTTGGCTTCTGCACTGCTTGATTGTATCAATGCCAAGTTTAAAGACCATGGCCTGAGTAACTGCCGGTTCCCGCACTCTTGACGAGATTACATTTAGATTTCAGCCCTGCGTTTTCTCTATATTTATTTCTCGGAATACAGTCGACTCTCGTTAATTCAAAATCTCTTAATTCAAACTTTCGGATAATTCAAACTAACGTGCAGGTCCCATCCTATGCGTCTCTATGGGAAGAAACTCCTGATAATTCAAACTTTGCTTTATTCAAACAAATTTTCTGCCCCCCTCGAGTTTGAATTAATGAGAGTCGACTGTACTGGAGGAAGCAGCAGTGTGGGCATGTTACTTTGAAGACGATTTAATGGTGTTGACCCGTGTGGCGGTATAATTGGTGGAATCGGACGAAGGATGGAAACATTCTAGACAGCAACCCAGGTTACTGAAAACTCGGACGTGGATTTGCAGCTGTCAGGGTTGGTCGAGCGACGAGGAAGCGAATTTTGCGGGGAATGAAACTCTTCTCGGTGAAATGTAAGACTGTGTTGGTGCATCTGGTTTCAGTAACCAAACAAATTGCTCTTTAGAAAGTGATATGTCGGTTTTTGAACATTGCAACTCTTGGGTCATGTGGGTGGGCCTACTCGACTTATAACCAGACATTTTATGACCTATGAATTTTAGTCGAGATGCCAAAAGTTCATGGTTGTAACATTTTTTCTCTTGTCTACATCGAGTTCTTTTATTGGCACAAGCTAGAAGGCTTTGTGATCCTTTTTTCGTGTCTTGGTTGGGTGAAAACTTGTACTCTACGTGATGAGTTTTGAAGTAACGTTCTGCTTTTTCGTGGGCGGTACTTCGCAAGAATTCCCATTGGTTGCGCCTTTGAAGTTGAGTCTGTTTGCTTTGTGAGGACCGTCTTCCAAGAAAGAAGATTATCTGTTCGCGACAATCTAGTGGCTTGCATCTTTAGGCCACAGCGGGAAGTTGCAGCAGTTTTCAGAGTGTTTGTGACAAGCGTTTCTGACGTGGAGTATGTCAGAAAACCTCCTTTCTTGAACTGTGCTGTTTCTCTGCATGGCTGGTGCTGGTGCTATTTTTAATTTGAAACTTGGTGCCCTTGCTGGATGGTTGGTTTAAAGGTGCAAACGACTAACCTTTCTAAAACAAACTTTCATTGTCAATCAAATCATTTATAACTTATTTTCTTCCTTGTTTTACTTTCGTATTAACTGTTAAGTTATAAAAAAGGAAATCATAAAAAGCTCGGCAAAAAAAAAATCAGCAAACATTTATGAAAATTTGCGGGTTGCCCACATGTATTTTCAGGCACAGCCGTGCCTTGGGTTTTTTAGAGGTAGCAGAAGTAATATTAATTATACTCCGTTTCGCCTTAAACTGCAACAGAGCCCACGAGTCATGTGCGCCAATCCAGAGCTCCACGCATTCCAGGTGGCTTCATGCTTCGCCCATCCAGGAGGTCACATGATATGCTCCGAGCTATGAATTGGTTCCGGTGGCTCGTAACATCCATTGCAGTACATCCTAAGGCACAACGGGGTATAGCCAAGAGTCGCACATGTGTTGGGGGATGCTCAAAATGTGAAATCAGATTTGTCTCGGTGCCTCAAAAACCCGACTAAACGGTAAACCGAATATGCTATGGCTGTCGTTGATGGTATTTGGACCTCTTTCCTTTTGAAAGTGTGGTTTAGGCTGGCATCCCACCCCAAATGCTCTCTTTTTCCTTACAGCAAAAACCAAGTAGAGTTAGTTAAAGAAAAAAATATTTTCTCAAGGGCTGCCACTGTGATTCACAAAAGTATGGCTAGATGGTGCATTGGTTTTGTGAAGAAATTGAAGTAAAGACTTACCCCAATAAAAAATTGCAAGCTAAAAAAACAAAAATCTTCGTACGGCTTCGTGTGGGGGTAGGTCTTTCGAAATTAAAGTGAAAAAACACTTTTGTGGGCTATTGAGCCATTTCGTTACACAAAACAGGAAACAATAGCACAGTCAATTACTTTATTCACTCATTTTGTTATTTTTATACAATCAAACATCTGAAACATCCAGAACAACAATTTTGTTTTTTGAACTTTTTTCACATTGGCACATAAAAGAAAAAAAAAAAGCTTAACTCCATTCTGCTTTTTGGAAAATTATGCTTTTCTTTATTTGTAACTGTTGACTAAAACAAACTTTCTCTTTGATAAAAAAAAAAGAAGAAAAAGCACAACTCAGCCACACTTTTATGCTAAATTACAGTGTTGGAGCCTGCGAAACCAATTGTTAAGATTTATTTAAAATGGGTTTGATTCCTTGGGCCCCCGCTGTGCAACGAAGCAGGCAAATGGCGCTACTACCACTTTGTTTTGGTTTGTGGGCTGGCTGTTGTTGACCTTGCTTGCAGATGAGGAGTCCCCGCGGTGGTTGCACAGGGAGAAATCGCATAGCTTGTCCTCAGAATCCGACTGGGACCCATTTGGAGCTGATGGCCTCGGTAAACCCTCAGTGAGCTCTCTCACCCGTGGGGCTGCGCTTGCCTGGTGGCCGGTGTGTCTGTGTTGGGTGTCTCTCTTGGTGTTCTTGCGCGGTGCGGCGGTGCAAATGCTGGATGGCTGCTCAGTCGTTGCGACGGTTTGTGGTTTTTTGTGGTCTGCTCGGTGGAGGCTGCTTCGCTTGGAGTCCCGCCTGTGGTGTCGAAAGGAAGCTGTCCTCTGCGTGTATCGCTATACTAGGCACGACTCTTTTTCGTTTTAACCCCTTGAGGGAAGGAAGCTGAAGAAGTTCTTGAAAAAGAATGAGTTAGAGGTGAATTCTAGAGTGTAAGTAAACGCGAGAAAACACGAAAAACCTCCAACCAGTTGTTACGTCACGAAAGGATATTTTGGCCGCCAAACGCGTGTCGCTCGTGTGGGCAGCGCGTGCAATCACAAACTTGCTAGGTATGTTCCCCCGCACTGACACCAGTTAGGGACGTCTTTTTCTGGCCCTTTTGAAAATGGCAAGGGTCGCCGTGCATAGTCTTGATAGTCGCTGAAGATGCGCGAAAGTGGAGATTCCAAAAACTCCTTTTATGATGTAACGCTGCGGGAAGGAGGGGCTTTAGCGATACTTTGAAAATGATTTTCTGCAGCCTCCGTGCACTAAATTGAAAAATAATCCCTATGTTTGTGATCCTGGAGGGCAAATGAAGACAGTTTTACAGTTTCCCTTTAAAGAGAAACTCTGGTCAAATTTTGATGTTGAGATAACAATGCAGTCCTACATTGTATCGTCTGAAAAAGCCTACATGTAAAATATTACGACGCAATTCTGCCTAAAAGTTTATTAAACCGGCCAACAAAGCCGGAGCGGCTCCACAGTCACAAAAGTCCACCTAATCTAGCGGACAATTCAGCGGTGCGCGGAGCAGCGCAGTCAACGTCGCTGTGTGGACGCTGCCAACACTGTGCGGAACGTCAACAACTTGAAGGGTTGTTTTGTTTGTTTCTTACTTTTCGAGGCGTGAGGGCGGGAGGGGGAAAAAAGAGTGCAGGGCGCTGTCCACCGCTTTTGTTGATGACACAGCCGACGTCTCCGTACCACTTGATGTCCAGTAGTTGACGAGCAGGACCAATGTCGCCTGCCGCGGGCAAGGTTTCGATTTCGCTTTGTGATTTTCGTTTAAACAAGGTTTGCAAGGAAACTATACAACTTTTTGAAAAACGAATGACATAGAAGCATTCATTAGTAGTTTTGACACGATAATCGCCCAAAATCCCAGAATTTTCGGAATTGACCAGAGTTGTTAAAAGCACAAAATAAGCAAAACAAAAAAAAAATTATAATTTTAGGTTTTTTTGCAATTTGAAAAGTTTATATATTTCTGCACATTTTCCGTTGTCACAGTTTTCTTAGAAAGTCATGTTTGGGCTGAAAATCACTTCTTACAAAAGCAAGTACGTAGCGGGTGACCACGCCTCCTTTTGGGATACGCTTCCTGTTTATCGATAAATTTTCCAACAAAACAAATTCCAGCACCGGATCTAAAAGCTTGTCTGGTAACAGATAATCTTAAAAATTATCTGGCAACTATGGCATAGCTTTTTTTTTTAACCAAGACAATCCCGAGACGCTGTGCGCGTTTTTTCCACGTGTGTACCGTGTGTACTTTCAAGCGCCTCTGTTTTTGCAACGACAAAATGGCGACATTGGATGCTGTTCTTTCATTCAATGGTGGTAGCATTGCACGAGCCAATATTTTGAAGTCCTGTGGATGGAACCCTGTGTGGAACACCAGTGCAGATTGCATCGTGAAATGCGATTCTTCTGCGGCCGCGATCTGCTTGATTTGTTTCCGTGACATGCGGGTTTGCAGTGGATTCCCGCGTTTGAGTCCGCAATCTGCGCACGCAATATCGGTTTCCGCGGCATCCGTTCCCGTGAGATGCGAGTTCTCGGCGGGTTTCCGCGGGTCCATCGCGCTGTGAAACGCGCGAATCTGCTGCGTCTGCAACCTGCGGTATCCTTTCCCGTGACACAGGAGTTCGTAGTGAATTCCGGCGTGTTTATCGAATCGCGAAACGCGAATTCGCCGTGTCCGTGATCAGTTCCCGCGTCACGCGGTTTGTAGCGGCTGCCCCCCCCCCCCCTTCCTGGTTCTTATCATTATTTCTGATAAAATTTTGCTGAGGCATCCCCAAAGATAGCCCACCCCATGTTTTTCACCATTTATCTCTTCATTTTGGGTGGGCGTTCGCTCGGAATTTTACGGTAGTAGTTAAAATAATTCTAGTTTAGTAAAAAAAAAAAACACAATTTCGAACAAAATTATATATATATTACAGGAATACTCCTAATAGTCACTGAGAAAATGTTCCTTAACGTTGCTTAAAATGCATGGAGAGTATAGGACTTACCCTGTGCCCCTAACTGTTTTTGGACGAGTCAGGCTCGCTCATGTTTTTGAGTTTTTGGCCGTCCCCAAACCGTTCGGAACAAGAACGGCTTGTCTGCTCTCTCCTGTTCACGCGCTCAACCATTTTGGACGAACCAGGCTCTCTCATGGCTTAGTTTGTGGCTGCACCAACAGATGGCACCCCTGGATTTTTAGAAAGTTTGCTCCCATTCTGTTTGTGGCTAGAAGTTTGATTTTGTAGGCAACGAATGTGCGATTTCGAAGACAACCACTAAACGGTTGAGGGTCAGAAATTTCCCAAACCTGAAAACGGTTAAGGGGTTTAATGAACCTTTCTCGAGCAACGAGCGCGGTCTGGGGGGTTGTCTGCAAACTGCAGATGGAGGGCAGCACGACGTGCTTTTGCCCGTCAAAACGCAATGGTGATAAGGCGGTTTATAGATTTTCATTGCTCTCTATGCACTATTTGCAACTCCAGCAACACGAAGGGTACCTAGCGGAAAAACACCGAACTGGCAGGAGCAGGTCTTTAGCAATTTCTATTCGTCTCTTGTGGCTTTCGTGATTACATGTCGTCGGCGGTTCGCACGACAGAACAGTTGTCCCGGCGACTCTGTCGTAACTGTAGTATCAGCTTGTTCCCAGGTCGCTCTGCACGCAACCTACGCAACCGCGTGAACCAGACATTCCGCGTTTATCAACGTTCGTCAGCATTGTGGAAGGACAGTAGGCAGCCCTTTCATTGCTTCCTCAAAGAAAGTCAAGCTTCTGGAAGCTCGCTTGCGCCAGCATATCGCTTCAGGTTCGAAACGTGGAGGATAAGAAGTGGGGCAAACCGTTTTGAGTCCAGTGCTTGCTTGTTGACGCCCCAGCGTTATGCGTTAAGCTGACACGTGGCAGGGCACAACCCGCATTAGACCGCCATATTTTCCCGATAGTGGCGTCCCCTAATGTCGCTGGAATCGCAACCACCTATATAGTCGCCGACCGATTATTCGGACTTCACGGGGACCGAAAAAACGTCCGAATAATAGAGCAGTCCGGAAAATCGGCAGATTGAAAAACTTGCCTTTATTACTTCCAAGTGGGCTTAAAAAAGCTGTAAATGGTGCCTCGTTCAGGTTACACCTCCGTTTCCGTTCGGCAACTTTCTGTTAGCTTGAGAATCGCTGCCTTCTTTTCTAGCATTATGGTCGAGTACTTTCTGCGCTTCTTAACGACACATCGCGGTGGCAGAACAACAGATGGGACCATGACGTCCAAGCCAGCGTTGTCCGAACAAGATAAGAGGCGCAAATCCACAAGCGCAAAATGGCGACTGGCGACACAAAGAAACGGAAAAACAAAGCAAAACAATAATGATGATGATGATGACGTGCAGCTAAATGGAAAAAAGGGCTAGCATAGCGTCGCCTAGCGGTAAAACTCAAGAGTACTCAAGTAGCGCTGCCAAGCCAAGCCAATCCATTTGCAGCCAACATAGAATTCAAAATGGCCGCTTCTCGATGGTGTTTTCCGCCGATCGCTCGCGACGATTTTGTCAGAATAATTGAACTTTCGGACTTCAAGCTGTCCGAAACATTGGTCGTGAATATACACTATTTTTATGGGGTAAGTCACGGTTCCGCCTTTAGGTCCGAAATATCGAACATGTCCGAATTATCGGAGTCCGAGAAATCGGTCGGCAACTGTAATGCTCAAAAAAAAAAAAAAAAAGAGAATCGTCAAAAAAAGATGAACACGCAAAGATGGGCGTTGACAGTGTTGGTCGTGCGGGACGGTGCTCTCCAAAAATGACAACAGAAGGAAGCAAGGATCAGGGTAGAGGGTGTTACGCATGCGCAGAAACTTTTTGGAAAAAGGTCCATTCGATTCGGTATATCGTAAGTTTCTTGTTTGTTTGGGATTAGAAATTTCAATATACCAAATCTTTTATATTGGAATATTGGAATTTACAATGTACACCAAAGTTTCAATTTGTAATATTGGAGTTTTTAATATGTCATATTTTTAATTTGGAACATTAGAATTTGCAATATACCAAATTTTCAATATGAAATTTTGGAAATTCCAGTATGCCAAATTTTCAGTTTGGTGTATTGGAATTTCGAATACCATATGCATTTGGTGTATTAAAATTTTCAATATACGAATTTGGTATATATAGGAAATGTATGGGCCATTACAGAGATCTTTTTGGGATAGGCAAGTGTTGCAGAGGGGAAGGGGCACGTTTGTTCCCGACGTTCTCTAGTATACCGCGTTCACTCGAGTAACAGGCGCACATTTTATGAACAAGGCCCGGGCCTCTGCTTTCCCGCAGAGCACAGATACACCCAAGCTTTGCATTCCACACGAGAAATGTACTTAATACAGAATCGGAGAAAACGATTATTCGCAAAGGAAATGTCGACACAACTCGAATCACAACTTGGCCTCCCCCTTCTAAAAACATGCAGAACTGCATCCACCCTAACCATACTGCCCAAGTTTTACCACCACCTCCCTTTCCAGAGTAACTTGTACCGGACACCCGCACCACACACCTCACGTGCCTATTAAGTCTTGCAAACTGCTTTCATCTATTCCTAGGACTAATACCTTTAAGCTTTCCCCCTTGCAGCTTGCTATCAGCAATTGGAACGGACCAATTCAATAGCAGTGATATTTTTACGACTTATAGCCCAATCTTTTCATTAGTATTCTTTATGTTTTTTTTCTTTCATTTGGCCAATGTGCCCTACATATACAAAGGACTGTGTGCCCCCCTTATGTAAAGCCCCACGTGGGCATTTAAAGGATTAATAAATGAAATGAA
Source organism: Ixodes persulcatus (assembly GCA_013358835.2). Classification (NCBI taxonomy): domain Eukaryota; kingdom Metazoa; phylum Arthropoda; class Arachnida; order Ixodida; family Ixodidae; genus Ixodes; species Ixodes persulcatus. Next base: position 553,408 of record JABSTQ010009379.1, read on the forward strand.
ATCTGCACAGATAAGATTTCCTTGTGATGTCTGTCCTGTAAGCCTCTGCGATGCTCCCGTCGATCGCATGATCGGCTATTTGTTAGTTCTGCGGGAAAGTGGACTCACAGCCTTTGTTCGCGAATGGTGCACCTATTACCCGAGCAAATATGGTCAGTCAGATGCAGTACAAACCCAAGTGGGTTACGAAGAATTGAGGCAGTAGTTTGTGGGATTTTGTTTTTATTTCCAAAGAGGGGGTGTGATACGGGAAGAAAGGTCTGCATTTCAGTTTGACAATGTAAACCACCCCCTTCTTATACTTATTTTTGTCAATAGTGTAGTGTTAGTATCATAAGAAGCATATAAAAGCTTGAATGAACAGAAAATTACACAAAAAAAATATTTTCTTTGCCGCAAATGCTCTATGGATGCATTCGTCATGTAGCAGTTTATTGACTTGGGAAACATGCAACCCAGTAGGCGCATGCTGCGACGTCCTTGTGCAATCTGTACTCCATTGTTGCATTTCTGGATTGCAGCATTGCATTTTCATTCAAAGTTGGGACAATGGAAAGAATGTAGGATTTAAACAAGCTGCCTAAATCGACTTCTGTAATTCAATAATGCTTTTAAGATGGCTTTTGTTTCTTCATATTTTTTATCAGGCGAATTCCACAGCTCCCTGCAGTGCTGCCCTATTTTGCTAAAGCTATGATACGGGTCACATATTATGAGCGTCTATAATATGATTCTTTTACAATTTTCTACTTATGGATAAAAGCTGTACAATTTTCACGAAATGGGACAACACACTGTGTCACGAGGCTGATTCACGATTCCTGCGTTAGAAATTTCTTAGAATCGCTTCTCGCAGGTGAGTACAATGTGTGTCGCGTTTGTTATCTGGCACTTCCTGCCGGTCTGTTTGGGTTTCTGTTGTCAGCTTCGCTTTCTACAGTTGGTGATGCCAACACTTTTTTTTTTTGTTGTTTTTAACATTCAGCATTTATGGATGGTTTGTGGTGTGTTTGCTTCCCCGGCTTTTAGACCTGCCTGGTGTGGGTTCACTTCTTGTCAACCTGTCTGTACCCTGCGACAATCAATGTTACTCTGTCTTTTTGTGACTAATACCTGCTTTCTGTGGAATGATGGCCACTTCGCAAACGGCGAAGGCACTGTCGTTGAGCTGCAAGTGTTTCGCTTGTACGTATTATTGTGTTGTGCCTCATGCAAGAGGTGAGATCTCTGTGTTTGGTATAATGTTCAGTTATGAACCTTCATAATTTAATAAAGCAAAAGCGGGAGTTTCCCCCAAAAGCATAAAATTGTTAAGGAACCATGTGCCCATGTCAATTGCTAAGCAAGCTAACCCTTGATTTTACGGTTTATTTTTATTTCCATTGTTTTTGGTAGAAATTCCAGTCATCCCTTTTGTTTTGTTGCTTTATGACTTGCCATAAAATACTGATCATATTCCCATGTCTCAACACCCAACTGCCACCTACTTTTGAAACATTTGAAATATTGGCAAATTACATATCAAGTGCCCACTCCAGCAAACCCCTCAGCCTTTACTGAATCACTCAGCCTTGTGGAGAGTCAGTCCTGTTTTTCCTGCGTTGAGCTGGCTGTCTTAGAATCACTGGATAGGTTTCTTGAGTATTGCACTCCCTTTCTCTTTGCCAACAATTTTTTGTTTGTTTTGTTGCGGTTGGCGGCTCAGTCACCATTCTGAGTCTAAAATTCGGACCCAGTCTAAATTAGTCACACCTACCGGTCGCTGTGACGCGTCATTCCACTGTGAGAGTTTCTCATTCTATCAGCAACTTTGAATCTGTACATGCAATCAGTTAATTAGCCTTCCTTATCTGCACTTATCTCCAAGAAGGATGTAGTAATCTATTTCTTTTTTCTTGTCTTAAATTTTTTTTTTTTTTTTTTATACTGCCACCATTGTTAAAATTGAGCTCCACTAGTGGCGGCATCTAGCGGAGGCAGTGGGAACCTGGGTGTTCACTTATCTGGCTCTTTCTCCGTTTGAGAAAGTATAATTTTGTTTTAAAACAAAAGGTAAAAGCTTATTTGTAAGGTCTGTTGTTACAGGTCAATATGGAATGATTGGTGTCTGAAAATTGATCACTTGTGGGCGTAAAAAGATGTTGGTGTACGAGAAAATTGTTTTCTAGAACAACCTGTCACTGCACAATCAGATGGGCTTACTCAGCTCAAAGTAGAGTGTACAAAAACAAACCCTGCTGGCAAATGGATCAAAAAGGGCGGTTCGGTACTCCAAAAACCCATCCAGTGAATAGGCTATCTTCTGGAAGGATTTCCCTCGTGCTAACCGCGATGCCTGGTGGCTTGCCCCGACGGTCTCTTTCGCAAGATTCGGCCAACGCACTGTTTGTGCGTTCCATCTACCTGGTCTGCCACCGGCTCATCTCTTCGTGGAAGACGGACATGCACGTTTCGCTGGCTGCCCTGGAGGTGCTCTCGGGACTGGCTAGGATACGCCAGCCCCAGCAGGGTGGGTGACCTCTCCTCGCTACTCGGGAGCGTCTGCTTTTCACATCCGCTATTGTTTTAAAGCAGAATGTTTTTGTGGGCTGGTTTCTAAGTCTAGAGTATCACTATGTTGCCAAGCGCATGACTGAGAAGGAACGCTTCTCTAGAAGATTCAAGTTTACTCCCCGAGTGTAAAAGATGAAAAAGCCAGCACGACCTCGCCGAGTCATTGTCCTCCTAGCTCACTCTCGAACATTCTAGGTTGAATGTTCGATATACCTGGTGTAGCAGATAAGGAGCCGAGCATGGCCTTGCCGATTCACTCACTCTCGCGGTTTCGCTCTGGCGAGCTGTCATGCCTACGCCGCGGCGTTCTTTCCTGCTTTTTTGACGCTCATTCTCTTTTGTTTCTAGTGCAAGTTTGCCGATTAAAACATTTTTTTTTTTTCAGTGTTACTTCGGTCAATCTTTTTCCATCCGCAGCAATATTTATTGACAGGATTAGAAAGGCAAGGAGTTTCTCCTAAAAAAGCGCCAAAAAAACACAAGGACGTGGAAGTAGGCAGACGAGAGTGCATTCGCGACTGGTTTTTATTTTTGAAAACTAATCATATATATAGCTTTGAATTAACACATTAATCTCTCCTAAGTTCTGTGTAACCCCCGCAACAAAAGAGAATACTCATTCACCGATAAGGAAAGGGGCCTATCGCTTATGCATTTTTTGCCTTTCGCCTGGATTTCGAAGGCCTCGTGCAGCTCTCTAGAAACCCTATCCGGGCATCTAGCCAGAAACCCGGTGTCGCCAAATGATGGGGCACATGGGTAGTGACTGCAGTGAGTGGCAAGATGTCCCGATGGAGTGGCTTTCGTCGCCGCGGCGTGTTCACTTGCACAATCCGTCTGGCCGATATAAGACGAGCTGCATGGTGTTGGAATTTCGTAGACAACACCCGTAGTACACTCCGTGTATTTTGTGCGGTGCCGGGTATCGCAGGGATCTTTCGATACAATGGGATTGTTGATCCTACGGCACAGCCGCGCCAGCTTATTGGGGGCAGTAAACACTAAAGGCACGTCGTAGCACGAGGCAACTTTCTTGAGATTATGCATGACTGTGTGTGTAAACGGGATTACCACCGGCCTCATCGTATTCCTGTCGCGGGGCTGCCTCTGTAATCCTTTAGTCTTCTTTACCAGGTCCTCTGCCAGCTCGACCAGAGTGCCCTGGGGGAAACCGCTCTCTTAAGCCTCGCAACCTGTTTATCGAAACTTTCTTGTGCACTAAGCTTGCAGGAATTTTTAAGGGCTGCCTCCAGACAGATAGAGGCAATGCTTCTTTTCACAACTTTGGAATGAGCAGAGCTATACGGGAGAATGGCCTTTTTTGACCTAGGCTGGTATGTCCAGCAAATCTGGTCCTTTTGGAGACTTAACCGAAGGTCCAGGAACTGCAACTGTCATTCCCTTGGCTCCTCATGCATATCGTTTAGGCCAGTGCCACATGTCCTAAACACCTCCGACACTTCTGTCACTTCACATTCTAGTATGTCAGCCTGATTACTCAGAATGTGGAAACCATTCACAAATCTGAACATTTTGAGCCTGCTAGAGACCCGTAATTTCTCTAAGATGGCTCTTCTGCACGCACTGAGAAAACTGTTGCAAACACGGACACCACTGGAAGTGATGTCCGTTGATGTTGTAGTTGTTGTTGGTGGCATCACTAGGGTCTGCAGCACTTAATGGGGCGGGCTGCCGCGACCCCCCCCTTCGCACTTTTGTTTCAAGCAACAAAGCTTAAAGGGCCACTGAAAAGAAAAAAAAAATGTGTTTTTTTATACAGTCTGGTTGGGACACGCGCGCCAAAAAATATTTTACGCAAAAATATATTTTTTTATGGCAATATTGACGGCGCAAGATTTCTTTTAGTTGCGTCTGAATTATGCGCGCAGAGTCCATGATATCACGGGATGGTCATACACTCTTTCCACCTCTATGAAATGGTCATGCACTCTCTCCACATCGACGTGAAGGCCACAGCTTCTCCACCTCTCCTCCATGTAACCGAAATGCCGAGAGAGAAAAAAAATGGAAAGAGGTGTCTACCAACTAAATTGCGTCTCTCACCGTCAATATTGCTCTAAGAAAAGTTTTATTTTACAGCAGAGCTGTTAAGGGCTAGTTTCCCCAGGATCGTGTCCCCCGCAAAGAAATGTTGACACAAAACTGGTTGCCGCCGTCACTCATAGATGGCGGTAGCTGTCCAGAGTGTTGTACATAATGATTGAAAACCTGAGACTGTGGTTTGAAAACGGAAAATCGTGAAGTAGGAAGAAAAAAGGGGGACAGACAACGTCTCAAACGTTGTACATAATGATTGAAAACCTGAGACTGTGGTTTGAAAACGGAAAATCGTGAAGTAGGAAGAAAAAAGGGGGACAGACAACGTCTCAACGTTTGAGACGTTGTCTGTCCCCCCTTTTTTCTTCCTACTTCACGATTTTCCGTTTTCAAACCACAGTCTCAGGTTTTCAATCATTATGTATAACTTACACCAGCTCGCCTGCACTTTAACCGTTTTTTCAGAGTGTTGTGTTGGCCGGTTGTCCGCTTGCCGCCGTCGCTCATAGATGGCGCAACCTTTCGAGCCCTTCCACTCTGGTTTGCCAACTTGCGGCCGGCCATTACTTCATTCTCACCGTAGTGCAGCTTCTCTGGTCTTCCTTCTTCACCAAAGTGGAAAGGCTAAAAGTTTTTCGTCTACGATTCATTTTTTGACACACGTGTCCCAACCAGACCGTTTAAAAAAATTTTTTTTTCTTTTTAGTGGTTTTTTTAAACGAGAGGGCAGGAGTGGTCCACCCCTACCTACCTTTCCCCCGCCTCCCCCCTAGTGACACCACTGGTTATTGTCGTTATTGGTGTTGTAGTTGATGATATAGATGTAGGGCATCCGTCGTCGATGTTGCCAAATCCTTGAAAAAGATCGCCCGCAGCCCGCGGAAATCAAATCCGGGCGAACGCGTTGCCACTTAGCTGTGCCACAGCGTAAATAACCTGCTTTAAACTTAGGGTTTTTTTAGTACCCTATGCCCACTGGATGCGCTCTCTAAAGAAAAAAAAAAATTGCCTATAACAAAATGTCGTCGTAGCTTTGTCAACGCCAGAAACTCGTGCCAGGAGACGTGCTTTCACGGTGCCCCGGAACAAAAGCGTAACAAAAGCGTTCGGAATGGAACAAAACAAACGCATTCGAAACAAAACAGATGTCTATTTTGTTCCGAAGGGTTTTGTGCACGCACCCCAATGCCCCATGGTGCGTGAACGCGACGCCGATTCTCAATGACTTCGCCATAACGTGTCGCAGCTGTCGTCTCGACTATACTGCGTATTAACACGGGATTGCTCCATTTTTTTTTACTTTGACCTGTCTTCGTGCGCTGCTTTCATCGATTCCCCTTGTATTCACAACAGACTCCCTGGAGTGTCGGCGTGCCGTGAAGTGGATCTGTGACTTTGTGGTGTACCAGTGCCAGCGTCCTCCGCCGTTCCACTCCCGCGACCTCCACTCGACCATCGTGGCGGCCTTCCAGTGCCTCACCACGTGGCTCATGGCGCACCCACTGCTGCTGCAGGACAAAGAGTGCGTGCACTACGTGCTCGAGGTGGTCGAACTCGGCATCTCCGGCTCCAAGTCGCAGGCAGGTGGCAGCACTGCTTGAACCTAGAAATAGTGTGTGCTCAGGTTGCGCAGTGTTTGCAACCAATCGATCAAACGCAAGAACTCTAATTTTGCAAAAAGAAATGCTCTGCTCAACGTCCGACGCCTCGAGTTGCACGGGGCGTAAGGGTGCAGCTTCCTTTTTTTGGGGGTGCCAGTCTTGACGTTTTTTTTTTTTTTCTCTTTCAGTGACGTCAGAAAGATGGCGTGTTTTTACTGAGGGGCATAGTGATGCCATTTTTCTCTGAGAATTTGGTGGCAGTGCCTCTTTTGTTCCAATATAGACTAGTGATAAATGTTTATAGCCATGGATCTAGTGTACCTGGAGAGGATGTCTTTTGGCTAAGCGAGTGCAAGTTATGGCAGTCAATTGAATCGGAATGGTCCAAGCCCCTGAAATACTATGTCGATAATACAGTGATGGTGCGGGCGAGCTGGTATATGTACACCATTTTCTTAAGACTCCCGAGTCTGGGTGAAAAAAGTCTTGGCAGAAAAAATCTAAAAGTTGACAAGAAAGCGATGCTAACTATTTGCCTGCAATGTGCACATATATGTGGTTGTGAGATGAGCTTTCAGTTAAGAAACAGTGCCTACGCTTGTATAAGATGTGTAAATTTTTTTTCATGAAAACATTTTTTTTTGTCTTTTTATGCCACACAGATGAAGTTAATAATTTCTGATCAGTGGTAGTGTGTAGCTACATTCCCCCCATCCCACAGTGGTGATTTTATGCATGGCAGTGCATAGCAACGTTCCGCCTCATTTCGTTATCATCTTTCCCGAACGGCACGTGGGTATCGTGGAAAAGCCTGCCTCGGAGAAGGCTCTACACGCAGTGCACGTCTGCTATGACGGACGGCGAAACTTATCCGTCCACCACCAGTTCTTTGACAAGAAATAAAGTTTCCGATGGCAAAGCTTCGGGCAGCGGCTGGCATAACTGTGAAGGGGTCATTTTTGTGTGCTTGCAGCCCAAGGTCTCCGATGTCCCCCTGCTCAAAGCTGAGAAGGAACTGAAGCCGTCTTCGCTGCGAGTCAAGGATGCTGCCGAGGCTGCACTTTCCTGCATGATGGACCACGTGGTGAGACCCACTGCCCCAAGATGGTTGCATTATGCGAGTGAATTCTAGTCTAAAAGGTTAAAGTAGAACTTTTTGAGGAAAGTGTTCTGGATGCCTATGCACAAACGTAAATGCAAGCTAATAGAAGGTCTTCTAGTATACTCCATAGCAGGGTGGAGAATCAGAAGTCAGAATGACCTAAAGCATGATTTAAATCTGACCAGTCTCGCTTTTAATAGTTTAAATCAAATCTTTCGCGCAAAAATAATCCCAAAAATAGTTTTTTTTTATTAACCGTTTGTGTATAGTTTGATGCTTTCTACGTGCATTGAAATCAGAGAACTGACTAGCAAGAAAGATTTAAATCAGGCTGAGCAAGAGCAGAAAGCAGTGCTCTTTTGACGAAATCGGGGCATTGAGCTTTCTTTCTACTTTCCGCTTCGTTCGTCTGTTACGTGACCTCCCATGCAAGCAAATCGGAATGCAAAAGATGAGAATGACAACTCGAAAAGTGATGTCTTATTGCGAGCCAATCAGAACGCGAAAGAAAAGCGAATAAAGACTTATAGCTCACTAGAAAAGAGCAAGCTGTTTTTGCTTTAGTATCGTAAGGGTTACATAAATAAAAAGTTGTTAAACCGTAACTTCAAATTTACAATAATGCTTTTGTCCACATTGTTATCAGTGATCGAACGAATAGATGAATTAATCCTGTGTTTAAAACCACATAGAGTGATAAAGAGTCACTATTTTCTAGCTACAGTGATTTAAATCAAATAAGGCCAATTTAAATCAAATAGTAAATCTAATTTACCTAATTAAAAAAAAATTGTGATTCTTTTTTAAATTTTGTTTTATAATAAACTTGAAACTAGAAAAATAAAACTACAGACAACTGCACACAGTACAGTCGAGCCCGGTTATATCGCACCCGGGTATTTTGAATTATTGTTTATATCAAACAGTCCAAACGTCCCTTTGATAATCACACGTCATAGTATAGGAGCGTTGTTTTTCTGTATCGAACTCCCATGGCGGGGACACTACACTCATATAGCCAACAACGCCTATGGCCTGTCGCTTCTCCCGGGGTCAAATTGCACAGGGGGCGAGCTTGCGTTGCGAGGCTGGCAGACCGCCAAACCAGCATACCCACACGGGGATCGCACGGGGATGCGCAGCCAGTGAAAGAGCAGTTGTGAAAAAAAAAAGGGCAACTGTAAAAAAAAAAAAGAAAAAGAAAAACAGAAGAAAAGGTGGAAGATGGCAAAAGCAAGGGGAGGGGCACGCGTGAGCGTAAAGAGGGCAGGGAGTGCCCGTTGTTGGAGTGCTCGCTGTTGGAACGCCCGCTGTTGGAACGGTAGCGTGCGCTTCTTCCATTCTTTCCTCGAACACTGCTGTCGCTGCGCGACTCCTTAGCCCCAAAATAAAATAAGCAAAAAAAAAAACAAACAAAAATCTTTGTCGTGTCGAGTGTGTCGACAACAATGGTTGAGCAATCACAGTTTGAATGCCTTATCTTTGTCTACCCTTTACTTTTGCCCCTTATTGCATTGCCCGTTTTTTCTTTTTTTTCCTTTTCTTTTTTGCTGCCTGAATTTAATGAGGTTTATTTTTTGTTGCTTGCTTAACTTTATTCTACTATGGATCAAGAGTTTTTTTTTTTTTTTTCTGTGGCTCGCTTTTTCCGTTTTTTTTCTTCATTTTTTAAAATCATTTTCGTTTTTTGTCGTTGGCGCTGTGTGGAGGTCCAGGCATGCGCGTAAACGATCGCAGTACGCGACAATGTTTGCAATCTTCACCAGTGAAGTTCTACTGCATTTAGCGTCTCTTGGAGGCTCTATTTGGTAAGGTCCCGTTTGTCGTGGCCTTTGCTATTAGCAGAAGCGCGCGGAAATTTCAGCTGGAGCTTAAGTTAACATATTTTTGTATATCAAATTATCGATATATCGAACTGTTTTACGATCCCCTTCGAATTCGATATATCCGGAGTCGACTGTATCTCAGAAATGCTGGGCGTGGTTGCGTTTTTCTTCTTTTTTTGCCCCGATGTCAGGTTTCTTGTGGAGGTAGTTAACCAGCTTTCATGTGTTTGTATTCTTTTACTTTTAGTGAAAGGGTAAAGTTGGGGTGTTCTGGGGATTTGGTGGTGTTGAATGCGAAGTGTTGCTCGCGACTTTTGGTTGGAGATTGGGACTGGTTGGTAGATAAGGACATTGAAACACAGTTGTACCACATTTTGCACCGCTAATAGTCCCTTTTACAAGTTTCCTGTTGTCTATTGGTGGAGTTTAAGGAATACACGCGGACGCCGTAGCCGGTCACTGTTGGCCACGACTGGCACGTTGACAGTGTTTTGAGAGCTTGCATTCTTGCTGGTGTTCCCATGCCGCCTGGACGGTGCCTTTTCATTAGAGGTGCGTGAATATTGTAAACTTAAAATAATTTGCGAATAGCATTTGCCATTCAGTTTAATTTGCATCACCCTTTTACCGTTTGAAGTATTAGAGTTATTCAAAGTTACAAAATTACAAAGAACATCTTCAAAATTTTCCTACTTCTCTCGTCAAGCTCTACCACCCTGCACCGGCGCCGCAGCGTCGACCTTTGCCACATCGCACCGGCGCGCACTTGACAAACTTCATCGCTTTGTACCGGCGTGCCAGGAGAAACGACCGACGTCTAGGAGCGTCTCAATCGGCTCGACGGTCACGGAAAGTTTGCTCGCCCACTCGTAAAAATTACCGGCGTGGCAGAAAGTCCTCATTCAGAACGCTAACCCTAGTGGTAGCATTAGACGCCCGTGACAGCCCGTCCAAGAAAAATGGCATAAGGTGTCGACGTCCAGTTCACGTTACCCGTGTCACGCGGTGCACGTGGGTGCACCGTGACCTGGCTCACGCTATAGTTCCCGGCAGGACAGGGAAGTCTCTCGGTCATCTATTCCCCAGTGTGAACTTCCCACCCGAGATAACGCTTCGAGCGAAACGCGGTTCTCGTCCTGTCCGTCACCATATTTGCCGAGCGCCGACAACACAGATCCTCCGACGATCGAAGGTCGTCGCAGTGAGAATAGCCGCTCTCTTTCGTCGCAACAGGGCTACTTCCCCAAGCTGGCGGGGCCGGAGACGCTGTCGTCCCTTCTGGACGAGGAGGCGCTGCTCAAGTTTGGCCACCCCGACTTGGCAATGCCCGTGCCAGAGGCCGTTGGGAAGCACTTCCGCTACTTCGTCACCCAGAACTCCGCCATCGTCGCCATCCTCGAGGAGAATCTTGGCAACGATCAGGGTACAGAGCCTTTTGGTGCACCTCCAGTTGAAGGGACTCTGAGCTCTCCCACAAAACTTTTTTAGGTGCTTAAATATAACATGTAGTATGTCACAAAAAAAAATCTTTTCTTGAAAAAAAAAAAAAAAGGTGAAATGTTATGTTGTGAGCCACATTTTGAGTCAAAAGTGATTCCGAACATTCTTCTTTTTTTTTTTTTTTAGACGTTGACTTTGAAATAGAGGCGTGTTTGGAATCGCTCGCAACTCAAAATGGGCCTCGCGGTGTAAACATTGCACTAAAATGTTTTCTTGAGCGGGGGAGGGGGGCACATTGTTTTTGTGACATACGTGGGCATTTCTACTTTTAAATCGCACGCTCAATCGGCGTGAAATTTGCGGGTGGTGTTTGTAGCCATGTAGAAGGAGGGCATGCAAAGTTTCAGCCCTGTGAACCAATTTTATGAGGTTCTCTACCCCCCCCCCCCCCCCCAAACGAAGTAAAGCATAGCTTTGCATGGAATCTGCTCAGTGAATCTATCGTTGAGAAATGGTGTTGATCACCACATATTCTTCTGGTGGAATGCATACTGGAATACTTGTTGCCGGTTGCTAGGAAAAGAAATTAAAAAAATACACACAAGCAGGGTACTGCTTTTGTATGCCAGCATTATTTATATGTATTTGTAAAGTGAATAAAAACATTATTATTACTATTATTATTATTATTATACATTTTTCAAATGAAAAAAAGAAAATTAGGATTTTTTTTTGTATATGCCAAGTTTTGCATATTACAATTTTTCATAATAAAGGAACATGGAAATACAAAATCAAAGTTCATAGTAACCGGCTCGATAAAATTTCGGCATATAATCCACAAATATTAAGTCTCTCGGTAGTTTCGTACTGAAACAATAGTTTTATTAAGGTGGGATTTGCTGCCAAAAAGTGAAGTTGAGATAAATGCACTTGAGGTTTCAAGGTGACGTTTTAAAAATTTCTTTTTGCGTCTTAAATGTCAGAAATCCTTTCCAGCAGTGTAGGTGATGTCTTCCTGAAACTTCTGATATACTGACATTGCTTTCAGCTATTTTCACTTGTGGATGACGAGTGCTACGCAGTGCAGCACACCTCACCAACATAGCTATAAAGAATAATTATTTTTGACATTGTTTGTCAGTGCACATTGACAAGACTTTGTGAGTGTGTTCCTTGTTATCCATACATGCCAAAACTCTGCAGTTCTGAATATGCATTTTTTTTGGAAAAAAGGTGTAATTCAAAATAGTGTCCCCTTTTTTTGTAAAAAGTCATTTATTTCTATCAATTTTCTCTTCTGAAAAAATTGTTAACTTCTTAGTCTTCTGTGTCTTCGACAAAAAGTCAACATTTTTTATAAAAGACATCCGTAAAGTGACAAAAGCATTCCATGGCCGCATTCCTTATTAAATTTCAGTCAGGAAAAGTGAAGAACGAGCCTTCCCTGTATTGCCATTATCAAACGATAGACTGACTAAAATGGAATTTATACCAAAAAGTGGAACGGAGAAAAATGCGTTCAAATTGCTCCAAGCCCTACCTTTTCTTTAGCTTCGGTGGACAGAAAATAATTTATAAAAATTTAACTATGCAGTGTAAAGTAGTGAAAATTTCTGGGAATACTCTCTAGATGTTGGTGGATGTAAATATGTAATTTTTCAAAATCAGTGTTTTTTGCAGAATTTTTCTTTTTCTGGGTAGTGTCCCCCCTTAAACTATGTTTTTTCTGGCAGTTCAGAGTCCTGCTATTAATTCTCATAACCTGCGATCACTGAATAGAAATAAATTGCTTTCAGGCGCCCTTCCAACTGTGACCTTGTTAGTGAGGGTGCCGTTTGGGAGACACGCCTGGACCATGCAACTACGTCATCTTCCGAGGCACAAGGTGCGAGGCATTTGATTTCTTCTACGGTTTTCAGCTCGTCCTATAGCAGGCTAGATGGATGCATCTGGCTGGGTCGGGGCCAAACTCCACGCCTATTTTCCCGGGTAGGGTCGGGCTTTTTAAAGATACCCCCGAACCAGTTTAGACCTTCTAGATGTGGTTCCAACTGGGCTTGGTGGGGCCTTTCAAATGCCGCGTGAACCGTGATAAACGTTTCAGATGATCTGGATCATGGGTCTCCAAACGTCTTGGCCAAGGGGCCGGATCGGGGATCTGTCACAGTCTCGAGGGCCGGAATACAAACGAGTGAATGTAAATGAGGAAATACTAAAGTAAACCTAAATAAGCATCTAAATGATAAAATTTAAACTACAATAGAAGAGGCACCCTTTTTCATCCACAATGTGGGAAGAAGTAAAAGCGATAGCTGCAGCACGTTCGCGCAATGCGGGCAAAATGGTGTCGTCACGCACCCTAGGACAGAGGTGCGAAGTACTTCATGCACCCTGACGTCGTGGTTGGCATCATGGATGCCACCGACGACTGCCATGACCGCTTGGTGACGGGTGAAGTAAGCGGGCAAGGTGAGACACCGGATGCGCGCGTCAACTTTCTTCGTAAGCTCTCCAGGTCGACGGCGGTGCCGGCGTGCGTCGTCGGCACTCTGACATCGGACACCACGTGGAGGCCCAATTCCGCCGCGGCGAGGTTGCGGAACCACTCGTTCTTGCGGCCGCCAAGGTCAACGATGAAGTCGCCGGTTACAACGAGCGGGACGGTGTCGCGGCGCAGAGCACAGAATTGGCGAAGCGCAAAATCGGTGAAATGTCTGTTGCGGGTTGGCCACGTTGAAGGTCTTCGCCCACGGGGGCCACAGAAGTCTGCTGTAAACCGAGCCGTTCCCTCCGCGCTTGCTCCTGGAACAAAGTATGGCGTTGGCGCGGCGGCACCATTAGGAAGAGTCTGCGGCAGTGACGACGCTGGTGAAGGCACAGGCTTCTTTGGTGGTTTTGAGCGGTGAATGGAGGGTGTAAGTTCAATGTTCGGCGACGAGTGGAAAGGGGGACGCATGATTTTTGCGTGGCATTGGCACGGTGTGCGTTGCCACTGGGAACAACAGACTTCATTCTCCTCGTGTCATGAGGGAAGATAAGGGTTTTTCCGTCTCTGCTGCGACGACAGACAGCAACAAACGCTCACACCAAAATCCCTGCAAAATGTCACTCACACAGCTACGTATCGCTTAAAAAAAGAAAAAAGTGGTTTGGACGCGTATACTTTATTTTTGAATTCAGTATGTTGCTAATTATGACAGAAAATCGTGACCCAGAAAGCTCCCCAGGCACAAGTCGTGCATAGGAGCTTTTGGCATATTCGCGCGAGGCAGAAGACTACTGGTAGACCCGATGACGACAACACGCAATAGTTAAGACACGGAACTCGAAGCACGACATGATGCAAAGGAATTTTAATGCAGTTACACAGACACGAAACGGGAGACTACGAATAGTGGTGCTGGGGATGACAATGTACAACACATAATACGGCGAGAGAACCCATGTTTGGATGCACTTTTGTCTCGTTCTTTCCGGCATCTTCGTTCGCGCCTTCAGTGCGTCTCAGCGCCGTTTTTTAATGCGCGTTTATTTCCGCATTGGTAGCGGTGGGCCGCGAACCGGGCCTCACCGAAAAGACCTGGGTTTGGAGACCCCTGATCAAGAGGAACCTGTGACACGTAAAATGCGGTTTCGTAGCTGGCTTCCCGCCTGACCCGATTCATTCTACCATAACACCGAGCGCGTGCCCCTGGTGGCTCGGTTTGTCCTTGGGGAGCTCTCCTGTAGTGTGACGACAAGTTTTCAGGCAGGAGGCGTCCAAAGACTGGTTTACACGTTTTCGTTCAGTGTGATCAAGTACATTGTGACTTCTCGTAATCGCTTACGACAAAGGAGAGCACGCAGGCACTATCTATCGGGTTTAACACCTGCGACCTGCATATCTTTCTTGCATCATGCCTTCACTGTTTGCTCGAAATCAATCTCACGACATTAAAAAAGACACTTTTTTTTATGGATTGTGCGTAGATTTTATCTCGCAAGTACTGCAAAACCTTCAGTCTTGTAGTTGGATGTACGGGGCCCAATCGAGAAAACTGATTGTGGTTTTTCGACCCGCAAAAATAAACTGTGCGGCGCAGAAAGCCGAAACTCCGTGAGAATGTGATGCAAGCGGCGGTGACAGAATGCGAAAATCGGAGAATGTGACGTCACCCGGATCGACAGATACGTACGAGACAAGAAAACAAATTGTTTTCACGAACCGATGTCCGTCGAAGCTTAATGTTCGTCGAACCAAAAATTGACATCGCAGGTGCCTGAAGCATTATTGCGGTGAAAAAAAAACAAAACCTGTCAGCGAGAAAGACAATACTTTTGCCTTCTTTCTGACAAGTCTCTTTTACGAAAACAAATGCTACAGGTGCCCGCAATGTCATTTCTTGGTTCGATAAATATATTAGGCTCATAGAAAAGTTTTGTTTTTATCCAATATCTTTTGAGCCACGTAAAGTCGTGTTCTCTAACTTTCGCATTTTGCCATCACCACTAGCATGACATTTTCGTTGAGTGGAACTCAACGAGAATGTGTGATTCCTCTCAAATGCAAATGTGTGATCCAGCCTTGTGGGCCGTGGTGTGACAGCCAAGTTTTTACAAACTCGTTGCAGTTTCTTTTTTTGCTGACCCTAAAGCGGCGGCCTCTATTTTCGTTTGAATGCGCAGTCCGGGGCTCGGAGTACGGTTGCCAACCCTGGACGTCCCATGCCACAGTACGACCCTCCGCTGCACAACCACCCGCCTCCGAGCTACTTTCCGGAGACCACGGCGGACATTCCTACATGCGAGATGTGAGCACCCAGTGGCAGGAGGGCCGAGTGTTTTAATGCGGAAGGTTTCATAGGGCCGGGTTGCGTGGGAAAAGCGCCACATTACGCTCGGCCGACACGCGGGTCAAGGTGACAACCCGACGTTATGTGACGTTGTGACATACGAGACACGCTGATGCCACCTGACTGTGACATTGTGATGTCACGTGACACCCTGACATCAAGGTCATATTAGTGAAGACGTCACAGTGTCAAGTGACACCCTGACATCAAGGTCATGCAAGTGAAGACGTCACAATGTCATGCGACATGTCGCGTGAAACCCTGACATGAAGGTCATATAAGCACAGACGTTGCAGTGTCACGTGACATGTCACACAAAACCCTGATATCAGGGTCATGTAAGTGAAGACGTCATAGTGTCATGTGACACCCTGACATCAAGTCAAATAAGTGAAGACGTCACAGTGTCATGTGATATGAAGCTCTCTCATCAAGGTCATATAAGTGAAAACGTCACAGTGTCATGTGATATGAAGCCCTCTCATCAAGGTCATATAAGTGAAGACGTCGCAGTGTCACGTGACATATCATGTGACATCCTGACATCAAGTCATATGAGTAAAGACGTCACAGTGACATGTGACATGTCATGTGACACCCTGACATCAAGTTTGTATAAGTCGTGACATCATCTCACTTGCCATGATGATGTCCTGTGAGATCATCAGGTCACATGACAGATCATCAGGTCATGTCACATGACGTCACGAGGTCACATGACATCGTGCAACACCGCGACGTGACATGACTTAGTCACGTGACCTTACGTGGAAAAAGGCAGCTTCACGAACAGTACTGTACAGTGCAGACTGTGTTTTAGATCAAAACAAAAGCTGTATATAAAAACTTATTTCCCGGAAGCTTGGGTTTTTCTTATTCAGGGACAGGTCCGATTCCAGGTATTTTTTCTTGGTTTTCCTTGATTGTGATAAAACTGGGTCAGGGGCTAGTTTTCTGTGTTTATTGGTAGTTACGAAAACATAAAAACAGAAGCCGGTTGTAATCAAAGAGTCTAGACTTCTTTCTGACCTCTCCCGTGATGGTCCTTGTCACGGTAGCGACAAGAGCATTCCGGATCCGACGAGCTCCACGCTGACCCGAGAGGAGGCGCAGATGTTGGGCTTCCTGGACCAGCAAGCCAAGATGGAGAAGAGCGTGTGCCGGCGATGGGAGGACGCCATGTGGCAGCCCGGAGCGTCCAGCACCAGCACCGACTGCAAGGCGCCGAGGCAGGGAACACTCTTCTTTACCTCGTTTTGCTTTCGACTTTTATGTACCCCCGCACTCCTCACACAGACAACATAAGCTCTGAAGCTCTATCTGACCTTTTACTGCAGTTGCGGCTCTCACAATCCCCATTAACACTGTTTGTGAAAGAGTTGGGATCGCATTTCAGTCCTGGCCTGGACTGGCACTAATTCTAAAATCGACGGGCATCTCAAAGAAGCGTGGCAGTCACTTCACGCTCGTTTCGTGTGTAGCACTATATAATATACTTATCTCTGTGGCAACCATCAGGCTACCTGGTGATGGAGTCAAGTGCTTTGATATCCGAGGCTTTTGGTGTCTATTTCTGTGAAGACTGGATGTGGTAAATCTGCATTTCTTTCGCTATGATAAGATTGTAATCTCTGTGGCTTAGACGAAGTAAATAAAAATGGTAAAAGGAATTACGTTAAGAGGTGAACTGTAGTGCACAAAAGCGAGGGGAAAAGCAGCCACGTACGGAATATAAAATATGCACTCACGCCGGGTTTGGTGAGGGACAATATAGGAATACAGAAGGGTAGATATGACTGCCTGGTCGTGGCTATCAGCTGTAACATTTAGTGGTTTTGCTGGCTTCCCTGCAGCGTCTGCCAAGAGTTCCAGACAGCTCGGCTCTTCCTGTCGCACCTTGGCTTTCTCTGGGACGACACTTCAAAGGTAGGACACAGTTTTGTGCACCCCCAGGAACAAAAGACACTTCAACAAGCTGACAGTGAACTACAGGGGGGGACGGTAAACTACAGGGTGCCACTAGTGCAAGGGTGCACAACATGCGGCCCGCAGACATGACACTGTGAGATGTGCTCAAGACAGCGACCAGTGCGATGATGCGAAATATTGAAAACCTGTCTGCCAGATATTGAAAACCCGTGCAATTCCCAATAAACATTTTTTTGGCCCGCGTCATTTTTGAGTTGTGCACCCCTGCAATGGTGCATTACCCTTTTGAAAGACAGCATTAATCGGTTTCTTGCAACATATTGTGCTACGATTAGTCATGCGAAAATTGTGGATTTTGAGCGAATAGTGGTTTTGTCCAAATATCTTTTAATTAAATATCGAATAGTTTTTCTGAGGCTTTCACTACTGCTGCACCAGGCTTCATTGAAAACCCAGCTAAACTTGTGAAAGTTGTTCCTAAGCTTCCACTTGTCTATTTATAAGCTAATTTTAATCTAACTATGTATATTTATCCACTGTGACCCCAGGATTGTGACATCAGAATGCCTTGGGATGGTAAGTAAACAATGAATTTTACATAAAATTAAACATATAAGCCCAGCTATAGCTAATTGAGTGGATTTACAAATCTTGCTATATGCAAATATTCTTTCTTAAACCTCAAATTCGAAAAAAAAAAAAAAAAAATAAGGATCGCAAATGATGAACGTGGGTTTTCAGGGCATGTCTGCCTAGGATATACTTTTGCATAACAGCCACAGTTTAACTTAGAAAATTTTACTGCAATGAAAATAACAGCAGTAACAAAGTTGGCGCACGCGTGCACCATCCCACTTTGAAAGTGTGCTTTTCTTCAAAGCCCGCAGTTGCGATATTCAGACTTTTTCGCATTGCTGATGGCGGCGCTTCTTACCGAGAACCGGTACATTGCGGAGAAGCAACACCCACGGAGGCTCTGCAGTGCACCCGCGCTCGGTAAGAAGCACTTAACGGAGCAGGGGTTTCTCAGGAATTGAAAATAGGGGGGTGTCTATATTTTTAGGGGGGGGGGGGGGGGAATTGAGAAGAGAGGAGTCGTTGCGAATTAAGGGGGTGCCTTCAGAAAAACAAGAGGGGTGTCCCCCCTAGGGGGTGTGTAGGGAAATCACTGCAGCAGGGCTAACCCGCCACTATCAACACTTCGAAAAATATGATTATCTGAGTACATCTCGAAGCGAGTATCGAATAGTGTATTATTTCAAAAACTACTATTCGAAATTTCGAATATTCGCACAACACTAGCTACGATTTACTAAGGGAAGAAGGAGGACGAAGTGGTTTTAGAGGGAAATTAACGAACGAGTAAAGGATCATATATCACAATTGATTCTCATTGTTTTAGGGGTGAAGCTCCTTAGGGTGTAGCCTTGTCCGTCCGTCCGTCCGGCGTCCGTGCTCACAAAAAAAGAAAAAATGTTTGCGCAGTCGACAGGATTCGAACCTGTGCGGGGAGACCCCAATGGATTTCAGGTCCATCGCCTTAACCACTCGGCCACGACTGCGGGACGAGTAGGGGGCTCTGAGATGTGGTAGTAACTCAAGAGCTGGGGATGTCATGGATGAAACGTTGCATGTAGCCGCTCAACGTCTATACAGGAGAGGGCGCTGCGGTCAAATGCGTATATAATCGCGTTAAACTTTGCATGCATGGCTCTGCATTTCACCGACCATAAAGCAGTAATAATGAAGTCGAAACGCAACCCGGAACTCAGCACTACCTATGAGCAATAAAAAAAATCAGCACCATCAGCACTACCTATGAACAATAAAATTAGTATCATCAGTACCACCATCAATACCCCAATCAACATCATTCACCACGTGGAGATGCGGTCATTTTTTTCTCAATAGCTATTCTGAATTTGTGAGTAATACAAAATACTTTTAAAAACGTGCCGGCAAAAGTGAAGCCAAGATGTTCCGAACTTGCATGGTCGTATTCGGGTGGCTCAAAAAGAGCTGCCGGAGCTCTCCTCGAAGAGCCAAGGTACGAATGAGCGAATGAGTAGATTGGCATTGTTCCAGGGATCATCTTCAAATGGACAGCCCCTCATGGCACTGGACCAGAACCAGCCTGGCTTTTACGCTGCCCTTGAAGCCCTGGACAACATCTCGTCACGTACCAATGACACTGTGTTCATCTTCTACGTCAAGGAAGGCCAGTCCACCGCCGCCGAGATTCTCGGTAACGTGGTGAGTGCACCTTCACCAACATGAGAGACTTAGACGTGGCAAGGGGCCGGGATGAATAAAGCCTCTAGGGAATTGTTCGGCATCCTTACTCGCCATATTTACCCGATTCTAACTCAGACCCAGGTTTTTTTTTTACAGCGAAGCTGTTTATGGCTAGGGTTTTGTGGATTTTTCGTGTGCGTCAACAAAAACTCGGGTCCAGAATTTGGTGCAAAATCGCTTCATTCTATGCAAACGCTTTTACGTCTCATCACTTGGATATGCATTTTGAGTAGATTAGTTATCAATAGGCACCATTTTCAAGATCAGTAGACTTTAGGTAGGTAATAAAGGTTTCTCAAAGATATGCCACTGTGCGACCCGCGTCGGCCATGTCTACTACACTTGCACCACCCTCTCTTTGTCATCATTCCAAGCGCTTGCGTGCCTAGTTTTCTTTCCTTCTGCTGGGCTGCAGTCCCGTAGCCCAGCGTTTCAGTCAGGACAATGTTGAACTTCGACAAAAGCGATACTTCGGAATAAGCGATTTCGTTATGACGAGGGATTACTGTATTTTACTACCTCAGAATTGAGCTTTAAAAAGTAGGCATAAAACCTCTTGTGAAACTACGTCCGTGTGCCCAATTTCAGGTATGTAGGTTAGGAATTTGAATTTTGCAAGGGTGTGCCGAATGTGTCTGTCCTTACGGCCACACCTCGTGTGTATCAAAGTGGCACACTGACTTGCATGTGGCTGTCCTGCCACCAACGTGAGCTTCCGATCTTCAATAACGCATCGGCATCTTTTTCTTTTTATTTATTTAAAAATACTGTTCACCCCTCTTAATTAAGGGGACTTTAACAGATGCGGGGAATAAATGGTAGCATAATTATACAAAACATATTATCAGTGATCCAACACGGTCGCTCCACAACATTTCAGTAGACAAATAGTTGCGTAAGCGATACCAAGTACACACATGCACCTCAAACAAAACACACAAAAAAAACAATTAATATAGTTTACATATTTTGTTGCAACTTATAGCATAAAGAACTCGTATCACAGCCTATGGCAAAAAGTCTAAACAATTAAGGCTCCCCATTACGGTTGAAAGAGCTTCAAAATAAATTTTTCAAATTCATGTGTAAGCCAGTGCAACCTTATGCAGCAGATTATTCCAGTGCGTGATAGTTCTAATAAAAAACGAGTATTTGAAGACGTCATTGTTACATTTTGGAAGTTCAAATTGATGTTTATTAATGTTTCTTAGCTTCCCTGAAGCGCATGGTTTATATTTAGAATGTGCATCTATATTGTATAAGTGATTAGAAACCATAAACATACATTTTAGTTGGGCTATTTTTCGACGGATCGAGAGTGGTGGCAGACCTAGTGTTTTCAACATACCTAGAACTGAGTCAGATCGCTTATATTTGGATAAAATAAAGCTCCCCGCCTTTCTTATAGTATTTTTTCAAGTTGATCAATATGAGTTTTTTTATGTGGGTCCCAAATCATCGCAGCATACTCCAATGTTGGCCTAATATAGGTTTTGTAAGCCATTAACTTTGCCAAGGGTGGAGCACTGTTAGGATTTCGTCTTAAAACCAAAGTTTTTTCGTAGCTGTACGACATATTTCATTAGTATGTTAACCCAACTTAAGTCTTTCGAGATTGTTAACTTGACATATTTAAAACTGTCGACCCCAACTAATAGACAACCACCAAACTCGTAAGGAAAACATCTCCACGTGGTGAATGATGTTGCTTGGGGCGAAGCTCTGGTGGTGCTTGTCTGCGTAGACGCCGAGCCGCAGCATGCCGAGCCTTTTCATTCATGTCAGTAGGAGAATGTGTGGTTTTCTTCTTTTTCTTTTTTTAAGCAGACAGATGGGATGGCATCTCGGAACCCCCTACTCTTTTTTTTCTTCTTTTTCTTTGAGCCTTTTCATTCATGTCAGTAGGAGAATGTGTGGTTTTCTTCTTCTTTTTTTTAAGCAGACAGATGGGATGGTATCTCAGAACCCCCTACTCTTTTTTTCTTCTTTTTCTTTTTTCATAATTTTTTTCATCTTTTTTTTTCCAATTTTTTTTTTTTCTACGTGAGCACGTGAGCATGTGCTCACGTGCTCGTGAGCACGTGATCTCACGAGCAGAAGCACGAGCACCCGACGCCGGGCCTACGGCGGACGGCGGACGGACATGGCTAGCCCCTAAGGAGCTTCGCCCCTAATAAATAGCATTTTTGGTTTTGTTAGTTATTCTAGCAAAAACTGTTTTCTAGGTATTTCTTTACATCTCCCACCTTGAACACCGATCCCGAATAGACCTAAGAGAGAAACTTAGCTTGCATTGGTCATTTTAATTTTTCATTTTTGAATATATTAAATAATTATCCGCAAATAACCGTACAGTAACATCCGGATTTACTTGAGCCATGATATCATTAATGTACTAAGTTAAAAATAATATTGGTCCAAGGACCGTGCCGTTTATTTTTACGTACTGCACTCGGTTAGATAAATATGCCCCGATCCACTGTATGACACTGTGATTCGCCCCATACAAAGAAAGTTTATGAAGTAATTTACAATGAGGCACTCAATCAAATGCTTTAGATAGATCAAGGATCTACATAAAGCGGTAGGAGACATCACAATCCAAAATGTGACAGAAGGCAGCACATAGAGGCTGGGTTTCGGAAAGAGACGCCCGGTGGCTGCTCTTGCAGTCTTGACAATCGTGTTTGCTTCGTTTCCGGTCAACTCCCTCTCGACCTCCGCACATCTTCGCGACTTCAGGCGAGCAGCCGTAACGTGCACCCCCAGTTCCTGGAGTTCCTGCGTTCTCTGGGCTGGCCCGTCGACGTCGGCATGCACACGGGCTGGACCGGCCACGTCTCCACCTCCTGGAGGGTCACCAGCGGCGACTTCAACATCGGTACGGTCTTCCCGGCTCTTTCGGATCTCGGGGGCGCACCATCGCCCCCGTAGTTAACGTTTGGGGAGGTGTTTATTGTTTGAATTATGTCTCGTTATACTGACCCGATTAATACAGATACACTTTTATGTGGACAAAATTTTCGGGAAGAAGCTGGGTAAGTATGTGCATTTCTGCCTCGTTACTAGAGAAAATTCGCATTATGGAAGATGTTTTTGGGGAAGTCAAAGATGGTGGTCAGTAGGGGGATCGGTCGACCGCGGGCGTCGTAATTAAGTGAAATTGACGGATTTTGCGACACAAAATACTGCACGATCGACTTTAATATTATAATTTTACTTTCTAAGATGCACGGGCAGCTAATGAAACGTCTGGCGGCACCTTGTAGGTACAGGTCGCGTGATGCAAGGATGACAACATTTGGCACCGGCACAATCAAAAGGGGGATCGTTTTGTTGTGAGCATTCCGGCTCGGCAAGACTGACCAGTCTTCCGTCACGAAGCGTGGTGCGACGGAGAGTAGATTTTTTGTGACGCACGGGCAGCCGGCACATTCGAGAACCCCCACCGGCTCACTGGTCGTGCGACGTAAGCATGAAAAAGTAAGCGCCACGACCAGATTGATACGCCGTTATTCGGCAGTACGCTTGTATCATAGAGACTAATTGAGGCACCGCTGCGTTAAACATAATTTATTTCAACGTTGCGAGAGTCGGTCGCCAACAAACGGTATGAGGGAAGACAACGAGCGCAGTAGGAGACATTGCGAAAGACGAGCGAACGAACCTTGACCAATACCTTCTTTGGGTAAGTGCTCTACTGAAAAACCTTTGGGAGTGACGAATGAACCAGGCGAGTGGGCTAGGTTCACGGCAAATTAGTGAACACAGTCTAAAATTTCTTTTATGCGCACATTGCAATACGGTGGACTCCAATTGGGTCGCTGCATTGTCATTCTGCAAAAACCAATAGCTCTACAGAACTTCCGAATCATTCCCACACATTTTGCTCAGTTCCATAATCGTTTTGTACATTATGCACGGCGGAGAGCGTCCAAACGTCCCTATCATATATGCGATCCTTTTTTGTGGGTCCAGAAATGCCGAGGAGGCAATCCCCGAGTCCATAACACCTTGTTTGACGTCGAGTAGCATAATTGTAAGTTGCTGGGGGTAGCGAACTCAAGGTGCAGCAGTGATCGTGCAATCGCCACTTCGACCAATACATTTCTGCACTCCTCATACACAATATATAAAAAAAAAATCTTTTAATAAAACATAATTAATCGCAAATTGCATTTGAAGAAACAGGCCGACTGCAAAGGTGATTGTGCCCAGGTTACGGGCGGAACCGATGGAGCGGAGCCGCTACGCGCATGCACTAAAACTGCGATTAACGCTCCATAGTGCTTGCAGTGCACTTAGATTTGTTATATCCCAAATAAAGCAATGTTTAATCCACCTCTGTTGTGAGAACTAATCTTCAAAATCTACACGGGAGCAATTATTGACCATCCGTTCCCCATCACAACTCTGTTTAGGGCTAGTGCTATCTGGGCAGGTGGGGAGCAGCAACGCTGATCACATAGACTTTTACGCTTTCACGGTCACTGTCATGTCCGAAGGCAGTAGAGCACTGCACGGGCCTACTTTTTGAGGCTTGGCCCTGTCTCGCTGGCTCCTAGTCTTACCCCACCTGGACCCGGCCTAATTGGATGCCTACCTGATCAGGCCCCGCCTGAGCCTGGCCTGGTGAGAGGCCATGCACCCATCTCTTAAAGGGCCAATGCAGCCGTTTTTGTCCTTTGCACAAATACCGCTTAGAACGAATCTCTGGCGTTAATGACCGATGAAACACATATTCGTTTTTCACCACACGCAATAGAAGTCGCAGAAACAAATTAAAGAAAAATGAACAGCGTTAAACCCCTCACCACGCAGCCGCAAGCGGCCACGTGAGCTGGAGCCGATTACATGCTGCCAATGTTGATCATAGCCACGCGCTGAGGTTGGCAAGGCACAGGACACGTGCTGAGTTCCAGGCATTGTTGTGGTTTGGCTATTGTCATCATTGCAGCGATTGGACACGGGCCACTACCCAGATGCTGGTCGAGCTATCGATTATCACGAGCCCAAATCGAGTGCTCACGCAATGCTCGGGTCAATCTATGAGCCGCATTCAAATATTGTACCGGGGGGTCCTGCGATCCCTCAGCCACGTCGTCAAGATTTGTGAAGGAGAAATTAAAAGAAAACGCTTGCTATAGGGAGCATTCGCTGGCAGCCACAGCTGTGTGCGCGACTGCTGACAGCTAGCTTCTTCAGTTCTTTTGCAACGTGCATTTCGCACAATCAAGATTGAAGGTCTTAGCAGCCTATTAATGTGAGCTCATTCTGAGCATGCGCTTTACACATTGCCCTCAAACAGTGTTGTGCCCTTTACCGAAAAAAAGTAACGAAATAGCGTTACTCGTTATTTTGGTAAAAATTAACGCGTTATTGAGCTACCTACGTTACTTTTTTACAAATGTAACGATATACCGTTACTTTTCAAAAAGAATGAACGTTACTTTTACGTTACTTTTACGTTACTTTTGTGTTCGAGTACATATGTTTGGCAGCATGCGAACGGGGACTGCTGGAACACAACCAGCCAACCAACACCCCTCATCTTTACGCCGGTTTTAGTAACAGTGATTTACTTCACTATGTAAAACAGGACACCGGTTACCAGCACACTGGTTATAATCACTTGCTGCCTCTTACGAACAATAACTTAGATTTTTTGCGAAAATAAAAAGGCTTCGTGTTTGTAAGTTTTCTTTTCAGGTTTAAAACTTGTTTATTTTTTATTATGACCTTAGGGAAGTAAAGACTAATCAAGCGAAAGATTCTTCTGTGTACAAAAGTGGGTCCGGAACTTTCAGGCAGCGAGGGGGAGAGCGAGAGTAAAAAACTCCACAAAGGGTGTTTTTTTTTTTTTGTAACTAGAGAAACGAGCAAATCGCTTCACCACTAGTTGTCCACTGTTTTAAACAAATGTCTCTCTCTTCCCCCCCCCCCCCCCCCGCTGTCCACCTCTGCTGCACAAAGCAGAGGGGGAAGAGGAGGGAGGGGACGGGAGGGGGCTGTAACGCAGTCGTTTGTTCAAGCCTTGTGGGTGGTGACACTATGAAAAAAAAGGAGGACGAACGGAATTAGTTGGTAGCCGTAGGTTTTTTTCGTCTTCGAGAAGCGAGATAGTGTCGCTTTTTAACGGATGTCTCTTTTGGTCAGAAAGTTTTTTTTTTTTTTTTTAAGTGTACTATGACGGATGCTGGTTCCGTGCAGCGATAAGCTTGTGCAGGATTTTGAGATGGATGGGTGAATAGATGAACTGATAAAAGAAAAACCCACCGTTTTAGGAAATCGAAGGTTCAGAAGTATTAGCAGCAAGATACGGCGTTGCCTGGGCATTGCGTGCTCGAGCGCAAGTACTTGCCCCTCGAGCAGAGAAGCTAGATCCTCCATTGAGCTTAGTGACCTAAATTTCGTTCTCCTAACGTCTCCAGTTTTATGCACAAGATTGTGTATTCCAAACGTTAGATCAGGCGCCGTGACCTTTTCCAAATACCTAATGTATTTCACCAGTTTTGGTCAAAAGTAGCGAGTAACGAGTAGCGTTATTTGATAGCCGATACCGTAAAAAAGTAACGAAAATACTTTACTCGTTAGTCATTCAGAATACTAACGAGTACGTTACTGCGTTAGCGAAAAATGTAACGCGTTACCAGTAACGTCGTTACTAGTAACGCGTTACCTCCAACACTGCCCTCAAATATGGCATCCAGTGAATACTGTCTGTTGTCTTTGAAATTACACTGCAAAAAAGGAGTTTCTTGGCCGGTGGCATTGCGTGCGAGTATACTTGGGTCCCACTAGTGCTAGTAAGCTTGTGTAAAGTGAGAAATTCCAAGCGAATATCGTTGCACGGCCCTCTTAAATTCAAAGCTGCCCTGGAATGGTGTTGGTGCATTTGATTTGTTTACCAATTTGCATG
The DNA here is from genome assembly GCA_013358835.2 of Ixodes persulcatus. NCBI lineage: Eukaryota > Metazoa > Arthropoda > Arachnida > Ixodida > Ixodidae > Ixodes > Ixodes persulcatus. Next base: position 579,966 of record JABSTQ010009379.1, read on the forward strand.
AAAGACGCGGCCATATCGCAGTCACGGGGTGAACCTTCGAAAGATTACACAAATATGAAAGACATAGCTTATCTTTAGTAGCCAGGGGGCGTTTGTTTCTTCTTCAAGAGTTTGAAGAGGAAAGAGATAGACAATCATACTGTTGACCATCTCCTGTGACTGGATTGCCCTCGTTTTCTTGCCTGTAGGCAGGTGTCCCTCTAGGCTGATGGAATTGCCATTATTCTCTGTATCTTCTCGTGGGCTTTCTTAGTCCAAAACAGCTTTTTTTATTTCTATGATTTTTTTAGTGGCGTCGTAACGAGTTCACACTTGGGCTTTTTTGTTTCTTTCAAGTCTGAACGACCAATGCTTTAGCATTTTCTTCTCAAAGTTTTGGAAAGTGTGATACACCATCGCCCGAGCCCAGGCCGGGCCCGGAAACAATCTGTGCCACCCGGCCCGAGTTTTCGGGTTGGTCCGGCCCCGTGCAGAGCTCTAGAAGACAGCCCCACAAGAATCATCCTACCACCGAGCACACACAGGTCACGAAGAAAGCGTTTTCCGTGTCGAGTAAAAGCGAAGCTACTTGGCGGGGAATCCCATGCCACTGGACCAGATGAGCATTGTTGCGTGCAGGTTCGGTGACTAGCGGACAAATGCTGTGCTTTCTTCGACGCCTTGATTACTGCGGTGGGGTTTTGTACCACATCACATTTTCTGTTTATCATACTATCGCCTCGTAATATTACCGTATTTACCCGAAAATAGGTCGACCACGAAAATAGGTCGACCCCTATTTATTGAACCCACCGAGAATAAAAAAAAAAAATAATTTGAATATAGGTCGACTTTTTTTTTTTTTTTTTAGGAATAGGGGAAAGTTAGGGCAAAAGAAAGAAACAAACCTTCATTTACAGCACTCTGGGCTAAATCGCAGGGCGATGCCAAAACCTTAATCATCGTCAGAACTTCCGGACATGTCATCGTCGTCCGAAGCTTCGTCAGCTTGGTAGACATCCTCGCAAATTCGCAACAATACCTCACTGACACCGTCCGTTGTAAAATGACTTGTAAAATGACGACAAAAAGAAATGAAAGAAGGTGGAGACGGACGAAGCGACGAAAGACCAAATACAAATGCGCGAGCAACGCCGGAGTCGCCGTGAGCAACACGCGAGCCGCCGCAAGCAACAAGATAAAGTAACCTCCGTTGTTCCTTTTTCTTTTCTTTTTTTTTTGTGGGCATTTGCGAGGGAGAGGCATGGAGGGCAAAGTGCATGGCGCATCGCGTTCCTCTCCCTCCCCTTGCCCTGTGAGGAGAACACTACAGGCGCGATTTCGAAACCCGACGCCCGAGGGATGTCGGGGGCCACGAGAGGGGGAGGGGGGGGGGGGGGGGGGCGGGGCTGGGGCTGGGCTGTCCTTGGTTGCTGTTGCGGTTGCTCTCGTGCACCAAAATCTTTTTGAAACAAGAACTGGCGCGGCTCTACCGCAACGCTGGCTCGTTGATTCGATAGCTCTATGCCCTCGGGTAGGGTCGCAAAAATTGTCGCGAATGTAGGTAGAAATTTTTTGGTGACGATTATAGGTCGACCCTTAATTTTTGACATTTCCGAAAAAAAAGGTTGACTTATATTCGAATAAATACGGTACTTTCGGCAGCGTTCGTGAGCCTCCGTCACCTACGTTACGAGCCTACACAAGCAAAACAAATCCCCGTCTTTGCGTTTGCGAAGTTGGCCGCCCGCCAGGGTGGCGATACCGTAGCTGGAGCTTGCGAACTGACGAGACATTACTGGATTACCTCTGTTTTATTGTTGCCGTAGAGCAGAAGCTGTAATAATGGGATGCTACTTTCATTATCGCTACCGTCCCTTATTGTGAGAGTACATTTGATTGTGAGAGTACATTTGTGAGAGTACATTTGCGACATCCCTAATCAAATTACATTTGATTAGGCATGTCGCGAACCACCCTATGTTCGAATTCGAAAGGTTTCGATACTTTTGAACCGAACTGAGGTTCGAATTTGAAGGATTTCAATATTTTCGTATCGACCAAAGTTCGAATTCGAAAAATTCTCAACTTTCGAGCACTGTGGTGTTTCGAATTTGAAAAGTTCAAAGCCTTCACGGTTTCTAAAAGTTCAGGTTCGAATATTTCAAATATTTTTTTTCAGAGATTTTGAATTTATTTGAATCTCAAGTTAGAAAAATTCAAAGATTTCGAATTTCTTTAGATCTGAAATTCGAATGATTCAAATTTTTATAGACATAAAGTTTGAAAAATTCAAAGATTTCATATACTTTTCTACGTGAAGTTTGAAAAGTTGGAAGCTTTCGATTCTCTTTTAGGGCTAAATTCGAAAAAAAAACTTTGAAGATTTTGAATTTATTTTAAGTCCAAGTTTTCAAACTTCGAAGTCCGGTTTTCATGTTCTTCCATAGTTTCACTTTCAAATAACATCTTCACGCCTCACTGGTTTTCTCGAAATTAGGTTTAGAAATATTCGGGTGTAATATTTAGACTGCGTGAAGTTGGTCAGGCAATTAAATGAGACGACGAGTGTCCCGGATGTGCTGGAATATTTGCCAGTGCAGAGTGACGTGTGACCATAGATCAGTAATTGTGATTGCTAGCCCGGGGGGGGGTCTTTAATGTGCATCACGCAGTAGTGATCACATGAACGCACTGTTTTACAATACTCATCAAGTTTGTAACGGCCAGGGGTGGGCAGGAAGTTGAGGCTCAGAAAAACCTTGAAGTGATCTAGCAAACTACCTCCCCTCCCCCTTGCACTCTGGTACGCTGGTAGTAATCTGATTGAACGCCGCCCGAGGGACACTGGCGTATACTAGTAAGTTTAGTTTGTAATTGTTCTGGAGGTTTATTTTCCGGGGGGGAGGAAACGCTGAGCAAAAAGCACAGAAGCCGACACAACTTGAGGTCGAGGAGCGTTCTACCATACCAGTGGCATCGGAAGAGGAGAAACGGGGGGGGGGGGGGGGGGGCTCCAGCCGCCCTCCTCCAGATATTTTGGACTGTTAAAGACAACAATACGGGGAAAGATGGAGTGGTCGAGCTTCTTTTAATCTGAAATTATTTATGCATATGTATAGCTACTGTCGCTCTTCACTGCATAAAAGATCGCGTAGATGGTCATTATCGGAAACTCGTTGTCAGAAGGCACTACTTGTCACATGCTTAGTGGTTCGGAAGTTCAAAGGTATGTCTTTTAAATAATTAGGCCAATGACAAACAAAAAACAAAAAAAACATAACAATAAATGCGGGAATAAACACTGGAAAAAAAAAAAAAAAATATTAAGAACGCGCCGGAAGTGTTGTATTCTTGCATATTCAGAGGCTCAGAACTTTGAAACAGGTTTTCCTACCAAGATGTGTACAAGCTAAAAGAAACACGTCCTAGGAACATCAAGCAAGAAAGAAAAAAAAAAAAAATTAGAAATTGTTTGTTTTGTTAATGATGTGCTGAACTTGAACAATATTAGAAATCTTCCCCCATGAGTTAATTTATTCCTCAACGTGAAAAAACAATAAGTACATTATTTTGTATTCTGCAAATGGCAATGATATGTACTGTCTGTGGTGTTAATTTAAACGCAATACCTCAAACAATTTAGATGAAAAAAATTACCAAGTTTAAGGCATAATTGCCAGTAGATACATGTTTGGACATTTCTTCGATACTCCTCTTGAATAACAATAATCATATCTTAAGACGACACTTACATAGGCTATACATAGATCATCCTTAAAAAGTTTAACATCTCTACCATAAATAGCTTTGGCTATATTGCGTTTCAAATATGGCACAAACGACAATCGTCAAAAACCTGTCGTCCTTCCTCGCTCCTTCGAGAATTAATTTATTTAAAACTAAGCATGCCAGAACATTAAAATAAACGGCATTGTCTTTTGCAAGGAACGCAACACCGCACGTAAAAATTTGAGAAAAAACAATTACGAATGTACCTCACTGCTTGAATTCAAATGAAACCGTCCACCGGTCTTTCGAAGTTCGACAAACTTCAAACTTTTACCCTAGAAGTTCGAAGTTCGTCGAACTTTTGAATTTTTAGGATTCGAAAGTTCGAAACTTTTCGAATTCTCTAGATAAATAAGTTCAAAAGTTCGAAAATTATTGAATTCCGTAACGTAGGAAGTTTGAAAGTTAGAAAAGCTTCAAACTTTTTAGTGCAAAAAGTTTGAAAATTACCAAATGTTTTGGTCTATCAAGTTTGAAAGTTCGACAAGCACCGAATTTTGCTGCGTAATAAATTCTAAAGTTCAAAAAAGGATCGAATTTTTTAGCATAATAAGTTTGAAGGTTCGAAAAATAATGCATTTCTGAACGTGCAAAGTTTGAAATTTCGAAAAGCGTTGAACTTCTTAGTTTAACAAGTTCGAAAATTCGACTTTTGTCGAATTTTTCAATATAGGAAGTTCGAAATTTCTAAATCTTTTCTAACCTTTCGAACCGCTTGATTCGATCATCGAAACTTCGGTTCAAAACAAGTTTGCGGCATCCCTACATTTGATAATATAACTTTAATGCAAAAGGACGGTAGAGAGATTAACTCACCGACGGTGTTTGCTGCCGTGGCGTCTGCAGCCGACCTGCCGGCGGACCACGGGGGCAGTCTGTACAGCGGGCACCATCAAGTGCTGTACTGGTCGGACGTCCTGTCAGAGGTGGTCTTCGTGGTGCCCTCTCCCAAGAGCCTGCCTAAGGACGTCCTCTCGGGAGAAGTCACCCTCAGGCCCAAAGGTGGGTTCGAGGCCCGGCCTCTCGTTCGTCTTGTGCGGCCTTGCTCTCGCAACAGGCCCGTTTCTCTTGGCCAGGGTGCACCGTAGCATCCGCAAGAGGCGACCACAAAAGTGGCACCGTAGCCTCCGCTAGCATCTTTGCTAGTGTGCTGGCATAAAGAGACGTTCTAGCATCCCATCGTGCACTATCCACAGGCGTATAGGAAGTATTCACTGGACGCCACATTTGTGGGTGGTGTTTAGAGCGCATGCTCGGAACAAGCTCGCATTAATAGGTTGCCAAGACTGGCAATCTTGATGGTGCGGAATGCACGTTGCAAAAGAAATGTGGAAGCTCGCCATCAGAACGCGCTCAGTACTCGCGCGCACAACTATCGCCGCCAGGGAATACTCTCTATGCAACTGTGTCAGCACATTTCCATGCGTGCTAACGAAGTGTTTGAAAGCACTCAAAACTTGGAAAGCAACAAAAGAATGGTGCACTTTGGCATTCCACGAAAACACTACAATAATTTTCTCTCAACATTTTGGTTCTTATTGCTTTATTTCACGAGTTTATGTATCAATCTGGGAGGTTGATGATGTACAACCGAAATGCGGCCTGCAAATATCCTTTGCTCGCCAGGGGAGTTGCTCAGCACTTGAGAGCAACGAACCTATAGCTTTGTTTCTGGCGAGCTTAAGCACACACTCAATTCCCCGAAAGCTTTTTTTTTTTTGCTTGGATAGAACACGTTTGTCACAAAATAAATTTTACAACACAATTTTTTTTTTTGCATGATATCATGTTGCAACACACTTTGAGTGGGCCAGCGATTATGATATTTCGGCACATCGACCTATAGAAGCATACTATTTCAGAATCTCTCCTATAGACACTAACTAAGAGAAAAAATATTTTTTTGTTTCTGGATTCCAGATTTGTGTCACAAATGAAATTTGCCCAAAAAACTGCCATTTTAGCTCTGTATTTACATCGCTCAGTCTAGTTTTGAGTGAGGAGCGATTCCAAAACATGCTCCTATTTGAGGTGTGTGGTGAAATTAAAGCACTCAAATTGAGTCTCTCTAAATAAATATTGCACTTAGAATTGTTTTCTTTCCAGGGAAGCTTATTTTGTACGTGCACGTGTTCTTCCCCTTCTTTACAGCAACTCAAGACATTTTAGGTTAGTTAACTTCACTACTCCGTTTGTGCGGTAGCGTGTCATACTCTTCCTAGCTCTTTCCAGCGTTTCTACCTAACTTAGTGAAAGACGAAAGCCAGGGTCCCAGCGAGCCAATAGGGGCGTCAGAACGACACCCCGATTAGAATGACACCGGTGTCGACATCACGCCGTTGAAGTGCACTTCTCCCATGGAGCGCAGTCACATGCTCCGCCCCATCTCTCTGATCGGCTCACAAGGGCTGTAGCTTTCTCCCTTTGCCAGGTTACGCCGAAATGAGGTAGCATATACCACCGTAGCTTGCCGTTCCTTGGGTTAATGTGGTGCCTGGAGTGCATCTCCGACTGGTGCGCTTACAGCATCCTCGAAAGTGGTCCCTCTGTTCCCGCTTAATGACGTCTTAGAAGTGTCGTGCTGTTCTGTGCTATGATCCTGGCTCTGCAGCCGGTCAAGACAGGAAACCAGAACAGACGGGATGCCAAGGTGGCAGCGACCCTTGCGTCTGCTTGCCCTTTTTCGCCGCCATTTCTGCGACCGATGGCTGGGATCGGCTGTAGGTCGTCGGACGTCTGCGCCGGATGTCGCAACAGGATTGCGCCATCCGACGGCGCGAGATGGCGGCCCCCGCGTTGAAATTCGTTGCCACCTCAGGACCACTTTCGGTGCCTGGGCGAGATAGAGCGGTAAACACACCAGCAGTGGCGTACCAACTTGTTTTTGAGTGGGGGGGCAAACCGGACCCTCCCCCCCCCCCCCGGGATTGGGGGGCGGTGCCCTTGGTATCCCTTGGGCGCCGCTGGCCAGTGTTTGCCCTGCCCAGTGGTGGCTCTTTCAGGGGGGGCAAAACACATGCCTTGCCCCCCCACTCTGAGGAACTGGGGGGGCAAGCGCCCCCCTTGCCCCCCCCGGTTGGTATGCCCATGCACACCAGAGCCCTTTACACTGGGAGAGTTTGGCGCTCTTTCTTTTGAAGATGCCGACAGTCCAGCAACCACAGCTGGAAGTCGGGCGACCAGGAGGGGCACCCTGCCTCGGCCATTTTGTGTTATCGAATCTCGAACCCACTCTGGATTAGGCAGGCCAGGTATCTGGTGACCTGCTATGTAATAAGAGAGTTTCTCGTTAATGTTCATGGTTTTGGCACTGCACATGTAATCGGCAGCTCAAACTCACTTTCCTTATTCCTCTTTTGTGAAAAGTTAGCATTGAATACTTTGAATATTAGGTCTCATAAATGACCACCGCTAAAATTCAGTGCTGCGACGGGCGCCATCTAGGTGAGGCGCTGCGAACCCGCGTACTCAGTTGCCATATTTCTTTTTGTTTGAGAAAGCATTATGTTGTTTAGAACCAAAAGAAATAAAGCTTATTTGTAAGTTGTGTTTTTGGAGATCAATAAAGGATGGCCAGTGCTTGAACATAGTGTCCAATTGCAGGCATAACCAAATCTGACAGTACAAGAAATTTTGTTTATAAAACAACTACTAACCGCGCATTTGGACTAGCGCACGCTGAGTAGAATGGCAAAAAGAAAAAAAACTCCTCCATTTTGTGTTAACGTAAACTCTGCTTGTTCTAGTGGACGACAGGCTCCGCCCATTGGCCAAACCCTTCCAGTATACGGGGACTCTGAAACACGCCAGCCGAAGACTTGTTCCTGGTACCATACCCGGAAAGTATTTACATCTCTAATCTCCTGTCAAATGACTCTCTGCCCCGCCACCAGCCGACAGCTACTCGGAGCGCACCTCGACCATCGTGGGGCCCAGTGACGATGCGGGCTCGGCGGCGCCACTCGAGGTGAACGCGGGGGAGAAGGCAAGGGCGATGTCGCTCAACCTGGACGCGGGGGAAGGTGTGACCAGGCCTGCCAGGTCGCGCCCGGCTCGCTCTGCCCATGTGACCTCTGCGGAGGTCAAAGTGCTGGTCGTCTGGCTTGAGAGCTTCGAGGATGCCCTCTCCTTCCCTCTGGGTGAGCAGGACAGAGGGACGAAGCCCAGAGGGTGTGCGTCTATGACGGACGTTTTTTGACTAACGGGCACTTTCTGGACCATTACTTGCAAACTACAAAGGAAGGGCAGCTCACGCTGGACCCCGGCCATCGCCACGCGTTGGCTTCTGTCCGTTTTGTTGGTTTTAATGTGAAACATTCCTTGGCTGGGTGTTTGGCATTTTATGAAGCCCTGACAAAAGTGAAGCCTGAATAGAAGCATGGCCACGAGGCTCGTCATTGGTTGGTTGAAGGGTGGGAGAGGAGTCAGGTGGTTGACGCTGATTGGTTAACGGGGAAGTCATGTGACCAGGGGTGGAGTGAGGAAGAGAGGTAGGCAAGGAGGTGAGGTGGCAGAGGAGGAGTGGGTTACAAGGTTCTGGAAGATCACGAGGTTTATCATTTCAAGTGTACACATGCCGCACTTTAAATTATCTGACGAAGAGCGCCATGAACGTAGGCGCCTGGCTGAACAGGCTAGACGTGATGCTAACTGATGATATAAACATTTGTGATGCTAGAGTGTTTCATGTATGCAACACAAATGCCTAGCAATTTGCCATACATTTTTATTGTTTTTTATCTCCTACGCAACCGAAGCTAAAAAAAGAGTTGCAGGAAAAGACGAAATACGCGCAGATAGGTGCTCACAATTGCTGCATTCGATTTATCTGCCCCTCCCGCACCAGTTGCACACCGCCATGTTCGATTTACGAGAGCAGCCTATCTCAAAACACGTCCTGAAGTACATTGCCCTGCACTTTTCTGCCCTGCGCTACACTTTTCTGCACCGGTGCGGGCTGGGGCAGGTAAATCGAACGAGCCAAATGTCGGTTCTGCGGGGCGGTGCCCTCCGAAATTGGCGACAGTGGGAAGCAAGGGTCGGGGTAAAGGGCGTACGTATTCGCAGAGGCTTACTGAAGAAAAGTCTAGTATTCCTCGCGCCATTTCCCGAGGTCTTTTGCAGGCTTGAAAAAGTGAAACAAGCTCCTCCCACAATGCCCCCCACTCTTTCTTTTTTAGCTGAGTCGATGCTGGAAAAAAGGAATCTGCCAATCAAATAGAAGCTTCAAGCACGAGCATGTTGCCTTGGACGATGCTTGCAGTGCACGAGCTTACGTGCTCGGCAGGGATGCTGAAAACTTGTAGCTCACTTTCGTAGCTTCTGCTTCATTCCCACCTAAAGTGAAAAGGGGTATAGTATCGAACCCAATGCCTCTTGGTTTACGTCCAAATGCAGTATGCCCTTTCGACTTGCTCAAGATCGTTCTTTGTAAAAAGTTAAACAATGCTAGCTCGCTTTCGTAGCTTCTGCTTCGCTCCTACCTAAAGTGAAAAGGGGTATACTATCGAACCGAATGCCTCTTTGTTCATGTCCAAATTCAGTGTGCCTTTTCGACTTGCTCAAGGTCGTTCTTTGTAAACGTTGAACGTCGCAAATGAAGTATATATGTGCAGCTTGTCGCTCACTCTATCAGTGATGACCATCCCGAAAGACACGTGATAGACCTTTTACCAAATTACCCAAATACCAAGGAGAATCCTGGGAACATGCATGTATGTGCACTGCACGTCGTCGTAGGGTTAAACAACTCTTGAGTAAGGAAAGTGGGTAGGGGGGGTCTGCAGTGCTCTCAGTTCGTGCTAGACAAGCAAGATGCCCAGAGTCGTGCTTGCATACTCGACAGATGGATGAAGCTCGCTGCAGCCAGCCAGCCAGCGCTAGCCGTGTCCGAAGTTTGGGTATGGTGTGCGCCAGTCACGCAAATTATTTAACTGGGCCTCAATTTCGCCAGTCCAGGACATAATGATGTCCCGACTAGGACAAGTCGGGACTCAGGACTTCGTGTGAAAACTAGGGACGGTCCCGCAAATTCTGGAGCGGTTGGGAACCCTACGCGTTCGCCTCGTCTTTTTAAGAGATTCCAAATAAATAATCGAGGATAAGGTGTTCAAAAATGTATGTACAAAGTGCCAATTATTATTTTTTTTTTTTTGTGTAAACCAGTTATTGCTGCAGACAGCAGCCATGCAGCATGTATAACTATACTTGCAGCATACCCCTTGTGCTTGGGTAATTTAGAAACAAAGTCTATTGAGTTAGGTTGCCACAGAATTCTCTTCAGATGGTTCTCTTGTTACAACCCCGTTTCACTGGTGAACTCCAGAAAGACAACCTTATGAGTCACTTAAATACATCCGTCAACATTTTCATTAAAAGTCATACGTTCTGAAACCAGTCTTTGTGGTTCGTTTGTAGCAATGATCAACGTCTTCGTGTTATACTGAAGTGACGGTGCCTACTAGCCGTTATTGGCTAGTATTTGGTGATAAAAGACTACCATCAAATACTGAGCACGTACCTAGTCACAACGAACATAAACTCCCCACTTTCGAAACCAAAAAAAAAAATAAGCAAAGGACATATCAAGCACCCAACCCAGATTTTTGAGCATACCTGGCCAATTGAGCTGCTTCTTTGAGCACACCGGTTCAAGGCAGTGAAGCTCTATGCACAGGGACCGGTTCCAAGTGGTTGCCAAACCTACCTTGTGCCCCTTCTGCATTTTTGCTCTCGAGCCCAATGAGTACCTCTTTTTCTCTACTCCTTGTTTTTTCCTTACGTTCAGCTGGAAACCTTCAGAATCATGTCATACCAACCAGCTCAGCTCCAGGCAGTCACAGAGTGCCTATCCCCCAGATTTTCAACATTACCTCCAACTTTTGGGTACACGCTTGCTTAGTATTTTACGGTAGTCAACAATGGCAGTTTCTCGGAATAACGGTGCAAACCTTTGTTCCCGCAACAGTGGCATGTCGTGCCACTGTTGTTTTTGGCGAGCACCTCGTCTGTTGGCATCATTCCTAATTGACGCCCATTATTCCCGCGAAAGGCGACCTGCTGCCGGCCACCAACACCGGCCAAGAGTCTTTGTGCGGCCGAGGATCTGAGCGAGACGTCTTCGTCATCTTCGTCCACGCGCTGCAGAGCGGACTGTTCCGCATCAAGGTCCCGAGCCGAGGAACAAAGCAAGTTTGCACTTATTTTGTCCGACGTTGCGTACGTTTGACCTCGTCGACCAAATTACGCGCAGGTGGCGAGGCAAGATCGCTGTCTCCTTTCTTTTTGTGCCTCCAAATTCTAGCAATTGGTCCACGGATGTGTGCCGAGCCACGGAAGGGTAGGGTCGAAAGTTGGGTTTGCCTGTGGCGATTTGCGACATACAAAAAGTGTGCAGAAGATGAGGACGAAGTGGAGAACAGTTGCGGCCCGTTCTTTGTTTTGCATGCTTTTTGTGCATCATGAGTTTTTTATTTATTTATTTAGTACATACTGCGGGCATTTCGAGTAGGCCCCCGTTGGTGCAGGGTACAAAACGACAAAAGTAAAACTGTCGGCAGAACATGAAAAGAATGCATTTCATCCATTACTTCACACTCAAATAAACAGGTGCACTAGAAAAGGAATGCAAACAAAGAGCAATTTAATTACATTGTAACCATAAACAACCATCAGTCTGTCAAGCGCATTGCATCGCCTCAATCATGAAATTCAATAAAAAAAAAAGTTTGCCACAACTATTGTTCATTATGCTGCCACTTTTCAATATTACCTCATAGTCATTGTAAACTCACGCGTGTTTGAGATTGTGGCACGAAATAAATGCGAATAAAGATGTTTGTTTCATACTGCACGAAGGTCAGCGTACAGGAGCTGAAGAGGTGGTTAGTGCGCGAGCGAGCGGGTACAAGTCAAACTGAATCGGAGGCTGACACGGGGGCTAGTATGCTACTAATGTCGAAACACGCGCTCTTCTGCCTGGAGACCTAGAAAAACGTTTTTGGGGCTTTCTCTGGACACCAGTTGTACCTCTTTCGTCTTCCAGAAATTGGTTGGTGAAAGTCGCAGGACTAGAAACTGCAATTGCGACCGAGTTTTCTGACGCATTCTGTGTGTTCTTTCGTCTCTCCAGGACGACGCAGGCGCTGCCGCTGGTGGACGGAATGGTCGTCAGTCGCCGGGTGCTCGGCGTCTTGATTCGCCAAACGGCCATCAACCTGTGCCGGCGGAGGAGGCTGGAGGCAGAAATGTATGACGGTTTTTGGCCTTCACGTGGTGCACTAGACGCCACGTTGACGGACTTTCCCCCATTGTTGGGAAGTACTTTAAAAGGATGCTTGCAGGATAGTTATGCTCGCCGAGGTTTTTATTTGTACATGACATACGGAGAGCCAAACCACCCGGAAAGCAAGTCGCGGCTCAAAATTTGTTTTCTGTCCGCCCGAAAAACGCCGATCGAAAACTGGCCGGTCTGAGTCTCGCTCACTCTCTTCTCCGTGGTCACATGCCGTTTTCTATGGTTTAGACACAACCACCAAATATAATCAAGGTTGTAGGTAATTTAAAGGGACAATGAAGACAATTTTATTTTATTTTTTTTTAAATGGTGTTTTTATGCTTCTTGGGAACATAGCATGCTGCCCAATTTTTTGTAGACATTTGTGACGCGTATTTCTGTGCCTACGAAAGAAGTAAAGAAACCGAAACTGAACAATCTCCATTCTCGTTTCTGGGCCCCCGAAAACGGAGGTGACGTAGGGAGTGACGTCAAGTGTGAATAGTCGGTATCGGTAGTATTTAGGAGATCGAGACTCTGGTTACCGCGGTGGGTTATAGCAGCGTGGTGGCGCGGTCGTTTCGCGGAATCGGTCAACATGGACGGCAATGCCGCTCTCACGAGCGAGTTCGAGCTTCCGTTCAGTAACCGAACACCAACGGAACGGGAGTATGTGTGTGGCGGCGTCTGCCATCACCCGATGGAGACCGCCCAGCCGGCAACGAGCGGCCCGCATGCCGAAGGACGGACGCGGGGTAGATGCCGAGGGGAAAGCGGCAGCCATCCGGCCGTTCCGGGATCCGGTTCCTCCGTGGACGTCCTCTTTTCGTCGTCAAAGAACACGAACAGCAACCCACACGTGAAAACTAGCGTCGCCCAAACGAATACTGGTCTTCAGTCGACCGTTAGAACAGCCATCTACAGCTACCATTTTGCAGAATCCTTCGAGTACCGTGTTCTTTTTTTATTTTATTTTGTTTGCCCATAGTTGCTCGTTGCCCGTTTCGCGTCCAGCGCAGCAAAGAAAAAAAACATTTATGCTGCTTTATTTACGGTTTAGTAATAATTTCCGGTCCGATTTATACTTTTCATGGTTATTCAAGCGGAAATTAGAACAGTATTCCTCAAAATCGCGAACCAAAACGTGACCGAGGGCACGTTTCTCGTTTCAACCAATCGCTGACGCGTCTCTTGTGACGTCGCGCTTCTTGGCCCTGCATCGGCCACGTGAGCTCCGCTTCTCCTGGCTTCTCCCGCAACTCTCTAGGCGTCGCCCCAGTCGATCCCGGTACGATTATTACCGCAACTGTTTAATTGATTTGCGCGGCACACAAACGTCGGTTTAGGCTGAAATTTGGGCAACGTGGCCTGAGACGTGCCTGGAACCCAGTTCAATCGCCAAAAAGATGTCCGAAATTGCCTTCATTGTCCCTTTAAGGCACACACTTAATATTAAAAATAAAAAATAAATATCATACCGATTTTTTTCGGCTTCGAAAAAGCTGCAAATACGTTGATTGTAAAAAAAAGTTGCACAGCCACGTGACTTGTGCCAATTCTCTCCTCCTCTATATTTCTTCTTCCTCCCCAGTCCAGTCCAGTTTCGGTTTTGAGCAGTTGCGTTTTTTAATGCGAAAGCATGAAATGTCTCATGGAGCTGAAGCCTGCAAAAAACGGCACCTAAATTTCCATTGGCTGAGCGAAGCGGCACCTAAATTGCCATAGCCTCATTGCCAATAAAACACAAAGAAAAGCGCAGCAATGCAGATGCCTGGTCATGGAAGCTGGCTTTTTTCAGAAACAAAACAAAGAAAGCACAGCAACCAGGCACGTATACAAAGGGGGTGCCCATAAGGCCCGGGCCCCTTCCCCCCGAAATCTTCTATTTTGCTGGGGCCTCCTCTCCCCCCTCCGCCTCATAAAGCATTTTGTCACGGTACACCGCACACGAACTAAGGGAGTGGACGAACGACATTCATGCTTTCCCATTCACAACTCATAAAATGTGCTTAGGTGTCCTCGGAATTTTTTTTTCGTTAAGGAGAATACACTGCTGTACGAGAGGATTGCTTGTGGAAGCTACGGGGCCGCCGTCATGCTCTCTCCTAGTTTATTTAACCCCCTTGGGTGCAACAAGCCAGTGTAAGCTGGCGCCAAATTCAGAAGTCGGAGGGACTTTTGAATTTGGCGCAATTTCTTGAAATAACTACTCTGTGGTCACTTCACTTTATCCAATATCCGCCGCCACTTCCGAAAATAAGCGATGCACCCCCGATTACCCCTGGGGCAATGCCTACCAGTCGCTGTATAGGGGAATGGAAGGACATCATGAAAGATTGCGTTAAAATGTACTTGCACTTTACTCTGAAAATGTATGTTCTATTTATAGTACAGGGAGTTTCTGAGAAAGGAGAACCATTTTTTTCGGACCAGGTAAATGAACTAATGCATCGCATAAAGAAACTCCGTGAGAGTGTGATGCTGGCGGTTGGGATAGAATGCGAAAAATTGAGAGCATGACAATACCTTGATCAAAAGATAACCGATGAAAACTGAATTTATCTACGAGCCGACGCCCATCTAAGCCCAGTATCGTTAAAGCAAGAAGTGACATTGTGGGAGCATGTAGCATCTATTTTAGTGAAAGAAAACTTCTCAGGAAGAAAGAGGATATTGTTCTCTTTCTTGCTGACACATTTGTTTTCTCTGAAATAGACACTACAGGCGCCGACAGTGCCATTTCTTGTTTTGACAATATTAGGCTTGGATAAACGTCGTTCTCATAGAGGAATTGAGTTTTTCTCAATTATCTTTTGATTCAGGTGACATAATGTTCTCACATTCAAAAATACGAAAGAGTTAGACAAAGGGGACGGACAGGACAAACATATTTCGACTTTCAACACATTGAGGTCTTTTATTGGGCAATAAAAGACCTCAATGTGTTGAAAGTCGAAATATGTTTCTCCTATCCGTTCCCTTCGTCTAACTCTTTTGTATTTTTGAAACTATTACCAACGCGCTCAATCCAAGTTTATGTTCTCAAACTTCCGCGTTCTATCCCAACCACTATACTCGGCGACAACTTTCTTGGCAACACTGCCAAAGCTACAGAGCCGAAGCACGCTGTCTTCTTACGCAGCTGAACACAGTCCCCGGGTCTAAATTGTGTTTTGGCTGTGACGTAAATTATAATCTTAATATTCATCATTTGAATAATAATTGTCACATCACTATGAATCTTGAATAATAAAAATATAAAAACGAAATTAGTTTTCTAGTTACTAAAGATCTGGTAGTAGGTAACAAGAGGGAAAGGAGGTAGAGGAGCACAGAACCACGAGATCATGAACGGCACGAGAGGGAACGATAAACCGACACCATCGAAACGGACGTGCCCGGGATCTCTTCCTTAGCAGATGGCATCTGCTCTGAGCCCAGGTATGTCTACTGGAAACGGTTTCATAGACACTAACGAGCTGTATAGAGTGCTTGCCTTGAATGCCGACAACGAAACCAAAACTGACGTAATGAAAGCCCGGATGCTTGGCGGAGTGATACATGTGCAGGAGCTCCGCCCCCCCTAGCATTCCCTTCATTGCCAAGAAAAGTTGTCGCCGAGTATAGCATCATATTCTCACGAAGTTTGAGCTTTCTCCGATGCTTAGTTCATTTACCCGGGCCGAAGAACATGGTTCTCTTTTCTCGGGGACTACCTGTACTTTACTTAAAGTACATTACATCCAGTGTACTTACTACTTTCCTTGAAGTACATCACCTCTCATTTACTTTGTACTTTACTTAAATTACTTTTTAGTTGTACTTCACCCAGAACGACTTTCCCTCCCGTGACTTTCTATGTGTGGAGACAGTGTTTTTCACCTCACTAAAGTCCTTTTGCATCGTGATCGACCGTGTCTGTTGGAATAGTCGGTAACATAAAAGAGTATCGGCTGGTACTCGATTTTTGTCCATAGTACCAGTCTTTATCCGATCGAAGACGAACCGCCGATAAAGAAGTCGATCCGCCGGAGTTCAAAATGGCCTCGGTAAATGTTGCCAGGGCGACTTAGAAAGAAAAAAAGAAGAGGAGTAAGCGCGGGTTTAAGCGGCCCAGATACGTCACCGGTCATACTTAACGAGTTCCGGCGTCGACAGAGCCACTCGCTACGCTCGCGCGTTTCACGAACCCCAAAAAACGGCGGCAATAACTAATTGTCCGCACGTAACTCGTTCCAGGTGCCCCCCTCCTCACGTACGCCGTAGGATGAAGATCCAGGAAATCGCCAACAAGTTCCAGGTCCATCAGATGCAGCCTCAGCTGTATCAGCAGCTGTTCAAAAACACGCACTGAACGGGCTGCCGAGAGGCCCGTTCCAAACACACCGGGGTTCAAAGACGACCCCACGGCCGAAGCAATGCGGCGCACCCACGCCACGCGTCCGCAGAAAACGTTCACCGCAAACGGACTGCGACTGCCATAGTTTGACCCTCTGTACCAGGATGTTAAGATGGTCTAATTGTACGGCTTCCTTGAAGGAATGTTCGCGGAATGTGGGCTACGAGCACGGGAGGATCACAGCATGGGCGGGAAACATTTTCTTTTAGTCTGTTTGCAGGTTAAGGATGGCAGGCCAAGCTCCGCCCACGGAGTCCGCTTTGGCAGAGCGAATGCTGAGAGGAAGAGTGGAGAGCGAGAAACCACCAATAGTGGCGAGCAGAGAGCTTAGTGGGTGGGGCCTGTTCCGCTATTCTTAGCCCGCAACAGGCTGTAAGGGTGTTGCCGTTTTCCGTGCAATTTTATTCAAAGTTAACGAGGGTATTTGTTTTGAGTCGGTGACTCGACATATTTAAATTATTTTCAACCTCGGCTTGCCATTTGTAAAACTTCCAATGAAAGGATTTTTTTTTTTTTTTAACTGTATGGAAAGCGGTAAAGCTTTTTATAATTTGAATGATTGCAGCCTTGTCTCAACCATCCTCGCTAGAGGAAATCAGTTTTATTTTTTCTCTCTCGTGGTGGCTGGCTTGGCTTCAGAAACGTGCATTTCCTGCAACTGTTCAAGTCTGAGATTACATAGTGGCCAACTTGAGCAGTAGTACCTCAAGGTCTGACACCAGTTATTCCATTCCATGACTTCAGATGACAATTCAATGGAAATGGAGACCAGCAATTGAATCAGGCTGGTAAATAAGGTTGCTGTCAATTTATGACGATACCGTAAAAATTTGCGACACCATTTCTTTTTGGGCTTCTGAGATTGCCGCATTTGATTTCTAATTGTCGAGTGTAACTGGACTGGACTGCTACAGTTGTATGAAGTGGTGCCTTGGTGTAACACAAACTATAAAAATATATAACATCTGCAGTATTGTTAATAAAATGGGTACAAAGATTTTCAACAAGCATTTTATCGTACACAAGAAGTTATAATAAATGAGGGCACTCAAGACTGCTTACGCGTAGGAAGGCGAAAGCATTATAGTCCCGCGGGAGAATTGTTTTCGAGTTATGTTTCTACTTATTAAAGTTTAGAACGACGTATAGGACGACGTCGAGGATGACGTCCTGGAGATCGACGCCAAGTACGGCATCTAGGACAACCTCTAGGATGACCTCTAGGGCAATGCCAAGGATGAACTCTTGGACGACGTATAGGACGACTTCAAGAATGACGCCTATACTCGTTTTCACCTCAAGAAAAAACCAAGTTTTGCGCATTGTTCATACGCTGCGCCAAGTAGTTCTTACAAGATTTGGTTGTTGGAGGAAGAAGCAATGCTTCTTCCTCCAACAATTTAGATTAGATATACATAAGATAATGTATATCTAATCTAAAATGCAGCAACATATATATTCTATCTCTACATAAAGGGGGAAATTAGTAATGTTCTGCGAGGAGCCGGACTATTTTTACTACAGTTCTTGAGTTGAAAATGATTATAGAGGACGAAGTCGAGAACGATGCCTAGAGGACGACGCGTAGAGGGCGAAGTCTAGAACGACCACAAGGGCGACGCCTATACTGTCTCACTAAAACTGTGCAGTACAGCCATAGCTACAGGGGAGAGAGCTTATGCCAACCTGTTCAAGATAAGGGAAAGGAGGAACGGGAGAGAAGGGCTGGGAATCCCCTGTCCTCCTTTCCCTCCTCTTGAACAGGTCGCGATGCACTCTCCCCCCTGTAGCTTTGGCTGTACTGCACGGTTTTAGTGAGACGGAGTATAGAGGACAACATCTAGGACGACGCCAAGGACGGCGTCGTCTTTGAGCATACGATTGAGCAGTGCATGCTTGATGACATATTTTTATGGTCATCTTTCGGTCACAACGACGGCGCTTTTTCGCGCAATGGGACAAGTAAGGCGTTCGCCTTAAAAAATGACTAGAATAGAGACGGCCTTAGAGGACAGAAAGAATAAGGCACTTAAAACAAAGGGACGACGGACGCTTCTTCTTTCACACGTCTGTTTGAGTGTCTTATTCTTTCTGTCGTCTTCGTCCATACATAACCAACACGCTCCCAAGTCTATGGAGACGGCATTCTTCGGGTGAAGTTGGCGTGCCCCTACCAAGATACCGGCACGACAAGCAAGGCGATTGCGGCTTACCACCATCCTGCATAAAGGAAAGACACACCTGGTGCCAGTGTTCATGGTTTGTGCAGCGATTTGTCAGGTGCAACATAGTATCCGAGAAGACTTCATGCATACAAAACTAATACGAGCATGGTTTCACTACTACGTTGCACACTGATGTACGGAGCACGACAAAGTGTGCCCAAACAAGCGATTGTTGCTTTTTCCTGCGTTTCTCTCGCAACTGGAGGGTTACTACAATTGCTGGTGTGCTGAAATTTACTCGTACGAGTCAACAGCTTAGGCTATAAACGTTTGCATTTGTCACAAACGTTTCTGAGCAAAATGGCTTATGTCCTGGTCATGCCAACACCGTCGCACAGTGTACAAAGAGTGTGACAGTCGGGCATTCCCCTCCTACTGCGTCTAGTGAACAAAATAATGGCAGTGAAAAACCAATAGCGGCATTAAAGCCCATCAGGTTTTTCTAGTGCTTTCAAGAAACGTAGGAAAGCATCTAATAGCCATTTCATAAGAATAGTACATGTAAATAAAGGAACAAAAATCTGGCTTTTCAGTGGAGAAAGTGACTATTGCCACCATAACTTTATTTGGGCTGCACTTTGTGACCAGAATGTACATACGAGTTTCGAGAGCTAGTTTCCTTCGCTTGCGAGACTAAATGTGTGGAATTCTAATAGGTCTCAATGTAACATAGTTTAAAAACACCTCCTCCTCTCCTCCCCTCTCCTCTCCCCTCCCCTCCCCCCCCAACAACGATCATTCTTGCACTGAATACACGGGGGGAGGCAATTAACATTTGCGATTCACTACACATTCTTCTCTGGTAATCCAACAAAACATGCTCACTTGTAGCCGACAAAACCAGCGAAATGGGACATGGTCTTTGGTGTGACACATACTTCAATATGACTCGAGTATTATGTTAGGCTTTGCTCGTAGCTGCTGCGATTGTAAAAAAGACTTCTAAAATTATGACGATATATAGCTCTGTTCACTCATCTTGAGCATACGTATAACACTCTGAATGACTTGATAGCTATGAAAGCTGTCGTTCATTGTAAAATGCCGCTCATAAAAAGAAAAAGAAGAGCTTCGCCCCTAGGCTAACGGTGTGGTGGGAGCTACGCGCTTGCTGGATTAATCGACCACCTCCTTTACATCACTTGACCCCACTCTGTACATGGGTATGAGTGGGAGTGCGATCACATGGCAAAGGATGCAAGACTAGTCCAACCAGCACATAGCTTCCACCGCGCTGTCCACCTAGGGGTGAAAGGAGTGTATGATCCGCTTGGCTTTCAGCTGACTGTGCAGTGGAAGCTGCATGTTACTTGGGCAAGTCGTACGTCAATCTTTCGGCATGTGATCTCGTTTACACCTGCACTGACAAGCAGATGACGGGGTCAGGTGACGAAAGGGAGATGGCCGATTGGTCCGGAGAGTGCGTAGCTCCTACCGTACTGTCAGCCTAGAGCTGAAGGGTGTATAGTAATGTGGGCATCATACTCCAGTTAGGAAACGTGCAATCTCGGACGCGGGAGCTCGACGGTACAGAAGTACAAGTGGCTCGGCGCATCCTCTCCGACCTCCTGGCAACATGGTTTCCGTGGCCACCTCGGAGCCACTTCCAGAATTTACCGAGCACAAATGGAAACACAGACTTGGCATCCAAGTAATGTGCTTGTCGCGCTCCAGTTATGGAACACATAATCTCTGCTCTACGTGCAACGCTACAGAAATACGAGCGGCTCGACGTATCCTTCCGACGCCGTCGCGGCAACGTCGTCCTTCCTTCGGAGCCACTTCCAAAACGTGCAGAGTACAAACGGAAACACCGTCTTGGCGATCCGTGCCCTGGCGTCCGTCTTGGTGCAAGCGAGTAGCAGGGCAAAGCCTTGCACATAGAGCAGAGCAGCGACCACCGCAACGACGGCGACCGGAACATTCTCCGCCTGAGCCCAGGAGAAGTGGCCGCTGCTTGGGCGCGATGCACGGACGGACACAAGGGCGCCGCGGTCGGTCAGGCGTAGTAGCGGCTGGACGCAGAGGAACCCGGCGCAGAGGTAGATTGAGAGTGCCACCCACGCCGCCCGTTGGTGAAAACGCATCCCGCGCCGCAGTCGCCCCGATCACCCATGAGTGTGCTGGAAGACGGACGGGAAACCACGGTTACATGCGTGGATCATCCTACCGTTACTTGCCACCATAACGACCGTAGTCAATTGTCCTAATCTGTTTCACCCGTGGACAGTCCTGACTCCTCGGGAAAGAGATGTGCTTCTGTTAACGCATTAAGACTGAATTAAGCTTGTGCCAGTTGGTGGAACATGCTTTTAGGCGATTAGATACGGCCCAAGCATAAGACCGCAAGCAAAGGAACTGCTCGCAGAAAACGGAGTGCTGACCGTACGTGATGAGCTCCACCTTTACCATGGGGGAGAGGAAACAAATTTTGCGACCATACTTTGATCACATTGGATGAAATCGTACGTAAGAATGTTTTTGGGTCGGTACATCTCGGTACAATTGTCTATGTACAGAGAAATTGTGCCGTGACCTCCGACGAGAAGGCCATTGGTTGTCGCTATGGTCACAGGATTACTTACCCTCACCAAAGAATATGCTTTTAGCTACGGTAACCAAGTTACCTTTACCAAACATATCTAACATATCCTAGGTCAAAATATTTATTTATCAAACTGAATGGATACTGCAAGCGGATCCATGTTGTTTTTTTGGTGGAGAAAAAAAGGGGGGGGGGGGGGGGTTTACTGTTGTTCAGCAATTCAGTTTGGGTCAACCAGGTCAGCATGTGTCAACTCAGCACTGACGGTGTGTAGGTCGTCAACCTGATTTGCGTCCAACTTAACTACGCCATTGCCCACTAGCAGCACTGTTGGACGACGTAATGTTTTTTCCGAAGCATAGGTCGTCGCGGTCGTACAGAAATGAAGCTACCCGAAACGTTCACAAGACCGACCTGACAGTCGGCAATCGATGCAACGACTCGAACCAAGAAACCTGAAGCTGCAGGTCTTGGCAGGCCAACTTACGAAGTTTAACGACGTAATTCTCACATAGGCAGGTTTTTGAATGTACGACTATCTTAGGATAATGATAAAGCGACTTTCCGTGCACCTGACAAGTCAGAGAGCTTATGAGTTCATAGTGTGAATTGCTGCTACGACCACCGAGAGTAGTATATTATAATAGGGTATTAGTTCACCTGGACTCGTTCAAGATTCGCAGCGTTTACGATCAATATATCATGTACTAGTCGGGCTGAGGCATCTTCCTAAGCAGCGCTGTCCTAAGATACGCGGACTTAGTGAGGAAACACATCCGACTCACCGTAACCGTCGAGGTCCGCTTATCACGGCCAGGACGCTTCTTCCACTCATAGGGGTATTTTTGTTATCTGGAAGGGCAAGAAAAAAAACAAAAAAACAGAAAACGTCACACGATATCAGTTACCATTTGAGATGTCACGACAAACTTCCGCCGCTTTCGCAGGCTTTCGTAGGCCTTCGTTCGTTTAGTCGAACAGAGTCAAACAGCGAATATTCGGGAAAAGCGGCGAATATTCGCACAAACTGCGAATATTCGAGCAAGTAACAAATAATCTGCGAGTCAAATCTCCGTCCTTTAAAAAAAGTTCCAAGAAAAATTCGACTTTGTGTACAATGTTACGAGACGTCTATAAAAGCCAGTCTAATTATAGTTAAATTAATACTTTGGGTGTTTTTATTTAAATTGTGATAAGTAGTGATCGCTTTTATGTTTGAATAATTAATAAAATGGGAATGTATTATTTATAATTTTAGTTATTTAGTTTGTTTTTCACTGTGTTGATCGTAACGGCCGATCAGTACCACTGATCGACTGATCAGTGGCGCGTTTATGTTTGTGTGACTTTGTCAGGCTTTGTGGCGCATATCTGGCATGGCCGCGTCAACCGCATGGCGCGAAGTGCGGTGTTCGTTGTGCAGCTTGTTCGGCGTCTTTTGGTGTGTGCGCGAACGTTTCCCGTTGGCGCAGAGAAGCGTTTGTTAATCGTCGCCACGTGAACGGCTGAGGAACTTGCAGTGCGCAGCGCGCGTTTTGGTCCAATTTCCACTTGGTCCGAGTCTGTCCAAATGGGGTCCATATCACATGAGCTGGCCTACCTGTAAACGCCGCTTCGCGGCGGCCGGCCATTCGCTAAAGTGTCCTTGGATGAAAAGTTGGCGTTCGCTAAATCGTCCTTCGACAACTGAGTGCCACCCCTCCAAATGCGCGTGCGTAAGTGGCTTCAGGCTTCTCGGAACTCTTCGCACGGGGTGCTGCTCTCTCAGGAAGGTCCGAGGTAAGTGATGACAGATTTCCGTTCTCGAGTGAAACAGCTCGATGGCGCATATTAATGATAATGTGATATTCATTCACACGCGCTGCTCCATACGACGCCGGACCGAACCCACGGTCCGCAGCTCCCACCGCAACACACCTCGGGGCAACCGGGGCGTTGGAATGGATCACCGGTTTGAGATGAGCTGATGGTGAGGAAACTGCTTGAACACTAAACGATTACACACAGGCAGACACACGCAAAGCTTTGTGTTTGTGTCTGTCCTGTCTCTGTAATCGTTTAGTGTTCAAGCCTTTTCCTCGTCATTGTAATGGAGCACTGTTTTAGGTGTCAAAGAGAACGCATATGTCGGGCGATGGCGGGCAGAACGCCCTACAGTCCGTCTGATGATTCGGTAGACTGTCCACGAGTAAATATGCTAGTTGGAACCAGCTGCCTTTTCAGCTGAGCTGGTATATGGTAAAATACCCAACCCAGTTGGAAATGCAGCTTTTCCCAGCTGGATAGATGGAAGACGTTTATTGTTCTAACAAGCAATCGTGTGACGCGGGGTTCGGTCTTCGCATGCTGGGGGGCTATGTTCTACAAATGTTTCGTTTCTCCAAAAAAGAAACGGAAGTGACGGAAGGGACGATATCGCGTCTGATTTGTTAAAGGCTCTAGTGACGAAAGTTCCCTCTTTCGTCATTTAAGCCTCTAGCCAATCAGGCGCGATATCGTCACTTCCGTCACTTCCGTTTCTTTTTAGGAGAAACGAAACATTTGTCGAACATAGCCCCCCTGGAGTCCCATCCAGAAGGACGACCCCCAGGCGCGACTCCTCTAGATAGAGGAGCAGGGACTCCAAAAAAATACTAATCTTTTCAGGGCCTCCAGGTGCCCTAATTCACTATTCAAGAGTGGCTGGCCTTAGTTGGGGTGGGAGGGAGTCAAATGGTCTTTTTCCCGATTCAAGGAAAGTTTTGGCAGTTCCATAGGAGATGGGTGAGGCCTGCTGCAAAGGGTCTCGTCTCGAGGCAGTGAGGGCAGGCTTCGGACTTGGCAAGGTTGTAGAGCAAATTAAAAACTGATTATTCTTTTTTTTTTTATTTTTTTTTTTGTGCACAGTTTGCCCACAGTCTTCTGGTCTGGGGTGGGGAGTCATATCACTGGACGTTAGAATTCTTCTCAGAAGCACAATGTGTCTCCTAGAGAAGCCCTTGGGGACGGGGTGCGGGTCTTGTGGAGGAGAACGAAGCAATCCTTTCTTTAGGTATTGCCTGGTTTTTCGTCATGGTGTCTTCAGGGTCGTACCTCTAGTCGCGCTCGGTTGAACTTCCCGGCTAGGGGGAGTCCCTGGTTGGCTGGGAGAGCAAGTACACTCTTGCAGTCAGGTCAGCACTGCCTAGAAGACAAGGCCGTAGTGCTGACATTTTTGCCTCGCCAGCGAAGGCCAACGCTGGACGCAGATTGGAAACGAGTGCTGCGTCAGCGCTCGGCTTCGAGTCAAGTTTGAGCCGAACGTTGACGCATTCGTCGTGTCCAATCTGTGACCAGCGTTGGCCTTTGCTGATGATGATATCTCTATCATTACTACGGCTTTGTTACCTAGGAGGTGATGGCCAGGTGGGCCGCCTCGTTACCAGGAATCCCAGTGTGGCCGGGGATCCAGTGTGCGATGACCTGGGCGTCATACAGGTCTCTAATCTTGTTTGCCATGAAGAGTATCCTCTTGATTGTTGGGCTGGTGGGGTCATATGTCCTGCATTTTCTTATGACATCCTTAGAATCGGTATAGATGCAAATCGCTTTGATAGGTAACTGAAAAACTTGTTCAAGGGTGCAGAGCATGGCCTTAGCTTCGGCTTCCTCCGAAGTCTTGGCTGCTTTGGTTTCTTTACCCCAGGTACCTTTGTTTGTAATATGCCATGCAGCAGTAGCAATGTGTCACTGGGACGCATCTGTGTAGGTAACGGTTGTGTCTGGGTCTCGCTTGAGTTGCTCCACCATGCCGATGTGCTTCTGCGCCAAGTTTTGCCTTCTCTCAGGGTGACTTAGATCCATGTTCTTAGGGATGGGGCAGCTTGAGACAACATCTGTTATTTTTTAGGGGGGAATGGGGCAGCCTGGTTTGGGTAGCTCGGAGATGTTTTCTCCCATGTGACGAAGTATAACTCTGCCATGTCTGGAGTGTCGGAGAGACATGTGGTGGGTGGTGAGTTTCTTGAGCCTTTGCCATGTCCCACAGACTGGGGAGGGGGAGGCATTTGAGCAGCTCTTGTAGTTTGGTATGTTTTGGAAGTCCAGCAATGCAGCGTCTGGCATCGTTTTGGAGTCTTTTGAGTGCTTTGCAGTGGCTTTTGCCAAGTTTGTAGTAATTGGCTTCATACATCACCTTAACATGAGTACGGTTTGGAGTAAGGTCTTTGCAATCTTCTTACCTGCTCCTTCCTTTTTCTGGGCAATGCATCAAATGAGTGACATGCCCTGCTTACAAGTCTTGGAGATTTGGGTGATCCATTCCGCCGGGGATCTAGCATGGAAGGTGACATCTAAGATTTAGTGCGACAGTTTTTTCGATCAGTGTGCCGTCGAATAGCAGGTGTAGAGTTGGGTTACCGTTGTTGGTGAAGACCATGTACTTTGTTTTTTCTGGTGAAGTTCTTCCTTTGTTCTGGGGTACGTCCGTAGGTCCAGATGATCATATTATCTGCATACATAGTAAATTTGAGTTTTGGGATCTTGTCTAACTTCCACACTAGGGGGGGGGTTGGGCCATGGTCAAGTTGAAAGGGCCGGTGAGAGAACTAGGGGACTCCAATGTTTTTCTCTTTGACATACCTTGGAGGTCGCCAGTCTTAATGGAGAATTCTCATGAGAAAGGATTTTACAAAGTTAAGTGGCTTTTGCATGATTCCGCTGTTCTGCAGCGTGTGTATAATGGCTTTGTGTGGGAGCGAATCAAAAGCTTTACAAATATCTACTGCCACTAGGGAGCACACAGCGTTCCTCTTGTGGCAAACATCTTGCATGTATGAGGCGTCTTCTGCATGCGACCGGAAGCCAGTTCAGTTGGTTTTAGCTATTGCGGCTCGCCCGCCACCGCCATTGACGGCAGCATGGTGTGAACACAATGCATTGTTATGTTCCTTTGACATAAATAAGGTTGAATTGAAATGGATTACATGAGGAGTCTTTTAATGGCGAACACTTTGGTTACACGAGTATTAGGCTTGGCCAACTATGCCCATGTTTTAAGTGTGCCGTAGGTGGTGCGAAATTTGCGTTATATGTAACAGCCATGAGAAAGCCTATTTATTTCAAGGCTTAGTTTGTGGCTAAAGCTTCGTCTTTGTTCTTTCCTTAGAACACCTTGCGTCCGACTACTGCAGTCGCTGCTGCCGGCTGTTTTTCCTTGTCTCCCCAGTAGGAAATTGCAGCGAGAAAGAAGAGATATGTTGTGTGCACTAATTGTTAGCAGTTACGGATGCTTTGAAGGCTAACCCTACTGTGGGCAGCCTTATGGGCGAAATATAAAATGCTCAGACACGTAAAGAAATGTCAGTTGAATTGAGAACGAGGTGTGCTTTTCTTCATACTCAAATTGGTTTTGCCAAGTGCAGGCAAAGCGACATTCAATGCCACTGCCATTAGGTAAAAAGTGCCTTTGGTGTTTTGCCACAGTATTGAACAGCATTCAGTCCATGAGATGAAAGGGACACACAATATATATCCACCCTGGAGACTCCTTGCCATGGTGTCCGAAATTGACATTTCTATTTCCCAGCGGAAGTTTGGCCTGAACCTGCTCACCTTAGACAACATAGATCTTCTCCGGTGTAATAGGAGGCTTGGGTGCCTCTCCGGCTCCTCGTTTTTGGGGACACATGTTTCCAGTCACACTCCTTTTGGCGAGCTCAGTATTGGTCATGATTGCCTGGGCTGTCTCTTTGCCAACAATTGTTGGCTTTTTCCCCTGAAGATCTTGGCTGCCTGGCCACTGGGGATAACTCTACACTTTACCAGGTGACACTAGAACATATAAAATACATTGTCAGCACAAGATTTATATCATTACGCATAGTTGCTACGATAGGAGAGCAATAGGAGCACGCTTTCTTCATGTTTCTGGCCATCGTTTAACGGGGCACAGACACCAATCTGGGAAGGCATACGCATGCTTTCATTTGCTTCACGTGCCTGTAGAGATTACCCCAAGCAAGTATCACTGTTAAGAAACAGCTAGAAGTTGTTTTATCTTCATTTTTAAATTGACTTCCATCATTTAAGTACATATATACTTGCTAACTGAATAACCAATTTTGGCATCGAATATTTGAGAGAGCAATAAAAATCGGCAGCATTGCATTATGCAGAAAACAAATATAGATATAAAAAAATGCATCTTCACTTTTTGTATTTCTATGCAACAATTTTAACAGAGCTACAAGAGCAGTATCAATACTGTTATTTTGTGTGACATTTAGATTAACTGGGCCCATCTGCACAGCCAGCCATGGGTACACTAAAGATGTGTACATCATCACAACAAAGGAGCAGGTTTAAGACCTTACTGCACAATACATTTGCACCAATAGCAACTACAGTTAAAATGACTTCAAGTACTTACAGTTCCACCAGGAAGGTGCGTGAATGCAGGAGAAACTGAAAAAGAGAAATCGCCCTTACTAAGGTAGATCTTTGGGTGAGCAGGCAAAACATGTTACAGTGAACTAAAGTGTGACACTAGTGTTATGTCCGTGTTGAGACGGATTAGGTCGGATTACTTGAGCACATGTATTAATCAGTCAGTTACATAATCAGTGAGTCTTCTAGCATCTTGATTAGGCTTGGGAGCTTGGCCCCTCTTTAGGCGCACCGTAGGTGGCGCTAGCGACGTGTTAAATAAACAGTGTACATAACACATCCTTTCTTTTTCTCTTTTTAGAAAAAACTCATGAAATTTGCAATGATTGAAAACGAGAAAGTTCAGACAGTCCTGTCACTCCTTAAAACGACTTGGTACTCCAAACCGAGCATAATAATAATAATAATAATAATAATTTGTTTATTTAATGTGCCCAAAAACAACCACGCGGGTCTTCACATTGGCGCACACAAGACAAAAAGAAGAAACACATCACACGCACATCTTCAATGTACAAATTAGCATGACTACAAATAGGTCGCACACTTCACACAAAATGTAATAGAGTTTCAACTTTCAACTAGACTTGCCAAGTTCCGGCGAAAAACGGGGAGATCTGTGAAGATGTCCAAGCTAGACGATGCGATTGTATTAAATGAAATTTGCATACGGGACAGTGGTGAGAATTTAGACATGAATTGAACATAAAATACAGTAAAATATCTGGTAACGCGACAAGGAACATGAAAATCGACAGAATTCAGAAGTTGATTAGCATCAGTCCAACCATTTACCACCCTGTGCAAAAAAATCAGATCACGCTTGAATCTTCTATTTGACAAAGACTTAAGTAAAACGCTCTTAAAAAGAAATTCATAATCATAATGAAAGCGACGCTGAAAGTGTCTATCATACAAAATGCGTATCATTCTTTTTTGCACTGATTCAATACTTAAAGACTGTGTACTTGTTAGAGAATTCCAAACAATAGAGGCAAATTCAAGCCGTGAACGGACTAAAGCACAAAATAAACGAATCATACAAGCAGGGCGTCTGAACTTCTGAGTTATACGAGATATGATACCAAGAGTTTTCATCGCACGGCCAACAATGAAAGAAACATGAGCATGGAATGACAACGCGCTATCAAGGCACACGCCAAGATCTTTCATCACAGTCACGCGTTCGATAGATCTCATTCAGGGTGTTCACCAGAGCTGCTGCTGTTGTCGAGACCATGTTCTTGAGTTCAATGTACTTCGAATAGTAGTCAATGACCAACAGGTAGTTTATCCCTCCAAGGTGGAAGAATTCCATTCCCACCTTCTGCCAAGATAGGCTTGGTAGCTCTCGGTCAAGAACGGGGTCGTGAGGGTTAGCTCTCAGATGCTCCTGGCATGTGGTGCAGGTTTTTACTAATGCTTCAATGCCTGTGTTCATGGTAGGCCAGTACAAAGCCCCTCTTGCCTTGTTTTTGCAAGTTACTATCCCTCAATGACCAAAATGAAGCTTCGTCAGTGCATCTGCTCTGCACGCAGCAGGCGAGACAAGGCGGTTGCCTCTGCACACTAGACCGTCTGTGAAGTGGAGCTCCTCTTTAGAGTGCCAGAACTCCCGTGTCTCCGGGCTCACGCCGCTAGCGCACTCGGGCCATCCATTTTTGATGTACTGAAGCACACGCTGAATTCAGTGTCCATGGCCGTCCCATCCTTTATTTGTTGGAGCTTGCAAGGCGACACCCAGACGATTAGACAAACTGAGGCTGCCAACGTCTCAATTTCAGCCGTGTCCACCTTTTTTTTGTTTTAAGAGGTTTGACAACATGATAACTCCAGTGTAACCCAATATACAAGAATGCTAGTTGGGACCAGCTGCCTGTATATGACGAGCCTTTCATAGCCCACGGACTTTATTCTCTACGGTTTTAATATTTTTATGTGCTCATGCACGACGGGGTCATTTTCATATAGAGACAGGACTGGCATGTAATTTTGCTTTGAATCGTCGCTTGTTTTTACACACCTGCTGCGGAACACACATTTGGGACTAAAATGTAGCAAAGTTAAACATCGTTCACTGATGAAGAAAAATGCGCTAACTAAAGCAATTACACGTTTACAGTGTTGATCAATGTACATACTATTCGGTACGACCCTAATAACCAAAGTGTTCTGTGTTATTTTCCTGGGAAGAGACAAAATGCATGCGCGTTTTCCCATAGGAATGCGCAGGAGCACCGCGAAAGTAGACTGGTTGCAGTCTGCTTCAATTTGCGTCACGGAAGTCGCATAGACACTAGCGCCAGTTGAACCTTTAGCGTACATTATAATAACTCTATGTTTGGTACCGGACACGAAACTGGGTAAACTAGGCCTTAACAGCTCCGCTGTTAAAAGGCATTATAGGCTCCGTGCGGATGTGTTTCAAAAAGACTGGTGGCGCCATCCGGTGGGCAAGACACAAACTATTGGTACGTTCCCGTCGTTCTGCTCTCGCAAGGCGTGGGCTTCGTCTTTGGTTTCGTTATGGCGTCCGCAGCATCGCGGCCGAAGAAACGTACGTCGACGTATTGCTGCGTGTACGACTGTCATAACAGCTACATCAACACGGCCGGGAAGCTCCCTGCCGTGAAGTTTTATCGATTTCCTGGCAAGCCGTACGAGGCGAACCACCGGCGCAAATGGATCGCAGCGGTGCGGCGCGCAACGTAAGACAGTTTTGTTTTTCGCGCCAACTTTCTTCGTCTTTGCTAGCTTTTTGTGCGGAAGATTTGTTTCTAGCTCGTGCAGCAAGTCACTGTTATGTACACAGGGCAGACGGAGACTCGTGGGAACCCCCGAATCGGCAAACTAGAATCTGCAGCGCCCACTTCGTTGGGAACCAGAAGAGCTCCATCGCTCACCACCCTGCCTACATTCCCACGATTTTTCCCTCGTCATACAAGGCAAGAAACAACGTGACGACGGAGACTAAACTACAGAGATATAAACGGTTAGTAACTGGCACCTGGTGCGATAACCTTTTCGTTTTTTTTATTCGCGAAATGCATCGAAAGTCGTGGAGGACGTGAAGAGCTTACGTTTTGTTTCTTGCCTCCCGAAGATAGCGATGGAATTTTATCGGCTAGACTTAATTAGCTGCAAGTTTCAAACTTGCCCAACTTGAGCCCAGGCAAGAAGAAATTTTTTTTAGCTTTGTTTGTAAGGTCTAATATCACATCCCGAAACACAGTGTTCTTATTTCTTCTCGCAGCTGGCAAAAAAGGAGCAGGACACTATCGGGTAGCCCTTCAACACCTGCATCCTCAAGTACGGAAGATGCCGGGCCCTCGACCACTGTAGCCGATCACTTAACCAGTGAGGACAACCAGGCCACCAGTGTTGAACCACCACTGCAAGAGGGAGATTCTATGCATGCTGTGAATGCGGTGAGCCAGTTTGTCCGATATGTTTTTCTGGACTTCCGACTTTCACAAATTAATATTGTTCTACGATTGCCCTGTCACATGAAGCAGACGAGTTATTCGGACAATACCGAAAAGTTTTTTTGTGGTAGTGCCATCAAACTATATTGATAAAACTATATTGCCTTATGGATCTAATCACTCCCGAACTGCTGTGCACACGACAAGGGGACCTGTTCCCTCCCAACTTACCAGAAACATTGTTTTGTTGAATGTTGTCTGAATTACAAGATTGCTTTGTAAATAGGAAACTACCAGCAAGTGACATATGCATTCCATGCAAACAGAGTGGTTGCACTATTCGTTTTGTTTCTGATTATGTAGGAGTTTTTCTAATTAGTTAGAGCAGATTGTCTGCGAAACAGTGGAAACAGTACACCACTGATACATGCATATGGTGTTCTCACAGTTCACACAGACAGAACGAGTTGACAAAGTTGGACCCTGCAACCTCTTCTTGTTTGTGACATCAGATGGGGATGCTTCCACTCAGGTCACCCATACTATCGTGACAAGCGTCGCCATCGAAGCAGCTACAGAATGCGCATCAACAGCTGTGGGGCCTGACCGACGGAGCTGCATCTTTGCTGGTTATGACTCTTTAGTAGGAAAGTCTGGTGCTCTTGAGGAGCTCTGCTCAGT